>CAMZMU010000041.1:12133523-12733523 GCA_947311845.1 Poa pratensis
GTGGGTGGCTTAGGTCAATAGTGCCAGAAACAATGCTTGTACGTCACACGTCAGTTGGGAACCCCAAGAGGAAGGTATGATGAGTGCAGCAGTAAGTTTTCCCTCAGTATGAAACCAAGGTTTAATCGACCAGTAGGAAAACGAGGTTTGCTTCGAAGGTGTTGGTGAGGAGTGTAGTGCGGCGCAACACCAGGGATTCCGGTGCCAACGTGGAACCTGCACAACACAATCAAATTACTTTGCCCCAACTTAACAGTGAGGTTGTCAATCTCACCGGCTTGCTGAAAACAAAGGGTTAAACGTATCGAATGGAAATGATGTTTGTTTGCATAAAACAGTAGAGAACAATGATTGCAGTAGATTGTATTTCAGATGTAAAAGAATGGACCGGGGTCCACAGTTCACTAGTGGTGTCTCTCCAATAAGATAACTAACATGCTGGGTAAACAAATTACAGCTGGGCAATTGACAATTGATAAGTGCATATAACATGCATGTGTGAGCTGTGGTGTCTACTATGAGATTCATTTGGGCATTACGACAAAGTACATAGACCGCTATCCAGCATGCATCTATGCCTAAATAGTCCACTTTCCGGTTAACATCCGTACCCCTTCCAGTATTAAGTTGCAAGCAACAGACAATTGCATTAAGTAATGTGCGTAATGTAAACAATACATTCATCCTTGAATAAAGCATTGCTGTTTTACCCCTAGTGGCAACAACACATCTACAACCTTAGAACTTGCTGTCACTATCCCAGGTTAAATAGAGGTTGAACCCAACTATCATGCATAAATACCCCCTCTTGGAGTACAAGTATTCTTGGCCAAGGCTTCAACAAGTAACGGAGAGCATGCAAGATCACAAATGACATAGACATGATAATATAATATTCAGCTCCACATAGGTATCAATATAAGTCAGATCCCAGCAAACACAACATGTAGCATTACAATAAGATGATCTTGATCATGATAGGCAGCTCACAAGATCTAAACATGATGGCACAAGTGGAGAAGACAACCATCTAGCTACTGCTATGGACCCATAGTCCAAGGATGAACTACTCACGCATCACTCCGGAGGCGGGCATGGCGATGTAGAGCCCTCCGGTGATGATTCCCCTCTCCGGCAGGGTGCCGGGAAGAGCTTCAGAACCCCCCGAGTTAGGGTTGACGACGGCGGCGGCAGCGAATATGTTCTGGATGAAAGGCTCGGTGTTTTAGGGTTTTCGTCTCGGGGAATAAATAGGCGAAGGGGCGATGTCGGCGGACCCCCGAGGGGCCCAAACCACAGGCAGGCGCGGCTGGTGGGCCGCGCCGCCAGGTGGTTTGGCCACCTCGTGGCTCCTTCGTCTCTCCTTCGGACTCCGTGTACGTGCTGGAAAAATAGGGACTGGCCTTTTGTTTCGTGCAATTCCGAGAATATTTCCAGAAGTAACTTTCTGAAACCAAAAACAGCAGAAAACAGGGAACTGGCACTGTGGCATCTTGTTAATAGGTTAGTCCCAGAAAATGCATAAAAGTGATACGAAGTGTATATAAAACATGTAGCAAATGGTATAATATAAGCATGGAACAGCAGAAATTATGGATACGTTGGAGACGTATCAAGCATCCCCAAGCTTAGTTCTACTCGTCCTCGAGTAGGTAAAACGATAACAACAAATAATTTCTGAGGAGACATGCTTTCACACAATCTTGATCAATATATTGCAAGGCTCATGTCATGAATGAAGTGACTCAAAGCAATGATCTATAGTTTGCTAACAAATAGATAAAGAGTAAACAATGAATCATATAAGCAAAAACTTTTCATGAATAGTACTTTCAAGACAAGCATCAAAAAGTTTTGCATAAGAGGTAACTCATAAAGCAATAGATTCAAAGTAAAAGGCATTGAAGCAACACAAAGGATGATTAAGTTTCAGCATTGCTTTCAACTTGTAACATGTATATCTCATGGATAGTTGTCAACATAAAGCAATATAACAAGTGCAATAAGTAAATATGTAAGAATCAATGCACACAAAGTTGACACAAGTGTTTGCTTCTAAGATAGAAAGGAGTAGGTAAACTGACTCAACATAAAGTAAAAGATAGGCCCTTCGCAGAGGGAAGCAGGGATTAAATCATGTGCTAGAGCTTTTTAAGTTTTCGAAAGCATATAGAGAGCACAAAATAAGTATTTGAGAGGTGTTTGTTGTTGTCAACGAATGGTAGTGGGCACTCTAACCCCCTTGTCAACCAGACTTTCAAAGAGCGGCTCCCATGAAGGACGTTATTCTACCAGCAAGGTAGATCATCCCTCTTCTCTTTTGTTTACACATGTATTTTAGTTTCTTTATAGATGACACTCCTCCCAACCTTTTGCTTACACAAGCCATGGCTAACCGAATCCTCGGGTGCCTTCCAACATTCACATACCATGGAGGAGTGTCTATTGCAAATTAAGTTGCTTACTGATAAATCAGGGCAAAACATGTGAAGAGAATTATTAATGAAAGTTGTAATTAATTGGGGCTGGGCACCCCGTTGCCAGCTCTTTTTGCAAATTATTGGATAAGCGGATGTATATGCCACTAGTCCAGGTGAAAGTCTGTCAGAAGTAAATGACAAGATTGAAAGATAAAACACCACATACTTCCTCATGAGCTATAAAACATTGACACAAATAAGGAGTAATAAAGTTTTGAATAGTTTAAAGGTAGCACATGAAATATTTACTTGGAATGGCAGGAAATACCACATAGTAGGTAGGTATGGTGGACACAAATGGCATGGGTTTTGGCTCAAGTTTTGGATGCACGAGAAGCATTCCCTCTCAGTACAGAGTTTAGGCTAGCAAGGTTGTTTGAAGCAAACACAAGTATAAACCGGTACAGCAAGAATCACATAAAAACATATTGCAAGTATTATAAGACTCTACACTGTCTTCCTTGTTGCTCAAACATTTTACCAGAAAATATCTAGACCTTAGAGAGAACAAATATGCATCCCAAGTCTCAACAAGCTCTACGGTAGTTCTCCACTACTAGGCTTTAACTACATGATGCAAGAGCTTAAACATGATCTACTTGAGAGCTCAAAACAATTGCAAAGCATCAAATCAAAACAAGACAATGATCTACAAGAATGCATATGTCTTTTCCAATACCAACTACTACATGTAGCATTTTCTTTCTTCCAAACAAACACCAATAAATTTAAACATAAACTCTCCAAATGATAATATAATGCAGCAAGAGAGTATTTATAAACAAGTGCTAACAGCTCGAAGAGATGCATGAAAAACAGGAGCTAAAAGCACTGCAGTAGCTAGTTAAGAATACTCAACAAATATAAGTGAAGAACATGAGTATTCACATGAAAAAGCGGAGCGTGTCTCTCTCCCACACAAGGATTGCTAGGATCCGAATTTATTCAAAAAAACAAAAAAAAAACACACAGACGCTCCAAGTAAAGCGCATAAGATGTGAAAGAATTAAAATATAGTTTCACTAGAGATGACCTGATAAGTTTGTTGATGAAGAAGGGGATGCCTTGGGCATCCCCAAGCTTAGACGCTTGAGTCTCTCTGAATATGGTTGGGATGAACCACGGGGGCATCCCCAAGCTTAGGCTTTTCACTCTTCTTGATCACATAATATCACCCTTCTCGCTTGATCCTTGAAAACTTCCTTCACACCAAACTCAAGACAGTTCTCATTAGAGGGTTAGTGCATAATCAAAAATTCTCATATTCTGTAATGATACAATCAATCCCAAAGCTTCTGGACATTAGCTACAGCCACCAATGCTTTGTGGAGCAAAGAAATCCACACAAACACAGTAAAAGAGCGAATGCAAAACAAAAGGCAGAATCTGTCAAAAACAGAACAGTCTGGAATGACGAATTTTTTCGAGGCACTTAAGTTGCTCAGATGGATCTGGCCTAAAATAATGAAAGTTGCGTACATATCTCAGGAATATGCGTGATTTTTCTCAGAATTTTTGAATTTTCTACAGGAGATAAGCTCAAATCCGTGACAGCTAAAAATCTGTCACTGCGCAGAAATCCAAATCTTGCATCAACTTTCAATATAGAACTTTACTTGGCACAACATTGCGATAAAATAAAGATACAAAGGAGTTGCTACAGAAGTAACAAAACTCCTTGACTCAAAGAAAACAAAAATAACAGCAAAAAAAACGATGGGTTGTCTCCCATAAGCGCTTTTCTTTAACGCCTTTCAGCTAGGCGCAGAAAGTGAAAATCAAGTGTTATCAAGAGAAGAAGCATCAACATCATAACTTGCTCTAACAATAGAGTCAAAAGGTAACTTCATTCTCTTCCTAGGGAAGTGTTCCATACCTTTCTTGAGAGGAAATTGGTACCTTATATTACCTTCTTTCATATCAATGATGGCACCAACAGTTCGAAGAAAAGGTCTTCCCAAAACAATAGGACAAGATGCATTGCATTCAATATCCATAACAATAAAATCAACGGGACAAATTTTTACGTAAAAAAACATCATTAACTCGCCCCAAAGGTTTCTTCATAGCATTATCAGCGAGAAAAACATCCAAATAACAATGTTCCAAAGGTGGCAAATCAAGAATATCATAAAGCTTCTTGGGCAAAACGAAACACTTGCACCAAGATCACACAAGGCATTGCAATAAAAATCATTCACCTTTACCTTAATGATGGGTTCCCAACCATCTTCTAATTTCTAGGAATAGAAGCTTTAAGTTTCAACTTCTCCTCCCTAGCTTGCAAAAGAGCATTTGTAATATGCTTTGTAAAAGCCAAATTAATAGTGCTAGCATTGGGACTTCTAGCTAATTTTTGCAAGAACATAATAACTTCAGAGATGTTACAATCATCAAAATCAAAATCATTATTGTCAATGGTGGTGGAACCATTGTCTCCAATAGTTTGAAAAATTTCAGCACTTTTATCAGAAAAAGTTTCAGCAGTTTTAGGCAATTTCAAACGCTTGCAGAAGTAGTAGAGACATTACCAACACCAATAACATTACCATCAATAGTAGGAGGTTTACTAGCATGTGAAACATTAGCATTACTAGTGGTGGTGATAGTACAAACTCTAACTATACTATTCTCTTTTTCAAGTTCTTCCTCTTTTTCCCACCTAGCATGCAATTCAGCCAACATCCTAATATTATTATCAATTCGAACTTGGATGGCATTTGCTGTAGCAAATGACTTATATCTTTAACTTCATTAGGCATAACTTTCAGTTTTAGAATTTCAACATCATGAGCAAGACTATCAACTTTAGAACAAGATCATCAATTTTTTCAAACTTTTCCTCAACAGTTTTATTGAAAGCTTTTTGTGTGCTAATAAATTCTTTAAGCATAGCTTCAAGATCAGAGGACACACTTCTATTGTTGCTGTAGGAATTACCATAAGAATTGCCATAACCATTTGAAGGATAAGGCTTATAATTGTTGCTACCAAAATTATTCCTATAAGCATTGTTGTTGAAGTTGTTGTTTTTAATGAAGTTTACATCAACATGCTCTTCTTGAGCAACCAATGAAGCTAAAGGAATATTATTAGGATCAACATGAGATCTACCATTCACAAGCATAGACATAATAGCATCAATCTTATCACTCAAAGAGGAGGTTTCTTCAACAGAATTTACCTTCTTACCTTGAGGAGCTCTTTCGGTGTGCCATTCGGAATAGTTGATCATCATATCATCAAGTAGCTTTGTTGCTGCACCTAAAGTGATGGACATAAAGGTTCCTCCAGAGGCTGAATCCAATAAGTTCCTTGAGGAAAAATTTAATCCTGCATAAAAGGTTTGGATGATCATCCAAGTAGTCAGTCCATGAGTGGGACAATTCTTCACCAAAGATTTCATTCTTTCCCAAGCTTGAGCAACATGTTCATTATCAAGTTGTTTAAAATTCATAATGCTACTTCTCAAGGATATAATCTTAGCAGGAGGATAATATTTCCCTATGAAAGCATCTTTGCATTTTGTCCAAGAATTAATACTATTTCTAGGCAAAGAAAGCAACCATTCTTTAGCTCTTCCTCTCAAGGAGAAAGGAAAAAGTTTCAGTTTTATAATATCCCCATCCATATCCTTATACTTTTGCATTTCACAAAGTTCAACAAAGTTATTAAGATGGGCAGCAGCATCATCAGTACTAACACCAGAAAATTGCTCTTTCATAACAAGATTTAATAGAGCAGGTTTAATTTCATAAAATTCTGCTGTAGAAGCAGGTGGAGCAATAGGAGTGCATATGAAATCATTGTTGTTTGTGCTAGTGAAGTCACACAACTTAGTGTTCTCAGGAGTACTCATTTTGAAAAAAAACAAAAATTAAAGAAAAACAAGTAAATTTTTTTGTGTTTTTGATATAAGAAAGAACAAAAAACTAAATAAAAATAAACTAAGCAAGACAAATAACAAAGTAAAGAGATTGGGTGTGAGAGACTCCCCTTGCAGAAGCAATTTTTTTCCCCGGCAACGGCGCCAGAAAACGTGTTGGTTGGCTAGGTAATAGTGCCAGAAACAATGCTTGTACGTCACACGTCAGTTGGGAACCCCAAGAGGAAGGTATGATGAGTGCAGCAGTAAGTTTTCCCTCAGTATGAAACCAAGGTTTAATCGAACCAGTAGGAAAACGAGGTTTGCTTCGAAGGTGTTGGTGAGGAGTGTAGTGCGGCGCAACACCAGGGATTCCGGTGCCAACGTGGAACCTGCACAACACAATCAAATTACTTTGCCCCAACTTAACAGTGAGGTTGTCAATCTCACCGGCTTGCTGAAAACAAAGGGTTAAACGTATCGAATGGAAATGATGTTTGTTTGCATAAAACAGTAGAGAACAATGATTGCAGTAGATTGTATTTCAGATGTAAAAGAATGGACCGGGGTCCACAGTTCACTAGTGGTGTCTCTCCAATAAGATAACTAACATGCTGGGTAAACAAATTACAGCTGGCAATTGACAATTGATAAGTGCATATAACATGCATGTGTGAGCTGTGGTGTCTCTGTCGGGCAGCTTTAGTGTGGCTTCGTTGTTTTGATGATGTGCGTTGGTGTATATCACCCCTTTTATGTGTTGTAGGTGTAGCGAGCTGTCGCTAATTTGGTTGTTCACTTCGGATTGATCATTGGGAAATTGTATTACTCTTATAAGGTGTTGTTTGAATAATTGTGCATAGTTGTGTGCATTACTCGATGCAGAGAGACCAGGATCCGTACCCCATTTCTACAAAAATGTCTGAACACAGCCGATAGAAGCAGAGCAATGCGCCGCCAATCTAGTCATCGACATCCACTGCGAAGGGGAAATGGAACAACCAAAGACGACGTTACTACTCGGTGAGATCAGGGGCCAGAGATCATCTAATGATCTATAGTTTCCAGGTTCCGCTAGCAGTGGAGGCACAAGCAGGACTTTGGGGAACGGATCCTCTAACTTTACCCACCCGACGCTCTCTGACTTTGGGTCGTGACAGGTGGGTCCCGCATGTGATGGGCCCAACGTGTCAGCGACCCAAAGTCAGAAACGTCAGGGTGGGTAAATGTCAGAGGATCTCGTCCGGACTTTGGGTACTGGTACACCACCATCTCTGTGCTCTATTATCAAAATTTCGTGAAGCCAAAGTAACAAGCACGTGCTTTAAGGATTCCTCATGTCTTCCAGACCTACTACTCACAAAGCTGCCAAATGGATAAAGTATCAGTTGTTTCCTCATGTAATGTATTCAAGATACAACACTGGTAAAGTCCCTCCCTCCTTGTCTCTCTCCGTCGCTGCAATCCACATCTCCCTTATAGGGTGAAATATATCGTGGTGCTTTAATGTATTAATTGTATAGTACATGACTTCGCGCGAAAGTATTGCACATGTACGGGGACGTTAAATATGCATCCACAATGAGAGTTGCTACACTATAGCAACATGCATCTTACACACGACACTACTGGAAAAAGGCTTTCTGTGGCGCACCGTTTTGAAATTCTGTGGCGCACCCTAGGATTCACGGTGCGCCACAGAATCGCCGCCACTAAAATTTTATTTCTGTGGCGCACCCGCGGTGCGCCACAGAATTCCTACTTTCTGTGGCGCACCCTGCCTGGTGCGCAGAGAAATTTGCTGCCTGGTGGGCACACAGGGGTTTTCTGTGGCGCACATCCCACGGTGCGCCACAGAAAGAGGTGCGCCACAAAAACTCTAATGGTTCGCCACAAAAATAAGGAAACAGTAATACACGTATTTTTTTATTTTTACTGTTACAAATACAGATAATATACGGATTTATACAGATTTATACAGAAATACAGATATATTTGACAGGTATATAAACAGACACATTATCACTATTTTCATCACCATATTACTTAGTGTGCCCAAGATACATACACATAGTTATAAAAGTGCAAAGTTTACACAATTAGTTCCGATACAAACAAAAGTTCATGACTTCACGTTAGACATTACAAACCAAGTGTTCACCGCTAACTAGGATCAAATTTAGTACACATCGGCGATCATGTATTCTTCTTCTTCTTAAGCGGCGACGGGAACTGTAGAATGCCCCTTTCGTCCTCCACTCCCTGGTGTCACCTTGCGCCTCTAGTCGATCTGGATGTCCCTCTGAGTCAATCCTGAAGATGGTTTGGAATCTATATTGGTTAGTGAGATATACATAGAGTATAATTTATTCATCTGATTATGGCTATCCTATTTGGATTTCATAGCATGCATATATATATGTAAAACCTACACATGCCTTGTACAAAAAAAGTACACACTAGCTAGTAATGCTTATACTACATCCTCCTCTGGCAAGTGGTAGGACCCTGAGGCGTGAATGACATCCTCCATCATGATTTGTTATATGCAGCTTGATGCGATGGAAGTGTTGTCTATAATCAGATCGGATCGGTCATATGATCGCGTCCTTGGTGTATTCCGCGAGACCAGTTGCAATCCTTGATTTCTCGCAATCCCGGACAAGCGCTCTAAGGTGATAGAGGGCGTACCAGGCGTCCATCTCGCTGTGATCCAGTTGCTTGATGCAATGGAATGTGGTCCCATGCAAGAACTTGTGTTGTGTTGTCGTCCTTGAAGAACTCCGAGCTCTGCTTGAAGGTGCCGCCGTCTTTGGCATAGGCCTCGAGGAGGTCATCGAGAGGACTCTTTAATCTGGTGTAATCTCTTGGCCGGGCTTTATTCCCCGAGTCGAAATAAGTAGCAATGGACCACTGCGGGCTACGTGGAGACAGTGCGCATTTTGTCCTGCTCAACACATTGAAATGGAATGTTTGGCAAAGGATCATGGAAGAAATGTATAAGATGCGTAAGATAGACGGTGGCTAGGGATATTACTTACTCGAAAAAGAAGGCAGAAGATGGGCGGTCTATCCTTGTTGGCCAGGAAGAACTTTACGAGGTACTCCAGGGCCGCTTCACGTGTCTGTGATCCTGGCGAAAGATGGCTATCGCGCATGTAGTAGGGATCCACTACGCGACGTACGGGGTACCATCTCTCCTGATCTTCATCGCCGCATCGAGCGCAATAGGCGGACCAAGTTATAGTCAGCCGTCTGTCGTGAAACAGGTCGAAGATGTCCTCGTACGCTATGAAGAACACATCCGCAGGTCTTGCTGGACGAAGTTCACCATCTCTGGAGGCACCTTGACCGAGAACGCCGGGTAATTCGGCTTCTTCTCTTTAAGAAGGCTCTCCTCAAGCCACAAGATACTGTTCTGCAAGGCAATTCATGCGTCCTTCAAAAGACGGGCAGCGTCCCATCCAATATAGGTTTGCCAGCTTCATGAACTCGCGGGGTAGCCTTCCGCATTGAGTGGAACCGTGTGTTCATAAACCGGATTGAGGAGCTGGCTGGCTTGCAGAGGATTTACCCTTGTATCTCTTCCCGAACTTCTTTGGCTTCTTCGTCTCTGGGAGTGTGGGGGTGAAGTGAACCCCGCTCTAACAGTTGATTGCAATGTGTTAGGCTGAAAATGTTACCGGTTGAGCTCGATCAACGCCGGCATCCGGAGGCGTGAAGTCGGCGAAGGCCAGGTGCTGTGTGCATGAAGTTGGACGATCGCGAGCAGGTTGAGTTTTGTGGTCGCGGAAGGGTTCGTCATCCACAAGAGGCATGTACATATCATCCGAGGTGGCGCCCGTGTTGATAAAGTCTGCGACGTTTATATCATTGTCGTCGTCGTCGTTGCCGTTGTTGCCATTGCTACCAAGTTGAGGAGCAAACGGCTTTGTCCTAAACATAAACAATACCACATCCGTTGGTCAGGAATGTCGGAAAGTTGGGGAATTCGGAAAGTCAGAACTAACCTTGGACGGTTGCGGTGGAGACGTTCCCAACAACTGTTTGTGGCGGTTGGTGGTGGGGATGACCGGCGGCGGTAGCTTCCGGCCATAGGTTGGGACGACCGGTGGTAGCTTCCGGCCGGCGGTGGCTGCGACCGTCTGTTCCTCCTGGGTGTTGGTGACGGCTGCTTGTGGCGGTAGTTCATCCGCAACATCTTTTTTTTGTCCGCCTCGATGGGGGCCGAACGATCGGGCCTGGGGCTTCGAGGTGGCGCCGCGGTGCGCCTAGCCCCAAGAAGAACATTCCAAGAACATTCCAGCACCCAACTTCCGCATTCGCCAAGCTTCATGTGTTTATCAGCTCCCTGAGGTTGCTTGGGGGGTCGATTTCATGGAACTGAGGCAGTACCTCGCTCACATTTACTTTCCTCGAGAGCTCGTCCATTCGGACGGTGTGGAGATCGCGGATCAAAGGTTGTATGTGCCCCTTGCGACTTCCTTCAACTCGCCGTCGGACCCCATCCTAAGCAAGAGTATGCATTCGTGTCCTGGGAGTCAAACACATATATAGCGGCGGGCACCATGAGATAAGGCATATATAGTCTCACACACCAATGTATATATGTTTCCATTGTCTCCACACACACATACTAATTAGTTACCTTGGTGGCGGTGTTGAGCTTGGCTAGCGTCGAGACAAGGGCGCGGTGCGGACGGCCGGCCTGTCATTCTCGGCTCGTGTGCATTATCATTATTCTCCGGCGTTGGTGTAAGTTGCTCCATGGTAAGGGGCACCAGTGGGTCTGCAGACCGGCGACTGGTTATTGCTGGAGGTGCTGCCGGCGAAGCTGGGCACGTGTAACGGCCCCTGTTGACCTCCGCATGCCAAGCAGTTATCCCCTGCATCAATTGCAGGGGGAAATACTGTTCTTGAGCTGAGCGGTGGTGGCTCTAGGTCAATAGTGCAAAGCAATGCTTGTACGTCACACGTCAGTTGGGAACCCCAAGAGGAAGGTATGATGAGTGCAGCAGTAAGTTTTCCCTCAGTATGAAACCAAGGTTTAATCGACCAGTAGGAAAACGAGGTTTGCTTCGAAGGTGTTGGTGAGGAGTGTAGTGCGGCGCAACACCAGGGATTCCGGTGCCAACGTGGAACCTGCACAACACAACCAAATTACTTTGCCCCAACTTAACAGTGAGGTTGTCAATCTCACCGGCTTGCTGAAAACAAAGGGTTAAACGTATCGAATGGAAATGATGTTTGTTTGCATAAAACAGTAGAGAACAATGATTGCAGTAGATTGTATTTCAGATGTAAAAGAATGGACCGGGGTCCACAGTTCACTAGTGGTGTCTCTCCAATAAGATAACTAACATGCTGGGTAAACAAATTACAGCTGGGCAATTGACAATTGATAAGTGCATATAACATGCATGTGTGAGCTGTGGTGTCTACTATGAGATTCATTTGGGCATTACGACAAAGTACATAGACCGCTATCCAGCATGCATCTATGCCTAAATAGTCCACTTTCCGGTTAACATCCGTACCCCTTCCAGTATTAAGTTGCAAGCAACAGACAATTGCATTAAGTAATGTGCGTAATGTAAACAATACATTCATCCTTGAATAAAGCATTGCTGTTTTACCCCTAGTGGCAACAACACATCTACAACCTTAGAACTTGCTGTCACTATCCCAGGTTAAATAGAGGTTGAACCCAACTATCATGCATAAATACCCCCTCTTGGAGTTACAAGTATTCACGTGGCCAAGGCTTCAACAAGTAACGGAGAGCATGCAAGATCACAAATGACATAGACATGATAATATAATATTCAGCTCCACATAGGTATCAATATAAGTCAGATCCCAGCAAACACAACATGTAGCATTACAATAAGATGATCTTGATCATGATAGGCAGCTCACAAGATCTAAACATGATGGCACAAGTGGAGAAGACAACCATCTAGCTACTGCTATGGACCCATAGTCCAAGGATGAACTACTCACGCATCACTCCGGAGGCGGGCATGGCGATGTAGAGCCCTCCGGTGATGATTCCCCTCTCCGGCAGGGTGCCGGGAAGAGCTTCAGAACCCCCCGAGTTAGGGTTGACGACGCGGCGGCAGCGAATATGTTCTGGATGAAAGGCTCGGTGTTTTAGGGTTTTCGCGTCTCGGGGAATAAATAGGCGAAGGGGCGATGTCGGCGGACCCCCGAGGGGCCCAAACCACCAGGCGGCGGGTGGGCCACCGCGCCGCCAGTGGTTTGGCCACCTCGTGGCTCTCTTCGTCTCTCCTTCGGACTCCGTGTACGTGCTGGAAAAATAGGGACTGGCCTTTTGTTTCGTGCAATTCCGAGAATATTTCCAGAAGTAACTTTCTGAAACCAAAAACAGCAGAAAACAGGGAACTGGCACTGTGGCATCTTGTTAATAGGTTAGTCCCAGAAAATGCATAAAAGTGATACGAAGTGTATATAAAACATGTAGCAAATGGTATAATATAAGCATGGAACAGCAGAAATTATGGATACGTTGGAGACGTATCAAGCATCCCCAAGCTTAGTTCTACTCGTCCTCGAGTAGGTAAAACGATAACAACAAATAATTTCTGAGGAGACATGCTTTCACACAATCTTGATCAATATATTGCAAGGCTCATGTCATGAATGAAGTGACTCAAAGCAATGATCTATAGTTTGCTAACAAATAGATAAAGAGTAAACAATGAATCATATAAGCAAAAACTTTTCATGAATAGTACTTTCAAGACAAGCATCAAAAAGTTTTGCATAAGAGGTAACTCATAAAGCAATAGATTCAAAGTAAAAGGCATTGAAGCAACACAAAGGATGATTAAGTTTCAGCATTTGCTTTCAACTTGTAACATGTATATCTCATGGATAGTTGTCAACATAAAGCAATATAACAAGTGCAATAAGTAAATATGTAAGAATCAATGCACACAAAGTTGACACAAGTGTTTGCTTCTAAGATAGAAAGGAGTAGGTAAACTGACTCAACATAAAGTAAAAGATAGGCCCTTCGCAGAGGGAAGCAGGGATTAAATCATGTGCTAGAGCTTTTTAAGTTTTCGAAAGCATATAGAGAGCACAAAATAAGTATTTGAGAGGTGTTTGTTGTTGTCAACGAATGGTAGTGGGCACTCTAACCCCCTTGTCAACCAGACTTTCAAAGAGCGGCTCCCATGAAGGACGTTTTCTACCAGCAAGGTAGATCATCCCTCTTCTCTTTTGTTTACACATGTATTTTAGTTTCTTTATAGATGACACTCCTCCCAACCTTTTGCTTACACAAGCCATGGCTAACCGAATCCTCGGGTGCCTTCCAACATTCACATACCATGGAGGAGTGTCTATTGCAAAATTAAGTTGCTTACTGATAAATCAGGGCAAAACATGTGAAGAGAATTATTAATGAAAGTTGTAATTAATTGGGGCTGGGCACCCCGTTGCCAGCTCTTTTTGCAAATTATTGGATAAGCGGATGTATATGCCACTAGTCCAGGTGAAAGTCTGTCAGAAGTAAATGACAAGATTGAAAGATAAAACACCACATACTTCCTCATGAGCTATAAAACATTGACACAAATAAGGAGTAATAAAGTTTTGAATAGTTTAAAGGTAGCACATGAAATATTTACTTGGAATGGCAGGAAATACCACATAGTAGGTAGGTATGGTGGACACAAATGGCATGGGTTTTGGCTCAAGTTTTGGATGCACGAGAAGCATTCCCTCTCAGTACAGAGTTTAGGCTAGCAAGGTTGTTTGAAGCAAACACAAGTATAAACCGGTACAGCAAGAATCACATAAAAACATATTGCAAGTATTATAAGACTCTACACTGTCTTCCTTGTTGCTCAAACATTTTACCAGAAAATATCTAGACCTTAGAGAGAACAAATATGCATCCCAAGTCTCAACAAGCTCTACGGTAGTTCTCCACTACTAGGCTTTAACTACATGATGCAAGAGCTTAAACATGATCTACTTGAGAGCTCAAAACAATTGCAAAGCATCAAATCAAAACAAGACAATGATCTACAAGAATGCATATGTCTTTTCCAATACCAACTACTACATGTAGCATTTTCTTTCTTCCAAACAAACACCAATAATTTATTTACATAAACTCTCCAAATGATAATATAATGCAGCAAGAGAGTATTTATAAACAAGTGCTAACAGCTCGAAGAGATGCATGAAAAACAGGAGCTAAAAGCACTGCAGTAGCTAGTTAAGAATACTCAACAAATATAAGTGAAGAACATGAGTATTCACATGAAAAAGCGGAGCGTGTCTCTCTCCCACACAAGGATTGCTAGGATCCGAATTTATTCAAAAAAAACAAAAATAAAAACACACAGACGCTCCAAGTAAAGCGCATAAGATGTGAAAGAATTAAAATATAGTTTCACTAGAGATGACCTGATAAGTTTGTTGATGAAGAAGGGGATGCCTTGGGCATCCCCAAGCTTAGACGCTTGAGTCTCTCTGAATATGGTTGGGATGAACCACGGGGGCATCCCCAAGCTTAGGCTTTTCACTCTTCTTGATCACATAATATCACCCTTCTCGCTTGATCCTTGAAAACTTCCTTCACACCAAACTCAAGACAGTTCTCATTAGAGGGTTAGTGCATAATCAAAAATTCTCATATTCTGTAATGATACAATCAATCCCAAAGCTTCTGGACATTAGCTACAGCCACCAATGCTTTGTGGAGCAAAGAAATCCACACAAACACAGTAAAAGAGCGAATGCAAAACAAAAGGCAGAATCTGTCAAAAACAGAACAGTCTGGAATGACGAATTTTTTCGAGGCACTTAAGTTGCTCAGATGGATCTGGCCTAAAATAATGAAAGTTGCGTACATATCTCAGGAATATGCGTGATTTTTCTCAGAATTTTTGAATTTTCTACAGGGAGATAAGCTCAAATCCGTGACAGCTAAAAATCTGTCACTGCGCAGAAATCCAAATCTTGCATCAACTTTCAATATAGAACTTTACTTGGCACAACATTGCGATAAAATAAAGATACAAAGGAGTTGCTACAGAAGTAACAAAACTCCTTGACTCAAAGAAAACAAAAATAACAGCAAATAAAAACGATGGGTTGTCTCCCATAAGCGCTTTTCTTTAACGCCTTTCAGCTAGGCGCAGAAAGTGAAAATCAAGTGTTGTCAAGAGAAGAAGCATCAACATCATAACTTGCTCTAACAATAGAGTCAAAAGGTAACTTCATTCTCTTCCTAGGGAAGTGTTCCATACCTTTCTTGAGAGGAAATTGGTACCTTATATTACCTTCTTTCATATCAATGATGGCACCAACAGTTCGAAGAAAAGGTCTTCCCAAAACAATAGGACAAGATGCATTGCATTCAATATCCATAACAATAAAATCAACGGGGACAAGGTTATTTTTACGTAATAAAAACATCATTAACTCGCCCCAAAGGTTTCTTCATAGCATTATCAGCGAGAAAAACATCCAAATAACAATGTTC
The DNA here is from genome assembly GCA_947311845.1 of Poa pratensis. NCBI lineage: Eukaryota > Viridiplantae > Streptophyta > Magnoliopsida > Poales > Poaceae > Poa > Poa pratensis. Next base: position 12,149,395 of record CAMZMU010000041.1, read on the forward strand.
CAAAGGTGGCAAATCAAGAATATCATAAAGCTTCTTGGGCAAAACTGAAACACTTGCACCAAGATCACACAAGGCATTGCAATAAAAATCATTCACCTTTACCTTAATGATGGGTTCCCAACCATCTTCTAATTTCCTAGGAATAGAAGCTTTAAGTTTCAACTTCTCCTCCCTAGCTTGCAAAAGAGCATTTGTAATATGCTTTGTAAAAGCCAAATTAATAGTGCTAGCATTGGGACTTCTAGCTAATTTTTGCAAGAACATAATAACTTCAGAGATGTTACAATCATCAAAATCAAAATCATTATTGTCAATGGTGGTGGAACCATTGTCTCCAATAGTTTGAAAAATTTCAGCACTTTTATCAGAAAAAGTTTCAGCAGTTTTAGGCAATTTCAAACGCTTTGCAGAAGTAGTAGAGACATTATCAACACCAATAACATTACCATCAATAGTAGGAGGTTTACTAGCATGTGAAACATTAGCATTACTAGTGGTGGTGATAGTACAAACTCTAACTATACTATTCTCTTTTTCAAGTTCTTCCTCTTTTTCCCACCTAGCATGCAATTCAGCCAACATCCTAATATTATTATCAATTCGAACTTGGATGGCATTTGCTGTAGCAAATGACTTAATATCTTTAACTTCATTAGGCATAACTTTCAGTTTTAGAATTTCAACATCATGAGCAAGACTATCAACTTTAGAGACAAGATCATCAATTTTTTCAAACTTTTCCTCAACAGTTTTATTGAAAGCTTTTTGTGTGCTAATAAATTCTTTAAGCATAGCTTCAAGATCAGAGGACACACTTCTATTGTTGCTGTAGGAATTACCATAAGAATTGCCATAACCATTTGAAGGATAAGGCTTATAATTGTTGCTACCAAAATTATTCCTATAAGCATTGTTGTTGAAGTTGTTGTTTTTAATGAAGTTTACATCAACATGCTCTTCTTGAGCAACCAATGAAGCTAAAGGAATATTATTAGGATCAACATGAGATCTACCATTCACAAGCATAGACATAATAGCATCAATCTTATCACTCAAAGAGGAGGTTTCTTCAACAGAATTTACCTTCTTACCTTGAGGAGCTCTTTCGGTGTGCCATTCGGAATAGTTGATCATCATATCATCAAGTAGCTTTGTTGCTGCACCTAAAGTGATGGACATAAAGGTTCCTCCAGAGGCTGAATCCAATAAGTTCCTTGAGGAAAAATTTAATCCTGCATAAAAGGTTTGGATGATCATCCAAGTAGTCAGTCCATGAGTGGGACAATTCTTCACCAAAGATTTCATTCTTTCCCAAGCTTGAGCAACATGTTCATTATCAAGTTGTTTAAAATTCATAATGCTACTTCTCAAGGATATAATCTTAGCAGGAGGATAATATTTCCCTATGAAAGCATCTTTGCATTTTGTCCAAGAATTAATACTATTTCTAGGCAAAGAAAGCAACCATTCTTTAGCTCTTCCTCTCAAGGAGAAAGGAAAAAGTTTCAGTTTTATAATATCCCCATCCATATCCTTATACTTTTGCATTTCACAAAGTTCAACAAAGTTATTAAGATGGGCAGCAGCATCATCAGTACTAACACCAGAAAATTGCTCTTTCATAACAAGATTTAATAGAGCAGGTTTAATTTCATAAAATTCTGCTGTAGAAGCAGGTGGAGCAATAGGAGTGCATATGAAATCATTGTTGTTTGTGCTAGTGAAGTCACACAACTTAGTGTTCTCAGGAGTACTCATTTTGAAAAAAAAAACAAAAATAATAAACAAGTAACTAATTTTTTTGTGTTTTTGATAAAGAGAGCAAACAAACTAAATAAAAATAAACTAAGCAAGACAAATAACAAAGTAAAGAGATTGGGTGTGAGAGACTCCCCTTGCAGAAGCAATTCTGTTTTCCCCGGCAACGGCGCCAGAAAACGTGTTGGTGGCTCTAGGTTAATAGTGCCAGAAACAATGCTTGTACGTCACACGTCAGTTGGGAACCCCAAGAGGAAGGTATGATGAGTGCAGCAGTAAGTTTTCCCTCAGTATGAAACCAAGGTTTAATCGACCAGTAGGAAAACGAGGTTTGCTTCGAAGGTGTTGGTGAGGAGTGTAGTGCGGCGCAACACCAGGGATTCCGGTGCCAACGTGGAACCTGCACAACACAATCAAATTACTTTGCCCCAACTTAACAGTGAGGTTGTCAATCTCACCGGCTTGCTGAAAACAAAGGGTTAAACGTATCGAATGGAAAATGATGTTTGTTTGCATAAAACAGTAGAGAACAATGATTGCAGTAGATTGTATTTCAGATGTAAAAGAATGGACCGGGGTCCACAGTTCACTAGTGGTGTCTCTCCAATAAGATAACTAACATGCTGGGTAAACAAATTACAGCTGGGCAATTGACAATTGATAAGTGCATATAACATGCATGTGTGAGCTGTGGTGTCTACTATGAGATTCATTTGGGCATTACGACAAAGTACATAGACCGCTATCCAGCATGCATCTATGCCTAAATAGTCCACTTTCCGGTTAACATCCGTACCCCTTCCAGTATTAAGTTGCAAGCAACAGACAATTGCATTAAGTAATGTGCGTAATGTAAACAATACATTCATCCTTGAATAAAGCATTGCTGTTTTACCCCTAGTGGCAACAACACATCTACAACCTTAGAACTTGCTGTCACTATCCCAGGTTAAATAGAGGTTGAACCCAACTATCATGCATAAATACCCCCTCTTGGAGTTACAAGTATTCACGTGGCCAAGGCTTCAACAAGTAACGGAGAGCATGCAAGATCACAAATGACATAGACATGATAATATAATATTCAGCTCCACATAGGTATCAATATAAGTCAGATCCCAGCAAACACAACATGTAGCATTACAATAAGATGATCTTGATCATGATAGGCAGCTCACAAGATCTAAACATGATGGCACAAGTGGAGAAGACAACCATCTAGCTACTGCTATGGACCCATAGTCCAAGGATGAACTACTCACGCATCACTCCGGAGGCGGGCATGGCGATGTAGAGCCCTCCGGTGATGATTCCCCTCTCCGGCAGGGTGCCGGGAAGAGCTTCAGAAACCCCCCGAGTTAGGGTTGACGACGCGGCGGCAGCGAATATGTTCTGGATGAAAGGCTCGGTGTTTTAGGGTTTTCGCGTCTCGGGGAATAAATAGGCGAAGGGGCGATGTCGGCGGACCCCCGAGGGGCCCAAACCACAGGCGCGGCTGGGGTGGGGCCGCGCCGCCAGGTGGTTTGGCCACCTCGTGGCTCCTTCGTCTCTCCTTCGGACTCCGTGTACGTGCTGGAAAAATAGGGACTGGCCTTTTGTTTCGTGCAATTCCGAGAATATTTCCAGAAGTAACTTTCTGAAACCAAAAACAGCAGAAAACAGGGAACTGGCACTGTGGCATCTTGTTAATAGGTTAGTCCCAGAAAATGCATAAAAGTGATACGAAGTGTATATAAAACATGTAAAATGGTATAATATAAGCATGGAACAGCAGAAATTATGGATACGTTGGAGACGTATCAAGCGGCCACCTTCTCGGCCACTAGCTTGTCCACCACGCTGGAGTCCACCTTCGAGGCCTCTATAGTCTCCATCTTCTTCTTTAGCTCGATAACCTCAGCTTTATCTTTAGACGGCCTCCTCCTCTCCTTTCTCTGGTCAGTGTCCGTGCTGTAGTACTCGGTGAACTTCACGCTCGTACCAAGGCCGCTCACACGGCCAGCTGACGTCGGCGGCATTGACTTCTCCCTCCCCTTGGTCACGTTCATCACCCGGTTGAAATGCGTGTCCCACGGGCCGGCCACAGCCTCATGGGCTAACTTCAACTCATTCTCCTGCGAACAAAGGAAATAAAGGTGAACCCATGTAGATATCAACGGAAATGGACTTTGAGATATCCGCGGTAATTAAGTTTCTTACCAGATTTTTCTCGAAGTCCCTAACATCGTCATGGTCGGTACAGAATTCCCCCGTCCCCGGCTTCAGATAGTAGCGGGACCGAACAAAGTTCCTAGTTTGCTCGTCCATGATATTCTCCCACATGTTCGGGAGCCCAAGTCTTGCAAGCTCGGCATCCTCCTTGGCCCAAATGGGCTTTTTTCCATCGTAACCGCCGCTTCCCAAACGGTGGGTACCTAAGTTTTTTGCCCGTAGATCCTTCCCCCACTTGGTCCATGCCACAGCCTCCGGAGATGACAAGGACGCCTTGAATATATCAAAGTCCTCTTTCTCGATGAAAGGCTCTTTGGCACTTATCTCCTCCCAGCTAAGACCCTTTACCTCAATCTTCTTCTTCACCCGGCTTCTCCAGCTGCTTAAGGTGGTGTTCATCCTCGTGATTACGAAGTTGTCCACCACCTTTGTGTTTACATCATCCGGGAAGATGTATCGTTTGTGAAGCCTCTTGAGGATTTCATTGCGCAAACTTTGATTCTCCGGATTCCTGAGGTCAAACATGTTGATCGTTGTCATTTCCCAGAGGATGCACCCTAGTTGCATGACGTACCCTTTTGCGATAATCCTAGGCTGCTTTGGCTTGCCACTTTTGGAGAGCTCAGTGAAGGTGTCTGTGACGTTGCTGACCGCTTGCGGTGTCCGGTCCTTCCTCGGCCTCTTCGGCTTCTTAGCGGCCGGGTTACTACCACCACCGCCGTCTGTGTGGTCGCCACCCCCGTCCGTGGTGGTGTCATCTCCATCGGTGCTGGTGGCATCGGTCTCCTCGGCTTCCTCTAACAAATAATCCGCATCGCCGGCATGAGCCAGTGCGTCGGCCTCCGCATCCCCCATCTCATTATCCATTCCCCAGAATGGCTTGTTAAGTTCTCTAGCTTGGTCTTCGATGCTCATGTGCTTAGAAGGGCCGGCGGCCTCGGAGTCCATGTTCCCACTGCATTAAAAAGAGGCAAAAAGTAATTAGTACAACAAATATAACAAGATCATCACTTAAGTTAGCACTAAGATACCCCGGCCCATGCATTAGTCGCAATAACCCATATGTCCTATTTTTAGCAAAGTCATGCTAAATTTCACGAAATTTTTTGGCATGACCTTTGCTAAAAATAGGACATATCTAATACCCGAATTTGCCGGAACGGAAGTTAATCGATGTTCCGGCAATCTCAAGGGCCTCACGGGGTACTTGCACAAGCATTTCACAAATTATGGCCAGCCGTCATCTCCGGCCGACATCTCCACGACACGATGGTCGGAGCACAAACAACCATGACACGATGGTCATGGACACATATCCTCATGCACATACATCACCACATCGAGGGAGAGAGGAACTAACTCGGGTAGGGAAGGGAGGCTCGGGTCCAAGATCGGCGTGGTTGAGGTGGTCCTCGTGGTGCTGCAATAAATTAACAAACCATGATTTAGCATCTACCACACACATTTATAAACAGCAAAAGCACCTAGCAACAACTAAAAATGCATCTTCAAAACAGTTAAAAAGTATCAAGTTTGGAGGCTTACAAAGTTATCAAATCTTGATCCTATTTAAAATGTACCTTCATGGATCTCTTGTACTAAGTTAGTACTTCATGATAAACCCAGAAATAAATTTTTCAATACCTAAAAACCCTTTATTCAAGTCAGTTTTAAAGCTATGTTCAAACAGTGACCACATATCAACACACTTATTAATTCACATGTTCAGCAACTTGCAGCAACATTACTTGTGAATACTTTTACTAAATGGTGATGGCAACTACTTGCATCAAGCAATCAAAAAAAACTCATACAAATTCTGTTAAAATTTTGGGTTTGGCATTTCACCAAACACGTTGTGCGCAGAGAAGAGGAATGGCAGGGGAGGGGAGTGAATCGACCTTGGCCAGGGGATCAGGGGAGGGGAGGTTGTCACATCCCAAATTTAGAAACTAAGAAAAACTTAGTTTCACAAGACCCAAATTTCAGAACCAACAATTTTTTTTTGAAATGTTTTACTCATGATGTGTTTTACTTCCCATTGCTATGTTTGAACTTGAGTGACTTGTGGTTTGAATTGTGTGGACTTGGAAGTGATGTCGATCTCGTAGTGATTGTTTGCTTGTTGGACTTATGACTGTGTTGATTGTTAATTCTTGTTTATTGGTTTGCTTGGGTGAATAATTACACAATGCACTTGAGGGTTAAGTTAAAAACACACTTGACACCAAATTTGGAGTGTGACTTAAATTTAAAGCAAACTCCTCAAATTATTCAACAAATGGAATTTTAGATCATGAGTTAAGGAAATGATCATAATAAATATTTTTCCCTACTTAACTATCTTTTACATTCAAACAAATATTTTTCTTATGAAAACAAAAACTATTTGAAGTTAATATATTTGACAAGGAAGTTCCAAGAGTTCCAAAAAAATAATATTTTTAAATTGCTTTAAAGTTTCTAAAGGATTATAAAATTGTATTTAAGAAAATGCCTTATTTAAACCCTGCGAACAAATGATGTTCAAAACATTTTATTTTAAAGCCCCAATTTTTGTGCAGCTTCTACATGTATTGGGGAGGCCACATGATTATTTTAAAAAATTTCTAAAAAGTTTTAGTGCCTCATTTTAATCACTGAAACTCTCTGGTTTTAAAAGAAACAGGAAAAAGGACCTAGTTGTAATTAGAAACGGAAATCCAGGGGGTTATCGGCAAAAGCGTCATCTTCTCTGTAGCAGCAGTGGCGCAGCGCCGCCGTGTCGTTCGCCCGACGCCGCGCGCGTCCAGGCCCCCCCCCCCCCCCCTCCTCTCGCTCCTCTGCCGCGCGAAGAAGTAAGGAGGCCCCCCTCCGAAGCTCCTCTGCCCTCCTCCACTCACTCCCTCGCCAGTTCCCTCTCTCCCTCTCGTTTCCTCTCCCCGACCCGAAAACCTAGCCGGAGCTCCGCCGCCACATCGCCGCCGTTCCAGAGCTCCCAGATCAAATCGAAGACTGCCATCCTCTCCGCCTCGACGTCCTCTACATGCATGTCCAAGGAATTATCGCGGGGAAGCCGTGAATCGAGTTGTGCATCGGCGTCTTCTTCATCCCGGCCACCGGACATCCAGGAAGCTCACGAGCGATGTAGTCCACCATTCGCTGCCATTTATATTCCCCGTGATCCCCTCCTCGCGGCCTAACTCCTGGACATCCCCTTTCCATCTCAGGACCACCGGAGCCGCCGCGTCGACCTCGCCGCGCTCCTTCCGTGCCTCGCTCGCCGCGGTGCGCGTCGAGGAAGGAGACGACCCCGCCCCCCCCCCCCCCCGTACCCCTTCGCTTCGCTCTTGGGCCGCTGGCTGGGCCACCTCCGGTGTTGCTCGGCCAGGTCTGGGCCAGATCCGGCCCACCCGTTTATTTTTCCAGCAGATGTAATATATGATTTTATTCCTGTTAAAATTTGCAGTGTAGCTTTAAATATTTTGTGGTAGATCTGTGGTAGATATTGGAGTGCTTCAAATTTTGTAGCATTCATATGTGTTTTCTTAACCATGTGGCACTGGCCATTTTCCAAAATGTGTAGTTATGTGTGTGCTAGAGTTAATCTAGTAAAAAGTATCTATTTTACTAATTATTCAATATCTAGAGTTTTATGTATCCAAATATTGCAAACTAAAATTCTCTGGATAGGTTGAGATGATACCTAGAACAAAAGATCTATTCTTTTTACTAAACACACCAGTGGCACTTTAGTGATTTTTATAGATTTTTGTGAGATGAATTTTGGAGTAAATCCAATTGGGTTGTCTTCTATATGTATAGGAGAACATATCCCTAGCTTGGTTTGAATTTAGGAGTCACTGATTGACTATGGTGCTAATTATAAGGTTTAGGCATTTTCTGCTTATTTTTAGGACTTTATTAGTTGTTGTGTTATAACTTTATTATTACAAATGTGTTTCCTAGCATGTGTGTGGTGGTAATCCACTATTATGACATGTTTCCTTGTTTTACTAGCATGTTAGGGGAACTACTTGTTAGTCATGTATTTGTTAGAGTTTTATTCCCTATATAGTCTTCTCCTAGTAATTAGAAATTACTATGCTTGTTTGTTTTGAAGTTAGATTATTTTGTGTGATTAGTATGTTGCCTTGCTTGTTAAACTTGGTTGTCTTTAAGTTAAATTACCAAAATTATTTGGTGACTTAACTTTTGTCTGAAGTATTTCCTGTTTAGAGAAAATGGTTGGTAAGTACCTTTAGTAGAAGATGTCTGGGTGCTCGATGTTTTTAGCATGTGTTTGGTGTTATACTCCTGTGAGTATAATGCCCTTGTAAATGTAGATCTTAGTTTGTTGCTTGATTAAATTAGTGCTATGTTGTGGTTGATTACTTGTTTGTATACCACTTGTGGTTTGGTTTGCTTATTGCGTGTTGTTTTATTTTCATGTTGCGACGCTAGAGATAAACGCTACCGGGGTGGTATTTGGAAAGGATTTATCGGAGAATGATGAGAGTTTATTTCTTTGATCAATGAGGAGAAGTCCACTAAAGTTATGAATTTGAAAACCCTTTTGTTTTCAAAATACAAGTATACTATTTTGACACCCTCTACGGAAATATTAGATGGAAATTCTTTTTTTCAAACTATAGGATGGGAAAAGTATTGTTTACTCCAAACTCCTTTGAAAGTACTCGTGTGGTTGTGGAATACCGAGATGTCGGTGTGGAAATGGAGAAATGGTGAATGGAGATGTTTATGAAAAATGCACATTGTGTCTTTGTACTTTGACGACCAGCCGATAACCTGTGCGACCACATTTACCCACATATGGGAAAAGGGCGTAGTCATATAGTTTGCTCATATTAGTATGGGATGCCTCAACAACGGGGATGACCCCGTTCCATGAGGGGATGGTCTGAGGACCTACCCCCTGACCTGGGTCCTCTTAAGTGAAGTCTGCCAACAGGGTTAGTATGAGTGTATTGGAGAAAGAGGATTGAAGGTTCCACCATAAATCGCCGGGCAGAACTACGAGTCCTCACACTTAGATTCCGATGGGCTGGGTTAAGTGTTGATGGAATGTTTCATAGCAGTAGGGTCCTATACTAGCATCAGCAAAGGACAGGCTATGGTCGGTGAGTCAACTTCGCATACACCTGGTATGGCGGGACGTGGCTGACACGATGAGTTGCCGGATGGATGTGGGAAAAGCGTGCTACCTCTGCAGAGGGTAATAAACTATTCGAATAGCCGAGTCCTCGTATATGGACAGTTGGGAGGCTGTCCTCTGACCATGTGCAAGTTTTGGAAAGATTTGAGGTTTAAAAAGGAAAATGAAGTGGAGGATGTTTTATGCAACTATGCCAACGGGCTGGCATGAGGTTGTTGGGATTGAATGACCACGAAGGGTGATGGTCGAACAAGGAGGAGTTTTGGGAGAAATAAACTTGGTGATGATTTTCGCGAAAATGTTTATAAAAGTGACTTCTTACCTTTCCAACAAAGATGTATTTTCGGGAAAGAGTTTTAAACGAGACTTCTTACAAAAACAGATTTATGGGAAAAGTTCTAAAACCTTCTTTCCTTTCTAAATAACGATATAGAGATTTCAAAACAAAGTTTTATTAAACAAAAGTATATCCTTCCCTTTTTAACAAGGATGTAGAGTTTTCAAAGCAAACAAAGTTTTATTTAAACAACAAAAGGAATAGTGCATGCTCATTTCGGGGGTAGTTTGCGAGTACATTGAAAATGTACTCATATTGGTTTCGTCCCTGGCTATTGTCTTAGCCAGATTTTTAAGAAGAGCAGTCCGAAGAAGAAGACTTCTTTAACGTCAATGCGAATTAGGGCGCTTCCCAGTCAGCTGCCTGTAGGGTTGGCAAATGACTTGGGCTCCACGTTGTTTGGTGATTTCCACTGCAAGTACCTGTTGAAGTTATGGCTTCAAACAAGTAAGTAAATTCATTCGGTATTTATGGGTGTTCTGTGATGCCAATTCGAGTTATGTGCAACAACAGACTGATCATGGGATTGTTGCAGGAAACATAACGAGTATCTCGGATAGCTAATCCGGGGTATCTCACAGACTTGGTATCAGAGCCAGGTTGACTGTAACAGACCTTAGTTAGCATGGACGTTAGTTAGGAAAGAAATATTTTGTTAAAAATATATTGTTACCAAAAACATAATTTTTATCTGAGGAAGTCCAAAAATAACTTCCACTCTTCTCACCCTCTCAAATATTTCCGAGTCTCATCCATCTATTTTAAGATTTTCTAAGGATTTCTCTACTCCCTCTTACCCGTTCAAAATACTTGACGATGAAACCAAGTGAGACCTAATTAGCTAGCACCTACAAGAGGAAGCTTCCATCACATGTACTCAACATTCCACATCGAGGTGATTGATCTGCAAATACCAATATTATCGATATCAACAAAGCAAGAGACCTCCGAAGACCTCAACTCAATATCAACAAATCCACTCAGTTACTACCTCGACAATCTCAATTTTTCCCGCTGAAGACTAAGGCGACAAAGTGAAGACTTCATCAACCATATTTAACCAAGGCCCATAGGAAAAACATACGAAAGGAACCTCGGTTGTACTACCCGATTACCACGAGTATTAGACGTCCTTTGGTACTAAATGTACCTGCTGTGTTGTTGTTGGTGTGCTCTACTCTGCATGTGTGTTGTTGTTTGTGAGTCCTCTGCTTGTGTGTTGTTTTTCTTGTGCGTTCACAATCACGCCCTGATGGCAACACAAAGTAACCCAAAATTCTCTTTTTTATAAAACTCCTTTTTGTCACCCAACAAAAACCGTTTTTGACCTCTTCGCCATAGTTGCACCTTGTTGCAGATGTAAACCCGCTTAGGAAAATCTTTTCAAAATATTTTCCTCTTATCTAAACTGTCTCCCGATAAGAACTGGCAGTTTCGTAAAATACAAAAGACCCCTGATCTTTAACCAAATAGCCTGAGATTTTTGCAACCTAACTGGCAAATCAGATAATGGCCTTCAAGCACCGTCTGGAGCAAGTACGTCAAGATCTCAAAGGAAACTGCAATTTAACGCCAACCTCGTGAAGACACGAGCCTTACCTCGCAAAAATAACTTGTGAAATTACAAGAATACCACACTAACTTATCGTATCTAACTTTAGATTAACATCTGAGTCAAGTCCACGATAGTACTAACTAATCCTCTAGGTCTACAAGCCTTGACAAGAGACGAGGACATAAGGAGACCCATTTAGAATCGGTAACTAGAGAACTCAAGGAGTGTAGGAGAGTTGCTATGAAGATTCGAGCTCAGAGACCACAAGAAGGAGGAACTGCGACAAAGAGACTTTGAAGAGAGATTTCTTAAGTGGCAAGGAAGTAATTAATATACCAGACTATCCTTGAGTATTTGGAAACTTATATATCAGAATCTACTATTATAAATCTCTCTAGAAATAGTGTGATATTTTAATGTTCGTGTTATATAGAACTAGTTTGGTAACAAGCCTCATGAACTTGTTAACAAATCGCTTTTGTATGCTCAAACAATTGAGTGTCATATACAAATAAACGGAACCTCAGATAATCCAGTCCTCCTCAGCCTCTGGAATATGAAAAGTAGTTTGATGGCAAGACTAGCTACCTTGTTAACAAATTCTTCTCGTAAGACTAAGGCAATTGATCTTATAAAAGACCTCCACAATTTATACAACTAACTAATGGAAAGCTTGCCCGGACTGGGTGGATGCCTTCACCACAGGGGTGAAGCAAATGATGTTAGAACTCAAATCAAGGACAATAATAATTTTCTTAAGTCAAGTGTATACCTTAGGAGTTACTCAAGTTATACGTAAGAAAATCATATGAAGATTTATAGTGTTTCCCCAAGGATATGATTTCCGAAAACAAGAAAAGAAAGAGGTGCCAGTGGACGACTCAAAACTAGTTGGTAGACAGGAGACTTTAGGAAGATATAAGGGTGTTGAATTGTAAAGTTATTAGCCAAAAGTATCTCGATGAGATCAAAAAATTTGGGGTTTAGAATAGAAGTGAAAACTTTGAGTGGATCGATAAATTAATTGGGATTGGACAGATGATATATTTGATTAATACTCTGGGGCTAACCAGTTGTGGTCCCCAACCATTGGTGGTTATCTGGAGCTAGAAGACGTGACCCTTGATTTAACATTTAGAAATAAAGGTGAAAGTTATTGGATTTTTAGGAAGCACTTGCTGATAGAATGATGTTTGGATTGGTTAGAAGCAAGTAAATTAAGGAGAATACTCCGTTGTTGGAATGTTTAGGGTGATTCTTAGGCAAGTGACCCTTGTACTAAATTCTTATGGAATTATAGGAAGTGGTTAAAGATGATTTAGCAAATGAATAGATCATTGTATGCAAGAAATAATTGGGGGAGGATAAGTGAATGTTTATCGGATTCTAGGAATCAATATGATTTGGTCTAGTAGCAAGACATTCTAGGTGACAGTAGTTTTCAGAGCTTGTCACGCTCTGTTTGGATTATTCTTAGAAATATTGTTTATCTTTGATTAAGGGATCAAGGCCCGAAAGTGTCGAGATGAAATCTGAATTTGGTTAGAAAGTGGGTCAAATTCTTGATGGTATGATCACATGATTGTTGGATGCTTTATTTAGCTTTGATGATATGATCGTGGGAAGATGGCAACCTGAAGGAGTCAGATAATTTGAGATATGCCTATCTGGGGAATAAATTAATCAAGAAATAATTGGTGGACCACTACGATTTTTTTGTGATAGAATATAATGGGGAGACTATGCCAAAAAGGTTTGAGGGGTACCCGATAGATTGAACTATACTGTGATAAATAGTTTAGGCCCGAGGAAGATGATGGTGGATTAATAACTTTAGCTTGGGCAAAAGACCATGATTCAATTAATTGTTGATAGTAGTGGCCTTACTAGAATTTTTGGAATGGTATTTTGAATACTTGAGAATTATAGGCCTATGTAAAGTTGGTTGTTTCAGATCTTAGATATAAAAAGTTTGGTGTTCAGAGTATAACACCCAACTCTCTTGAAAACTAACTTAAGCCCCTCAATCAGAAAGTTTTGCCAGAAACCCTAATTATTCTAGTGCACTCTAACTTACTTGTGAAGACCCCTGCGAAACTTCGTGAAGACCCAGAACCAAAGAAGCCATTCAGGACCAGCCTTTTCTTGCCAAGCCGAAGGAAGAAAAGCGTGAAGAAGATCTACCGGAAGTCACTAAGAAGAATCAAACAACGAGAGCACCTGCTGTTGGCAACATCAACCACCAAACAAGCCCAGACACCCTAGAATTTTATAACATCCCTCTACTAACCATAAACTGGATAGAGTCAAGTACCCAGACTTGATGCATCCTGAAAACAACGCATCCCCATCTGTGACCCTCGTAAGGAGAAAATATCAGAAAGTGATGTCTGCACCAACCCCAGGCACTAAGGAATGACACCCAAGGCGAAGATTTTCAAGCAACCCAAGAAGAACAATGCCTCCAAGTCTACTCCAGCTGCAACCTTCAGGATGAACCTTCAAAAACCCCTTTTTAAGGGGGGAAGACCTGCAATAGGTATACAAGAGCATATTAATAATTAGTTCCTTGCGCTTTAACCTTACCGAATCTGGAAACAGCCGACCAAGACTATCCATCCGAGTCAATCGTCAAGACAACCCCATCATAAAGGATCTGAACTCAGCACAGAAGTTTATCAACAGAGAAAGCCTCGCAGCATCAATTTATCAAGATCTCACATGGTGACTTTACCAAAGAAGCAACGACCTCAGAAGTATAACTAGCCCAAAACCCGTGCCCTCGTACTCCCCTGTTACCACCAGGCAAATCTCGAGGACGAGATTTATTTTTAAGGGGGGAAGAGCTGTCACATCCCAAATTTAGAAACTAAGAAAAACTTAGTTTCACAAGACCCAAATTTCAGAACCAACATTTTTTTTTTGAAATGTTTTACTCATGATTGTGTTTTACTTCCCATTGCTATGTTTGAACTTGAGTGACTTGTGGTTTGAATTGTGTGGACTTGGAAGTGATGTCGATCTCGTAGTGATTGTTTGCTTGTTGGACTTATGACTGTGTTGATTGTTAATTCTTGTTTATTGGTTTGCTTGGGTGAATAATTACACAAATGCACTTGAGGGTTAAGTTAAAAACACACTTGACACCAAATTTGGAGTGTGACTTAAATCTAAAGCAAACTCCTCAAATTATTCAACAAATGGAATTTCAGATCATGAGTTAAGGAAATGATCATAATAAATAGTTTTCCCTACTTAACTATCTTTTACATTCAAACAAATATTTTTCTTATGAAAACAAAAACTATTTGAAGTTAATATATTTGTCAAGGAAGTTCCAAGAGTTCCAAAAAAATAATATTTTTAAATTGCTTTAAAGTTTCTAAAGGATTATAAAATTGTATTTAAGAAAATGCCTTATTTAAACCCTGCGAACAAATGATGTTCAAAACATTTATTTTAAAGCCCCAATTTCTGTGCAGCTTCTACATGTATTGGGGAGGCCACATGATTATTTTCAAAATTTTCTAAAAAAATTTAGTGCCTCATTTTAATCACTGAAACTATCTGGTTTTAAAAGAAACAGGAAAAAGGACCTAGTTGTAATTAGAAACGGAAATCCAGGGGGTTATCGGCAAAAGCGTCATCTTCTCTGTAGCAGCAGTGGCGCAGCGCCGTCGTGTCGTTCGCCCGACGCCGCGCGCGTCAAGGCCCCCCCCCTCTCGCTCCTTTGCCGCGCGAAGAAGTAAGGAGGCCCCCCTCCGAAGCTCCTCTGCCCTCCACCACTCACTCCCTCGCCAGTTCCCTCTCTCCCTCTCGTTTCCTCTCCCCGACCCGAAAACCTAGCCAGAGCTCCGCCGCCACATCGCCGCCGTTCCAGAGCTCCCAGAGAAAATCGAAGACCGCCATCCTCTCCGCCTCGACATCCTCTACGTGCATGTCCAAGGAATCATCGCGGGAAGCCGTGAATCGAGCTGTGCATCGGCGTCTTCTTCATCCCCGGCCGCCGGACATCCAGGAAGCTCGCGAGCGATGTAGTCCACCATTCGCCGCCATTTATGCTCCCCCGTGATCCCCTCCTCGCGGTCTAACTCCTGGACATCCCCTTTCCTTCTCAGGACCACCGGAGCCGCCGTGTCGACCTCGCCGCGCTCCTGCCGTGCCTCGCTCGCCGCGGTGCGCGTCGAGGAAGGAGACGACCCCCCCCCGTACCCCTTCGTTTCATTCTTGGGCCGCTGGCTGGGCCACCTCCGGCGTTGCTCGGCCAGGTCTGGGCCAGATCCGGCCCACCCGTTTATTTTTCCAGCAGATGTAATATATGATTTTATTCCTATTAAAATTTGCAGTGTAGCTTTAAATATTTTGTGGTAGATCTGTGGTAGATATTGGAGTGCTTCAAATTTTGTAGCATTCATATGTGTTTTCTTAACCATGTGGCACTGGCCATTTTCCAAAATGTGTAGTTATGTGTGTGCTAGAGTTAATCTAGTAAAAAGTATCTATTTCACTAATTATTCAATATCTAGAGTTTTATGTATCCAAATATTGCAAACTAAAATTCTATGGATAGGTTGAGATGATACCTTTCCAGATCTGTTGGCCTTGTATGCAAATGAAACTTAGAACAAAATATCTATTCTTTTTACTAAACACACCAGTGGCACTTTAGTGATTTTTGTAGATTTTTGTGAGATGAATTTTGGAGTAAATCCAATTGGGTTGTCTTCTATATGTATAGGAGAACATATCCCTAGCTTGGTTTGAATTTAGGAGTCACTGATTGACTGTGGTGCTAATTATAAGTTTTAGGCATTTTCTGCCTATTTTTTTAGGACTTTATTAGTTGTTGTGTTATAACTTTATTATTACAAATATGTTTCCTAGCATGTGTGTGGTGGGAATCCACTATTATGACATGTTTCCTTGTTTTACTAGCATGTTAGGGGAACTACTTGTTAGTCCTGTATTTGTTAGAGTTTTATTCCCTATATAGTCTTCTCCTAGTAATTAGAAATTACTATGCTTGTTTGTTTTGAAGTTAGATTATTTTGTGTGATTAGTATGTTGCCTTGCTTGTTAAACTTGGTTGTCTTTAAGTTAAATTACCAACATTATTTGGTGACTTAACTTTTGTCTGAAGTATTTCCTGTTTAGAGAAAATGGTTGTTAAGTACCTTTAGTAGAAGATGTCTGGGTGCTCGATGTTTTTAGCATGTGTTTGGTGTTATACTCCTGTGAGTATAATGCCCTTGTAAATGTAGATCTTAGTTTGTTGCTTGATTAAATTAGTGCTATGTTGTGGTTGATTACTTGTTTGTATACCACTTGTGGTTTGGTTTGCTTATTGCGTGTTGTTTTATTTTCATGTTGCAACGCTAGAGATAAACGCTACCGGGGTGGTATTTGGAAAGGATTTATCGGAGAACAATGCGAGTTTATTTCTTTGATCAATGAGGAGAAGTCCAGGAACATCATGCTGAAATCAGGCAAGCTACTCTCTGAGCTTGCATCTATATACATCTATTTTGGTTTACATGTTTTACTTATAAAGAGCATATGTTATTTATGTGGTGTTTGCCACTAAAGTTATGAATTTGAAAACCCTTTTGTTTTCAAAATACAAGTATACTATTTTGACACCCTCTACGGAAATATTTGATGGAAATTCTTTTTTTCAAACTATAGGATGGGGAAAGTATTGTTTACTCCAAACTCCTTTGAAAGTACTCGTGTGGTTGTGGAATACCGAGATGTCGGTGTGGAAATGGAGAAATGGTGAATGGAGATGTTTATGAAAAATGCACATTGTGTCTTTGTACTATGACGACCAGCCGATAACCGGTGCGACCACATTTACCCACATATGGGAAAAGGGCGTAGTCATATAGTTTGGTCATATTAGTATGGGATGCCTCAACAACGGGGATGACCCGTTCCATGAGGGGATGGTCTGAGGACCTACCCCTGACCTGGGTCCTCTTAAGTGAAGTCTGCCAATAGGGTTGGTATGAGTGTATTGGAGAAAGAGGATTGAAGGTTCCACCATAAATCGCCGGGCAGAACTACGAGTCCTCACACTTAGATTCCGATGGGCTGGGTAAAGTGTTGATGGAATGTTTCGTAGCGGTAGGGTCCTATACTAGCATGAGCAAAGGACAGGCTATGGTCGGTGACTCAACTTCGCATACACCTGGTATGCCGGGACGTGGCTGACACGATGAGTTGCCGGATGGATGTGGGAAAAGCGTGCTACCTCTGCGGAGGGTAATAAACTATTCGAATAGCCGAGTCCTCGGATATGGACATTTGGGAGGCTGTCCTCTGACCATGTGCAAGTTTTGGAAAGATTTGAGAGTTAAAAAGGAAAATGAAGTGGAGGATGTTTTATGCAACTATGCCAACGGGCCGGCATGAGGTTGTTGGGATTGAATGACCACGAAGGGTTATGGTCGAACAAGGAGGAGTTTTGGGAGAAATAAACTTGGTGATGATTTTCGCGAAAATGTTTATAAAAGAGACTTCTTACCTTTCCAACAAAGATGTATTTTCGGGAAAGAGTTTTAAACGAGACTTCATACAAAAACAGATTTATGGGAAAAGTTCTAAAACCTTCTTTCCTTTCTAAATAAAGATATAGAGATTTCAAAACAAAGTTTTATTAAACAAAAGTATATCCTTCCCTTTTTAACAAGGATGTAGAGTTTTCAAAGCAAACAAAGTTTTATTTAAACAACAAAAGGAGTAGTGCATGCTCATTTCGGGGGTAGTTTGCGAGTACATTCAAAATGTACTCATATTGGTTTCGTCCCTGGCTATTGTCTTAGCCAGATTTTGAAGAAGAGCAGTCCGAAGAAGAAGACTTCTTTAACGTGAATGCGAACTAGGGCGCTTCCCAGTCAGCTGCCTGTAGGGTTGGCAAATGACTTGGGCTCCACGTTGTTTGGTGATTTCCGCTGCAAGTACCTGTTGAAGTTATGGCTTCAAACAAGTAAGTAAATTCATTCAGTATTTATGGGTGTTCTGTGATGCCAATTCGAGTTATGTGCAACAACAGACTGATCATGGGATTGTTGCAGGAAACATAACGAGTATCTCGGATAGCTAATCCGGGGTATCTCACAGACTTGGTATCAGAGCCAGGTTGACTGTAATAGACCTTAGTTAGCATGGACGTTAGTTAGGAAAGAAATATTTTGTTAAAAATATATTGTTACCAAAAACATAATTTTTATCTGAGGAAGTCCAAAAATAACTTCCACTCTTCTCACCTTCTCAAATATTTCTGAGTCTCATCCCTCTATTTTAAGATTTTCTAAGGATTTCTCTACTCCCTCTTACCCGTTCAAAATACTTGACGATGAAACCAAGTGAGACCTTATTAGCTAGCACCTACAAGAGGAAGCTTCCATCACAACTACTCAACATTCCACATCGAGGTGATTGATCTGCAAATACCAATATTATCGATATCAACAAAGCAAGAGACCTCCGAAGACCTCAACTCAATATCAACAAATCCACTCAGTTACTACCTCGACAATCTCAATTTTTCCCGCTGAAGACTAAGGCGACAAAGTGAAGACTTCATCAACCATGTTTAACCAAGGCCCATAGGAAAAACATATGAAAGGAACCTCGGTTGTACTACCCGATTACCACGAGTATTAGACGTCCTTTGGTACTAAATGTACCTGCTGTGTTGTTGTTGGTGTGCTCTACTCTGCATGTGGGTTGGCAAATGACTTGGGCTCCACGTTGTTTGGTGATTTCCGCTGCAAGTACCTGTTGAAGTTATGGCTTCAAACAAGTAAGTAAATTCATTCAGTATTTATGTGTGTTCTGTGATGCCAATTCGAGTTATGTGCAACAACAGACTGATCATGGGATTGTTGCAGGAAACATAATGAGTATCTCGGATAGATAATCCGGGGTATCTCATAGAGGTGAAGCCGGCGTCGAGGGCACGGGCTTGGCGAGGGCACGGGCTTGGCGAGGGCAGGCTTGGCGACACGAGGACGGGCGCGTCGAGGCCGCGGCGTCGAGGACGGGCGTGTCGAGTTCCTCCGCGGCGGCGAGCACAGGCACGACGAGGTCCTCCGCAGTGTCGAGGGCGGCCGGTCAAGGGCACAGGCTTGGCGACGCGAGGACTAGCGCGTCGAGGCCGCGGCGTCGAGGACGGGCGCGTCGAGTTCCTGGGGCGTCGAGGACGGTGGGGCGTCGAGGCCGCGGCGTCGAGGACGGGCGCGTCGAGTTCCTGGGGCGTCGAGGACGGCCGCGGCGTCGAGGACGGTGGGACGGCGTGAGCTTGCGGCGGCGGCGGGTGCAGGGGAGGTCGCTGGCGCGGGAGTTGACACTTAGCGAAAATTTGGGGAAAACTGGGAAGGAAGAGGCAGCGCGGGGGGGGTGCACATGTAAGTGGAGGCAAAGCAAATTCTGTGGCGCATCCAGGCAGGCATGCACCACAGAATTGTGAGAATTTTGTGGCGCATGCCAGCGTGGATGCACCACATAATTTCCTTGCCTCCCCGGGGTTGGCCCCACATGTAAGTCCACGCCCATAATTTCTGTGGCGCACCAGCGGAGGGATGCGCCACAGAAATGTAAGATTATGTGGCGCATCCGCTAGGGGGTGCGCCACAGAATGTCCTGGGCTAACAGGTCAAAACGGCAACCTGATGTTATTTGACAACACTACTACAACATCCTACTGGTTTCAACAGTGTTGAACTAACATGGACAGCCTGGTTCGAATCTTGGCTATCTCAATTTTTTTTGAACTTTTTTTGTTACAAATATTTTTGGTTAAATTTGGTTCAAAAATACACACAATATGTCTCATGCATATTTATTGTCTCACACACAATGTCATACATGTTAGTTTCTCTTCTTTCCCTTCTTCACGGTTGAAAACTTTAGGCCGGCGACCTTGAGATTCCTTCGGGTGAACGGACAACCTTTAGTAGGTAGGGAGGTCTTCCTTCTTTGTGTACTAGTAGTAGGCATGTCGAAGAACTTGTCGAATTCCTCCTCGATCTTTGGCTCGTTGTCCAATTCTTCCTCGGTGGCGTCTCCTTCCATTCCGATGATGCTCCTCTTGCCCCTCCTCACGACAACACGGCTAGGCTTTGACGGGTCGGTAATGAAGAAGCATTGCTCAACTTGGCTAGCGAGTACCCATGGCTCATTTTTCGTGGAGGCGTTCTTCGATTTGGCATCGGGTATTACCATGGTGGTGAAATACCGGCCTTCTTTGACGACATCCTTGGCCCATCTTACACGGAACATTGGCACCAACTCTCCATAGTAGCTGAGCTCCCATATCTCCTCAATCCTTCCGAAGTATCTTTCCTTGACAGTAGCCTCCTCATCGCCGTAGGCTAGCATAGTTACTCCTGAGTTTTGATATTCCGAGTTCTTGTCCTTTTCCTTGGTTCCGAATCTGTAGCCGTTGATGTCGTATGCCTGATAGGTCTTTACGTTGTGACCGGGACCGCGTGATAAGGAGAATATGAGTTTTTCATCTTCCGTAGATGGCACTTTCCTTGATGCTAGTTCAAGTTGCTTTTGCTTGAACCAACGCGTGAAGCTGGCGTTGTGCTCTCTGGTTACGTCTCCCTTCTTCCTCGGCCGGCCCAGTCTGATGTACTGTTGCTCTAGTAAGCATTTGTGTTGTTCCACCCAAGTTCCGATCAACTGTAAGTGTTGAAGCGCGACACGGTGAGCCCTGTCGTAGTCGTCCTTTCGACCCTGCACGCTGACAAAGATTGAGCTGGTGCCCTCTCGGTGACCGTATCCACTGAGCCTGTCGAAGTGTTTCCTCGTGGGCAGACCTACATCCTTGTTCTCGGTGCTTAGATAATTCTGGCAGAAGGAGATGCACTCATAGGTTAGAAAGCCCTTGGAAATGCTTGCGTCTGGACGGGACCTGTTGCGAACGTATCCTTTCATGACACCGTTCATCCTTTCAAACGACATCATGTAGTGCATGAACGTTGGCCCTAGCTGCCTGATGTCATCAACGACATGGAGAAGGAGATGCACGCATATATCAAAGAATGCTGGCGGGAAATAAATCTCGAGCTCGCATAGTACCAGCTCGATCTCTTCTTGTAGCCTGTCCAGCTGCTTCACGCCAATCGACATCCTGTTGATGACGTCGACAAAGTTGCAAAGGGCAAACAGCGTATCACGGACGTGCTCGTCCATTATCCCTCGAATCGCAACGGGAAGTATCTGCGTCAACAACACGTGACAGTCGTGAGACTTCATCCCGCTAATCATCATCATCGTCGTCATCACTATCGGGGACCTGAAGATCTTTCCTGACACCAAGCCATTTCAGATCGTATCTTGCTTTCGTCCCATCCTTGGTCTTTTCAGGCATGTTGGAAAGAGTGCCAACTAGACTCTCGGTGACATTCTTCGTAATGTGCATCATATCGAGGCTATGTGGCATCTTGAGGGCCTTCCAGTAGGGCAAGTTGTGGAAAACAGCCCTCGCTTTCCATACACCTAGCAGCGGATCTACTTTCTGTCGTTTCTTTCCTGGCGCAGGGCACTCATTCCAATTATTTAATAGCTTGTCGATTTCTGTGCCGCTCCTCGGGATCGGGGGTCCTTTGAGCTCGTCCTTACCATCGAACAGGTCACCGCGTTTCCTCCACGGGTGATCCATGCGAAGCCACCTTCGAGCCCCTACGTACACGGTTTTCGAAGACCCAGTCTTCCTTGGTAGCTGGAGATGCGGGGTTGAGTCCATGCACCTGACACATGCGCAGAATCCGTGGCCTACTTGCCCCGATACATATGAGCAACCAGGATAGTCCTTCACCATCGTGAGCAGCGCGGCTCTCATGGGGAAATAATCTGCAGTGTAGGCATCCCAAGTACGGGCTGGCGTCGCCCACAACTTGGCTAACTCCTCTTCCAACAGCGCGAGATACGTATGTATGTGGACACCTGCTTGTTTCGGCCCCTGAATCAGAAGACTCATGTGTATATACCTTTGCTTCGTGCACAACCACGGGGAAGGTTGTAAGGCCATCCAAACACGGGCCAGGTGCTATGCGTGCTACTCTGGTTGCCGAACGGATTCAGTCCATCGGTGCTCATACCGAGCCTGACGTTCCTTGCATCGCCTCCGAAATTTCCGACGGCGTCCAACTCTTGCCACTGGCTAGCGTCTGAAGGGTGTGTAAGGATCCTGCCCTTCTCCGGATCTTCTTGAGGCTTCTTCCTTTCCGCGTGCCATTGCATGAGCTTTGCTTCCTTACGGTCCACGAAGTACCGCTGCAGACGGGGAGTGATAGGCAAGTACCATACCACTTTGTGAGGACCTTTCTTTCCACGGCTCTTGTACCGTCCTTGGCCGCACACCGGACATGTGGTTCTGTCCGTGTACTCGCCCCGATAAATTGCGCAATCATTGATGCAGGCGTGGTATTTAACGTGCAGTAGATCAAGAGGGCACACGACTTTCTTGGCCTCCTCGATACTAGTTGGCAATGTGTTCCCCTCGGGAAGACGCTCGTGGAAGAATTGCATGTTCTTGTTGAAGCTCACGTCAGCCCATTTGTTTTCCGACTTCATCTCCAGAACATCAAGCATTACTTGCAAGCGCGTATCCTGTGGCCGGCACCCTGGATACAACGGAGTCTTCCCGTCTATCTCCATTTGCGCCAGCTTGGATTTCTCTCTAACGGTACTCGCCTCCTTGAGGAGCAGTTCTTGAACATGAGAATCCATCAAGGCCGACATTAGCGAGCTCTGCGGCGTGTTCGCGTCTTCTCCACCACCATCTTCTCCTTCATCATGACCATGTCCGTCGGCATCTCCTTTGTCACGATCATCATGACCATGTCCGTCGGCATCTCCTTCGTCACGATCATCTTGCCCGCCCTCGTCTTCTGGTGCAACATTTGTTGTCGGCGCAACATTTGCTGTCGGCGCTTCATCGAAGCCTTCTATGAAACCGCGCATGAGCATGTGTTGCTCCAATTGTCCGGAATCAGGGTCCACCCATCTCACAAATTTGCAACTCCTACACGGACATCGTATATGGCTCTTGTTGGACCGAATCATTTCCGCCTTCGCTTCTTCATTGTATTTGTTGATTTGACTGGAGCTCTGCTTTATGACCATGATTGCCTACACTGTATACATATAGATTATGTGTTACTAAGTCGGAGATGTTCAACGAAAAAAATCGGCATGACTTCCCCTAAAAGTAGGACATATGTGGTGCAAAAATTTACCGAAATGGAAATGAATCAACATTTCGGCAAACATCCATGCACCACACCGGCCCAACACAACAACATAAGGCAACAACGGGGCACAACACACACAAGCTTCATGTACACACACATACTCATCCAACAATATTCACCTAGTAGATCTAGATCTATTGCCGAGTCGACGTGACCATGATCGATGAGAGAGTGTGTGGTGATAGAGTGAAAATAGTGGACAAAAAGAGAGGAGGAGAATATATATGGAGGCTCTCCCCAAGTCCTCACCAATTATATGACAAACAAAGGAGGTTAAACAACATATAATGGAGAATAGGATGGTCAAAATCGCATACGAGAGAGGAGGAGCTCGAGCTAGATGCAAGGGGGAGAATGAAGAAGGTCACATGTGGGGAAAGTGGGTATGCCACCTTTAATTGGAATCTTGCTAACATTCTATGGCGCACCGTGGCTGGTGCGCCACAAAAATCAAAGATTTTGTGGCGCATGGTGGACGGTGCGCCACAGAATGTAAAATTTCTGTGGCGCACCAGAAGCCATGCGCCACATAATCTCTGATTTCTGTGGCACACCAGCCACGGTGCGCCGTAGAATTTCCTCGGGTGGACCAAGGTCAAACGGTAGGAGGTGGGACCCACGCTCTTTCTGTGGCGCATGCTGAGAGGTGCGCCACAGAATTCAAATATTCTGTGGCGCACCAGGCAGCATGCGCCACAGAAATTAAAAATTCTCTGGCGCACGGGGTGGCGGTGCGCCACAGAATTAGTTCTATGGCCAACAATTTTTGTGGCGCACCTGCTGGCATGCGCCACAGAATTAATTCTGTGGCGCACCGTTTGGGGGTGCGCCACAGAATCTCTTCCTGGCTATAGCCGTTTTCCTAGTAGTGCGATTGCTAGTAATTGATTAGGAATTAAAAAATAGAAAATTACAAATTTGTATAGTCGATCTGCGTGCATGTGTGTGGTCTCGGGTCTCAGATTGTCGGAGAATGATCCCCGTAAACCAGGAAACGAAGGGGCTGAACACGACATTTAGCAACTCTCTCTCGTCAACCTCGGCGAGCTCGACGACACACATCACGACAGAGATCGACACCAGCACGTACCCAGGTTCAGGGCCTCCACGAGGAGTAAAGACCCTAATTCCTGCCCTGTGATATTGCACTGCTTCGTGAGGTTACATCACAGGAATGCTTGCCGATGGCGAAGCTTACAATGGAGGTCGAGCTTCCCAAGTGTGGAAAGCTCCTTTCTTCTGGTAGACTAGTGGTCTTCAGTGGACGAAATAGGCCGTAGCCCCGCTATAATAATAGCAAACACGGTACAACTTTGAGTCCACTGCTGGGGCAAAACAGCACAAACAAGCCCAAAGGAAAAGAAAAAAGAAAACAAGGCCAACAACGGCGGATCAACGAAAACGAAAGCGACTCGCAACCGCTGCGTCCTCTCCGGAGTAATCCCACCACAAACTAGCACTCTGAATCGCCGCGTACCAAGCAGCACCTTCAAGAAGGAAGGTGACGACAATGACGCTGCTGCCCGGACTGGTCCTAGGGTTTCCCCCGGTACGCGCTGAGGTGTGGGGAAGAGGTACACCCGACACCCTCCAGGAAGGAAGGGTGACACTCGAGCGTCACCGCGTCGGTGCCAAATGGCAAGGATTTCTCCCGACCCCCAAAAAACCACATCCCAGACAATCTGAAGCGCTCCACCAAACTTGCCATCCACCAGCACACGCCACCACGGTCTTGAAGTCACCATCGCCGTCTCACCACGACAAACGTTGCAAGGCCGGCCAGCCCGAAACAGAGCAGCCATAGACAAGGTCCGGCAGGATCACAACCACGCGGGAGGGAACAACCTCCACCGCCATAGGCGGTAGCCGACCGGAAGCAACAACAGGAGCACACCGGGCCATTGGAACCGGAGGGCGGCATCAGCACAGCCAACTGGAGGACCTCCTCCACCGCCATCAGCGGGTGCCGACCGGACACGGCAGCAGGGACACACCAGGCCGGGCAGGCCCGGCCGAACCCCGGGGGCTCGTAAAGTCCCCGCCGCCATGCTATTGCACGTAAGACGTTGCCGCCGCTACCCTCATGATCGGCCCATAGGCTCGGCCGGACCCAAACAGGCCCGTGAAGCTCCCACCGCCACGCTGCAGACAGACGCGGCGTCACCACTGCCATCTTCGTCGCAAGCCGCTCAGCAGGCCAACCGGAGGCAGCAGGGCAGAGCCCGCCTTGACCCAGATCGGGCCCAAAGGGCCCAGATCTGGGCCTGCAGGGCCGGAGCTCCACCATCGCCGCCACGGCCACCAACTGCGGCGCCCTCACCACCTCGGCCACCGGCGCAGCACCAGGAACCCTGCCGCCGTGCCAAACCGTCGTCGCCGAGCAGCACCTCCCCGGCCATGGCTGCCCCGCGCCACCCTAGCCGAGGAGGGTAAAATCCGACGGTCCGCCGCCACCGGCGCCGCCCGGCGAGGAGCCAGAGCAGCCACCGGCGACGGCGGGGAGGAGGTAGGGCCTGGAACAGGCGGTCGGAGGCGCGGCCCGGCCGCCGCGGGGGCGGCGCGGGTAGCGAGAGAGAAGGGGGCCGCGCCCGGCCGCCGCGGGGGCGGCGCGGACGCGCGAGGAAGGCGGGGGAGAGGGGAGGAGCGGAGGGGGCGGCGCGGGCCGCCGGCGGCGCGGTCGCCTAGCTAGGGTTGGGAGGTCCTGCGGGGTCCGTCTTCAGTGGATGAATGGTCGATCCCCTTCTCCAGTGATACTCCTCCTCCTATTATAGGCGCGGGGTAGAAACTAGGGTTCCTCCGCGGCCACGGTCCAGGAGGGCGGCGCACCCTTGGTCCAGGGGTTGTGGACGAGGTCCACCGTCGTTAGTGTCACCATGTTGTATAGATTCTGTATTAGGCTATAGTTATGTTTGTACGACAGTTTTGGGGAGTGGAAGCAGTACTTCGTTAGAATTAGTGGCCTAGCAAATACACGGAGATGTATGAACACAGCCGACTAGGAGCAGAGCAATGCGCCGCCAATCTAGTCACTGACATCCACGGTGCACAACAGAAAGTGAGCAGCCAAAGACGACGGTACCACTCGGTGAGATCAGGGGCCAGAGATCCTCTAGTGATCTACCGTCTCCAGGTTCCGCTAGCAGTTGGAGGCACAATTTGTGTTTACATGCAACATATGTACTCTAACGAGGTGTGTGTGTGGTGTGTGGCTGGTATCGCCTACTTGTTCGTGTAATTGTAACTCCTGTCCGTTTTTTTGGTTCGTCAATTTAAAGCCGGTCTCATTTCAGGCCTTCTGTCTATATAGGTACAAAAATGCAAGTAAAAATCCAGTATGACAGTTATGAAGCAGTATTCGGATAGTTAAACAACATGCTTCAGCAACACCTACAAACATTGAAAAAGGGATATTCATGTGATACTAATCAAGAGCAATTTTTGGGAAACTAGTACAAATCGACGATAAGTTGGATAACTAGCAAACATCTTGCACATGCTATTTCGGAAGCGCAAATGCAAACTCGCAATTAAGAAGCCCATGGTAACCAATGACGCAAAGTTTTTTTTACCGTAACTAGCAAGAGATCTAACATTGCATTAATAGAGCGATGAATTGATCCAGTTTGGAAAGGGAAACGAAACCCAAACCCAAACGGGAACGTTTTTCAATTTCTCGAGCGACTGTTTTAAAAAATCTCAGCCGACGTTGTTTCATTGAACCTGCGTCGCCAATCAATCTCAGCTTGCAGGCATGCGACCGCATGACCCAACATGCCATTTACTGCTACTCGCCTACTCTAGCCTAGTTGTGGTGCCGATGGGAGGTACGCATGCTTGCATGTTTTGCACCGGTAGAACCGCCAATCTACCAATCTGTGGCGATAGACAGACAATTTTTTTTACTTGCGACAAGGCTAGCTCGTAAAGAACCAGTGACAGTATCAAACGGTGGCCTTTTTTTAAAGTGCAATGGCCTTTTTTACAACAAGTACTTCGTATGAAGGGCTTTGATCCTAAGTGGTGTCGTTGGGTAGATAGTTTTGTGAGTCGAGGTAGTGTGGGGGTCAAAGTTAATGACGACCTTGGCCACCATTTTAGACACAAAAGGGCTTACGACAGGGTGACCCTCTATCCCTGGTTTTATTTAATATAGTTGCGGGCATTCTTGTCATCTTAATTGCTAGGGCAAAAGAGGATGGGCAGGTGGAGGGACTTATACCCCATCTAGTACAGGGCGGAGTATCTATCGATCCTTCAATACGCAGACGATACTATTCTTTTTCTGTCTCACGACCTAGTAAAGGCGTTAAATTTGAAACTCATCTTATGCATGTTTGAACAATTATCAGGACTGAAAATAAACATTCATAAGATTGAGGTGTTTTGCTTTGGTCAAGCAAAAGAGGATTTAGATAACAATAAAAATTTGTTCGGATGTGAAGCTGGTGCATTTCCTTTCAAATATTTAGGCATCCCTATTCACTTCAGAAAGCTGAAAAATGGGGAGTGGAAGCCTTTTGAGGACAGGTTTGAGAAAAAAATAGCTAGTTGGGCTAGGAAATTGCTGTCTTACGGGGACAGGCTAATTTTGATTAATTCGGTGCTCACTAGCCTCCCAATGTTTATGCTCTCTTTTTTTAGATACCTAAAGGGGTACGGAAAAGGATGGATTTTTTTCGGTCTAGATTTTTTTGGCAAAGTGATGGGCATAAGAGAAAGTATAGACTTTCAAAATGGAACATCATTTGTAGACCCAAGGAGCAAGGGGGGCTAGGTGTCGAGGTTTTAGAGGCAAAAAATTAAAGTCTCCTTTGCAAATGGCTTTTTAAGATCTTGTCGGAGGAAGGAGTCTGACAAGAGCTTATAGTTAACAAATATCTACACACCAAATCTTTAGCCCAAGTAAAGGTTCGGCCCCATGATTCCTTTTTGGAAAGGTTTTATGAAAGTTAAAGATGATTTTTTTGATCGTGGTTCTTTCACCGTTGGTAATGGCAAAGAACGTGTTTTTGGGAGGATACTTGGTTGGGGGATAAGCCCTTAGCAAATCAATATCCATCCCTCTATAATATATTCCGCAGAAAAGAAGTTTCGGTGGCTGTAGTTTTGGCTCAAGCTCCTCCGGTTAATTTAGAGTTCAGGAGAGCTCTAACCGGTAATAGATGGAACAAATGGTTACATCTTGTTAGCCGGCTGATTGAGGTATGATTGTCTCATAATTCCGACGTGTTTAGATGGAAGTTGTCTAACTCAGGGAAATATTCAGTTAAATCTATGTATTTAGATCTTTTAAGTGGTCACACTAGATTTATTCGTAAATATTTGTGGAAAATAAAGGTTCCGCTGAAAATAAAGATTTTTATGTGGTTTCTTTATCGCAAAGAGATTCTTACAAAAGATAATCTTGCTAGACGCAATTGGAATGGTTGTCAAAAGTGTTGTTTTTGTGATCAAAAGGAGACGATACAACACTTATTCATATCTGTTTTTGCTAAGATGGTTTGGCGTATTATTTTCATGGCCTTCAATATCAGCCCCCCCCCCCCCCCCCCCAACAACAAGTATTGCTAATATTTTCGGTAGTTGGCTAAGGGGAGTAGAGAAAAGAGAAAAAACACAAATCCGAGTGGGTGCTTGTGCTTTGCTCAGGGCTATATGGAATTACACAATGACATCATTTTTAACAATGCAAATGCTTCTTCCTTTATGCAGGTAATTCCGATGGTTGTTCATTGGATCCGTACGTGGTCTTACCTACAACAACGGACAAGCGAGCCGTTCTGGATTCTGGGCACAACCGGCTCCTTTTGGTGGCCCAGGAGTTATATACCCAGTGCAGCTGGCGTTTTGATCTTAGGATAGCATGTTGATGCAGTGTCATTTCATGTTGTCTTTGCTTTTTAGATGGTTGATTCATGGCTCAACCCTGGCCGACCCATGATGTAATCATTTGTAAGACATTCACTTTAATAAAGAAATAAAAGCCGCAGGCATCAGTCGATCCAGAGGCTGGGACTGCCCTTTTCGGAAAAAAAAAGAACCAGTGACAGTAAAAAGAAGAAACAAAAGACTATAGTAGTGTTTAGATGAAACATACGCCTATCTAGATGAAAGGTAATATATTAGAAGTGGTGCATGTACAAAGACAAATTCTATTTTTAGGTGTAAAATACGTGTTTTGGGAGGGACGCGAGAACATCTATCGTTCTCTGAAAACTACTCAAATCCGATATATGTGAGTTAATTAAAATGGAACAGGGGAATAGATGTCTGTTTTTTTTTCACGCGACTTCCGCAAAAGTCAAAAGTCAGGTTCCATTACCAAGGATAGAGCGCAGAACAAGTTCCCAAAGTACAGAGAACAGCAAAAACATACTAAACAACTCCAACAACTCGTCTATACGACGAGCACGGATGCCTCGTTTGTTGGTTCCAGGAAAAGTTGTACGCGAGCTGCGGAGGACCAAATCGTTCAGTCTCTTACGCTGAATCGAGCAGCTTGTTATCGCTCTCTCCTTGGACTTGCAAATCTTTGTAGCTTGCTCTTCAGACCACTGCAACGGGTATCCCTAGTGCTTCCAACTATAGTAGCGAGGAGACGTTCTTGCGGACAGCTTCATGATACATCGTCAGACTCACACAAAGAGCCCTGGAGTCTATGGACATAGTCGCATAGTTACCCGCGTCGGCGCTAGACGTCACCCCACAAGTCACGGATGAACACACTAATGTTTCACGCTAATAGAGTCTCATGAGCCCCAACCAAACTTCCCTCTCCTTTTAGGCATGCTGAAGAGTTCCCTATCGACATGACGAAACTCCTGAGGCCTCCTATTTCCATCATGACTAGAGCATAAAAATTACATTCATATCAATATGCTTGGTTTATCGACCACCCACTAGTGGTCTGGTTTTATACTAACATGTTAGTTTATAGGCGGAAAGGGGATGGCATTATAAGAGCTTAAATGTACTCTTAAGGTTTTCTAATTCAATATGCATCTACCTCTACATTAAGGGGTGTGTAAGACTACATATGACCATTCAATCCACGCTCGTATAGCCTTCAATATTTCATACATAATTCATTTTTATTGATCCACCGGCATAAATTGGAGAAAACATACTTTCTTTAGTTTCTCTAAAGACGGATGTGGGTTTTGTGAAAGCTCTGCATAACCTTTGTGTTTGCCGGCAACGACCACGTCTTTACACGCCGTTCACTGTCTTGGAGGCATTGTTGCAAGCAGGGCCGGCTCTAGGCCTAGTTAGGAGGTGCGACGGCCTAGGGCCCAGTCCAGAAGGGTGCTAGTGTCGGGGATAGTCTCTTTCTTTTTTAGTGACGCGAGCGCACCATGCACAGAAGAGCATCCGACCCTTTTTCACGTAGAGATAAGTTATAATCTTCACGAAAACTATAGTGTTCACATGCAACATACCCCTATAGAAATTAATCCATGGGCGTGAAGCGTCCCGTGCTGTTTTTAACACGACTGCATACCATTTTACTATTTTGTGTATTTTCGTCACGAGACCGTCGTCTGCGCCCAAGGACAGCTATCGCTCGCGGGAGAGTAGATGCCTTGTTTGTTGGTTCCAAGAAATGTTGCCGGTGAGTGCCGCAAGATCAAATGGTTCAACCTCCTACGCTGAATCGAGCTGCTTTGTCATCTCTATCTCCTTGGACTTGCGAAGCTCTGTAGCTTCACCTTCAAAGCACTGCAATAGGGGCTTCGACTGCTTCCGACTACACTAGGGAGCATCAGTTCTTGCCGGTAGCTTTTTGACACATCGTCCGACTCCGACAGAGCCCTGGAGCTTATAGACGACATGGTCGCATAGTTACCCGCGACTGTGCTTGAAGGCATCTAACAAGTCACCAATGAACACCCTGCTGTTTCACGCCAATACAGACTCACGAGCCCGAACCAAACTTTGCTCTCCTTTGGGGCATGATGAAGAGTTATGTAGCAACAGGACGGAACTTCTGATGCCTCCTATTTCTAGCGTTACTAGAGCATAGAAATTTACATTCATATGAACATGGTGTCATCACGAGATTGGTTTATCGATCATCTGCTGGTGGTCTGGGCTCTTACCAACATGTTACCATTTATAGCAGAAAGAGGATGCCATTCTAAGATTTTAAATGTACTCTCAAGTTTTCTATTTTAATATGCATCTACCGCCGCGTTCAGACTGCAGAGGACCATTCAATCTGCGGTCGTATGGCCTTTCATACTTAATGCAGAGCTCAGGCATAATTTACTTCAGTTTGGCAAAAAAGTATGTGGTTGGGTTGGGTTGTGTTATATTTAGCCCGGGAGTTGGGAAATGTACATATAGCTTTGACCTAAGAGAATTAGACCAGGTAATGTGCCATATGAAACCCTGTGGGCCTTTGAATGGATACTCCTTTTTTTCTCAAAGGAAAAGGGATGCTTATTTAAATAAGATGGAATAAGAGGCGGAATTTTATTTGTGAGAGCATAACATCCGAGAGAAGTATTTTGCCACAATCAAAAAAGGCACAGAGATTTAGATGGTATAAACACCAATGGCGTCAAGATTTGACCCAGAACGCCCGAAGAATCCCACCACGCTGCCATTGTTTGGGATGGGGCGTTGAAAGCATCGCCTTCTGTTCTCCCAAAAGGCCCATATGTTCTATATTTGGTTACAAATTTAAGAGATGATACGACAAGATGGTTTTCATGGTACGCGGTTGTTCCTGAAAATTCCTTAATATACTCTGAAGGGTCTAGCCGGATCTGCAAATACACCGCAAAATAGGTCAGTTGAGCACTATACTTGTTTTAGTTTAGAAATTATCACGGAAAGAAACTAAACTCAAAGGGATTTAAGTTTCACCCACGATTTTAAAGTCACCTCCTTCACCGCCCCATGAACCTGCTGCCCTAATTTCACCAAACTGGTTGATGTAAGTAAATGCGATTGAATCAATCACCCATCCACTATAAATAGTCAAGCTTTCAAGACGACGGGGTGTCTCCGTGATGTCACAGTTGGAGCCTCCATCTCCTCCCCAAGGTCCAATCTTTGTGGGATGCCTCTACATAAAAGTGGCGAGAGCAACACATTGCCTGTTAGGCACTTACGCATATTGCTTCGATGTTTATCAAGAAATAAAAATAATAGCCATGGTCATTTGTGCATCACATATAATTTATGAAAATAAAAATAACACAGAGTTAAAAAATAATTTTACTATAATCACAAAATGTTTTTATCATCACGTGCCCATACATCAATGTTTTTATAATTATCGGAGACTTCGGAACTCCGAATGGTATCCCGTGGAGAGCCGTTTTGAAGGCAAACTCGGGTGTTGGAGAGGGAAAATGCTTTCCTATGGAGTTCGCTTAGTTTTGAGTAATGCGGTCCTTACTAGCCTACCGATGTTCATGTTGTCTTTTCTTGAGATACCTAAGGGGGTAAGGAAAAGATTAGACTTCTATAGATCACGTTTCTTTTGGCAGAGTGATGAGAATAAGAGAAAATATAGATTGACTAGATGGAACATTATTTGTCGCCCTAAAGACCAGGGTGGCCTGGGGGTCGAGGTGCTAGAGCTAACAAATAAATGTTTACTCAGCAAGTGGTTGTTTAAACTTTTAAATGAGGAGGGGGTATGGCAGGAGCTGCTGCGCAACAAATATCTCTCTTCTAGGACTTCTTTGATAGAGGCTACTTTAAAATCGGTAACGGAGAAACCACGAGGTTCTGAGAGGACACTTGGTTGGGTAAATCTCCACTGAAAGATCAATATCCTCTTCTTTATAACATTGTGCAGCACAAAAATGTTTCGATCCATCATGTGCTACACAATGCGCCCCGATGACTATGAGTTTTAGGAGGGCACTTGTCGGAAATAAATGGGATATGTGGTCTCATTTAGTTCATAGGTTGACGTACGGATATTAATTTGAATAATGTTCCTGATTCGTTCCATTGGAAACTTACTAATAATGGTATGTTTACTGTCAAATCCATGTATGAGGATTTAATGAATGGTCATACGAGGTTTTTGCGGACTTATTTATGGAAGTTAAAGATTCCGCTCAAAATTTAAATATTTATGTGGTTCCTTAATAGAAAGGTCTTGCTCACAAAGGATAATCTTGCTAAGAGGAATTGGAAAGGTAGTACTCACTGCGCCTTTTGTGGGTGTACTGAGTCAATAGAACACTTATTCCTCTCTTGCCCCTTTGCAAAACTTGTTTGGTGTGTAGTGTTTTGTACTTACAATATCCCACCACCCACCAATGTTTCAATTATGTTTGGGAATTGGCTAAACGGGGTGGATAATAAGACAAAGGTTAGGATTCGTATTGGCGTTTCAGCTATTTGTTGGTCTATTTGGAATTGTAGGAATAATCTTGTTTTTAACATGAAAGAAACTTTTTATGTCTTACAGGCATATGGCGGTGCACTGGATCCAGTTATGGGCTTTCCTGTTGCCTTCAGACCAGCGGATGCTTATGGAGGCTGGATGCACGAGACTTTTGAGGGTGGCACAGGAGTTTTTCTCCCGGCATACGTGGCAGCATACTAGTCGACTTTTGTAGTTGTGCTTTACCCTTTCTTTGCTTGATTATTGAGGCCTATCTCAATCTTTGTGATTCTGAGATGTAAACTTATACTGTACGATCAAACTTTGTAATAATGCGGCTGTGTGCATCACTCGATGCAGAGGCTGGGATTAATAAAATTCCCTTTTCTAAAAAAAAACCAATGTTTTTTTGTGATTTCCATTTTGAGTTTGAAGCTATAAAAATATTTATAGTTTACTATTGGTGTTTGAACATTTAAATACTTTGGAATGTTTTCACTTTGTTTTGTAAAAAATCGAAATTTTTGTAGCCTAGTTTGCATAGGATTTCAATCTGACTTACATTGTTCATTTGTGTCTGATATGGTCCCATCTGTTGTTGTGGCCCCATATGCTGGTATGGCCCATTTGTTGGTGTTGTCCCATTGGTCCCATCGGTTGGTATGGCCTCATATGTTGTTGTGGTCCCATTGGTTGTCGTGTTTCAGTCGATCCCATAGGTTGTAACCCCTTAAGAATGGAGCAGTACCCTTGGACGGTAAGCTCGATAATATTTCCATCATTTCTCTGCTCGTACATTCTTTTGTAGATAACACCACGTGCCATGGTAAATTGTCCAGTGCCACCGACAATCGCCCACTCACCATCTTCTACAGATATTCCCATCACTTGAAGCGTGGATCCTCTAAACCTGTATAATCCACATGCAGTTAATAACAGTGCGCTGTTTCATACAGTTTTCCTAATTCTAATACAAACTCTTTGTAATCATCGGCTTCATTGCTGACTATTGAACTTGAAGTTGCACTGTCTTTTGCCCGTTCTTGAATAATTTAGGAAAGTGCGATACCGTGGGGATTATAAGATTTGTATTATCAAGTTAGTTATGTTAAAGCTGTCATAACTTATGTCCATTCACGCTTTCATTTCATCCAGAAGATGTTGCCCAATGGCAATGGCTATTAATCATTCCTGGCAAAATTACAGATTGGTTTTTTTTTTTAAGTCCTATAAGTATATTTACAGGCACTTTAATTTATGTATGTATGTTACATTCAGACAAATGTAGGTAAGTTGGTCTGCACACAAAACTTGAGGACGGAACTAACTCATGCGCGCGAAACTAAAGCCAAAACAAAATACAACACATATCGGTCTAGCAATTTCAGTCTATCCACTCTACAGACGTACCTTTGGTTCTCGAAGACGATGGTGAAGGAGTTGTGCCAACCGCCGGCGAGGACGTGCAAGCCCTGGGCGCGCGCTACGACGGGCGCGTTGGGTCCGAGCCCATAGTGGATCGTCCAGTCGTTGACGGTAGTGGTGCCGAGCCCGTCGGCGTTGTTGGCATCGACCACGGTCTCCTGGTTCTGTCTTGGCCCGCTGAGGGTGTGGTGGAGGTACAGGTTGCGGAAGCTCAGCTCGTTGATCTCCTCCGTGACCTGGCCCCGGGGGATCACTTGCAGCTGGTTGCTGCTAGGATAGGCCATGAGTGATTACTTCGAGTTCCGGCCGGAGCTGGGCGAGATGCAGTACTTATAACCTGGTTGGAATGCATGTTTCTCGTTTGGCCACACGCACCGTTCGTTCAAGTTCACAGTCTATTGTCGATGGTGCCACCCATGGCAGCACCTGTGCATGAGGAACCTGGATGATGTGAGATGCTAGCGAATCGGAAAAGGTCCCATGCTATCGGACTGAATCTGAATGAGTGATTGCTATGAAATCCTGTTCAGAAACTAGTGCATGCTTTTCATGTTTCAGAGCATGAGAATGGTCGCTGGTGTTCACACTGATATAGGAAAGGAACTGACTTGCGGGCAGATGGCCTACTCGCAGACTATCGAGAACGAAATTCGGATGTGTCAACTCGTGTTGTGCAGCTCGAGGCTGCACCCCCTCTTTCCTCACGAACAAGAACTGGAGGTGGAAGACAAGGACCGGAGTAGAGACATGGGAAGATTTTGCCGGGCGGCGCTCCCGCCGGCGCACGAACGCCCGAGTTCTATTTCTCTTCAAGTCACGGTGCGATTACAGGTGGCTTATAAAGGCGTCCACGCCACCACTACGCCCACGATCCGCTCGCCAGCCTCGCTCTGACGCGGTCCTCCTCCTTCCTAGCTAGCCTAACAGCAAACACACAACGCACACACCCAGCGCACAGACGCGCACAGACGCGCACACGCCACGCGCATGACATGGACTCCGACCTGGCGCTACCTAGAAATCAACTGTATGGCCCATACAGTGTGGGACATATCATCATATGGCCATCCATGCGACTTACTTT
The DNA here is from genome assembly GCA_947311845.1 of Poa pratensis. Classification (NCBI taxonomy): domain Eukaryota; kingdom Viridiplantae; phylum Streptophyta; class Magnoliopsida; order Poales; family Poaceae; genus Poa; species Poa pratensis. Next base: position 12,185,543 of record CAMZMU010000041.1, read on the forward strand.
TTGGTTGATGCTCGTACTTGCCACACAGTCCTACACGGTATTCTGGAGTTTATACACCTAGTTACTCAAACACGGGAACACAGTCACGTGGTAATACAAGGGTTCTGGCCTGTGAAAGCGTGATTCACGATACCTCCTAAGCCTAGGTGCTCAAGCATAAATGTCACAACCATATCAATTTCGAGTGACAAGGAGTTTGTATGTGTACCACGGATCACCTGCTTGAGCTGGTTTCTAATGTGTTTCAATTTATAGGCGGCATCCTTGAAATTAAGTTAATTGAAATGTACACATAGGTACGTTCTGCACCTATCACCAAATTAATGCTGGCTCTCTCACTGTACCATCCATGCTCTCATATACATTCTTCAACTCCTACACACTCGTATCTACAACATCTCCAGTTAGAAAAGAATAGTCAGCACCGAAAGCTTCATATCCAGATCTAACGGTTATTGAGTCGAATGTCTTCTTGGTACCACAGTCCACAGCGATTATTCAATCCCTACCGCTATGAACAACAGTCGACTCATGTTTTTTTTTTTTTGAGAACTCAACAGTCGACTCATGTAACTGAAGATGTTGTTGATATGTTGTACTCACTCCGTATCAAAATATAAGTCGCACTAGTCACTTACCATACATATGTATGTAGACATGTTTTAGTGCAAGATTCATGTAAGTGACTAGTGAATCTTGCACTAAAACATGTCTACATACATGTGTGTGGTAAGTGACTAGTGCGACTTATATTTTGACACGGAGGGAGTAGATACGAGTGTGTAGGAGTTGTCTGGGTTTTTTCTATTTATTCTTGGCCACGATCTGGGCTTTGTTGCACATATGGGCTTTTCCTCCTATTCTTCTTTTCTAACAGAGCTGGGGGCGCGCCTTTATGCCGCCTTCAGGCGCCCCGTAATCCGGGGGCGCCTGAAGGATTTTCCTTCGCGGGCTGGCCCAAGACTCCCTGCTTCGTTTTTTCCGTTTCTTTTCGAAATGTTTTCGTTTTTCTTTTTCGTTTGTTTTTCATTATTATTCTTTTTGTTTCTTTTTTAATTTTGTTTTTATTTCTATTTATCTTTCTGTTTTTGCTTACTTTTTTTTTTGAAAAGTTGTACCGTTTAAAAAATAAATAAGTTTAAAATAGTTCCCAATTTTATATATGGAACCATTTTCAAAAATTGAACCGATTTTTAAATTCGTAACCAATTTAAATTTGGAACCATTTTTAAATTTAAAACAATTTTTGAAAATGAAATAATTTTCAAAAATCGGAACCATTTAAAAATGGAACCATTTTCGACAAAACATAACCTTTTTTCATTGGGAACCATTTTCAAAAAAGGAACCATTTTTGGAATATCGGAACCATTTTTTTCATTGAGAACCATTTTCAGTTCGGAACCATTTTTCGGTTCGGAACCATTTTTCGTTTCGGAACCATTTTTCGGTTGGAACCATTTTCAAAAAGAACCCATTTTTTAATTCAGAACCATTTTAAAAAAGAAGCCATTTCAAAAAACCAGAACCATTTTTCCGGTTCGGAACCATATTCTAAAAATGGAACAATTTTTTGGTTTGAAATCATTTTAAAACGGAACCATTTTCGGAAAATCATAACCAATTTTTGGTTCGAAACCATTTAAAAAAAGAAAAAGAACAGGAAAAGAAACAAATAAAAGGAAAAGAAAAAAGGAATATAAAAAGGAAACAAAAAACAGAAAAGGAAAACAAAATGAAAAAAAGGAAAAGAAAAAAGAAAAAGAAACCCGAAAACGCAAAACTGCGAAGGAATCAAATGAAAGATAACAGCATGCTTCTTGAGCTTTGGCAAAGATGGCATCCTTTTTTTTTGTCCGGTTTGAGATGGTTTTAACAAATGTAGCCCAAGGAGGATAAATACCGTCAGATAGATAGTAACCAATGTTATAAGCATGCTCATTGATGGTGTAGTTGCAAGCCGGAGCACACCACTAGCAAGCCGAGCAAATAAATCAGAGGCTGATGTACGTGTAGTCTCACCGGCGAACTGGTCGAGCCACGTGAAGTCGTGAAGATATTGATATGGAACTGCTAAAACTGAATCAGGCCACAGAGTGTACGCTACGTCTCAGTTCTTGTACTTTCGATTGATCGAGAACCATAGTTCAGCAACACCAAAACATATCAGTTCTTGTACTTTCGATTGATCGAGAACCATAGTTCAGCAACACCAAAACATACTAATCCAGCAATGAGAATTTATCATCCGGGCCGGCCCGAGGCGCATTGAGCACTGCTGTCCAATCTGTAGCAGATTAAATGGGGGTGTAGGCAAAATATATATGTTAACGTTGGTATCGTTTTTCTGTCGATTCATACGTTCTTTCTTGTAGCTGAATTTCATTAAGTGGAAGGTTACTTATGCACCTCGTACCTGTGATAGTGTTGCACGTTCTGGTTGTAACCTGTCATGTATTGTATAGTAGTATATATACATCAATGCAAGCCACCCGTACAAGGTGTGTGCGTTCCCCTCCAATCTAAACCCTCCCTGACCGACGCCACCTATTTGCAGTTTGTCTACGGCAACCAGCATGGCCGAAGGTGACGCCGCCGCTGCCGCTGTCTCTCTGCCAAGGGATGCCATCTCCGAAATTCTTTCCCGGGCGCCGGTCAAGTCCCTGTGCCGCTTCCAATGCGTCTCCAAGGAGTGGCAAGCCCTCATCTCTGACCGGGCCTTCGTCGCCCAGCACCATGCAGCTGGATCCGCTCATCGTCACCAGCTACGGTGGGGAAAAATCCTACACGGACACGGGCGTGCTGGTCATGGATACTCAAGGCACCGTCGTGAGGGAGATCAAAGGCCTAGGTAGAAACCCTTGGTTGGCCTCTTGTTTCGACAACCTCATCTGCCTGATTGGAGGTGTCACCCGCGTGGTCGACGTGGCCACTGGGACGGTGCTCCTGGCCTCCGAGAGACCGTCCTCCAAGAAACCGAATGGGAACCTCAGGAACTATATGTTATCAGGCTTGGTCGTTCTACCGGTCATGACAAGAGCATATGGGTCAAGGCCTACAACATCCCGGCGGCCAAATGGTGCGACGAGATCCTGCCTTTGAGGGTGATGCCTGATGGTGTAAGGCTGCTCTTCTACAATTATGCTTTTACCTTCTCAGAGCCCCGTGTCTATGATCCCCGTGACGGGACATGCACGATTGCCATGAATATGCCAAACAATGCCTTCAACACAATCGTCCTTTGTCGCTTGCACTTAGAGCACTTTGTAGCGCCACCAAAATATAATGAGCGACCTAGCTAAATCACTTTCATTGTACCTGATATGTATATCTCTTACTCGATTATATTCTTGTTACGAAGAAATCATATGTTGTCGCAAGGTCATCGGTAGCTTCACTACTTAAGTCATGCCATTTTTTTCAAAACTATCATTGAAAGTGGGGGTGAATTCACCTGAATAATGGGAGGTTATAAATTCACCTGAATATGTATATCTCTTACTGGATTATATTATTGTTACTTCAAAACAAATCGAGGTTATAAATTATAGGAGGAAATGCGGTTTCCCACAATAATGGATCCCTCTACTGTTCCTCGACCAAAGGACGCCCCCACTCCCGACAAATTTCTGCTCTCTCTCTCTCTCTTGGGTATTCTACTTCAAGCTTAATGCGTAGCTCCAGTATTTATATATATTACCATAAATTGTTATATCTGAACATATAGGCGAGCGTAGCTTACTACTGGTTGTGCCTTCGTACACAGACTTGAAGGTCCTGAGTTCGAATCCCCCTCCCGCGATATCTAATTCGCGCAGAATTCCTTCAGGCGCCCCGTAGTTGAGGGGCGCCTGAAGGCGGCATATAGGGTTTGCCCAGAACTAGCTCCTTGTTTGCACGTGGCTCCTCTTTCATTTGGGCCTTTTCTATATTCCGCGTACCGTGGACCCAAGTACCATCCGCGTACCCTCCCGGCGAAGAATGGGCCGACCCATTGAGGCTCTAATGGTAAGTTCTTTTTCAGCTTTGTTTTTGTTCTCTGTTTTTTTCTTTCTTTTTATTTTTCTTTTCTTTTTTTTCGTTTTTTTTTGAAAAATTGATCATTTCGAAATTTGTTTAGATTCAAGAATTCGTTTAGATTTAAATTTGTTCAGATTCAAAATTTGTCCAGATTTTAAATTTTTTCATTTTCGAAATTTGTTTATATTTCAAAATTGTTTGGACTTGAAATTTATTCATTTAAAAAAATGTTCAAATTAGAAAAAATTCTTTTAAAAATTGTTCAAATTTGAATCTTGTTTAGTTTTGAAAATTGTTCATTTCAGAAATTGTTCATATTTGAAATTTACTCATTTCAAAAAATTAGATTTCAAAATCTGTTCAGATTCAAAATTTTAATTAGATTTGAAAATTGTTCATTTTCAAAGTTTGTTCCAATTAAAGAATTTTTCATATTTGAAATTTGTTCATTTTTGAAAAATGTTCCGATTTGAAAATTGTTCATTTCGAAAACTATTTGGATTTGAACTTTGTCCATTAAAAAAATGTTCAGCTTTGAAATTCGAAATCTGAATGACTCTTCTAGGAAAAAATGCAACGTGAATGTTCTGCAGAAAAAAAATTCGTTTATTTCAAAAAAAATTGTGTTTATTTTTCCTGAAGCGTCGACTAAGAGCTAGTTTTTTTTTTTGACTGAGACCTATCTAGTAGTGTAGACGTGTGTTTAACTTAGGACTCGATTGGATGGTCGTTTTTCTAGGAAAAAACAGACGGCATTTTTCATGGACCTACGGAGGTCCTGCTAAAAATCTGCCGACCCGCGCTGGAACATTATGACTTTGAAAATAATCCAGAATTCCAAGCCGGGCCTTACATGAGAAATACAGCGGGAAAACTTATTTAAATTTGTGATTCGTGAGCGTCTATTGTAAGCGGTCAAAGGAGCACGGCGATTTCAATAGATGGCAATGACTGGCGTCGCATCAAATAGCACTTTTTCAACAACTTTGTCGGACGCTCTAATTTTCTTTGAGAGTAAGATTTGGCCAAGCATGCATCATTTATGTACTAGCCGGCCCCTGTTCCTTGGTAACCTATAATTTCTCTCTAACATAGTTGTATGAATCTTACTGCTTGTTGTATTATATTATATGAAATTAGTACATAAATTCTAAATCTAATAAGCATGCAGGTGATTGATAATAGTCACGAACCAGACTCGAGGACAAGGAAACTCCAACTGAACAACGGAGGCTCACGGCAAATGGGCAGTACACCGCGACCTCGGCTTACAAAGCTCAATTTTATGGTGCAACCTACATAAACATGAAGCGTGTAGTTTGAAAGCCTTGGTCACAGGCTTTTTTTTGCATAGTTAGCCGTTCAAAATAATGTTTGGATGGCCGACCGTTTGAAGAAGCGCGGTTGGCCAAATTGTGGCTCTTGCCCCCTTTGTAACAGGACACCGGAGTCAATAAAACACCTTCTCGTTGAGTGTCGCTACACCCGGAGCTTATTAAGGAGTGGCTAAGCCTTCATGCTCTTGACTTCCAACATTGGTCTTCCCTTTCCCTTGAAGATTGGTGGTTCAACATGTCTGAAAACTCCACACCGAACCTGAGGACATGGCGTCTCTAGCCTTGCTCACTACTTGTGATATTTAGAATCAAGGCAATGCACAGGTCTTTCGGAACAAGCATGCACCATTTACAGTTGTCTTCGAGAAGATTAAAAATGAAGCCCGCCTTTGGGCAACCACGGGTGTGAAACATTTGAGAGACTTAATGTCGCAAGAGTTTTTTTTTTCTAAGCGCATTTTACTTTCTTGTAAAACTATTCTCAATTAATTGAATGGGCAAAGCTGAAGTACTAAACAACGGACAGGGAAGATAGAGAGAAGCAAAAGGAACATGGAAGCTAAAAAATCCAATACTACTCCAGCTTTTATACATAGAAACTAAATAAACAGTCGGGTGGTAGTAGTAGCAGAGAACAGATAGATGCCTAGCTACACGTAAATAATTGTTTTTAGACACTAAAGCTAAATAATCTAGTCTACATCGTACGAACAGGGAAGACAAAGTGGGGGAAAACCCCGCTTCTAATTCATAGATACTGAAGCTAGATAATCTAGTCTGGTAGTAGTAGTAGCTACGGCGGCTTGATCTGTGGCGCGCGGGCCGCTCTCCCCTGCTGGCGTTCCTCGTCGGGACATCACCGTGTTGCCCTGTACAAACAAACATTGCACCGCCTACATATATCAATCATATATGTGGATAACATGTGTTGAAACAAACATTAATGAATTAGGCGCCGATGTTGTCGTGCGTACCTCTTTCCGATGGCTAGGACGCATAGACGAGCGCGTAGACGGAGCGGACGAGCGCGCAGATGACGACGGCCAGGAGGATGGGTACGAGGCCGCGGACGGGGTCTTCCGGGTAGGTGGCGAAGACGAAGGCGGAGGTGAAGCAGAGAACGCCAAAGATCGCGACGGTGATCGTGATCCTGGTGGCGGCCGTCCGCGTCCCGCGGAAGCGCTGGCTCACGATCAGCACTATGAGGATGAGCGAGGTGCCGAAGCTCATGGCGTTCAGGAGTGTGAACCAGGCGTAGCTCGCCGGGAACACGGTGAGCATCACGGGTTGGCCGGCGGCATGCCCGTCCTTGTCTTCCTTCCAGAACCCGCGCGGGGGGTTCATGCCGGCCCGGTAGGTCACGAATGCCACCATGGCCGCCGGAGCCAGGAGCGCCCCGGGGATCCCGTTGAACCACTTGCTAAAGGACGGCATGTCGTACCTGCTAGAAGGAACAAATTAGTGTGTGTGATACCTGCGTCGCTTCCTTCTGATCACGGCAAGACAAAGGCGTCCATCACTGACTGGCGAGTGAAGTGTGTGTGATACCTGCGTCGCTTGCTCGCCGGCCCCGTCGTGCTGCGGGCGAGAGAGGGTGAGAGGTTGCTGTGTGCTTGCTGAGCGAGACTACAGACGAAGGGACGGAGGGGAGGGCTGGGTTCTCGGGAAGATAAAATGGCTGCCGCCTGCCGGCGAGGGAGCTTGCTGTGCTTTGTACTGGTAGTCTCGTAGTGACAAGTGAAGAAGAGTCGTTGTCTTTTGAACCTTTGCTTTGTGCGATGGAAAAGAAAAAGGGAGCATCACCGGTGCCTTTTGACTTGTTTTTTTTTAGTACGAGGGATTACGGATCGAAAGAAAACCAAACTAGAAGAACAACCACAGGAGACGAAGAACACAAACCAGCCCCTGAGGTCCCAGCCCCGCCGTCGCCGCCTCACCACGGTGACCGCCGACCGCGCGCTGCCGCCGAGCTCCACCCGAGCCGGCGAGAAGCAGCGAACCGCGGCCAGGAAGCCGCCGGCGAATCCATACGCGAAGCAATCAAGGACGCTACCGACCTATCCTGCTGCTTGGCAAAGCCAGGAACAATTTGAGAACACGCGTGTGGGGGTACAGGGGTAGGATTTGCGTGTGCGTTTATATATAAGCGTGATTGCACACATGTTTTTTAGCACCTGAGATTATACCGTGTCTCGCAAAACAAAAGAAAAAATAGATAAATTTTCTGCATCAGCATCGGAGGCTCTGCTCAAGCACCACGGGGGAGCAAAGGATACTCCTCGCCGGAGGGCACGGTGGGTGGCTCCTTCGCGCCACTAGCCGTGATGGGAGGCGATGACGTCGTCAAGGTCGCGTTGAGCAAGGTGCCTATTAATTTCCCCTTGATCCGGGCCTAGCGCCTCTCCTTCTCAGCGAGTTCGTGGCAGGTGTGTCGGGCTGGCACTCGTCCCGGGTCGTGGACCACTCAACTGACTTGTGCCCTTCGAGAGGGGAACTCGTGCTTCGGTGTGAACCAGTAAGGGGGCGTCAGGTCTATCCCGATGACGTCGGACTTCCCGTCTCTTTTTTCAGAAACACGTACAACACAGACGCTCACATATACGTGTATACACTTACCTTTATACGCACACACGCAAGTAGTAACATATATACTGGTCATCTGCCGCCGCCAGCCGGCTGCCGGCGAGGGAGCTTGCTGTGCTTTGTACTGGTAGTCTCGTAGTGACAAGAGAAGAAGAGTCGTTGTGCGATGGAAAAGAAAAATGGAGACTCGAGGTGTCGTGTCAAGGGCTGGGAGCTTTTGCTTTGTACCACGATGCCTTATGACTTGTTGTAGGTATGCAGAGCATTAAGAAATCCAGAACCAGGCTGCTCTACGGTAGAGCCTCTACCTGTACGAAAAGCAAGCAAGGACGCTAACCTACCTATCCTGCTGCTTGGCGAAGCCAGGTTTCCGGGTAATTGCTAATTGTATCTTTCTATTAGTGGTAATATAAAAAATGCACTAATTAACCACGTATCCTCTGTTCCAAATTATACGACTTTCATTTGTTGATATGTGGATGTATATATACTTGTAAGATGCAACGATACATTTGACATTCACATGTTAATAAATGGAAATCATCTAATTTCCAAATGGGGAGGGAGTAGTACCGTGATCATATATTAATTGTACCCATCGTTATACTAGTCCACTTTACAATATAAGTCTTTTTATAGCAAATTAATTTCAAAGGCATTACATTGTGCGCAGAGTAGTTGATGCATGCCTCAATTGAGCAAACACCACCGGCTGACACGGACATGATGGAAAGGCCACAACAGTGTAGAGTCAAAATCACCGTCCACAGGAGATCCGACGGCTCTCATCATCCTCAAAGAAGCACGTAATCCCTGTGCTATCCCTATCTTCATTCTGATTGGCTAAGGGGAAGAAACATGGGTCGATGGCACGGCAGTAAAAAAGACACAGTCCAGGGTGATGCTTTTGCATAGAGATGCCAAACTCCCTACTCCTTAGGGCAAGGAGCTCTTCTGCTCCATGGATCGAGGTTGAAGATGGTGTGATGCAGTGTTGATTTCCTCTGTATTCTCTTTGTTTTCTCTTTGCTTGTATCCGGTCTTGTATTGCTTCCCTTTTCGTATGAATACAAGTATAAAAAATTAAAAAAAAATAACTCCCTACTCCTGTTCATCGTACGTGTCAGTTCGCCCATCTCGCTCCATCCTCGTCGCTCCAGTTGGGTCGTTCTCGCGCACGTCTCCGTCTCAAGCTCATGCATGCTCACCCGCCGTGGGGACTCGGACTTCGATCAATCTACTCGCACACGATTCCAGCGGCACATGCGATTCAGAAAAAATAATAACTTGTCTCGATCGAGATCGATCAAGTATGCAACGGAAACAGATCGACGATCCCGGACGCTCACGAGCAGACACAGGCCGGCCGGCGACAACTCCAGTGCGAGACTACAACTGTGTCCTGTTTGTGTGTACCGCATTCATCACCCGTCATCATAGTTGTTTTTTTTTTTTGCGGGTAAAACCTGGAGTTTTATTCAGCTGAAATAAAGTTACAATCGGCCATTACAAGATCTGAAATAAAATTCGGCTCTTGATGCGTCACCGGTCATCATAGATTGTTGCTTCTTTTTTTTTCATTTCAATCAGCCTAAGTTTTATTCAGTTAGGAGGTGCGCCGTTCCGGTGGCCGGTGTGTGCTGCCTTACATAAATCCACAGTTCTGCTGCATAAGCAGGTACGGTAATTCCCTAATCCATACGCTGGAGCTAGTGGATGAAATCTTGTAAAATATGTGCCTACTGTTTATGCACAGTATATATACATGTGTATATGCTCTCTCCGTCCACAAAAGAATGTCTCGATCTATCCTAAATTTATATCTATCTAGACATGATTTAGTATCTAATACATACAAATTTGATATATATCAAGACATCATTTTGTGGACGGAGTGAGTATATCATTTTGCTTATTCAAGAGCTTGACAGTTAGTTCAGCCATTAGTAATTGTGCTACAGTTGGGAAGTGCTTTTCAGCCATGAAACCAGTGAAAACATGTGTACGCAATCGCCTTAATGATGATAGATTGAGTGGTGATGTGCTTTATTATGTGGAGAAAGAATAAATGAAGAAAGTCACTATGATCAAGTGGCTAAGTATTTCACGGGTTTGAAGAATCCAATGCACTACAAGAGTAAAAGGTAATGAAAACTTTAGCTACTTGATTAATACATTGTTTATCATTTTACCATGTTCGACTTGAAATTTATTCAAATTGGAACCCTAGGACTGCCAAATTAGAACCCTAGGACTGCCACCACTTTATTAAAGCCGAATCAGCAGTCCCCGCAACACCGGCCGACTCCCGGCGAATGGATTCGAGCGGGCCGACCTCCGACCCAGATGAGCCTGAGGCAGACCCAAATTAGACCAGAGCGTCGCCGGATCCGAAGGTGCAGCGCCGCCGCCACAGGGCTAGACAGCGCCACCGCCTCCAGCCTGCAACGTCGTGCCCTTCTCTGCCTCCTCCGCGCCTCCCAGCCGCACGCCGGTGCGAGAAATTAGTTGCCCCACCGCCCGGACACCACCCGTCGCCACGGAGTGATGCGCGCAAAGTGCACGTTCGCGGATACCTCAAGTGTAAGGTTTGAAGAATATAGTAGCAAGTTTTCCCTCAGTTTATGAAACCAAGGTTATCAATCCAGTAGGAGATAAATGATACCCTGAAGGTGTCAACGGTGTCAAAAACTTGTGGCGTCGATGGGGAGGATGTGGTGCCTGCCCTCCCTGGTCAACGGTGCCAGAAACTTCTTGTGGAGTGGACGTGGAACCTGCACACAACACAATCAAACTACTTTGTCCCGACGAGACAGTGAGGGTGTCAACCTCACCGGCTTGCTGAAAACAAAGGGTTAAACGTACGGTGTGGAAAAAGATGTTTATTTACAGAAAACAGTAGAGAACAATGATTGCAGTAGATTGTATTTCAGATGTAGAAGAATGGACCGGGATCCACAGTTTACTAGTGGTGTCTCTCCAATAAGATAACTAACATGCTGGGTAAACAAATTACAGCTGGGCAATTGACAATTGATAAGTGCATATAACATGCATGTGTGAGTTGTGGTGTCTACTATGAGATTCATTTAGGCATTACAACAAAGTACATAGACCGCTATCCAGCATGCATCTATGCCTAAATAGTCCACCTTCAGATTAGCGTCCGTACCCCTTTCAGTATTAAGTTGCAAGCAACAGACAATTGCATTAAGTAATATGAATAATGTAAACAATACATTCATCCTTGAACAAATCATTGTTGTTTTACTTAAGTGGTTAAGTATTTCATGGGTTTGAAGAATCGAATGCAGTAGAAGAGTAAAAGGTAATGAAACTTTAGCTACTTGATTAATACATTGTTTATCATTTTACCACGTTCGACTTGATATTTATTCAAATTGGAACCCTAGGACTGCCAAATTGGAACCCTAGGACTGCCACCACTTTATTAAGGCTGAATCAGCAGTCCCAGCAACACAGGCCGACTCCCGGCGAACGGATTCGAGCGGGCCGACCTCCGGCCGAGATGAGCCTGAGGCAGACCCAAATTAGACCCGAGCGCCGCCGGATCCGAAGGTGCAGGGCCACCGCCTCCAGCCTGCAACGCCGTGCCTTTCTCTGCCTTCTCCGCGCCTCCCAGCCGCACGCCGGTGTGAGCAATTAGTTGCCCGGACGCCCAGACACGACCCGTCCCCCGGATTCAGTCTCCCCGCGATATGGGATCCCGATGAGGCGCAAGGGGTCAGCTCGCCGTCGCCGAAGGCAGGGCGTGGCAGCCACCGCCACCGCCACGGCGACAGGGGCCGGAGAGATCAGCCGCCGACTGTTGTTTAGGGTTTGTTGGGGGACCTCTGGAGCCGCCTCGCACGAGCGGACCCTGAGGTTTGTTGGACATCCAGTGGCATCTCAGTCATCCCACATGTGACCGATGAACACCCTGCTGTTTAACTCTAATAGAAACTCACGAGCCCCAACCAAACTTTCCTCTCCTTTTCGGCATGCTGAAGAGTTATCTACCAGTAGAACGGAACTCTTGATGCCTCCTATTTCTATCGTTACTAGAGCATGAAAATTTACATTCATATGAACATGGAGTCATCACGAGATTGGTTTAGCGATCATCTGCTGGTGGTTTGGGCTGTTACCAACATGTTACAATTTATAGCAGAAACAGGATGCCATTCGAAGAACTTAAATGTACTCTCAAGTTTTCTACTCGTATTTTAATATGCATTTACCGCTACGTTCAAGTCTCTGTCAGGCTGCATATGACCATTCAATCTGCGGTCGTAAAGCCTTTCATACTTCATGCATTGCTCAGGCATAAATTGCGGAATACATGTTTACTTCAGTTGGCTAGAAATAGATGTGGTTGGGTTATGTTATATTTAGTCCGGGAGTTGGGAAATGTACATATAGCTTTCACCAATAAGAGAATTAGACCAGGCGATGCGCCACATGAAACCCCGTGAGCCTTTGAATCGATACTCCTTTTTTTCTCAAGGGAAAAGGCAGGCTTATTTGTCATTCCATTTACAATAAGATGGAATAAGAGGAGGAATTTTTATTTGTGAGAGCATAACATCCGAGAGAAGTATTTTGCCACTATCAACAAACCCACGGAGATTTAGATGGTATAAACCCCGATGGCGTCGAGATTTGACCCTGAACGCCCGAAGAATCCCACCACACTGCCATTGTTTGGGATAGGGGCGTTGAAAGCATTGCCTTGCGTTCTCCCAAAAGGCCCATATGTTCTATAGTTGGTTACAAATTTAAGAGATGATGCGACTAGATGGTTTTCATGGTACGCGGTTGTTCCTGAGAATTCCTTAATGTACTCTGAACGGTCTAGCTGGATCTGCAAATACACGACAAAATAGGTCAGCTGAGCACTATACTTGTCTTAGTTTAGAGATTATCAAGGAAAGAAACTAAACTCAAAGGGATTTAAGTTTCACTCACCATTTTAAGGTCACCTCCTTCTCCGCCCCATGAACCTGCTGCCCTTATTTGACCAAACTGGTTGATGTAAGTAAATGTGATTGAATCAATCACCCATCCACTACGAATTGTCAAGCTTTCAAGACGACGGGGTGTCTCCGTGATGTCACAGTTAGTGCCTCCGTTTCCACCCCAAGGTCCACTCTTCGTGGGACGCCTCTGCATAATCAGTGGAGAGCAACACATGTTACATGTATCGCTTAGATGTTTATGAAGAAAATAAAGTTATAGTCTACATAATTTGATGCATCACACCTGATTATATGCAAATAAAAATGGCACACAGAGCTAAAAAGAATCTCTGTTAGTTTCAAGTTATTTTTATCATTATCGTCCACATACGTTGATTCTTTTTTGGGATTGCCATTTTCAAATTCAAGCTATGAAATATTTATAGTTTATTGTCGGTGCATGAAACATTTAAGTACTTTAGGAATATTTTCACATACTTTAGGCAAGTTTCTCTGCACATGTGCACGAAACTAAAAAAGGACAGAAGAAAACACAGCACACACCGGCCAAGCACATTCAGTGCATCCACTCTACGGAGTACAGACGTACCTTTCGGTTTCGAACACGATGGTGAAAGAGTTGTGCCAGCCGCCAGCGAGGACATGCAAGCCCCGGCCGCGTGCGACGACGGGCGCGTAGGGTCCGAGCCCGTCGTGGATCGTCCAGTCGTTGACGGTGGTGGTGCCGAGCCCGGTGGCGGCGTTGGCGTTGACCACGATCGCCTGATTCTGGCTTGGCCCGGTGAGGGTGTGGTGGAGGTACAGGTTGCGAAAGCTCAGCTCGTTGATCTCTTCCGCGACCTGGCCCCGGGGGATCACCTGCATGTTGCTGCTCGGATAGGCCATCAGTGATTACTTCGAGTTGAGGCCGGAGCTGGGCGAGATGCAGTACTTATAACCTGGTTGAATGCATGTTTCCCGTGTGGCAACACGCACCGTTCGTTCAAGTTCACTGTCTATTGTCGATGGTGCCACCCATGGCAGCACCTGTGCGTGAGGAACATGGATGATGTGAGAGGCTAACGAATCGGAAAGGGCTTGCTCGAGCCTTCCGTCTAAATCGGAAAGGGGTCCCATGTTATCGGACTGAATCTGAATGAGTGATTGCTATAAAATCCTTTTCGGAAACTAGAGCATGATTTTCATGCTTCAGAGCACGAGACGAATGGTTGCTGATGTTCACACTGATAGAGGAAGGAACAGGCTTACAGTCACATGGCCTACTCGTCAGGTTAGAATCTGTCGAGAACGAAATTTGGATGTGTCAACTGGGTCGTTGATTAAATACCAGCTATACAGTCATGCAAGAGAACCTAGAAATCAACTGTATGGCCCACACAGTGAGGGACATATCATCATATCGCCATCCATGCGACTTACTTATTCGTGCTTTTGGTTGATGCTCGTACTCGTCACACAGTCCTACACGGTATTGTGGACTTTACACACCTAGTTACTCAAACACGGCAACGCAGTCATACGGTAGTACATGGGTTCTGGTCTGCGACAGGGTGATTCACGATACCTCCTAGGCCTATCGGTGCTCAAGCATAAATGTCACACCCATATCAATGTGGAGTGATAAGGATTTTGTATGTGGATCACGTGCTTGATCGGGTTTCTATCTAGTATGTTTCAATTTATAGGAAGAAAGAGATGGCATCCTTAAAATTAACTGAAATGTACTCATAGGTACATTCTGCACCTATCACCGAATTAATGCTGGCTCTTTCACTGTAGAATCCAATTGAAGAAACTTAAGCATGTTGAACGACTCTTTAATTTAAAATTCATCGACATGCATGTTGGCTACGGACGTGAATATGAGATACTTCGGGCGAGTTTGGTGGCCTGCATAGGCTAAGATTTGGCCCGCCAGCTGCAAAAGCCCAACGTGTGGATGCCTGCATGAGCTCCTGGGACAAGCCAGCGCGCTTCTTAAAGCAGCGTCGGCCCAGGCCCGCTGGGCACGCTCACGCTTTATTCCACAAACTTGGTATTTCTCATTGCGTATCATGTCCACACACTCATCAACAAATGCCTAAATATCACTACATTTCCGAAACAGGTCTCACACTTTTCAGCCCATGCATTTGTTCTCTTCCAGTTTGAAATGATGCATTCTCCACTACATGTTTCCTTATTGCAAAACATAATACGCACCTAATAGCCGCTTGAGTGTCTTCTTGATGAGATGACATACTACAATTTTCGCTAACTACCCTGAAGTGCTGCAGGTACAGATCAGCGGCCAGAGCTAGGCCTTCCCTGCATGTGAGGACTTCCAGGGTCTCCGGGTCTGTGATTCCTTGCAGCACCACTGAGGACCGCGCCCACGAAGAGGCCATCCTCCCGTCGTAGAGCCGCTCAGGTCGATCAGGTAGGCCTTGCTGATGGAGCAAGCCGGACACAAGAGTTGAAAAGACATGACTGCATCATTGTGCCTCGGATGATGACTTACGTGGTGGGTGAACAATCTGCCGTAGAAAAACAAATGTTTCTGATGCCTCCTAGGCCCAACATATCAAGGCCTGCACAATAGCACCTCATCGCTCGGCAAGTGGCGTATATTTGTGCTGCGTTTCTCCCGTCTGCTCATTTATACAGAGTAAAAGAGAGTACGGTAACAGATAAAAGGACGTACGGTAGTATTTATCCACGCAATTACGTCTTCAGCATAAGATCCGACGGTCGAAATCGTCAAGATCGTGAGAGTGGTGTCAATGGCCTCGTAGACAGCTCAATTTTAATATCTCTAATGTGCATTGCTCGCCAGATTCGCTGTGCTGTTATGATGCCATTAAACTTATCGACAGTTGCACATGCAGTTATATATCTACCCTCACCACACGAGAAAAAGGTTATATATATCTACCTATTCAACACTTCCCATTTCCTTTATAAACGTAAATGCATGTAGATGTATGCACTAGTACAGACTTAGTCGTCAGAATTTAGATCCGGTAGCATTGTTAGGTTGCAGCATCGGGAGTGTAACTTGAAGGAAGATGCACTGCAAATGCTCCAGGATATTCCGAGTTTGATATATCTGATACTTGGTGCATGTTCAAGCACCAAAGCCACCTGACTAAAAACATATGTGGATTGCCCAGTCTTGGGGATCTTACGCTGACGACTGAGGAAGGAGCTATGCAGAAGCTCCATCACGGGAAGGTGCTTACACAGTGTGGTCGGCTGGAGAGCCTTGATGGTGTAAGGTACCTGAAGAGTCTCCAACAGTCTGGATTTCGCAAAATCAGAGATAGATTTGTAGAGCTGAAGGACCGTCGTGGTGCTGTCATTATCGATTAGCTCGTAGGTAGAGTTCCTTATGATCTTATCTTGTCACAGGTTCAACCTGCTGGTCAGCTTTTTCGTTCTCTGTTTCAAGGGAAACCAAAAAAATATCATCCATATGTATCTTCAATTTGCATGGTTTCACTCTTGTAAAATGTTGTTAAAATTAAGCTGAGCACTTGTATCTTCAGCTAACTATATGCAATGTTCACCTTATTCAGTTGACCATTCTTGAGTGGAGTTGAGTTTTCATTTAGTGTTATTTGGCTTCTAAATGTGATAAGATACTCCCTCCATACAAAAATTAACTGTCTTAGATTTGCCAAAAAGTGGATGTAAAAATGTATAGATACATCTATTTTTTCACAAATATGAGACAGTTACTTTGGGACAGGACGGAGTGAGTACATGTGTAGCTTCTAAATGTCTTCTTGTTAGGCTGCATCCTCTGCCAGTAATTATCAAGCTGTTTGTTAGGATGATTGCTGGTAACTTGATGGCGATGATTAGATGAACAATCTTGGGTCAGAAACCAGAAGCTAGTAAGAGAAGAAATCAATCTTGATAGATACTCTGTTTTTCTCGATCAACCGTGCGGGTAGCAATGTCCTATATGAACTGAGAAATTCGTACTAATTTATGTATGGCAGCAATGACAGGCATATCAAGCATTTCGTGGCCGTACCTTGTCGATCAGATCTACCCAGGTTTACGCATTGCAAGCACACTAACTAAAATAGTTACATTTTCCACCTAATGAATAATATAGCTATGACATGAGTCTAGCACCATTTTACGGTATAACAAGAAGGGTTCAGCTGCATCATATGGTCTGAAACAGCCGTCAGTCCTGAAAGGAGACATCCAATGATTGAGAGGAGACGTGAGCAAATTTCTGAATGGAGAATTTGTGAACCGCGCAGACCGATTGATACCAGGTAAGAAAGCATATCGTTATTAATTTAAGCTGCGCCTATGTGGAGCATAACCAGAAACAAAACTTGTTCAACAGAAGATGATGTAGCATATTGCAAGAGTTGCACAGGATCAGCCTGTCTACATGCTAGGATAGTAGGAGATCATGCAATACGATGCTTGCTCTGCCAAAGAACTCTTCATCGAGCAACACAACAGCTCCATAGTATCCCAATGCCTCCCAAGCCAACGTTAGTCAGTCTCAGTCGCAATCCTCTTGCAGCGTCCTTCATGAACAAAAATTACGTTGATCTCGCAAGGAATGTTCATCTCATGTGGTACGTTTGCTCCTTGGACTGTTTTTATAAACCGAAAGATATCACAATTCACAAGAGTACCAAGTGACTGGAAGAAAATATTAAGGAGACATAAATCAACTGAACTTCATTTAAATTACACCTACCATATCTCATATGTGTCCTGATTTTGAGCATCTTGTAAAATCTGGAAATAAAAAGAATTGACCTACAAGGATATCATAATGCACATGCAGCAAAAATTTATTGAAATCACCGACGCGGTAATTAATTACTGAGATACCATCCTATTGCATTGTTTCCCTATGGACCCATGCATAAATATGCAGACGTCGCCATCTAACGAACTCCTTGGAGCAAATGGCGAAAAATAGGTAAAACGTGAATGTCCTAGACATGCTTGAGCTATATCCCAATAAGTGCAATATGTGACGACACCAATTCCTACATGACTAAAGTTTTGGTAAGGAAACAATGACATACATGCACAAAACATAACGAAAAGCACTTTCTCTGATTCTGGATCAGGCATCAACCAACGTAAACATGTCAACGAACAGTGCCTACTTTGTTTTCGGCACGTGAGCTTCTAAGAGCATCTGTACTAGGGACCAATATCCAGTGACTTTTGCCCTTTTATCTATGTTGGATTGTCATTCAATGGTCTAAATTTGGACTCAAACTACAAACTATTCATATAAATTTTGAAAAAGTTCTAGTAACTCTTATATGTTTAATTGTGCATTCCTAGAAATATTCGTTGAATTCGGATAAATGGTATAGGATTTATTAGCTTTTTTATCTTAAAACATGAAAATATATTCAATAATAAAATGGTTTATCCAAATGAAGTCAAACTTTCTCAGCATACATAATAAAACATATAGAACGTACTCGATTGTTTTGAAATTTTAACTAGAAATTTAGATTGTCGAATGTCAATCCAACGGAGATAAAAGGGCTAAAGTTGCAGCCTGAAGTCACCAGATCTTGATGTTGTTCTTGTTCTGATGACGACAGAGTGAGCTAATTCAAGAGACTCATAAGCGTTGAGGTTCCCTCAAGTAAGCAACGTGCCAAAGTACTGCAAGAATAGAGGTGTCTGCCATCAGGAGTTGGAGACGGCCAACCACTTGGCGTTGCACTGTTCTTTTGCCAAGGAAGTCTGGAGCTTCTTCACAAGCTCAAACATGCCTTTGATTCAGCTTCTGTGTCGATCCAATTGCATCAGTGAATGGTGGAGCAAGATACGGAGCAGCCCAGCTTCCATGCAAATGAAGAAAGACACATCCATTGCGATTTACATTTTTTGGCATGTTTGGAAGGAGCGAGGACGGCGAATTTTCGAGGGCAAGAACCTTGCTGCAGTTTCGGTTGCTGCTTTGGTCAATAGTGATATGGCGATGTTGTTCTCTGTGCCGTCTAGTGTGAGTACTGTTGGGTAACAATTTGTACAGAGTGCGTTGAGTTGCTCATCCTGGAGCGTGTGTGTAAAGGTTTTCCAAACCTGTTTGTACCCTCTCTTTCCCTCTAATAATGCAAAAGCAGAGCGCCTGCTGTTCCTTTCAAAAAAAAGAACACTCTGCATTTTTTTTGAATTTTGAACACTGCATTTGAAGCACACAAACAGCAATCAACCAAGGAGAGAAACATACAGCATATCGTTTACACACTGCAAGGCAAGAGACACATGATGTAGTGAATCTTTTCCAGGGAGATGACATTATCTGTAGTACATTCAAAGGTGGCCAAATAGACTTGAACCACCAAACAGGGAGTTCAAGAGCCCGCCAGAAGACGTGGTGTGAGTATGTTCGAGAACTGAACCTGGAGGTTCTTGCAGTGATGGACAAGTCCAAAACGGATCAGACTCCACATCCGCCTCTGTCAGTGCTTGACAAACACTGTTATGTTAATCTAGTTGCACTTAGTCTGGTCTTTTCCAGTTGGTTTTTCTGAATAATTCTGTAACGTGTGTTGTCTTAGCCAGTGTAGTAGTGGGTGTACTAATCACAGCTCTGTACGTGGGATGGCACGTGTATTGCAGAGTGTGGTCTGTGTGTGTGCTTTGTACTGAATAAAGAAGGGAGGAAAAACGAGAGACAGAGAGGGGTTGGAGAAACTCTGTTTTGCCTCGGTCTCTCCTGTCTTCTTGGTGTTCTCAGATCTAACTTAGAATCCACTCTCACGCGTGTGTGTATACTGATCCTGGCCGGATCTGTCATTTGGTATCAGAGCCTGGTTCCGGGCGTTCATACGGCGGTGAGTAGTGGAGGCGCTGTGGTGGCGGTGACCTGCTATGGCTGATTTGACATTGGATAAGAACAGGAGACATGGGGATGAAGGCACGGCGTTCATGCCGCACGCGCCGGCGAGGTCCGGCGGCGTCCCGATCCAGTACCCGATGCTCACCGATTCCAACTATAGCCTCTGGGCTGTGAAGATGAAGGTGTTGCTCCGGCCACTTGGTGTGTGGTCGGCCCTTGAGGGAAGCGCAGAGTTTGATCAGGACAAGGACGAAGGAGCGTTCGCCGCGCTCTCCCAGTCGGTGCCCGATGCTGTGATGATGGCGATTGCAGGTTGTGCGACTGCACGCGAAGCCTGGGAGGCGATCCGGTGCATGCGCGTCGGGGAGGATCGTGTCAAGAAGGCACGGATCAAGCAACTCAGGAGGCAGCTCGATCGAATGGAGATGGGAGACAATGAGTCTGTGTCGGTGTTTGCACAGAAGTTGATGGCGCTTGTAGGTGAAATTCGTTCTCTTGGAGAGAGGATCTCCGATGAGACAGTGGTTGAGACCCTGTTCAACGCTGTTCCCCCCCGACTCGGCGATATCGTTAACACGATCGAGCAGTGGGGTGATCTGACGATGATGTCCGTGGCTGAGGCTGTTGGACGCCTGGCATCGTACGAGGAGAACCAGTGTGGGCGTCGCCGCCAGTCAGGCGGCAAGGAGGATCAGCTTATGCTGATGTCCCAGGCGATGGAGCAGCTATTAAAGGGCAAGAAAAATTCACCAGGTGCTAGTAGCAGCGGCGGAGGAGGCCGTGGACGTGGCGCCGGCCGGTGGCGTGGACGTGGGCGCGGTGATCGTGCCTATGGCGGACAGAGTGGACGCGGCGAAAGTAATGACCGCGGAAAGCAGAAAAAGCACCGAAAATTTGACATCAACAAGGTTAGATGTCACAATTGCAATGTGTATGGGCATTTTAAGTCAGATTGCCCGGAGCCGGTGTGAGAGAATGCGAACCTTGCACAGCAGGATGCGGTTGAAAATCCAAGCCTTTACATGATGGAGGCATGCGAGCTGACGCCAGAGGAAGAGGTTCTGTCCGGGCAAGTTTTCCTCAATGAGGAGAAGGTTGTGCCCAAGCTCCGGGTAACCATGACATAGCCTGGTACCTAGACACGGGAGCTAGTAATCACATGACAGGGAACCCTGAGAAGTTTGCCGAATTGGATCGATCAGTGCATGGGAAAGTGCGATTTGGTGATGGCTCGACGGTAGAAATCTGTGGGCGTGGTGCTGTACTGATGCAGTGTCTTACAGGTGAGCACCGTATACTGTCGGGTGTGTATTTCATACCGAGACTGAAAAATAACATCATAAGTCTCGGGCAGCTGGACGAAATTGGCTGCAAATATGCTGGAGAGAATGGCATCATGACAGTTTGGGATAGACAGAGAAAAGTGCTTGCTCGAGTGCCCCGTACTCGCAACCGCATGTACATCTTGAACATACAGCAGTCCGAGCCAGTGTGTCTGCTAGCACATGCAAAGGAGGACGCATGGCTCTGGCACATGCGTTTTGGACATGTCAATTTCAGATCACTACGAGCACTAACAGCCGAGAACATGGTCGAGGGAATGCCACACCTTGAGCAAGTGATCAGATCTGTGATGGTTGTATGATCGCCAAGCAGCGGCGTCTTCCGTTCCCAATTCAAGCAGCATACCGGGCACAGAAACAGCTAGAGCTGTGGCATGGTGATCTCTGTGGACCAATTACACCGGTGACACCTGGTGGTAAGCAATATTTTCTGCTGTTGGTTGATGATTTTCGCGATATATGTGGATTGTGCTGTTGCGAAGCAAGGATGAGTCATTTGCGGCTATCAAGAAAGTGCAGATTGCAGCAGAGCTTGAAAAGGACATGAAGCTGAAGGCACTGCGCACTGATAGGGGAGGTGAGTTCACCTCAAGTGAATTCACTGAATACTGTGATTCTCATGGCATCAAGCACTTTCGGACTGCACCTTACACTCCCCAACATAACGGTGTGGTTGAGAGGAGGAACCAAACCGTGGTAGCCATGGCGAGGAGCCTACTCAAGAGTATGGGGATGCCAGCAAAGTTTTGGGGGGAAGCGGTGACCACGGCGGTGTATTTGCTGAACCGGGCCCCAACCAAGAGTGTGAAGGGATGACACCCTATGAGGCGTGGCACGGAAGGAAGCCCTCACTTGCGTACTTTTGGATGCACTGCACACGTTAAGAAAGTTGGGCCAGGTCAGTCAAAGCTGACGGACAGAAGCAAGCAGATGGTTTTCATCGGTTATGAAACCGGTTCAAAGGCATACCGAATGTATGATCCTGAAAGTAAGAAGCTGGTCGTGACACGTGACGTAGTGTTCCAAGAAGATCGACCTTGGGATTGGAGCTCCTTAGGTGCTGTGGAAAATGCTGATCAAGAGCCACTTGTCGTGTTCTACCCGGAGGTGTCAAACCAAGAGGAAACTAGAGGCTCGGCAGAAAAATCACTCAAAACTCCTGCCGCTTCAGGAAAATTGGCGGATTCCGCTGCCTTGGGAGCGCCACAGCAGGGATCGAAGACAAGACCCGCTGGAGATGGGTTCCCGATCCCATTCCCGGTCGATCTGACTGCCTCTCCAGTAACTCCAACAGGTGCTTTGACTCCATCCAGCACTCCGTATACTGAGCCATCGCAGGGCCCACAAGGGAAGCGTATACTCGAGGATATCTATGAAGAAACTGAGGAGATCAAGGAGGCAGAGGCTGGCTTATGTCTGTTTGGGTTAGGGGAGCCCACAAACCACATTGAAGCAATGAGAGAGTCTTGTTGGAAGAAAGCAATGAGAGAAGAGCTGACTTCGATTGAGGAGAACCGAACCTGGGAACTAGTTGACCTGCCAAGAGGTCAGCGCCCTATTGGATTGAAGTGGGTATACAAGATAAAAAGGGATCCGAGTGGAGACATTGTCAAATACAAGGCGAGGTTTGTTGCAAAAGGAGACGTGCAGCGGCGGGGCATTGACTTCGATGAAGTGTTTGCTCCTGTTGCTCGCCTCGAGTCTGTTCGACTACTCATTGCAATTGCAGCCCAATTCAATTGGAAGATCCACCAGATGGATGTAAAATCTGCTTTTCTCAATGGGGACTTGATTGAGGAAGTGTATGTCAGTCAGCCTCCAGGTCACGAGATAGAAGGAAAAAGCAGCAAGGTCTACAGACTAAAGAAGGCATTGTATGGCCTCCGTCAAGCTCCTAGAGCTTGGTACTCCAAGCTTGACTCGACCCTGTTGGATCTGGGGTTCATGAAGTGTCCCTCTGAGACTAGTCTATACAGAAAGAAGGCAAGAGATTCAGTTCTGATCGTTGGGGTGTATGTAGACGATCTGATAATAACAGGGGGCAGCAGTCAAGCTATTGAAGATTTCAAAAGACAGATGAAGTCGAAGTTTAGCATGACTGACCTGTGGCTGCTATCCTACTATCTTGGCATTGAAGTGAAACAAGGAGAGAAAGGGATCACTCTTTGTCAGTCTGGGTATGCTTCCCGAATTTTAGAGAAGATGGGCATGTTAAATTGCAATCCAACTCACACACCGATGGAGCCGAGGCTGAAATTAAGCAAGAAAAGCCAGGCAGAGGAGGTGGACTCAACTGAGTACCGAAGTGTGGTTGGTAGTCTGAGATATCTGTTGCACACAAGACCTGATCTTAGCTTTTCTGTTGGCTATGTCAGTAGGTTTATGATGAAGCCCACAAGAGAGCACATGATGGCTGTCAAGCACATCCTGAGGTATGTGAAAGGCACTCTCAACCTCGGGTGCAGTTACAGGAGAGTCACAAGTAAACCAGAGCTGCTGGGATATTGTGACAGCGATTATGCAGGTGATGTTGATGACCGTAAGAGCACTACGGGGTTCCTGTACTATTTTGGACACTGCCCTGTAACTTGGACATCTCAGAAACAGAGAATTGTCGCACAGTCATCATGTGAGGCAGAGTATGTGGCTGCTGCATCAGCAGCCTGTCAGGGGATTTGGCTAGGCAGGCTCATTGGTGAATTGCTCGATCGCGAAGCCAACAGATCAGTACTCAAGATTGATAACCAGTCAGCTATCTCACTATGCAAAAACCCAGTGTTTCACGAAAGAAGTAAACACATTGACACACGGTATCATTATGTGAGAGATTGTGTTGACAAAGGGAAAATTGCAGTGGAGCATGTCAGAACAGGGAATCAGCTTGCTGACATTTTAACCAAGCCATTGTCGAGACTTAGGTTTCTGGAAATGAAGGAGAAGCTTGGATTACAAAATGTGAAGCTAGTGCAACAAGCTTAAGGAGGTGAAATGTTATGTTAATCTAGTTGCACTTAGTCTGGTCTTTTCCAGTTGGTTTTTCTGAATAATTCTGTAACGTGTGTTGTCTTAGCCAGTGTAGTAGTGGGTGTACTAATCACAGCTCTGTACGTGGGATGGCACGTGTATTGCAGAGTGTGGTCTGTGTGTGTGCTTTGTACTGAATAAAGAAGGGAGGAAAAACGAGAGACAGAGAGGGGTTGGAGAAACTCTGTTTTGCCTCGGTCTCTCCTGTCTTCTTGGTGTTCTCAGATCTAACTTAGAATCCACTCTCACGCGTGTGTGTATACTGATCCTGGCCGGATCTGTCAAACACCACCCAGGCCAAGCTTCTTACATGCTCCTTGTGGACAAATGATCTGCTACTCTCAGTATCTAGCTCAAACACTAAAGTTTTGGAGGCATCTCACTCCATCCAGTCTCAAAAAAGCATCAGCGATCATTCGCGGGGCACCTTTGATTAGGGCAACAAAAGGTACTTGTTTTGCTCCGCGAGTGTCTGACATATTCCCAGAGTTGCTCAGGAGGCAACATCACCTCTACTTGATCCTGTTGTCTCCCAAGCCCACTATAGTGTAGCTCCGTGAATTCATCTCTCTAAAGTGACAAAATATAGCAGAATGTTGATGTCTTATGTTATACTATATAGCACTCTTGCTCCTTCGTTCACTCTTCTTTAGAATAGAAAAGTCAGTGATACACAAGCGTACTATGTGTCTATGTGAACCTATGCAATACACTATATAGCACGCATGTGCTCTCGCTATTATAGACCTGGATGATGTGACAAAACTGCACAATATTGTGTGATCCCATCAGTCAGCTCAAGTGGCACATATGCAACAGTCCAGTTCAATACATATATACACCAACTACACACAAGGGAGAGAGGAGTTTTGCGTCCCGAGCTCATATGCTCCTGCCTGATAAAACAAAATTAAAAAAATAGTAAAACATTGACAAATTCTGAAAAAACTTGGAAACAAACATATGCAAGTGTTCTACATACGTACACAAATTGAAGGATGAAATTATACTTGTATTGCTCTGTGCAAAAAAAAAATCAAAGTTCTAAAAACTACATTATAAAATTCCATTTTTGTCAGTGATTGTATTTACCACACACAGCATCACATATGTCATTTCGTCACGAAACTTTTCGCGCATGTCTCCAAAAGCTCAGAATTTTTTGGAAAAGTTCTAATATTTTTTATAATTTCTCTAATCAAGCAAGAGCATATCAGCTTGGGTGCCAATGTGAATTTCTGCACCAACCACTATTTCTTATTCCATGGTAGGCAGGCACTGATATGGATGACCATCCCAAATACATATTTAGAATCTTATTTTGCAACCGTTTTATTACATTGGAGGCAATGATATAGATGATATTGAGCAAGAATGAGTCAGTTGTTTGGTCATATTCTCCCACCTTTGGTTCATCCCACACTCCACTGTATCACAAACACGGAAACACCCATTGCAAAGTTATGAAAAAAACTGAAACCTTTAAAGCACGCATGTTAGATATATGCCCTGACCAGTTTCCTTTGTCATGATCCATAATTGGTTTTAACTATATATGAGAACCTCAATTCGTGTCCACAAACCTCCAATCTGTTCCTGACGACAAATGTGACGATCAACGCCATTGTTCCACTATAAGTAGGAAAAACATGTTTATGGTATCGGTGCGTATATTAACAAGAAAATTAGACAACGAATGTGTAATGAAGAATTCAAACACATGGATTTTCAAGAAAATAAACACCTATGTAAAAGTATTATTAAATATACCCATCCTTATTTGGGCAGGTCTACGACCAACAGAAGCGATATAGTCATCAAAATATTAAGGATAGGGTATCAAAGGAAAAAAAACATGTTTATGTCACAGTGGTACGCTAAAAAAACATAGATCATGGATATATAAATAGAATTCACACACAAGAAATTCAAACACTAAATTCCAGTGTAGAACATAGATCATGCATTTGATCAGGTAGTTTCACGGGCAACAACATTACACTCAACAAAAATATTAACGGGTCGAGATGCCAAGGAAGAAGGATAATATAATGATGTAGATGTAGTTTTGCCTGCAAGTTTCCAAACGTGTCACTTTTTTTTACTTTGTCTTTGTTTGATATATACTTATATGGAATATTTATAATGTGGCTATGATAAGCCCCCTTTCCCCTAGAAAATGAAATGCTAGTTTCCAGTTGAGCGGTTACCCTGCTAGTTACTCCCAGTACAAACTGACAAAACTAAATTACATCTTGTTGCTCAACTGCGAGAGAAAGTGGGCATGCATGGCGAAGGCACTAAACTAAACAAATGCATCATCGCACTGCCACTCGTGCACATCTATCTTATGCGTGCTTTTCGCTTACGAGCTTCATCCTCGCCCGTTTATACTCGTACAACGGAACTCCAGAGTCTGTCCTACTCACATGCTCACATTGGGGGCTACACTAACCCAACCCACAGTTCACTCAAACATCTCGGCAGTCTTGCAGAAGCGAACAAAGTGAAGCCAGTGACAGAGTGTTCCACGATGTCTCCCAAGCCTATCACTGCTAGAGCATAAATATTCCACATACGTATAAACTGGCAGTTATCATGAGTTTTTCTACCCAGAACCTGTTGGCTATTGAATATTTCCAGTATGTTTCAATTTATAGGCCCGGAGAGATGGAATCTATAGAACAGAAATGTACGCTCACGGACGCTTTATGGCATGTGTACATGACACACATAATTAAGTGATGCGTAGGACTGTATCATATTCATAAGTGCTCTCCAATACATCCCTTCAGTTTTATCAGTTACCCGACATGTAAATTTGTAGTACAAAATATAAGTTTACACTTTATGAATCCGAGTGAGGGGTAGCGGTGAAATCGAAATATGGAATGATATAGCTCTTCAATATCATCCGACTGTATTATGTGTGTTCGCCTTAGTTTTAGAAAGCGTATGACGTCCCGAAATTCTTACATAGATTTTCGGTCTTTGATAGGTACTTTTATTTAATTTTTTGATAGCTACTTTTATGTAATTGACCATGTGGTTATCACTTATCTTGCTTTAGCACTTTTGCTCCTTTCGCCTGCTCATTATATAGACCAGAAGATACCATGAGCAATTCTTCCTGACCCACATACTCCACGCTCACTTAATTATGTAATTCTACCGACAGTCATCCTTGCCATAGTTTTGAGCATCTTGTAAGAAAATGCACATGGAATGGTCCGGTTTACTTGATTTGGAACATTTCATTTCTGTATTTTGTTTCTCTCAACCTACACAATCAGGGCCTAGACAATCCATTGGACATTTTCTCAATTGTCCATATACTAATTATTGCTCACAACAGATTAATTATCTTAAGCGTGTGACCATGTAGGCAAGGAACATCAGTCACGATGGAAAAAAGGCGCGAAATTTAGAACCAAATGAATCACGCGTTCAGCTGGTTGTTGTATAATTAAGGTGTGTAGTTGAGTCCACGGGACATGACATCTTGTTGTCCTGCGAAAGTATGACATCGTTGTTGTTCGTAGAACGGATCCACGAAGAATGGTGACGCCATCGTGCTTCCACTCAAGACTCTTGAGGAACGGATCAGAGGTCGACTCGACGTGGTCACGCACATCCGAGTTCCATAGCTCGTGCGAAGGAATCCGGACGCGGTCACCGCGGGCATCTGATGTGCTCTCTCCAAGTAGCTGAGCTGAATGTTCTGGCATAGACTGAAACAAGTTGAGGTGCCATTTCAGCAGAAAGCGGCATCGGAGCCACAATATGTATCACAGACCTTGCTTTGGGGTGCTTACTGTCCCAGGATACTGTTAGCGACCTTTCTTCTCTTACTGGGCTAGCCCATGGGCTGACACCATTGGGCCTGGGCTGCCGGAAAGTGACCTGAGGCAGGATCTACAAGTACAAGGGATGTGGCTTACGAACAACTTGGCTTGCAACAGGACAGCTTTGGCCTCCTCTGCTTCTGTCTCCTGTTCTTCTTCCTCTCCTATTCCTCTTCCTGCAAGCACTGAAGCTTGAAATACATGACTTGTAATCCCACATATTGAGAAGTAGATCCCTGTACTAGTTTGGTTTTAATACATACTAGCACAAGAGACCAGGCATGTTCTGACGCAAGAGTGCACGATCACATTATAGGAGAGCTCCATAATCCCAATCCCTCACAAGCTGACAATAGTAACATAACACACTTAAGGAATGATCATCAGTCATCGTGGCTTTAGCAATTTCGCTCCTTTGTCTGCTCTTTTATAAGATATCACAAGCAATTGTCAAGGACCTAACAGACTACAAATTCATTCAGTATGTAATTAACAACTACCAACTGTCAGCTTTGCCTTCATTTTGAGCATCTTCTTGTAATAAAATGTGGACAAATTCATGAACCAAATACATGCACTAAATGTTCATCAACTTCATCAAGTCGGAACTAATAACTGAGGAACTATGTTTTCCATAATGAAGGACAGGTCTGACGCAGTACTTCCAACTTGTGCCAAGAGGTCATGGGTTCAACTCAGTCTTTGTGCATTGCACTTTGTAGGGTAAAGCTTGACTCGTATAATCCTTCTCCATACCCCCTGGTGTGGGAGCTTCTACTACTGGGTCCGTCATTTCCTTTCTTTTAGCTCAATCTTAGATAATAATACTCTACATCACCATGTAACCAGGGGGTGGGAGGGCGACGGAGTAAAGCAGAAGTCGTAAACAAGGTTTTCCCATATCCCACTAACTCAGGCTGTGTATCCGCACGATTAAGATCACGGGAGTAAAGGTTAACCAGAACAAAAGGATTTACGTGCACAGCAACACGGAGGTGATTAACGGTACCACTCCTAGAATAAGAGAAAATGGCTCACAAGTTATTGACATTGATCATGTAGCTGTAGAACTCCTCCTTCCTAGAATAGAAGTGAAAGGAGCGAATCAGCCCATCTAGGTTATCCTATTGTTGGTCTTTTTCATGGCCGTATGGCGGTGTTCGGCCCACGGTCGCCATGGCTGAGCTCGTGACCAAGGCATGTCTAGAGGTTTTAGTTTTTTTTTGGAGGAGGATTTCCTCTTACCACGGAGTCCTTCGGCGACTAACGATCTCTACCGTAGTTAGCAACACGTTCGGTTTGCGTTGTTGGAGGAGTTGTTGTTGGTGTCGTTTTTGACATTTAGTGTCATGGAGCCATTGGTGCGCTTACACTTGTCAGGTCGACCTCCTCAATGAAGCGAGATCTGGTCAATGAAGTTTGGAAAACGAACCTGCATGGGTAGAGTGGTGGCCCTGACCTGGAGGCTCGATCAGATACTAACTTTCTCATGTCGGCTTGTCTCTTGACTAACAAATAGATATGGTGCCATGCCCCCTGGAGCAAGAGTGCACGATCCCAACAGAAGAGAGCTCCATGATCCCAATGCCCCACAACCCCATAATAGTGAGATGCAACACAATATATAAAGAATAGTTATCTCTTACTTCACTCTAGCAACTTTAGACCTTCGATTGCTCTTTTTATATCCTAAAATAGACCACTAGCGATTGTTAAGGACCTTCAAACTCATTTCAGTATTTCACCTACCAACAATCATCCATGCCTTTGTTTTGAGCATCTTGTGATAAAATGCAGACAAAAAGCCATATAAGTCACTTACAAGATTTTATGAACCAACGCATGCAACAAAATTTCATCAACCCCACTCAATCGACAATTAAAATTGAGGTACAACCTTTTCCATTTCTTTTCCCCGGTAACATGCACCCGGACAATAAAACTCTACGTCATCATGTTACCATCTCCTTAGCCTCAAACGTTGAAAACCTAAGTGGAAGTCCTAACCGATTTTACCAAATCCCACTAACTCAAATGTTACCGCACTTATCAACTCCACTATCACTTTACATCCCTGGGTGTGGAGTTGATTCCACCGGGCGTCCAGCAAACGTAAGTAATGGTACGGTAGAGGTGGTGCTGATCGTGGGCTCATGGCCACAAGACAATGGTGATGTCGCGTTGACCTGCAGTCCGGGACGTCGGCTGACCAACAATCGGGGAAGGTGGCTGATTGTGAGTGCAGAGGAGGCGACGCTCCGCGGCCAGCGGAAGAACAGGGCGACGCTTCGGCGCGGCCTGCTCGGGGCCGGAGCTAAGGGCGAGCGGAGCTGCGGGCCGCCGGCAGAAATTTTCCCCATCGGGAGAGAGAGCCAGGGGCGGATCCAGGAATTGAGCATAGGGGTGGCGAGACAAAAATAGAGCAAGTCTTAAAATATCCAAAATCGGTCCGCGCTTTTTAGGTCTCGTCATGTGTTTTTTTAATTAGGTTGTTTGAGATTTCAAGAAATAACTCAAAATTTAATCGAAAGTTCGTGTATGAGTTTGGGATTGAGAACACTATGTATGCGCCTCCATCTTTTTGCTGCATTTATATTTTGAGAGCTTGATTTGGACATTGAGCCAACTAGCTTGAAATAGTTACTTAGGGGATCTTTCCTCTTCATGACTTAAGCATTTAAAATATCAAGACAATTAATAAACTGTATGATTCATGTAACTAGCAAATTGAAGTAGAAAGTAGAACCGATTATTCAAACTAGCAATTAGCAATAGGAATATCTATAAGATATAGCGTGTATACAGTAATACCTTAGGTCGTCGATCGGCTGATTAGCTCCGGCGAGCGGCAAGGCGACAGATATAGTAGGTTTTCCTAGCTAATCACTCACGGCGCGACGCTCAACTCAACCAGCGAGGCGTAGATTGTCACAGCTTCCAGTCCGTGTGGCCATGTATTGGCGGTGGCGCGCGGGCTGGCGGCAGCGATGCTGAATTTTGGAACCTGTGCGGCTCGGCAGCGGCGAAGGCGGAGAAGATGAGATCGTGCGTGCGGAGGTTAGGTACGCAATCGTGGACATGTATCAGCCCATCAGTTCGCCCTATGCTATTAACCAAAGTATTAGGCTAATTACGTTGGGCTTGGCCATTCAAATCATCAGGTTGGTCTTGTTCGCTGGGCTGTGCGGAGTTTTTTTTTTCGAAACACAGTACAACAGATGTTCACATACACGTGCATACACTGAACCATGTAAACGCACACATGCACACCCTACCCCTATGAGCACCTCCGTAATACCGAGTCGGCGGGTCAAGTCTTGAGATTGACGAAGTCACCACGAGCGCCTCGCTGTCGACAGGAACATCACCTCCCACTGAAGTATATTCCGCCTAAATGAGAAACACTAACGTTAAACCTGGAGTTTAAACATTGATGGGCTGGGAGTACAACCACCCTCTTAACCATCCTACTCTCGGGATGTACGGAGTTGGTCCTTGCGCTAATTGACGAAGTATAAGATTAAGCTAATACAAATACTTGTACTAGTCCCTGCTACATAGCGTTGGAGGGGGCCGAAACATGGTGGGGGCCAGGCTACCGCTCGCCCCCTGGATCCACCACTGGAGAGAGCATGCTTTTTCCACACGAGAGTTACATGAGAAGTATAGCAGAAACTAATGTGGGCTTTAAAGAAACTAAGCTCTCATGCCAAGGAACTGGATGGCGTCCTGTACTGCACAAGACGATGTCCGAGCTAAACATTTTGGCGCAGTAGCTAGACAACATGCTGTATCATTCTACCAAAACACGCCATTGCAGCGAGTAAAGGGGGCCATGTTGTGCCACGGTATTAGCACAAGAGCACAAATAATCTTCGGAACAACACTGCATAGCAAGACAGAGCTTCGTGATCCCGATACCTCACAAGTCCACAATAGTCAGATGCAACATTAAAACATTACAAATTCTCATCTCTCATCTCATTCTGGCGATATTTGCTACTTCGGCTGCTATTTTATAGACAAAAAGATACCAGGATGCAGGAGCAATTGTCAAGGACCCACAGACTGCACTTATGTAACACCAACCTTCATCCATGCCTTCAATTTGATCATCTTGTACTCCCTCCGTTCTAAATTATAAAATAATTTAAATATTTCAATATGAACTACATATGGAGTGTAATGTGTAATGAGTGATCTTCACATAAACGTGTTTTCATGCACCCGAATTAGACAAATGCTCAAACATCTTATATTTTAAAATGGTGTTAGTAATAAAATGTAGACGAAGAGCCATGCATATAATTCACTTACAAGATTTTATGGACCAATATGTGCAAGAAAAGTTCACCAGACTCCTGAAGGTAAGTTCTACCTTGAAGATGTTGCATATGCATGTTGACATAGAATTCTGCCACCCTTTTAAAAGATCATGTGTGTATCATCTAAACGAGTTCAGTTCAAGGCATAGTCGGATGCCAATAAACTAATGATTTTTTCAATCTCAGACACCCTCGCCTTATAAGTAACCATCGCAGAGCCTTTGTTGCACTTCAAATAAAATTTAAAATCCTTAACCAAAAGCCATTCCACCATTGGAGACCCAAGTAAAGCTAGTTCTCTCCTGTTGCATTCTTCACCTGGATCTTAGGGTGCGGGATTGACAAATTTTCTTTTTGATTAAGATGTGACGCATGATGACCTCGACCAGGGCCATGGTGTAGCTCTTGGTGATAGTGAAGTTTGGAACATCAGAAAGATGGAGTGGGCTCAGGTGATGTGCGATGACAGAGGTGCCGCCATGATTTGAGATTAAGCACAGAGAAAAGAATATTTAACACCCCACCCCCTTGATCATTGATGTCGAACCATTCTAAATTATCACCGGACTGTAATGTTATTTGATTCGTTGTAGTTTGAATGTACTGTTGAACTGCCATTCTTAGTAGTTAGGGTTGGATGAACTGCTAACTGATGAATTGCTACTTCGTACTATGATGATGGGGTGTAGTATAGTAAGCTCACAGAGAGCTACAAGATATGTCCACGATTGCAGTCTGGATAGTTGCAGGCTACCAAACAGGCCCTTGTTGCTTGAAATGTTCCGCAGTTTTCTAGAAATGCTGAAGATGTTCTGCAAATGGCGGTCGATGTGAAGATCTTTGTTGTGGTCGGGGTTGCTGGAGTATTTGCCGTGGTCGACGATGAGTGTCGTGGATCCTTGAGAACTCCCTCACTTGTTTTAGGTGACCTGCTCAAGAAAGAGGAGATATTTGGCATGCACAGTGGTTTCAACGGGGGACTGCATGGGCAAACTGTGCGACGTTTGAGACCTGTAAACGATGTTTGTGGCAGAAGAGATCAAGTCACAATATAAGTCACGCGGTCAGCTGGTTGTCGTATAAGGTGGTACCGTGGTAGACGTTTGCGGCGTATGTCGGGTTGTCGTGCTAACGTATGAAATCGTCGCTACTGGTGGCACGGATCCAACGTGCCTCCACTCAACACTCTTGAGGAACGAAACAGAGGTTGACTCGACGTGGTCACGCACATTCGATTTGGCATACGAGGAAGTGGAAGATGTGTCGCCATTGGATAATTGTTCGCCGTCGTTTTCTGGCGGCGGCGTGCGCAGGTAGGCCACCTTCCTGGCCCTCTTCCTCCATACCCGTCCCTTCCCTAGGTCCTCCCTCTTTTCCAGCAGCCTCCCCTAACCCTAGATCGAGCGAGCAGCAGGAAGAACAGTGGTGAGCCGCCAGTTTTTGTGGCCCAAGGGGCGTCTGCTAGACCCTAGTGTGTTTGGAAACACTGGCCACACTCCCCGCCTGAGAACTCACGGCGGCGGGCAGAGGAACATGCGACGTATCACCACGGCGTGTCAAATCCGGTCATGACCGAAATAGAGACCGAAATCTCGGGTACCCGAAATTTTCGGTCCTAGAGGATTGTGAGTAAATTTCAGGCATAAATTTTTCGGGCATTAATTTTTCCTAACCGGATATCAAAAAAACCCGAAATACAAAGACAGAAATTTCGGCCATGACCAAATGCCCACCCCTACCTGCATGCACCAATACGTGAAGATAACATGCACTAAAAGTTCACCAATGCATGCACCATTCGGCTTTCTTTTCTCCAGTAACATATGCCTGGACGATAAAACTCTATGGGTAACAATCTTCGTAGCCCAAACAATGCAAAAGATAAAGTATTGTACTCCACAAACTCACACTACGTGACCGTAGCTATCACTGCATGCCACATGAGTAAAGGCTAACAGGACGAAAAGGATTTACATGCACATCAGGACAAGGGTAATTAACAGTACCCCTTCTAGAATAAGAGAAAATGGCTCGAATCGTCATGGGCCTAATTAGCTATAGAATTCCTCGTTTCTGGGATACGGGTACAAGGGACAAATTAGCCCATCTAGGTTGTTATTGCTATATAGTATCCATGGCCGACCAGCGTGATTCGACTCGCCGTGGCCATGGCGGCGCATGTGGCAAGGCTTATCTGGAAGTTTGAGTTGATGTTGGAGGAGGACTTCTCCTATCGGTTGAGTCCTTCACCGACTAACGATCGCTGCCACTATTAGCGACACGGTTTGGAATTGTTGCAGGAGGAATTGTTGGTACTGTTTTTTGACGATTCGTGCCGTGAAGCCTTTGGTGCGATCACACTTTTTTAGGGTGATCTCCTCAATGAGACCAGATCCAGCGGTGGCTCTTTGACCTGGAGGCTTTGCAAACAATCTGATACGAGCTTTCTCATGTCGGCATCGCTCTGGAATTAGGATGAGAAGTGGTGCCTAGACCCCTGATGCAAGAGTGCACGATAACAACAGAAGGGAGCTCCATAATCCCAATGCCTCACGATCCTATAACAGCCAGATGCAGCATAAGACATGAGGAATGGCTATCTCTGAACTCACTCAAGCAATTTTGGACCTTCCATTGCTCTTTTATATAAGCTATATATAATATACCACGAGCAAATGTTAAGGACCCACATACACTCATTTCAGTACGTACACCTAGCTACCAACAGTCCAATAGTCATCCATGCCTTCATTGTAACATACACCCGGACGATAAAACTCTACGTCACCACCATGTTGCCATCCCGTTAGGCCAAACTGTGAAAAAAGTAAGCGGAAGTCCTAACCATGATTCATGATTCTACCATATCCCAATAACTCAGATTCTATGACCGCACATATCACTACATAAGCACAAGAGTAAGCCTAACAAGAACAAAGGAATTTACAAGAGTTAACAGAAGTCATGGATGCTGATCAGGTATAGTTGTAGACCTCCTTGATTCTAGGATCCGGGCACACTTTTTTGGCGGCCCAGAAATTGTGTGAACCACGAGAGCACTCAGTCGGACTTGTGTCACATAATAAGGTAACCATAGGCTGGTACATAGATAAACATAAATAATTGTTTATAGGTCCAGTCATATAAAATATATTTGACCACTTGTAAGCTTTTTAGATTGGGTTTGTATATGGGATTCGAAATTGACCGAAGTATCTTTATTTGGACATAGACGTTTCTTTCGAAATGGAGGGTGTGCCGACTGCCTCTGCATTCAAAAGATGCACACAGCCGAGTTTTATTAATATGAGAAAAACAGTAAGCACTCTGCTTTACAATGAAATACATTGATCAACCAGAAGAATCACCGTCTATGCGATAACTCGCAACATCTACAAGCCTGATGAAGGGGGTGGAACAATCATAGCCGATGCCATAACCTCACGCACCTATGCACATCACTAAATCCGGAGGCTTCGCCAGGCCGCCCGACAGCGCGCCGGAAGCACAAACCGGTCCAGCTGATCCTCAGTGCACGCCGTATGCGCACAACAAAAGCCGATGCCACCATCTTCCGCCATCCCACCTTCAGGAGCGATCAACGATAACCTTGCAAGGCATTTCATCAACATCACCTCGATACCAGACAGCTCCACCGTCCTGCACGAGTCTATCATCATACGCTCGTCGCCGAGTCGCAAAAAAATTGCTTCAAAATCCAGAATCACACTTGTATTTAGATATTTCCACATCCATTTTCTTTGTTGTTCTTTTCAAACAGAAATATCAAATAGTTTGGACCGTCACTTTTTTTTTGAAAAAGGGCAGCCCCAGCCTCTACATCAAAATGATGCATACGGCTTGCTTTATTAATTTATTTTGACATTCATCCAGTCTATTACATCACGGATCACAAAGGGTTGCTACATGTATCAACCAACGAAATAAAGTAGTAGCATAGAAATTATTCATAGTTCTAATCTCTTCTCAAAACGCCGGCCCGCACGGTTGAACAAGTCTTTTGCGACAGACTCCAACTGAATACATCCAGACTCCATAATATGACGTTGCTCCACTGGTTGGGGACATGACCATGATCAGATCCAATGGGTGATCTGCGGAATGACCTGCAAAAAGGAAGGTTGTTTCCGCTTTATGTGGAGTTGCGTCCACAGGGCATCCATCAAACGTAAATTAAAGTAGAGGTGGTACTGATCGTGTCATGTATGCACAATCAGGTCTCACACGATCATATTTTTTTCGAGAATAACGGGGGGAATCACCCCACCGCTCACACGGTCATATTTGCACAGGAGGAAGTGGAAGATGTACTTTGAGAAAGTTGTTGGCCGCCGGGTTGAGCTTGAAGTTGTCGTCTTACGTGGAGCATGGATAGTGCGATCAGAACAACCAACGGCGCCTAATGGTTGCAGCTGGTGACATCAATTGTATTTGTTTCAGCGACATGGAGGATGTCAGGCATCGCGATCTCGGTTAGCACATACCCGACGTGCTGCGGTAGCATACCTCGACGTCTGAATTCGACAATTTTGGTGTAGTAACTATACAACATGAGGTGACAATCAGCAAAAAAGCACCAGCGCAGTGAACAGTAGTGCCACATTCTCCAGTGCAGGAGTGCACGATCACAACATGAGGAAGCTCCATGATCCCAATGCCTCACAAGCCCACAATAGTCAGATACAACACAAGAACGCTACAAATTGTCATCTCTCATCTTGTTCTGGCAATTTTGCTACTTCTACTGTGCTTTTATAGACCAAAATAAGCGAGCAATTGTCAAGGACCCAAGGGCTGCAAGTTCAATCAGTATGTAAAACCTACCAGCCATCATCCATGCCTTCATTTTGAGCATGTCGTGATAAAATGCACCCGTAAAGCCTCCCAATTTACTTACAATCTATTATATACTAAAAGCAAAATGAGTTAGCTAACGGAGTCACCACGTTAAGCCACATCATCTTAATTAATTTTGACAGTTAGATCTAATATTTGTGGTTGAGATTTATTGAAAGATTAATAACAACGTAACCTTTTACGACACTTC
The DNA here is from genome assembly GCA_947311845.1 of Poa pratensis. NCBI lineage: Eukaryota > Viridiplantae > Streptophyta > Magnoliopsida > Poales > Poaceae > Poa > Poa pratensis. Next base: position 12,222,902 of record CAMZMU010000041.1, read on the forward strand.
TGTCACGTATTTAAATGACATGGTCAAAGCCACCGATCGGTCAGCTAAAAAAAAGATTGCCCCGATGCTTTTCTTTGTAACCGATTAAGTTGTCACGTAATTAATGGCATGATGCTAAATAAAACGCACGCGCTGTGGGCAATCAGCGACCCATGGAAAAAAGGGAAATAGGCCGGTGCTAGCGATCGATAGGGGAAAAAAAAAGAACAACAACTAGCGATGAGATAGAGTTCATTGTACTCAGCTTAATCGTGCCAGGGCGTGACTCTTCTCCTTCCAGCCCGTAAAAAAAGTGCACACACTACAAAGTATATTAACCTATACACTGTTTGTCCGGAAATAATTGTAACACATTTGTCTAAATATTGATATATCTACACACGTATTTAGACAAATCTATGTTAAATATTTTGAGGTAGCATATATCAATATATGTACATGCATGCATGTTGCGAAGACTTAATAATTACAAGACAAAATTTTAACAAACATTGAGTACGATGTAGATATATTCACGAGCACACTACACCCTATATATGGACATACTTACACTACATCGGCCGTTGACGATTGGAGTCGAGTATTTGAGATTGAACTACCATTATTGGCTCACTGTCGACAGGACAGAAACAACGGCTCTGAATCAAGAGTGTAATCGTCTTTAATCATACCAATATAATGCAAAGAGAGATGTGTGATTAGAAAACAAAATAAAAAGACAAGACACGAGAACACAATTGGTACTAGACTACTACATGTTGATCCATTTAAAAACTCCAAGCACATTAGACACGGATCCAATATGATTTTATTCCGTTTGACACCATCTCAACCATATGACATGTTCATGACATGCATTGTCCAGCCCGATTATGCTGTAACGTATTGCATGTGCAAAACAACCTGATCGGTCAGCTTTTAAAAATCCAATGTAACGTAACGTAGTTAATGGAGGGTGCGAACCCATAGAAGTGTTGCTATTTTTTTTAAACGCATGACCGTGTCGTATCCCCATTAGGACTCTATCCGGTAAAGAAACTGTATAAAGCTAACTGGCAAACAAAAGCGGCACGAAACGGCAGACGGAGCGGTGAACTGTGGAAAATCCAAAAAAAAATAAGGCAGCAGGCGCAGCTTAATACACAATCAGGGATCCATAGAAGAAAAAAAAAGCGAGCACGCAGATGCTAGCGATCGATAAACACCCTACTTTGAACGTAGTGACAAATTGCACTAACTTACACTCCTCTCCATACAGAAATACTTGACACGCATTTCTCTAATTTCGGATCTATCTAATACTAAAACATGTACATCCATATTTACGCAAATCTATATATTCCCGGGCGGAAAGATGGAGTATAGATCAATATATGTGCATGATTGAGAAGACTTATACATTTTTAGAAACTTCGAATATGATTATTCATGACTGAACTACGATCATATATATGATCCTCACTCTACGTCGTCCGTTCACGACTTGAGTCGAGTAGCTTCAAGATTGAAAAACTACCATTATTGGCCCATGGTGCAAAGCGCAAGGTTTGATTACAAAAATAAAATAAAACGACATCCTACCAAAAACAACTGGTATCGGCCATCTATTTGAAAACGCAAAGGATTGGACGGGTCCGATAAGATGTTATTCCGTATGACACCATCTCAACCTATGATATGTTCATGAATAACAAGATAACATAACATACCTAAAAATACTTAGGAGATCGATTAGTGCATTTCACATCTCTAATAGCCTTTTACTATTGTCGAGAGTGAATGTAGCTTCACAGAAATTGAAACAATTTCACAATTTTTTATAGTGAAAATGAACACCAGAGATGAGATTTGACGCAAGCAAATTCTGAAATTAACTAGACTTCTATTTTATAACACTTAATTTTAACGATCATAATCCAAAATTTCTACTTTGAATTAAAAATATGTTAGATATGCACAAGATGGTAGAGAAATATAGACATGTCAGAAGTTTCCACAAAAACAAAACATTTGTCACCAACTGAGAACACCCTCTTTTTATTTGTAGATCATACGCAACAAATGTTCATAATTATGAACAAACAAGATCAATAACCACATATCATCATAATTGTGTTGGAAAAGGATTTTCATGGTTGTATAAACAAAATCGCATACAATACACCATGGTAATTATACCGACTGATAGATCTTTCTAAAAATGTACAAAGTAAACACATACTACATATAACTTAACCTCTTCACAACCACAGTTTTATTGCTTTACTTCAACCCCAGCACCTTTGGGTATATATTCTTAAATTTAATAGGCGACATCACTAGAAATAACAAGTTGTAGAAAAACTATAACTGATGAAGTTGCCAACACAACATTCTCAATAACAACAAAGTGATGTTTCAACACACGTCATACGTAAGTGAGCGATATAGTACAATTATTGAGTTACAAAGTTAGTTTGGTAGGGAGAAAGTTACATCATGCAAATCAAATAATTGACCAAAAGTATTGGTTATTATAAGGTGTGACAAAGAGCGTAATAACATGATGACTAGAATTTTTGGTGCAAATTAAGGCATTATTCGTGAGATGACTCAAAATAAGTTGATGATTGACTAAAATGTGGAAAGTATGTACCATCCAGATATTATTTTTAAATTAGTATGTTACATGAAACGATGAGCGCCATGTGAGTCCATTTAGTCAATTTTTACATGAGAAGTAAAACATTGTATCACTGAGAGAGTACAATGAAGAATGAGGGATTGCCAGAAGAGAGTAAAAAAAATATATCAAATATACAAAATAAAAACTACAATAGTTCAAAAAATTAAAATATACTATATTAAAATAGCAATAAATCCGGTTAAAAATAAACAAGCTTATAGAATATGGGACATTGACTTTTTTGGAATATCAAAACCCCTACTCTCCATAAATTCAATGTTACATGTATGTTGAATTTTCTCTACCGGAATTTTCCGTGGTCACGGGTTGCTCTTATTCAGATTCCGATTTCCAATATACATTAAAAAGCAAATTTAGTACATAGATACATTCAATACATTGAAGAGATGCCCTCGCATTTGCGAGGGCCACCTTGCTAGTTTTCATATAACAATACATGCACTAAGAGTTCATCAACATCGCTGACTCGGTAATTGAGTAACTGAGGTACTACCTTTTGCACTAAAAGCCAGTGCGGCGGCCCCGGAGTTACGACTATGGCTGGGTCGTGGTCGGCATGGCGTATCGTGGCGTGAGGTACCCGGGTGGCTGCAGCATGCGGTAATGGTGGTCTGACCGGTCCTCGATGGGTGGTTTGCAGGGTTTGCGACACATCGCCTGGCGAAATCCCTGCCGTGGTTGTCATCCAGATCCAACAAAGGCGACACCCTCGGTCTGTGTCCTTCCTGAAGGCGTCGTGGAGATGATGTTGTCGCTTCTCCACGCCGGGTTCTCCGGGGAAACCAAATATCCCATACTGGATCGGGCGAGGGCGGTGCTCGTGCATCATTCGCCTCTCGGGGCCTCGCCTTGGATGTGCCACCAGCCAGAGGGATATGTGGAGGGCGGGTGGTAGCCGGCGGCGAGTTTTTCGTCTTTGACTAGGCGGTGCGCGGCCCAGACCTGCATGGATGCTCGAGCGGTGGCTTCTGGCTTCGCCTCCGCCATGCTGTGTTGAGGTGGTGGAGCGTCGACTTTGGTCTTTTGGGTGTCTTGGTCTTCACCTCGTGTGATGGCACGGCCTTAGGACAGGCGTGGAATCTGTCAGAGCAGTGGCTCCGGATCGCCTCCCCTGTGGTATGTCCAAGTTGCTTTGCCATGTTACGTCGAGATTGTTTGGTGGCGGCTTTGGTCGTCGACCCATGTGGAGGTGGCCTTGGGGCTGGCGAAGTGGCGTGGATGTCGGAGCAGCATCTCAAGACTTTCACCAATGCCGTGTTGCGTTGAGAACTTTTGGTGTCGGTCTTGATTGTTTGGCAAACTTGGTCGTCGACCCATGTGGTGCCTCGGGGCGGCGTGGTTTGTATCAAGTTATACCTTTTTTCATAGGTCTTATCCTTCATGTTTGCTTCAAAAGGTAAAGGTTTTGTCTCGTTTAGAAACTAAAGAGATATACTTGACAAAGCAGGACGAAGGTAATTAACAGTAGTCAGTAGTATACCCCTTCTTTTAGGATCAGAGAAACAGCTGATCGGGATGAATTCATACTCCCATCCAATCGTATTCACTTTGCAGCTTCTTATAATTTTTATTTTTTTTAATGCTCACTTTGTAATAAAATGCAGACAAAATGCATGCACTAAAAGTTCATCAGCTTCACTGACTCGGTGTTTAATAATTGAGGTACTACCTTTTTTCATTTCTTTTCCCCGTTACCATACACCCCACCAATAAACCTCTAGGTTACCATGTAACCAACTGCTTAGCCCAAATGTTGGAAAAAACAAAGTAACGGGAAGTCCTAAACATGCTTGTAACATATCCCACTAACTCAGACTCTGTGACCACATCAATCACTACAGGTCACGGGAGTAAAGGCTAACAAGAACAAAGGGATTTACATGCACAGCAGCACAAGGTAATTAGAAGTACCCCTTCTTCTAGGATTACATAAATCGGCTTGGAATGAAGTCATGGACCCTGATTGGGTAGCTGTAGAACTCCTCGTTTCTAGGATCCGAGTAACCTTTCCGGCGGCGCAGAAATGGTGTGAACCACGAGAGCCCGCGGTCGGACTCGTGGCCCCGGACCTCTAATGTGTTATCCAGTACAGACGCAGTGATCAGCGCCACCGTTGGGCCAGAACCGAAGACTGTGTTTATGATGTCATTGAACTGCAGTAAACCAGAAACATGGACGATGGACTTAGAGATCAGCATTCCCAGACAACCAGTTCAGGATTCGACCCGACATAGCTAAAAACTGATTTAAAAGGATTGCGGAATATACCCATCCTGCATTTGTATGGGAAGGTCCACGGCCTGCAGAAGCGGTATACTCGGAGAAATATTGAGGGATCGAGATGCCAAGGAACAAGGATAATCCAATGATGTAGATGTTCCTTATTGAGTTGTTATTTTGAAATTGCCCGAAGGAGACCCCCACGGCAGCTGGTATAAGCAAAATACAATAATTAGGAACTAATGTAACAAAACCATATAAAAGAGCCCAAGAAGGAAGTTCTGACTCACCTACGATGCCAAATAAGATGCAGTAAATTGCTGCGAAAATTGGTAATGGAATTGATGCAAAGAAAGCCCCAAATTTCCCTGCAAGAATAGAGGTTTGAGAAACTGAGCCAGAATTTATCTTTCTTTCATTTGGTAACAGAAGGTGAAAATAGAGGACTACCAAATATGGAGAAGAATATCATAAAGCCAGTTGATATCTGGATCACTCTCCTACTGCCAACTTTTGTTAATCCAAGTAGCCCAATGTTCTCGCTGCATTGTTGTATAGAAAAATAAGTTAGTACTTTCAGTTTTTTTATGTGAGTTATTACTTTCAGTTTAAATGACATAGCATGAATAAGTAGTTCTACACAAAACTTTCGTCTTTGGAAAACACATTGAATTATATTCAAATGCAATTGACAAAAGAAGTGCATAGGTGTACTGTTTACAAGCTATACCTTCAAATCATTAGCCTAATACGTGGGCGAAAAGGCATAGCATAAATAAGTAGTTCTACATGAAACTTTGCATAAATAAGTAGTTCTACACGAAACTTTGCATAAATTAGTTCTACATGAAACTTTCGTCTTTGGAAAACACACTGAATTATATTCAAATGCAATTGACAAAAGAAGTGTATAGGTGTAGTATTTATAAGTTATACCTTGAAATCTTTAGCCTAATATGTGGGCCCTGTTGTGAAGATTACCAATGCATGCACAAGTCATCATCAAATTGTACTACTATTATGAAGTCGCCGATTAGATAAAGATTAGTTGCCAATTAGCTGTGGGGCACAGGACCATACAGCTCAGCTAATATGGCAAGTAAACGGACTTGCATTTCAAATTTTAGTTTCACAAATCACAACTACCCAAGATGCTTCGCGTTCACTTTTGGGAAACTTTGCACCGTACAGAAAGGGAGGTCTGGAGATGGAAGCGTAAAGAGGAGAAAGGTATGTGGATAGTGATAGCACAAGGGTGCCACATGCAAGAGAAGCAGTTGCGGCGAAACACTGAACCACAACTTCTATGTCGTTGTTGATTCATTTGGCTGTTGGGCCAGCTTTGCTGGTCCAGCTAGCCCAGATGGTGGTGACCGCAGACGATAGGGTATTAGGTTTTCACTCCCCTCCTTATAAAAGCCGATGCACACAAAGAGAAGATATTAGGTTTTCACTCCCATCCTCGTAGAGCCGCCGCCGGCCGCACAACTCAACCCTCCCTGTAGAGTTTCTCATGGAGACCGTAGACCGTCGCCACCCGTGGCCTACCCTCAACGCCATCATAGATCATCGCCACCCATGGCCTACCCACTCGCTACCGTAGATCACCACCACCCAAACCTACCCCAGCGGCAAGGTCATGCAGAAGAACTCGCCGCCGGTAAAGCACCTTTGTCGCCCACTCAAGATGTAGATCTAGCTGGCATGGTGATGGTGTGTTATGATGGGACTGAAACCACCTCCCGGTTAGTCTCCTCTCTCCTTTCTTTGTTTCATTACTAGTTCTAGATCTCAGATCTAGGTGTTCTCTTTGTTCCACTCCTTCTCTCCTCCCCACGGTCTTCTTTCTTTGTTCTAGATCAATATCTGGTTACTCTTCCTTTCTTATCCTAGGCAATGTTGGGGATATCGCTTATCGGTAACTTATCGGTCGACCCAAGATAAGGGATAAGTCAGCCGATTTATCGGCATATCGGCTGACTTATCGGCCAATTTATCATATCGGCCAGACACCGAGAAGCGATAAATCGGCCAATTTATCGGCATATCGAAAGATATCTTGAACAGTGATCCTAGGTAGTAGCAGCAAAAATACAACCGGTTAGTAGACTAGTAGAGACTACTATCAGTAGAGCGTAAAGCTATAGCTGTTGGATCTCACACGGGTACCCTACATTCCTCGCCTTGCCCTCCATTCACAGAAGTGTGGTATCCGTATCTCTTTCTCTCTTCTCATATCTAACCATTGCGCCAATCCCTTGATCTCATGTCACCCTCTCCGATTTTACCACCATGGGCAGCAGACCTAGTAGGTGTGCTGCCTTGACATGACTTGAGACAGAGATCAGCCCAACGACGGGCTTGTGCCTAGGGTATTGTCGCCATCGAAGCTCAACTTAGCTTAGCATGCGACTACTTGAGCTTGTGATTGGAGCTTTTGTCAGTAATTCTTTTAATATTTAGACCTTGGATTTCAAAGTTGACTTTTGAGTTGACACATATTGTAGTTTTGGGTTGAAAGCTGTTAGGGCCGGATGGCAACTAGGGCTCTTTGATAAAGCTGAGCAGTTCCTTGCTAGACATCCTCACCTCGTCAAGTTCGGCCTTCACTACTAGATCCATTGGGGTCCCGTCACCCTTGAGCATCTCCTCACTGGATCGGGTTGATTTGGGTCGTCAATGAGATCTAGTTCGGATAGATCTGGTGGCAAAGGAAGAGTTGGAGTGGCTAGTGAGGATGGAAGCTCTAGTGCTAATGGCCGAAATCAGATAGTCTTGTCTACTCTTTTTCTTGGCTACATCCTATTTCCCCTGTTCATTGTGTGAGGCAGTCACCAGGCTAGCCTACGCACTAGATGGAAAGTCGATTTTTACATGTATAGAATGCACAAATAAATTTATGGTAGGGAGGGGTCCTTACACAGATACAGATGAACCAGCTGGGGCGCCAAAGATTCCTTCCAGGAACATCCCAATGCCCTGCATACAGACATCTTATAAATAGCAGCCCACAAAAAATTACACAAAAGGCAAAGAAAGTATGGCACAATAAATAATCGTATAATACTGTAAGGAATTAAACTAGGAGTGCTCTAGCATTCCATCCAGTCAAATCATTATGAAAGTAACAAAAGGAAACCATTCAGATCCAGAATATTTTTCAGATTCAGAATATTTACGAATAACCATCTATCATATCTCATTTATTACTTGAAAAAGATTAATTACCTACCTCCTAAATATATTTCAATTACAAATAATATTTCCCATCTATGTCAGTAATTTAGGGAACTTCTGAAATAACAGTCACCTGCAAACCAATACTTCGGCTAAGAACATGGGCTGGGGGTGGTGTTGCACCGGCTAGACGTGCAGTTGCGAAGTGTGCACCGGTTGACTACACAAGAATACAAGATAACACAATTAGATGCTATAAACAAGAACACACAAAAAACAAGATAGAACAAAGGAAAAGCCTTTTTACAGCAGAATTAGGCCTTAGTCTTAACCTCAAAAGCTGAAACAAGTACAGCACCCATCATTCCAAATGAATGACCTGCAGTGAAGATTGGTGTTCCCCATTGGAAGGGGTATGGGATTTTGATCCTGAAAGCACACGTGCAAAGAGTGGATCAAAAATGGCCGCTTGAAACATTTACAATTCATATCATAAGAAATATCCTTAAGAGCTATACCATGGTGCAGATGACATAAGGAAAGACTTATCAGTGCGGCAGTGCTGCTGTGTCTTCAGTGAAACATGGTTGTATGCACCAGCAACAGTAAGGATGGCTGCAAACGCCCACACAATGCTGATACAGAGAAGCAACGAATACCTCTCAAACAAGAAAGTTGTTCGGTCATGGATATGCCTGAAGTAATGTGGAACATACTGCATACAGCAAATTGAAAAGTTGGATTCCTAGCAGCTTCATCAGTCATAACATAACTAGAATGGAAATTAATAGATATTTCATCAAAATATACAAAAACAGATCCAAAGTCATTACCTGTTGCACAACAACCGCAAGAATTAGCATTGGCAACCCGATCTCCACACATTTTCCTACCTACCATGGTAAAAAAATCATTATATGTTTCCATTCTTTCTTTTTGATGTTTAGTCATCTGCAAAAAATATAAAATATCATACCTGAGGAAAACCAATTTGGAAAAGTCCAAGACCAACCACGCAAACCACAGGGGTCATTATCACAGGACTGAATTTTCTGCAAAGTAAATTACATGAATATTAATAGCTGGAAAGTGTGGCATGGAAAGAATAGTATGCAAAATCTAGTAAGAACTAGTACTAGAAGGTGCATACTTGGCATATGCCCCCCATACTGTGCTGTATCCGAGAATCATGTTGAGGATAGAAGCAACAATTAAAGCCCCTTGAGTTGTTCTCATTGTGTGAACAAATCTCTGCAAATGCATCAATATTTAGAAGTATTCATACCCCCATGTGAAAGATAATCGATGAATCAATCCTCAAAAGATCCATCACTCCAAACAATATTTTCTCTTAAACGGACAGGGAGCACAGGTAAGCATTACAGATAAAATAGTGTTAAGACTGAGCAAATTAGCAGCACCTACCTGGTGATTACTTGGGAAGTCATTTGAGTCAAAATCTCTGGCTATTGACAACACTGGGACAACAAATGCGAAGGAAGCGTTCATAACTGTTGGAAGCCGTGTCCCAATAAGTGTTTGGAGCAGAGTATTGATGCCACTCATAAACAGGAACGATTGAATAACGCGAGCCTTGTCACCCTAGAACAACCACAAAAGCAGATGGAATCATCTCTAAATCTTCAAAAGGAAATTACATTTCTGGAAAATTAGATGCTATGAATAGCAAAACGAATTGATATACTTACAGGACCACCACCCATTGCAGGAACAATAGTTGATGCAAGCATGACGGTAGAGCCCAACATTACGAGATAGTGGAGGAACGCGAGTCCTGCCACCTGAACTGAAGATGATGGCATAGCAGTGACATAGTAAGTGCAAGTTCTACATATCCTAATCATATCCACACAAGTAAATCAATTCCAGCTGTGCTGTGCATACCTAAACATATAGGATCGTGTATGTCATTTTCAAAGGAGAACACAAAAATACTATAGGAGATGCAGCTTCAAACGACAAGTACAAATTGGGTCCTCAGTATCTCCAAAATGAACACACATGCAGTTTTCTTTTTTATAATTCAAATTGGCAAGTCACAATATTGTCTCCTATTGTTCATCAAAACACACTGCCTCCGATAGATAGCACTTGATGAAAGTGTTGCTAACTAGCATCTCAGATTCACATCTAGAATAGTACTTACAGCTCCTTACAATTTAACGAACTGTGCAATAACAAACCCATAATTTCTACATGGACTCGCGGGATCTCACAAAATCAATACATCAATGGAACCAATAATATCTGGGGAATTTACAAACCAACCCATCATTGAACGCAACCAAACCTAAAGCTGACGTAAGTCTCAAACAAAAGTAACATCATGAACTAGAAATATTAAACATGCCAAAATCTCCATAGGCACTAGAAATCACCGAAAGAAATCTGTGTATGTACACAATCGAAGGCATAGGATTCCCTGGCTGGCTCCAATACACCCAAACAAAAACAGAGAGTAAAAAATAGCAGAGGAGTTAGAGGGAAGCATAGGATTCCATACCCCAAGACGGATTGGAGTGGACGCAGTAGGCGAGATGGTGGAACTGCTCGTGGGGCGGGTGCATGGCGCCTGCGCCGACTGGTGGGTTCATCATGGGCTGCATACCCATCCCCATCCCCATCCCCATCCCCATCGGCGGCGGCACTCCCACCGGCGGCGGCGGCGGCTGGTCCATCTCGCCCATTGGATGAACAACAACAGCAACTCAAGAACACACTCCCTCTCTTGCTTCTTGGACGAGACTGCTGCACAGGAACAAGAAACAATCAGAGGAAGCTCGTCACACCTTTCCCCTCCTTTTTATGCACAGCAGCCAGGCGCACATTGATTGCACTGATTTACCAGTGAATTAAAACAGAATTTTGGCAATTAATGGAGCAGAGTAAATCGCCCCAAGGGAACCGACGGTGGAGGTGGCAACACTCCAAAGATTGCAATTTTTTTCTTCTCAGAAAATGGAAGAGGAAAGATTGCCGAGGAGAAGAGTACACAGGGTGGCACTCCAGCTTTGCTGCAGCCTGTATCTTATCCTAGCTCACAAGAATAGACCACGACTCCATGGGCGAATCACAAGCAAATCTCGACCGAAGACCTACTACGCTGATCCACTCTGTTATATATGAATATTATCCTACGATATGCAAGAAAGGGACAGAGGAAGGGGAACATCAAGCGAGCTTCACTCCACCGATTCCCGCAAGTTTGTCCCAACAAGAATCTCTAAAGAAACGCAGCGAAAAGGATGCAGGAATTACAAAAAGGCTTCACACCAGCCCGCATTAGAATAAGAGAGGCCAGTAGCACAGAAAGGCGAATCAAAATAACACGAAAAGCAGAGCGAAAAAACCCACGGAAAATTCAGAAGCTGGATTCTCTCCCGGCCGGCTCCCGGAAAGCTCCCCAGGGAGGGAAAGAAAGAAACGCAGAGGAAGAAATAATCCGCAAAAGTCTTCACCTTTACTTTCTTGCTTCTTCTTATCTCCTTTCTATGGCCCTCTCGAGGTAGAGCAAGCAGCGGCAACAGGACAAACGCAAGATTTTGTAACCTTGCGGGCAGCGAGAGGATGGCGAACTCGAAGACTTCGCCTTTAGTACTTACTTGCCACGCTAATCCCTTGGTGAGCACTCCACTGATCGCTAATCGCAGGGTGAAAACGATGGTTGTGCGCCACTAATGGAGGCGAACAGTGTTCGTCAATGGGGGCTCGGAGCTTTGGACGCATCTACTAGGTAGCTGGGAGCATTGAAAACCAATTGTTTTTTCGAAAGCCGTATTGAATGCAACAGATTCCGAGGATGGGGAGAGGGTTGTGTGCTTCGGCATTAAAATTGATGGATGTGAGTGAAGGAGGTTCTTCTGCGCCGCTGCTTCCGAGTGCAATCCACTGTAGGTCACAGTCCCGTTTGGATGAATGATGGGAACTTTTCAAACCTCTGCTGCCATGATCTTTATTTGAAAAGACAAGTGTTTCACCTGAAAATGTGGTAGTATTCCCGGAATCCTGTGTTCCTGGATGGCCAGTGTAAAAATGCGCAGCTACTTGTCCACTGAGGCCTTGTTTACCTTAAAGGTTTTTTTGAGGGATGGGAAGTGTGGGGATGGGAGGGGATTTGGTGAACACCCAATCCCACAAATCCTCACAAATACTCTTCCCTAAAATACACTAGCATGGACTAGATTTTTGTGTTAGGCAAAAATGAGAGGGTGGTAGGGGATATTTGGGGATTGTCCCCTCCCATCCCCTAAAATACACTAGAAGTAAACAAACTAGCGGGGATTTCGGGATCGGAATAATCCCCTCCCATCCCCTAAAATATACTATAGGTAAACAAGGCCTGAAGTATTTATAAGGTTTTCAGAAAAAATGATGCATATAATACTTGTGGCTAACATGTACCAAATTTTCAAAGTCGTAAGAGAAATAGACATATACGACAGAAAATAGTACCCAATGTAGACTGGGCACGGAGTTTTGGTGTGTTATCACTATTTGATGACAAGTTGGTCTTTTTCAGGTTATGTTGCGGATTTAGACTTTGTGTGACATGTTAGATTAGAGTATTGCTTCTGCTATGTTTTTTCAGAATTGTTTTTACCATCGGGATAGTGTTCACCGGTTTCTCAAATATTGTGGATGCTACACATTTTTGCCACACAAACATCGTTTTTTGCTCCGAAGCAAAGTAAATAACTTAGGTGTTATTGGTATGATCCTTTTGCATTTTAGTTTGTTTTCTTTCGCAAAATTATACATAATGGCAGCCAAGTTGAACCAATGATCAAAAGCCACACGAGAAAAATGAAATAGCGAAAGTAATTTATATGCCCCTAGGAGGCTAGGAGGGCGTCCTTTTCTAGTACATATTTGTTTTCAGGTTCTAACAGAAGTTGGACTGTTTTCCTCTGAAATTCATGTAGTTTCCTGCATAGTCTCACATTTATTTAGCCGTCTCAAATGTTTCAGAGCAATCAATTCAATGTCTAACGTACAGAAAAGTATCTTTCTATTCAAAACGAGGCATTGATAGAAGAAATCAGAGGACCATGTTTGGAAGAGAAACAATATATTCATGTTCAAGTAAAAACTTTATTGTTTAAACATAAATACATGTTATTTGAGTATGCAATTGTTACCCCCTCACTTTTCCACATGGAACAAGTGCAAGAATCTGGTAGGTGTTTCACAGGAATCAATTCAATGTCTATGGAAAAGAAAAAATTGTATTTCTAATCATGGCATCGCTAGTTGAGGATTGGGCCTTGTTTGGAGTACATGTTTCTCATTTCTAATAGAGGTTGAACTGTTTCCTCTGAAATTCCTATAGATTTCATGTAAAGTCTTGTTTCTTTTGGCACTCCCAAGTGTTTCAGGGGAATTCATACACTGCCTTATGGACCCAAAACAGCATTGTATTCCAAGCGATGTAATGATAGAAGAAATCACATGGCCATGTTTGGAAAACAAAAAATATTTTCATATTCGATTATAAGTTAATTTGTTCATAAGAATACATGCTATTTGAGTAGAAATTGTATGCATCACTTCCCCTCACGGGACACGTGCAAGAATAGACAGGTGTTTCACAGGAATCAGTTCAATGTCTATGGATATGAAAAACTTGTGTTCTAAGCAAGGCGTCGCTAATAAAAAACATTGAGCCTTGTTTAAAGTGCATTTTTTCAAATTCTCTAGAAGTTGAACTGTTTCCTCTGAAATTCCTGTAGATTTCATGCAAAATCGTGTTTCTTTTGGCACTCCCAAGTGTATGAATGTACACTGTGTTACAGACCCAAAAACATCATTGTATTCCAAGTGATGTAATAATAGAAGAAATCACATGGCCATGTTTGGAAAACAAAAAATATTTTCAATCGAGTATAAGTTAATTTGTTCATAAAAGTACATGCTATTTTAGTAGAATTTGTATCCCTCACTTCCACTCATGGGACACGTGCAAGAATAGACAGGTGTTTCACAGGAATCAGTTCAATGTCTATGGATATGACAAACTTATGTTCTAAGCAAGGCGTCGCTAATTAAAAGCATTGAGCCTTGTTTAAAGTGCATTTTTTCAAATTCTCTAGAAGTTGAACTGTTTCCTCTGAAATTCTGTAGATTCCATATACAATATTTTCAGATTAGAGTAGAAATTCTTTTTCCACATAATTACATGCTATTTGAGTAATTTGATAGGTATTTCACGGGAATTAGTTCAACAATGTCTATGGAAACGGGAAAAATGTATTTCTAAGCAGGGTGTAGCTAGTTGAAACTTTAAAATATGGAGCCTTCGTCAGAGTAAAAATATAATATTTTAATTGGAGTCTTTTGAACCGCTTCCTCTGAAATTCCTGTAAATTTCAAGCAAAGTCTTGTTTTTCGTTTGGCACTCCTAAATAAACTAATTCAGTATGTAACGAACTGAAAAATATCAATGCACTCCAAACGAAGTATTGATATAAGAAATCACCTGGCCATGTTTGGAATGTAGACAATATTTTCATATTTTAGTAGAAACTATTTTTTACAGAAGTACTTTTGGGCACATCTAGAGATAAATATGACCCTCATTCCAATTGCATTGCATATAAACACAACAAGAAAAGAACGCCACAGAATGGACCACAAAACTTTGGTTGTAGAAGATCAGAAGGTGGCAGCATTTGCTCTGACAACCTAAGCATGAGCCTTCAGGGTACTCTCAACCCACTGTTCGTTTCTTTAGCGTGTTTGCCTACTTAAAACAGTCGACGACTTGCTTCACAGTTAACTGCTCAAATCAAATGGTTTGGTTAACAAACACATTTTATATTGTGTTAGAGTAATCAAATATCGTCAACAAGATCCCAGGCATGCATGTTTCCAAACTTGTGGAATAGTTTTAAGTTTTAAATTTGGCCACACTTTATGTTATTGGCCAACTAGGCTACTAAGGGCACCTCCAACGGGCTGGCGCATACGGACCAGCCCGGTCCGTTTTTGTCCGAACGGACAGTGGAGGTGCTCCAACGGGCAGGCGCATGCGGCCTGGTGTCCGCCCGGACAGCACTTTCCGACCCAAACTCGGCCCAAGTTTGGGGCGGCTTTGGGGCAGGACGGACAGCGACTCTGTCCTCCTCCTTGTCCTCCCTGTCCGCGTCGGGCCCAACATGCAGCCACACATTCCCCTCTCCCCCAAACCCTTGCTCGGCCGCGATTCCCCTCCCCAGCCGCCGCCCCTCACCGCCGTCCCCACACGCCCGCCCCCCCCCCCCCCGCCGTCCATGGAGGACGGGTTGTCCAGATCGACGGCCGCCGCTGGCGCCGCCCTCATCAAGGTGAAGAAGGAGCCGAAGCCCTCCTCCATCAAGAGACAAGGCCGCCGGGTGCGGACTCGCTCCAAGAAGGCCGAGGAGGCGGCGGCCGTCGAGGCGGCCAAGGAGAAGGAGAGGCTGGCCGCCATCACGCAGCAGGCCAACGTCGACCTCATCGCCGCCCAGGCCGCCGCCCGAGCCGTCCTTCTCCTCAAAGGTGAGGTATTTGCAGGGGTCTATGCGGCGCCCTCCACCCTCTCCCCGAGCTGACCCCGTCCATGGAGAGCTCGGTCTCCTCCGCCAAAGGCAGGCCCCCGAGGACCGCGTCCCCTGGCCTGTCGACTCCGTCGCCGGCCGCCGCCAACCACCCGGTGTCGCGGCTTGGGTCCCGCGAGGACTCGCCGGAGATTTCGTCCCTCCCGGGCGAGCCGAAGTCCCTCGACCTCAACCTGACCCCGTCGGGCCTCGAGGGCCGGCATGGCAAGTCCAAGCCGGTGGCGGGTGGCAAGTTGACCATGCCCGAGGCCCGTGCCCTCATTTTCGAGGGGTGCGACGGGATCGAGTACCCGCCGACGACGCCTGCGGACCCGGCGTACTTCGCCGAGTCCGCCATGGACGACATGATCAATGGACGCCGCCCCTTCGATCATGCCGAGGTGGAGACACAAGAGGCCAACACCTACTTCGACCCGGCCTTCGTCGACACCGAAGAGCCCGACGCGAGCATGCCCGAGACGGAGCCCGATGTCGTCGACATTGAGGAGGAGCCACTAGAGGTCGACGAGGAGCATGCCCACATCGCGGCAAGCCTCAAGCGGAAGAACATCCGCACGGCCTCCTACACGGACAAGGAGGACAAGGTGCTTTGCGAGTCATGGATGACTTGTGGGCAAAATGCAAAGTGGGGTGCCCAACAAAGGGGCGTCGCATTTTGGTTTAGGGTGCACAAGCACTTCCATGACACAAGGAAGTTGCCACCCTACCGAATTGAGAGTGATCACAACGAAGGATCACTCACAAAGAGGTGGCAACACATCTCGGCCGAGTGCTTCAAGTTCCAAGCGGCATGGGAGCATGTCAAGAACCGGCCGGTGAGCGGCTACGGGGTCGACGACAAGATGAACCAAGCCTTGGAGTACTTCAAGGTGGCCTTCAAGACCAAGTTCAACTTGGGCCATTGTTGGGACATGATCAAGTCATGTCCCAAATGGATGGAGACCTACAACTCCATGAAGAAAGGGGGTCTGGATGGCTCGAAGAAGAGGGCCAACGATGACCCCAACGATGATGCCAATCCCGGCCAAAGCTCGGGTGGCCGGGCTGTGCGGCCTAGAGGACACAAGTCCTCGGCGCAAGACATGAAGCGTGAGGCGGCGCAAGCCCAATTGGAGGAGACCTTGAAGACGTTGATCACGGCAAGGAGGAGTCCACCGCCGCTAGATACGAGGAGAAGCGCAAGGACAAGGAGGAAGCCATGGCGAGGTACGTGGAGATGCAAAAGAAGAAGCTGGAGATTGAGCAAGAGAAGATGAAGGCCGAGGAGACCCGCCTCATGCTCGAGGCCAAGGCGGAGGAGAATCGCGTGAAGCTTGCGGTTCTCGCCGAAGAGAGCCCGATCATGATGGCCGACTTGAGCATCATGGACCCGGAGCAACGGGCATGGATCCTCAAGAAGCAAAAGATGATCCGTGAACGCGAGGACATGTGATGTCCTTTTTGTTTTTATTTTTTATCTGCTGAACTATTTGTCTTTTTATCTGCTGAACTATTTGTATATTTATCTGTTGAACTATTTGTTTTGTTTTATTTTTATTATGTTTCTGTTTTTGAAAAGGCCACATTTGCGTCACGCCGTTGGGGGCACCTCCACCCCAAACGGACAAAGGCCCAAAATGTGTCCGTTGTCCGCCCCCAAATGGAAAAAAGCGGACCATTTGGGCGGTCCGTTTGCGCCAGGCCGTTGGAGGTGCCCTAACCTCCCTTGTGCTGGCCAGATCACATGAGTTGTAAATTTTGTCTTTTTGGATGAAAAAAAAGAGCAGGAGTCAAAAGGTACAGACCCTATAGCACACCAGACAGCAGCACGTTCTCTATGAGCTGCTGTACTAGTTTCTCTTGAAATAATTTCTCATAAGAAATGATTTTCTAGCAGTAGCTTGAATACGCATAAAACTAACAACTATAATATCATTTTATATTGCTTCGATTTGCAGCATGGGAGGTCGGCACCGTCGCACCGACCAGGTAGCTTGTGCAGGGACTGCACGCATCTGCCGTTGGACTCCGAGCAATTCAGTTCAGTCGTACGGGTTTTATTCTGCTGAGAAGTTCAGTTAAGAAGTAGACTTTATTTTCATGAGATTGTTTCAGTTTATAGCACGTCGTACACAGGATTCATCACATGGAACAAATAAGTACGCCGTAGGACTCTTGCACTGCAATTCACACACGGTTCCCGTATTGACAATCTGGCCGGCTGCGCTGTCACAGATGAGGAGGAAGAAAAGGTACCCTTCACATGGGCTGCATCTGTTTCTGAATTGTACTGTTGTCCAACATGAATCATCTCCAAACTATTTGCACACAAAAGAATCATCTCCAAATTATTTGCACAAAAAAGAATCATCTCCAAATTGGCTATACAAACATGCCAACTAAAAACGTGACCAGCAGGGGAGGAACCCTGCGGTATTTTAATTAAGCTTGAGGTGTGCGACGGGGGTCGATCCCAGGGATTGAACCCGCGCTAACTGGGAGGCGCCACTGCGCACTCACCACTGGGCTACTAGCCCATCCACACATGCCAACTACACACTCTGTATCAAAATATAAAATTTTCTAGTATTTCGGCATTTATCCTGATTCATACGCATGTAGACAGGTTTTAGTGTGTTAATTCACTTATTTAGCAACGAGCAAAGAGGAAGGGTAAATAGTCTTGTATTTATAAACAGAGGGAGTACTAAGTGAAAGGAAGATGACGAGACGAACAAAAATGTCCACAAAACATGGGAAATCTGGATAATGTTTTGTGTGATTGCCCACAAAACATGGTTACACTGTGATACCACCAAACATGATTAAATTGGCAACACGTAAGTACGTAACCCTACTTGACATTAGTCAGACCAGGCATTATTTGTTTGCTGGTGCTGCCGTGTCCAACATTGACATGCACTCCTCTTTAGTCTTTTCAAATCAGAGGAGAAAAGAGAAAAGAAAGCTTGTTCAAAAAAAAAGGAGGTCGTCAAACCATGATGAGTCAGTGATTATACGCCTGACGACTCTCCGGCCAGACACGGTTGGTGTCATTTGGGATAGGATCGGGATTGCAGCAGAAAGGAAAGGAAAGAACCCACCGATCGAGCGGTCTTTTCGCGCGCGTCAGCCATATCTTTTCCCCGGCGCCTTTGGCAAATGTCCTTGTCTTCAGTGATGTGGAACTGGGAGTGGGAAGAGAAAAGATAGAGCAGCAGTAAAGACCTTTCGGGCCGAAGTTAACGACGTTGCTAGTTTTAGCCCCGGCATGGTACAACCTACTTGAGCCCTTGGGCAGCCCATTTTGCATGTGTCTGCCGCTATTCTGGTTTTGTGTGAAGAGGCTGAGATTCAGCTGTGAACTGTCACCATTCTCTAGCAGGCTCTTTGACAGGAGAGGAATGATTTATTCATTTGAACAAAGACAAAAGATTTACCTCATCGGAAATAAGGAGAGTTCACAAATAAGCATTTGACAAAAGCACCAAAACATATAGGATCCATCTCTCGAAATAATAGCACTTAAATGTTCGCTTCCGGAATTTGTCTAACTCTCCGTGTCTTTTTAATCTTGTCGATGACGATGAAGGGGTTCATGAACTTGTTTTGAAAGACCCAAGCATTCCTTTCACCCCATACCTCCCAATAGGCAAGGATAAGAAGGGGGCATTTTTTAGGTAAAAGATATATATTAATATCACGGAGATAGCAATTACACCCAACCTGTGCGATAACGTAATAACATAAGTTATTACGGATGCATATAGCCGAAAAACAATAAAAAAATAAAATAAAAAGAAAAGTCCCGCTACAGAGTAACAGTCCTTGCAGCAGGAGCACATCCACCACCAAGAAAACACCTGATGTCCAATTTCTTCAAAAGCAACGCCTTCAAGAAGGAAACAATGCACAAGAATCGTCATCGCTCGATCGAAGATCCTGGGTTTTCACCCTAGAGATAGTCGCCTCTCAAAACAATGTCTTAAACAAACCCATTGTCATAGTTAAGGCCAGACCTTGAATTTTCACCATAAAAGTTAGGACTTTGAACTTCACTTGTGATGCCGCCCCCACTTACATACTGCTGCGACGATTTCGGAAGCTCCGAGCCTGTTCCTCATCCCTGAAAAGACTCCAATCACCATTGCTAGTCGTCCAATCTCGTCTTCTATGACCTTCTCCAACTCTGACTTCACCATAGTTTGTGTATGATGGTAACAAAAGCAGAGCTTCCTACGGCGCGACCGAAACCCATCCGATGCAACAATCTTTAGGCATGAACGTTCATGCGAGATCATCGGCGGAGTTTTTCGGAACCTATCACTCCGGCCGGAGCAAAGAGGGCATGCGTAAGGCAAATCTTCATCTTGACGGGAAAAGAAACTCTAGGACCACCGCCATTATTCAGCAACACCAACTAGCCCCCACGCTGCTGGTCAGAGCAACCGAGGGAGAACAGCGACATCTTCACCATACCCGCAACACTCCAATCGGAGCAGTCCCGGGCAACCCAGATCTTGCCATGAGGCTTAGATCGGATCCGCCACCTTCAGAGGATTCAATGCAGGATTTTTGACAGAATAAACCACCTCAGTGAATGAATTGTCAAAAAAGACCACATACGAAAAGAATTGTCAAAACTACCGTGGCGACAAGCACGCCAGGAGACACGTGACACACCTGCCGCCACAGCTGACGGCGGCTTCCAATCCTGGGCGTGTGATAACCCACAAGTATAGGGGATCGCAACAGTCTTCGAGGGAAGTAAAACCCAAATTTATTGATTCGACACAAGGGGAGACAAAGAATACTTATAAGCCTTAACAACGGAGTTGTCAATTCAGCTGCACCTGGAAAAGCACTAGTAACAAGGGGTGATGTGAAAGCAGCAGTAATATGGGAGCAATAGTAATATTAATACAGCAGCAGTAGCAGTAACACAGAGGCAATGGCACCAGAAAATAGTTGATACTACTTCTAATGGCGTACTTGACGGGAAAGCAATGATGATGACAGAAAGACCGGGGTTCCCAGCTATCTATACTAGTGGTAACTCACAAATAACAAGTAACATGTGTTGGGTGAACAAATTACAGTTGGGCAATTGATAATTGTGAGGGCATGACAATGCATGCTATGATAAGATAAAGTTTACTGTAGTATTTAATTGGGGAATTACGACATGATACACATACCGCTACCCAGCATGCGTCTGTGACTAAATAATCCACCTTCAGGTTAGCATCCGCACCCCTTCCAGTATTAAGTTGCAAACAACAGACTATTTCATTAAGTAAAGTGCATAATGTAAACAACACAATTATCCTTGGACAAATCATTGTTGTTTTACCCCTAGTGGCAACAGCACATCCACAACCTTAGAGGTTGCTGTCACTCACCCAGATTAAATGGAGACTGAACCCACTATCTAGCATAAATACTCCCTCTTGGAGATACATGCAACTACTTGATCAGGGTAACCACAAGTACCGGAGAGCATGCAAGATCTTAAATAAACAATAGTATGATAACATGATAAACAATCTGATCACAATTCTACAATTTATCGGATCCCAACAAACACAACACCAATTACATCATATGGATCTCAATCATGTAAGGCAGCTCATGAGATCATTGTATTGAAGTACATGGGAGAGAGAGTACCAACTAGCTACAGCTAAGAACCCGTAATCCATGGGGGAACTACTCACAAACCATCATGGAGTCGAAGTGGAGGCGGTGGAGTCGATGGAGATGGCTCCGGGGGTCAATCCCCGTCCCGGCAGGTGCCGGAGCAGGAACTTCTGACCCCCGAAACTTGTCTTCGATGGCAGCGGCGCTGCGGAACTCTTTCTGGAATATGACCGATTGCTTTAGGGTTTTCGTGTCGGGGGCAATAAATAGGCGAAAGGACGATGGTCGGTGGCGCTTCGAGGGACCCACACCACGTGGCGGCGCGTCAGGGGGTGGGGCCGCGCCATGGCATGGTGTGGAGGCCGTGGGCCTCCCCCGGGCTCGCCCTTCTGGCTCCGTGTACGTGTCGGGAAAATAGGAGGCTGGACTTTTGTTTCGTCCAATTCCGAGAATATTTCCAGAACAGTTTTTTTGGAATACAAAAACAGCAAAAAACAGGAACTGACACTGTGGCATCTTGTTAATAGGTTAGTCCCAGAAAATGTATAATAGTGATATAGAATACATATAAAACATGTGACATTGATATAAAACAAGTGAAACAACGGAAATTATAGATACGTTTGAGACGTATCAGTGTGACACAAGCCAGCCGAAGAACGCGTTGGGAATCTGCTGCCATGCAGCTGCTAGCGCATAGCAATCGTTGTACCGTAGCATGCAGCTCCTAGCAATCGCTGGGCTGTAGCAACAGTGTACTCCCGTCCGTCGTAGCTTTCCGTGTGAGTTGCATGTGCCTGTTGCGAGGCGCCAGGAACAAGCCGCCACCGGCCATGGCGGTAGCTGCCGTCAGCTGTGGCGGCAGGTGCCACGTCTTGCCTGGCGCACCTGCCGTCACGGTAGTTTTGACAATTTTTTTTTTATGTGGTCCTTTTTGACAATTCGTTTGTTTAGGTGGCCCATTCCGTCAAAAATTCTCAATGCAGAGGGCCTCAACCGTGCGTGTACCACCTCAAAGTCGCTCCACTCACTGGCCTTTTGAGTTTTGACCCTAAGAATCCGATTAAATTAGCCTCCGTCTGTTGTTGTCCTTGCTATTAGCTACTCAATTCATACCATATTATTTGTCGCTGTTTTATTACAGATACTGAAACATCGTCATTTAAATCTAGAAAGGAGGGAGTAATATCTTAGCTTCGTTTTGTTGCTTCTTGGTGTTCCTTTTTGTTGTCTTGTTTATTTGTACATTGATGTGATCGAAAGCAGCTATGGCCATCTTTGATTAAAAACATGTATAGATGAGACAGTGGGATTAATCAATTTTTAATTGTGGCATTAAGTTTTTTAGGGGAGCAAGGTTCTTGAGTCTTTTTTTTTCCTGACTTTGAGGCTTTGAATTGACACTGCAACGATGAGGCCGCTCATGCATATAGTAAAGCCTTAGATCTACCAGAGGCCCATTATAGTATTAATAGGCCCAGGTACAGGCCTAGCGAGAACGAGTACTTCGGTACTTCTTTTTTCCTCGCATGGCCACCGTTTCTTTTTTTTTTTTTTTTTTTATATTGCTAAATGTGCATACCACCGCCACATCACGATCATTGTCGTGCGGTGGGTGTGCCTCCATTCGGGCACTGGCCACCGTTTCTTTCATCGACTAGAAGCAACGAAGCAGAACCTTCAAGCAGACCAGCAAGTACTGTGTCAGGTAAAACTTGAAAAGTCAAAGTCAAACAATATCAAATTGGACGAGGATAAGGAGGTTTCTTCATACAGAAAACGATGTACAGTAGTAAACAGGTACGGTACTGCTAGCTTTCTACTTTCGAAAAACAATTCTACGCTGCGGTACGAATCCGTGACCACATCGACGAATCATCCAATTGGCACGTCAAATATACTCCATCACGCAGCAACACACAGGAATGCAGTGCATCTTCTAGCGATGACAATTTCTTTTTGGGAATTCTCTAGTGATGGCAGTCGCAGAGGCGGCACGTGGAAAATCTAGCATCCATCGTGGTCTGCTCCCGACGATAAAAGGGCGGACGAGCATGGTCCTCACGACACGGTCGGTGCCTGGATGACTCACCAACGGGGCGACGCATCGAGTCTGTGCGCCTCTGTTGCTGTCCGTGAGGGTCAAAAACACAGCCCAACGGGGCGAACCAAATGGGACACGGTTCGTTTTTTGTCCGCCGCATCGCATTCCTGACCCAAATTTGGGCCACCGATGTGTCGGCTCCGGACGCGAGCGGAGCTCTTTTGTGTCCTGCCCTAGTCCGCCCATGACCCGCAAATCAGACCATTCCCCACCCCAATCTCCTCCTCCTCCTCCGCCCCTCTCGCCGCCACCCGTCGTCGCACCCTCGATTTGGCACTGCATGCCATTCCGGGGACGCCGTCACCGGAGCAGGTGCTTCCCCGCCGTCACCGGTGAATCTTGCGGCCAAGACCATCCACAGCGCCCGCGACAGACACGCCGCTCACAAGGTGTTCGGCCGTTCGCCCCGGCTACACAGGTACGTCCCTCGGCCATGGATAGCGCGGATGAGTGGTTCTACAAGAACCACATTATGTACCACTCATCCTCGGACGATTACTCTGACGATGACAGTGACGGCCTGGTCGCCACCCTCATCGTCAACGAGTACATAGAGAGGATGCGGGCGGTGTTCTGAGGCTCCTTGCCGGGCCGTTCTCCTGCTCTTGACCGGAACCGGCGAGCTGGCCAAATCCAGCTCACTAGTGGAAACAAGCCCTTTCGTCCAAGGCCGAATATGCCTCTAGTCCCGGGTGGGTTACGACCCGGGACTAGAGGGGGGAACTAGTCCCGGATCAAAATATTCGGACTGGTCCCGGGTCGTGAGGGGGCTCTAGTCCCGGGTCGTATTACAGCCCGGGACCAGAGGGTGGTAGCAACTGCACCCCTGGCGCGAGACCCTCTCGTCCCGGGTCGTAATACCGCCCGGGACTAAAGGTCCGAACGGTTTGCCTCCCGCGCTCCTAATTAAGCGATCAAAACGCACGGAACCGCGATTGCTACAGTAACCGCGGCCATTTCTGTTCGTCTCCCTCTCCTCTCTTCTTCCCCATCCTTCCACCATGAATCCAATCACTCGCTACGGGAAGGTGCTCGCACATGGCACGACCAATCTCAATGTCGTCTACACGAACGACTGCGCCAAGGTGCCAGATTTTCTTTTCGATTTCGAGTATTGGCTTGAAGAGGAGAAAGACAACAACAAGAAGTTCATGGGTCTTGATCTCGAGTACACGGCCGATCAAAGAGATGTTGCCGTCATCCAACTTTGTTTCAAGAAACATGTCATGGTCTTCCAGTGGGCAAGGTAATATTAGTTAATACATTTTAGTCATGTAGTCGGGAAGTCGTTTAGTCGGAAAGTCGGGAAAGTCGGGAAGTCGTAAAAGTCGGGAAGTCGTGTAGTCGGAAAGTCGTCAAGTCGGGAAGTCGTGTAGTCGGGAAGTCGTGTAGTCGGAAAGTCGTAAAGTCGGAAAGTCGTAAGGTCGGGAAGTCGTGTAGTCGGAAAGTCGTAAAGTCGGGAAAATCGGGAAGTCGTTAAGTCGGGAAGTCGTGTAGTCGGAAAGTCGTGTAATCGGGAAGTCGTGTAGTCGGATAGTCGTAAAGTCGGGAAGTCGTAAAGTCGGGAAGTCTTGAAGTCGTGTAGTTAATGCATTTTCACGACCGGCAAATATACTTGTTGCAGCAGTATTTAACATGTGTGTTCCACTTCTTATTATACGTACTTGTGCATGCCGAAATATACTTGTTGCAGCAGAATTTAACATGTGTGTTCCACTTTGTTGTTGCAGTAGTGACAAGCACTGTCCAGAACTCAGAGAGTTCCTTCTTCGCAGCGGCATACATTTTGCTAGCGTTGATATAACGAATGACAAGATCAAGATGAGGCGCACCTGGGGTATTGAGATACCAGCTGCCTGCCACATTGATCTCCAACGCATTTTCAAGCTTGAGAATGACAAGACTTCAATGGCTAATATGGCATTCGCCTTGATCGACAAGGAGTACGCTGATATGAAGACAAAATTCCACAACGATCAGCACAAACTCTGGGAGAAGACCCCACTTGACGCTACCAACATTGAGTATGCAGTAATAGATGCGTACGTTGCATACGAGGTGTACCGCCAGATTAGAATCGTCAACTATGGGCAGCGTCACCTAGTACCACCACCAATGCCCCATGGGTTTCTTGCTTGGGGGAATTCTGATCCGGAGGACGAGTAGTGTTTGCAATGGCAAAAACTTTTATATCTCTATTATTATGTAGTGTTTGGGGTCTCCTGATCTATTATCATATATATGCGTGTATCTTTAATTATGCTGTAATGGATATCTGAACTATTATTTGTATTAATTATGTCCCTGTTTAAGTATGATGTGATTAAGCTTTCTGAAGCTTTTGATGCGCTGAATTTTTAGATCATGTCATTCTATTATAGTTGTTTCCACATGATAGTACTTTTTGTGAAGAATGTTTGTGAAACTTTTGTCGAAAATCAAGTTTATTATTTCACATAGCAACTAGTACACATAAAAAAACTCTATGCAAGAGGATATATCTTTATTTAATCCGGTTACAGCTGGAGTGCATCACGCTTACATCTTTATTTAATCCGGTTACAGCTGGAGTATATCACACGCTTACATCTTTATTTAATCCGGTTACAGCTGGGGTCCATGCCATTTTTATTTTACTAACTTCTGCCTCGTCCTAAGCCGCGGGGTCCATCACGCGCGCTCCTCACCCAAAGAGTAGGAACCATCACACGGTTAAAACTCACATGATAAGGATCCCTTTGCATTACCTGCCATGTATTAGTATACACCGTATCCAACAAATGCATGTAGCGACGGACATGTGCATCCTCCTCCCTTATACGGCGACGTACCACCTCCTCGGGGGCCGGCTCCCTCTGGAAACTCCCTAGCCCACTCGACCTCCACCAAAGAAGATCCGGGTCAATGACGTCGCCCGCATTTCTCACCAAGCTACGCGTTCCGGAAGATAACACCTCCCAGTGCCAGCCCGGCGGAGCCCAATCCCGCACAGGGCCTCTATTGTCCAACAGGTGTCCGGCCGCGGCCATCGCCGACGTATATGCCCGAGATCTGAAAAAAAATAGTGGGGAATTTGATCAAACACCTAAGGTGCATGCAACCTACGTAGGGGATCGGAGGGGATCAAGGAGAAAGGGTAGCGTACATTGGCATGGGGATGGACTAGGGGCCGGCGAAGGACACGACAGGCAGGGGCGGCGCCGAAAGCGGAGGAGGGCGTCGAGTGGCGCGGACACGGAGTCCTAGCTAGGGGCAGACTTAGGTCTCCCTGGCCCCCTGGGTTTATATAAGCAAAACTAAAAAAAAGGAAAAGAACGAAACCAAAAACAAGTGAAGACTAAAAAAGGAAAAGAACGAAACCAAAAAAGTGAAGACTAAAAAAGGAAAAGAACGGAGTCGTAGCTAGGGGCAGCCTCCGGTCTCCCCCCTGGGCTTTATATAAGCAAAACTAAAAAAGGAAAAGAACGAAACCAAAAACAAGTAAAGACTAAAAAAGGAAAAGAACGGAACCAAAAAAGTGAAGACTAAAAAAGGAAAAGAACAGAGTCGTAGCTAGGGGCAGCCTCCGGTCTCCCCCCTGGGATTTATATAAGGAAAAGAACGGTGGCTCGAGAAAGTTTGAAACAAAACACACGATTTCCCCGTCATACAACCCAACGGTGGCTCGTGAGTGACTGCATATATATATATATATCAAATGCACCGTTGGACGTATGACGGGAGTCCGAATGCTTCGTATACCAAAATGAACTACAATGAGTAGACAGTGAGTGCTGAACATGTCCGGGAGGGGGGCTATATATAGCGTCATGTGGCTCACGAAGTTGTCATGGTATTGCTGATCCAACAGCTCACAAGCCCTCAGAAGAAACACACCTCTGATTCAACGGCTCACAAGCGGTTGAAAGAAACACACGATCCGTGTGATTCTTTAGTCCCGGTTGGTGTTACCAACCGGGACGAAAGCCAGGTCCGTCACGTGTCCTCCCCCAGCGCTGCCCTAGCCACATGTCCTACCTCAGCCTAGACCTGGTCACACGTGTCCTGCCCCAGCCCTGACCTGGTCCCACGTGTCCTGCCCAAGAGACGTGCCCTCAAGATCTATATATATATGTACGTAAACCCTAATCCACGAAGGCATTGTATCCACAAAATGGATCCGCCACGCTCGCCGCAGCGCCTTCTGGACCAGGTCGAGCGTGCTCGGCAGAGCGCGCTTGGGCGCTACCGCGGGAGCCTATCCCGCCGTATGCCCACGAGCCCGGCGTGGAGAGGAATGCCATTCTACCGGCCTCCTGCTCCGGTGCCGGAGGAGGTGCGGAGGGCGTACGAGCACGCGTGGTCCGACGTCCCTGAGCCTGAAGAGGATGCGTACGCCGCAGGGGTGGCATGGGGATCCGCTGCCGCATACGGCGACTTGCCTGCCGCACCTCCACCAGCCGCCGCCCGTCCCAACGAGGAGGACGACGACGACGTCTTCGACTGGAGCGACCATGGGGAAGAGGTCGGCGGGCCGCAGATGCAGGAGGCCATTGAAGCCTGATTGCAGTCCGTCCACGATGACCATGTCCAGCGAGCCAGGACTTCCTGTCAGCTCAAGGCGAAGGAGGCTTCCGAGCTGGCTTGGGCGCTGAAAGACTCATCCTCAATGGCTCGTGCCCTCCGTCGACAACGTGCGCGCGATAACGGGGCTGGCTCCTCCCGCCGTTCCCCCTAATCCTACGGCCTCCGAGCAACAGTCCGTTTATGTAGTAACGTAATTGTTAGTGATGTGTAATAATGTATGCTTTTATGTAAGTATGTTGGATGTTGTTAAAGATGTTTTTAAAATAAAGAGATGTCTTTTAAATTTAAACAATATTAGTTAATGCATTTTTAATTGAAAATGGCAAAATGGTTAATAGTTTGAATAGTTCGAACAATTATTTTAGAAAACAGAAAATTGCTTTGGATTAGTTATTCAAATTCAAACACTTTTCATGTTGAACTTTTTTTCAGATTCAAAAGTATGCAGAAGCTATTAAAATGCATATTTAAATGAACTTTCAAATATTCGCGCGCAAATTTTTAAAACTTTGGGCGCTTGAATGAAAAAAGGACCCTTTGGTCCCGGGTCGTGGCACCACCCGGGAAAAGAGGTCTCTTTGGGCGCGCTGGGCGAAAAGACATCTGGTCCCGAGTCGTTGCACCACCCGGGACCAAAGGGTGACCTCTTGTCCCGGGCCGTGGCACCGCCCGGGACCAAAGCTCCTCTGGTATATAAGCCAGGGAGTTGACCCCGAGTCGAGCCACGACCCGGGAGACGATCTTCTCCACAGCACCCCGCGCCGCCCGCGCCTCCGCCGCGTCCGCCCGCTCCTCCCGTGCCTCCGCCGCTCCCTCTGCGCCCGCGCCTCCTCGCCCTCCCAAGCCCGCGCCTCCGCCGCCGCCGCCGTCCACCCGCGCCGCCTCGCCCACCTCCTCCTCCGCCACCGCGTCGTCGACCCGCCTCCGCCAAGTCCGCCGCCGGCGGCCGCCCTCCCAAGCACCGGTGAGCTTTTTTTCTAAAGTTTTTTTCCTAAGTTTTTTTGCTAATTAACTTAGTGTATTTTGTTGTTAAGTGTAGTATACTTAAGTTAGTGTACTGTTTTTTGCTAAGTTAGTGTATTTTGTTGTTAAGTGTATAGTATACTTAAGTAAGTGTAGTATTTTGCTAAGTTAGTGTACTATTTTTTGTTGTTAAGTGTAGTATACTTATCTTAGTATATTTGCTTAGGTAGATTTTGCTAAGTGTAGAAATATTTTAGTTGAGTCGGGAAGTCATTCAGTCGGTGAGTCGTTGAGTCGGGAAGTCATTCAGTCGATGAGTCGTTGAGTCGGGAAGTCGTTGAGTCGGTGAGTCGTTGAGTCGGGAAATCGTTGAGTCGTGTAGTCGGGAAGTCGTTGAGTCAGGTAGTCGGGAAGTCGTGTAGTCGTAAAGTCGGGAAGTCGGGTAGTCGGAAAGTTCCCTACGTTGAATTATTGTGCTAATGCTATCATTTGTTTATTTTCTTTTGTAATAGTTAGGCAATGGACGATGGAGATGTTCCTCCCTTCCAATCCAGAGAAGGGGAAGATGTGATATTGGACTTTATCCGGCGACCCGGGGATGGTGATGAACACATTGGAGGAGATTTAGATGGCTCCGAGTTTTTGAACGAATCCGGTGAGGGAATGGAGGTGGAACAAAACGTCCAAGGGCAAACTAGCACAGTCGATGAACCCCCGCAGTCCGGCGTGGTATATTAAGCCTCTATTTGATCAGATGTAAAATTTTATTTGTCTATATATATTAACAAATGTTTCTTCTTTTTAGACCTCCTCCGCATCGAAACAAACTACTAGACGAGGCCATGCCAGAGGGTTAGAAGTCGGGAAAGATCATTACATAATTGAGTCAGTCGATTTAGATGGCCAACCGCTTGGGAAAGTCCGCACTAAGTTTGTGCATCAATGCGGAGTTGTTGCTAGGAACAATGTTCCGATCAGCCTACCGGAATGGAATCAGATAAGGGACATAGAGGGCAATTATTATGTCACCACTAGAACTAAAGATATCTGTTGGAAGAAGTGCATGGCATTTTTCACCCTACCAGTGTTTGATTGTCCTGAACAGACAAAAGCCATGACGGATAAAGTCAAGCATTGGGCTCTGAAGAAGATGGCTGAACAATTCAATCATTGGAAGAACATAATATACCGCGAATGGGTTGACAAAGAGAAAGTTCCAGATTTCACTGGAACACTAGAGAGGCAGCGGGCTCACTGGGATGCATTTCTGGAATACAAGGGTTCACAACTAGCCAAGGAAAGATCGCACAGAATAAGTTGAATGCATCGAAGAAGATATATAACCATCATTTGGGTGGAGGTGGGTACATAGCTGCCGAGCCTAAGTGGGAAAAGATTGAGGCCGACCTGCGCGCAAATGGGATCATTCCAGTTACAGATAGGTGGCCCCGTACGGTCAGAAATTGGATGCTTGCTCATGGGCGGAGTATAACGCATTAGGTGAGATAGTAGTTGATGAAACGAAAGAAACTCCTATACCCCGGCAAACAATTCTGAATGCAATCGAGGATGCTCATGCGGGAAGGTTTGTCCCGACAGAGAACGCGACGAGCTGTGGAAGGCCCTCGGTCATAAACCAAAAGGAGGACTGTTAAAGGCAGGGGAGGTGTGACGTGGCATGAAGGGTATCCCGATGACCGTGACCTTATAGAAGCCGAGAAAGAGCAAAGAGGAGGAAGGAGCAGGAGCAAAACGACCGATTGAGCAAAGTGGAAAAGCAACTAGAAGAATTGCGAGCTAGTCAAGGGGCAACTCATCAGCTGCAGCTGCAAGATGGTGAAGCAGGTGGTCCGTCTCAACGGAAAAGCAGCGTGGCTTCCACGACGGTCGGTCCTGATGAGGCATCAACCAAACATACCCCGTGGATTTTATCACTGAGAAGAAAACTTGTGAGCTACATGAGGCAATGAGAAACTTATCCATTAAGGCGGCGGTCGGCTATGCTTTAACTTGTGAATCTACAGCACTGTATCGTGACAATGAGATTCCAGCTGGCTATGCTCGTGTCGGCGTGGATCACGTTGAACCCGGATTTGAATCACTCGACCTTTGTTTCCCTGGAGAGGATGATGAGAGGAAACTGGGAGATGTCCAGGGTGGACTCATTCTATGGCCCAAGAAAATGATCAAGTTTCCAGGCTGGACACCGCCAAGGCCACCATCGCCTTCTCCGAGTCGACATGACGACACTTACGACGACCACCACAGCACGAGTCCATCTCGATCTCCGTCGCCGCGTCAGTCGCCTCGTCAGCTGACTCCGTCGCCGTCAGTCGCCGCGTCAGCTGACTCCTCAGCCGACTCCTGAGCCGTCTCCACCGCCTCCGCTAAGGCTCGAAAGGGGAGGAAGACCACCGCATGGGTTTCCGATCACCCAAACGCCGACTTGAGCCCCTCCCAAAAGTACCGAAAGTTCCTCCCCCGAGACCTTACGACGAACCTCCGTGTACTGCAGAGGAATCCAGCATGTGGCTACAAACAGAGGCGAGAAGACAGGCTGCAGAATCTAGGGAAAAAAAAACCCCGCCAAAGGAAACGTATACGGAAGAGCAAACACAATTTGCTGTTCGTTTTCTTACTAGCCATCGCAGATTTCGATGAATAGGCCAGATGACTATGTACGTCAAATGAGGAGAGCTCCCTAGCGGGAAAAGGAGAAGAGATGTTGCCCAGCTAGGACATCAGTCAAATCAGTCCATCTCCCCGCTCAAGGTGACCACTGATATGGACTCTGCGCTTGAGAAGGATCCCGCTCACCGCGCGCAATTTGCTGCAGATGCTGGTATTTCAGTTTCTCAACTGGACAACGAAAATCTCCTCTCCTCTACATTTGAACCTGCTAGATGGCCCTGGGTATACGGGAAGGATCTAGTGTCACCTGATGAGCTCAAGGTTCTACCAACACAAATGACAAGACTGCATAAATGGTACAAGGAGGTCGTTTTGGAAGGTCGAGAAATGATCGTTGTGAGATTACAAGTGAACATTTCAACGGTGGTACAGACAGGTAACTATTCCACTTGAAGAAATCTATCAGTTATACCAGCTTGACGCCCTCGACTTGAGCATCCTCACTACCTATTGTCTGTAAGTGATTCAATACATTTATTTTTTGTAAAGATGAACATTGTCTGTAAGTCTATAGCTTAGCTCGGTCATTGCCTGTTCTAATTATGCTCACTACGGTATTATGCAGAATGAAGAGCGATGAATGTGACAGAAAGGGGTCGTTTGAGATTGGGTTCGTCGACCCAAGCCTAGTTAATCACAAAATGTTTACAACAAACCACGAGGAAACGGTGGACAACTTGTTTAGGGCCCTCCGAGACCAACATTATAAAGGGAAGATATTGTTTCCTTACCACTTCAGGTAAGAGTATTACTGTCTTGTACACATTGGTTAATTTTTGCTTACTGATGTTAAGTGTAACTGATTAGTTACTGACATATATAAACGTGCGCAGCGACCATTACATTCTGTTATCATTCAAGTCGATATAGCAGAAATTGATATCATGGACTCATTGGACTGGCCCAAAGAGAACACGAATTTATCCAAGGAGTGCTCGCACGGTAATTTCAATCTTTATCTTATTACATCGGTCTCTTTCCTGAGATATGAAGTAACTAATTAATAACTCATTTATTCAATTGTTTGCTGGGCAGGGTTTGGGAACTTTTCCGAAAGTGTACAGGTGACTTTCCGAGAACTTACTTATAAATACCCCAGAGTAAGTAGTATGAGCTAGGTGTTCGCGCATCCCTTTCAATTAAAATTTCAATACCATCGTGATGCTTGATTATTATTTGATTGAAATCTATTCTCGTGTAGTGGTTGGATAGGCAGCCACAAGGGACCAATTTGTGTGGATACTACGTCTGCGAGTGGATTCGCAAGATAGTCTCTGAGCGGAACCGAGACACATTTCTCGAAGTAAGTGAACAAATAAATTCACAATTTCATTTTATAACCATCAATTGTGTTGAGTGTCATTCATAATTTCTGTTATGATGATTGATATTCATATTAATCTCCCTTCTTTTATAGATGTCTCGAAAACGGAGGGACATGAGACTAAAGGACCGCTTTCGAGCAATTAGCGAGGAAATTGC
This sequence comes from Poa pratensis, assembly GCA_947311845.1. Lineage (NCBI taxonomy): Eukaryota > Viridiplantae > Streptophyta > Magnoliopsida > Poales > Poaceae > Poa > Poa pratensis. Next base: position 12,256,005 of record CAMZMU010000041.1, read on the forward strand.
GGGCTTTTTGATGAACTATGTCTTAGACCCGAAGGGAAAATACAATGGCGCCGTCTCAAGATAGATGACGGGCTCTAGTAGTGGCTAGCTTGATGATCTCCATGTAATCGAATAGTTGACGGTTCTAGTCCTCTTATATATGGGATCTTTATTTGTAATCGAATACTTTCCCGTCTTCACGACTTTCCGTTCCGACTTCCCGACTTCTCATAAAGCTTGCTCTTACGAACATTTTGATATGCTATATGTATTTTTCTGATTTACAGATAATTAACCGTATTTTTTGCAAATTATTCGTAATACACAACAATCGGAACGAAAAAAGCCACAGGCCGCCACGTGGGTGCATCTCTAGTCCCGGGTGGTATTACAACCCGGGACTAGAGCTCCTCTCACATGCGCCATCGCTGCCCCCGCGTGGAGGCCTCTAGTCCCGGGTCGTAACCCACCCCGGACTAGGGGGGGGGGGGGGGCTCTAGTCCTGGCCTCCATGTACCGGCTGGCAATCCGGTACATTAGGGGTCTACAACCCGGGACTAGAGGCCTTGTTTCCACTAGTGGCTGTATGGGGACTACTTTCGTCCCCATAAGCCTACATACCCTCCCAAGGTTTTCCAGCGCCGTTTCCGGATGAGAAGGTCCTTGTTCAACCGCATCCGGGTGGGCGTGATGCATTTTGATGACTACTTCATGTGCAAGCCCGATGCATGTGGTATGAGGGGCTTCTCGTCGTACCAGAAGTGCACCGCCGCCATTTGCATGCTTGCATATTGGATTGTCGGCGATCTTGTGGACGAGTATGTGCGCATGAGTGAGTCCACGTGCCTGGAAGCCATGTATAGGTTCTGCGCGGCCGTGGTGCAGGTGTTCGGGCCAGAGTACCTGCGGGAGCACAATGCTGCCGACATGACTCGCCTCTTGGCAATCAACGAGGCAAGAGTCTTCCCCGGGATGCTCGGGAGCATAGACTGTATGCACTGGGAGTGGAGGAACTACCCATTTACTTGGTAGGGGCAGTACAAGGGCCATGTTGGGGCCTGCACGGTCATACTTGAGGCCGTGGCATCACAGGACCTCTGGATTTGGCACTCGTTCTTTGGCATGGCCGGCTCGCACAATGACATCAATGTGCTGCAGTGGTCTCCGGTGTTCAATAGGTTCTCTAATGGCCTGGCACCCCAGGTGACCTTTGAGATCAATGGTCACCAATATGACAAGCCCTATTACCTTGCTGATGGGATCTACCCCACATGGACTACATTTGTCAAGACAATCTCCAATCCCAATGATGAGAAGAAGAAGAGGTTTGCCAAGGAGCAAGAGAGCGCAAGAAAGGATGTAGAGCGTGCATTCGGTGCTCTACAGTCCCGATGGGCTATTGTTCGCCATCCTGCTCGGACATGGGACAAGGACCAACTGTGGGAGGTGATGACAGCGTGTGTGATCATGCACAACATGATCGTGGAGGACGAACGCGACGAGGGCTTGAATGATTAGGCATGACAGTTCCGGGGTGAGTTGGTTGAGCCCCAGGGACCGTCCACATTTGCTCAGTTCCTCGACTTCCATCGTGACATTCGTGAGACACTAGTACAAAACGACACTAAGGATACCCCTCTATGCAAACGGCATAAGAAAAACAACAGACTTCCTACAGTATCCGACACAATGGTTACGGTTAAATGAAATTGTATGTCTCGCGCCCCGACACAAAGGTAACGGACACAAAAATTGAACCGTAGCTGATATATGGGTCACGGTTAAAAAATAGCTCCGTATGCAATTAAAGCTCGGTCATATAAATACTCCCCGAACGGCCGCACCCTCTGCCTTATCCTCTCCCACACAAATGCTCCACCTTATCCTCTCCCGCAGGCGCACACCTCCTTGTTCCCCTCTCCACCCACCTCCTCTCACATATCTCGCCGCTGCCGGCATCCTCCAGCCGCCTCCGACGACGAGGTAACACTCCCGATGAGATCGACTCAAGGAGGAAGGCAGGGCTATTGCTGGAGCGGCGGCGGCGCTGGATGTTCTCGGAGAGCCAAGCAAGCTGGTAGAATGGATCTGAAGCAGCGCCGACAGTGGCTGGAGAGCACAGGTGCATTGGAGAGCACTCGCCGAAGATCAGTGGCCAGAGAGCACAAGCGTGGGTGTTTCATGCAAACCCGATGGATCCACGGACTATCACGAGATCTGGATGGACAAGACGCTGGCCTCCCTCGAGCGGGCAAGGCACTGGCCTCCCGTGAGCAGGATGGCGGCGGCCAGATCCGCGTGTGCTTTTTGCGCAGCAGCGCGCGGTTCTACTTGGTGAGTTAGATGAGGCCGGCAAGCCGTGGACGAGGTTCACAACACGCGGCCACGTACATCAAGTTATGAACAGCGATGACACGCCCTCCTTGCAGCCCCCCGTAAGGTTCGTGAATCCACTTTGCATGTCTCGCTAGATCGAAGGATGGTCCTAGATCGATCCCTTGTGTACTTTTTCTCTCGTTTCTCTGTATCTCATGAATTTGGGCGGCGAGTGAGCATGGGGATGGGCGGTTGGCCGGAGTACTGTATCCATCTGCCTCCTCTTCGCCTTCTTGCGTCAGATTTTGCAAGAAGTAGATTGCGCCCCTGCTCGCAGCTGCCCTTCCTCCATCCACCCGAGTTCCGGCCGTCCGACAAGTTCTCTCCATGTCTCCCAGTCTCAATCATGGTAATTTTCCCCTTTACTACCGCAATCCCAATTCAGTTCTTACTTTCTATAGCTCCGATTTTGCATATTAGAATTGGGGAAATTCTAGCTAGGTCATAGAGTTTGCACCAAATTGAATCTTACAGATTGTTTTTTCCACTGTGTAGGACTATAGGTAGGGAGTAACGATGGTCAAAGGGAAAATCCAGTGATTCGTTTTTTTTAGAAAAAATAGAGCTGAATGTGAATTGGCAGTCCCTGGACGAGTAAATGAAGAACCCACTGTCCATGTATTTTTTGTACTAGATCAATAGTTTGTGAAATTACTGCAAATTCAAGCTTGTATTTGTGAACCCACTGTCCATGTATTTGTTCTAGGATCTGTGTATGTACGCCTCTTTGAGATTCTCTTGCTCCACTTTTAATTGATCCATTTGACTGTAGAGCGACTCATCAAGCAAGTGAGTTCTACAACCAGAGACACGGGCTTAGCATTGATGAGTTCACACAAAAGCAGGGCATCCTATTCTCTAACTAGGTTCATGCTTCTTCATTTACAGATGTATTTGCTTACCCAAATTTCTTAGTGTTGCTTCAGTGGTTGTTAGCTTTCATTGCATTCTATATATTTTCCTTACTCATGCATTCTATTTGCATGTCTGCAGAACGCACAATCCAAGCAATCCAGCTTCTCAAGCTTCATCCGGCAGCTCAACACGTAAGTATGTATATATGCTGTGCTGCCAGTCCTGTACCAGCTCCGTCTTGAATTGAGTGTGGCAAAATTTAATTCTTAATGGGAAAGCTAGCTAGCAGCATGAGTTCAGTGACACTAATTTGAACAATTAGATTTCATGTCAGCACTTAGAAGCATGTACTCAGTAATTTGCTCAAGAGTGACCTGACTCGTATGATCATGACCCAACTAGTCCTCTAACTAGAGACTCGACCAAAGTTGCTTCATGACCGATCAAACTCATGATTTTAGAATAAGTCATGGAGTGGGACGGTAGAATGTCTATGTAATTATTATTGCCTTAATCGTAGCATAATAGTCAAACATGGAAGTTGCTTGCAGTTATATACTAAGACTGAGTAAATCGTATTGGCCCCTTTCGCTTTAGGAGCACTTAATCATGTTCTTTTTTTAAACGGAAGGAACATGCCTCCTTGCAATAGCCACTAGCTAATGCAGCGAATAGCTAAGAGTACAAGCTAACTGATTGTGAACTAGTACATGTCACCTTGCAATAGCCTATTTAATGCTGCTACTTGGTGCTAACGTTGTTCCTTTGATATTCTTGTGCAGTTGTAGGGTTATAACATTGTTTTCTCCAACATTTATATGAAATAAGCTTCCTTATAGTTATGTTGCATGAATTTCCTTGTCCTGATGATATATGTTTTGTGTTTACACTTCACTGGTCTGTAGGCTAGAGATATGTGCACTATTACTTAGATATAGCTTTGCCGGTATATGTTTTGCTAATGGTGATATATTTCTACATTGTAGGTCTAAGGTGAGCTTTACAAGATGGACAAGACCTGCTGAACACTGGGATGATCAAGGTGGAGTTTCATGGTGAGGATGATCATGGAATGACCCAGGTGCATTTTTTGTAGTTGGTTGGAGCTTATGCTTTTTGTAGGTGAGAAGCAGACGGTAAAACACACATGTATATGTAGCATGTGTTAGCTGTGTGAATGTTAGTACGTAGCTTTGTGGAGAGGAAATATGTAAAGTTGTATCATGTATGGCTGTAACTTATGGAAGTATAGAAATAATACTGCCAGCAGAAGCCGGTGAGAAGCCGGCAGAAGCTGGCAAGAAGCTTTTTTTTTAATAGAAATTATTCACATCGGATACGGTTCTATTTGTTTATCCGTTTCCATTCCTTGTCCTTATTTGAAACGGACGCATGTGGATGTCCGTATGCATTTAGGGGTCTCATCAGAAACGGTTATTGTACTCCGTTGCCTTTGTGTCGCTTCACATCAGTATCGGAAGCGGGGAAACGGACCGTTTCTCCGTTTCCAATGAGGGTTTTGGCCCGTTTCCGATGTGTCGTTCTGTACTAGTGAGAAGGACTCTCATCTCCAGCTGCAAAATGATTTGGTGGAACATGTCTGGCAGCACTACGGTAACCAGGGTGGCCAGGAGCAGTAGTTCCATTTGATGAACTACTTGTCTTATTTATTTGGTTTGTAATGCATGAAACAATTTGTTATTTGTGAAACTGTTTGTTTGTGTTTATTTGAACTATTTGGATTGTAATAATAAGTACTTGATGAACTATTTGGATTGCTTTTATGGATTGTATTATTTATATCTTATTGTGCTTGATAAATGTGGCCGAAAAATGATCAAAAACAGTGGCCAGGCGGACTCAATGCATCAGCCCGTTGGGGGCAGTGGCCACAAAGGGGCGGACATGGGCCGGACATGTTGTCCTTTTGGCGATGCAAACGGACCAAACGCGGACCAAAGGCGCGTCCGTTTGCGTCGCCCCGTTGGAGTCATCCTAAGATGACGTGGTGAGAACGGCGGTAGTGCGGGGTGACGCGATGGTGCCTCATGGCGGCTGGAGTCTCGGCGGCGGGTATCATGTCCGTCTAACGTAGATTTGGCTGGCCTATGCATCGACAACGACAACGGTGGTCGCACGCACACGGGCCGATCTGGATTAGGTGGGCCTATATCTCCTCTCTCAGGGTTGTACCCCTGGCGCTGCGCGAGCATGGTTGGCTTCAGCGGTCGTCCTCTTCGTCGTATGGCCTCTGTCGGAACACTTATCCCTTGATAATTCATGCCCGAGCCGGAAACGGCTAGATGGGCATGGCTCTAGTGTGGTGGTCAATTCGTTGTCGAAACCAATACTATGCACTACCCCCTGGTGGAAACATTGCCGCAACACACGAGTGATTACGATATTGTTTGGGACAACTTTGGGGATCGAGATAATCTTTGCTGACCTATACGTCGTTGGGGTGGCGGCGCTCGTGGGCGTCGACATTCCTCCTTAGAGTGCGCTCGGGTTACCAATTTTCCTTGACAGGCGAGTGTCGAGGAAACCCTAGGGCCAGTCCGTTGGTCCCGAGCAGTAGCGGTGGGTGGACGTCGCCGCTCTTCTAGAAGGTGTTGCTTGTTTTCTCAGCGATATTTTGGGAAAGGTGGTGTGGTGTTTGGGCGATGTCATTCTCCATCCAAGATGTGGAGTTCTGGGCGTGATGGCTCCCTCTTAGCTTGTCGCTTCGCCGCCAATCTCCTAACTTGTTCGAGAGTTGTATCTTACTTGTTGTTGGGCAGGTTGTACTATTATTGCAGAATTTTTGTGTGCGTGTTTGTATCGATTATTATGTATGAGCTAGATTAGTTTGAACTTGTAGACGTGTGTGGGGGGGGGGGGGGGGGGGGGGGGTTGTCGCACGATATGACATATGATCGACTTGGTAGCAACATGTACGCAGGGGAACTGACAGAAGGCGCCTACAGTGGCCAAGTGTTGCAGTATCAACGGGGGGAACACATGTAGTCATACCTCGCATATAAGCAGAGTTTTCTGAACTGTGTTAGCAAATTTCAGTATCGATATCATGTTGTGATTGCTTGATATAGATTGTGTGCTTACGACAGTAACAATTGTTGTTTTCGTAAACTCTTACTAGTTGAATTCGGCGCGGCGGCACGCCGCGCCTTGGTGAGATTTTTAGTGATTGTATTATGGTTGATAAAACACAATAAAAACATTAAAGTAGCAGAAATAACAGAAGGCAAAGCGATGTTGTAGACTGTAATTAAATTGAGATCATTGGGTCTTGTTTTCGTTGATGATAGTGAATTATATTTCTATCAGCAACCAGATATGACTATAGAAGAACAGACTGGTAAAAAAAAGTCAAGATAATGCAGGTAGCGTACACAGCCATGAAAGCTGAGTAATAACTGCGGTTCCACAGATCCAAAGTGGTATATTTTGGTAAAAAAAGGTGTGGTGCTTCAGTTAGATATGATCATACACAAACACGAAGAATCTGAATTATCAGAGAACTTTCTAGACCATGGACCTCTTCGTTAAACATTGGCTGAATGAAATCTATGCAGATGAAAACCTCCCTAGCAAAACATGTAAATAATTTCAAGAAAACTATGTCAGAATGTCCAATATTAGTTCTTCCCTTCTAGAAAGCAATTTCTTTAGATAAAGGTACTACCAACAAATTTTTTTGCTGGAAAACACCTAGAAACAAACGTAAATTCATGAGAAAAAATACAATCGCATAATCGAGTCGATTTTTGTTATCACTCATAAGTAGCTATAAGGAGTACAAAAAGCTGAACTCACCGGATCATGAAAGAAGGCAATAGTGTCTACAGACCAACATAATTTTATTTGCTTCACACTCAGTTAATTTATGGAATAGGAGAATATAAGCTTTAGTAGGAAATGAATAAATTATGCAACTAAAAGGAAAGCAACAATCTGTGAAGTTCAATATTAGTTAGGTTTTGTAATACGAAGGAAATGTTGTACATACATAACCTCCCTACATACGGCAGACCTATTTTCAATGCTCGTACGCAAATATAAACAAATTGTGCGAGCTTATCACCATTTCTTTGGGCAGAGAGACAGATAGGTATATGTAACCTAAAACCGTAAATGCTTGGACCACATGTTTAGTTTATTGAAGTGAAATATCACAACTGAAATTATATTAAAGTGTAATCATAGAGCACAACATGGATGTCAAAATATTGGGTAAAATGAATTCGCAAAAATGCTTAAGAGTAAAGTATGTTAAAGTGACCTACATAGTTTAGACAAAAAGGGCAGTGGGTACAGATCCGTAGCTCCAGAATTCATAAGATTACACACAAACACTTAGAAATAGAACAACATCCTAATAGGATAAGTAGATGGTTCTCACTATAAACTATTGAGTTCATGTTTCAATTCTCCTTGTCCCGTAAATTCTCCAACAGAAATTTCTTAAAATCATCTTCACTCTCTGTAGGTGGTGTCACGTCCGTAGTGGCAGGTATCCATACTCCAGAAAATAATCAATCTCAAGTAAACCACTACATAAGGTGTAAAATTATTTTCATACATCTCTCTCGAAGTATACATGAAAGATTATAATTTGGATCGGAACTTTTAACTGATAGTAGGAATTAAAATAAAATAGCTATCAAGTTGGACACGACATTCGCTCAATCAATCTCACATCAAAGGTAGTCCAATAAGGATGGTAAGCCAAAAATGCTATCAAGTTTCAATTTCAAAGTAGTGCAATCATGTGAGAGATGCAGCTATTCACTACTATAGATATGAAACTGTAATCTCATCCTTGGGAAGTTCAGGAGTGGTGAATCAAAACACAGTTTCAATTGTAAAATTTGGACTCTGCAGTGGAGTATTTTTAACGCAGTTCAACTCAGACAGGACATGGACACTTTTTCAATTCCAGAAAATTTGTGTCAGTTACATGTCACGGAAAGAGTTGTGCTAGCAGGAGCACCATACAGTGTGATGAAAATCGTATTCAGATCCACCCAAGTGTTCGCTTCTTATGATTCTAGACCATTAACTTTTGCAAACCGTCTTCAGATCCACCTAAGTGTTCGCTTCTTATGATGCTAGGAGGAGCACCATTATGTGCTGCAAATAAATTAACCAAACGAAAGTTTCTGAAATGGCCAAAAGAGAAACATGAAACTGGGAGGGCCACATATATCTGTCAAGTTGATATCCTGAAACACGTCACCTGGATCACAAATACTATTAACTCAGCCTGAGCCTAAAACAATGAAGCAAGGGGCTGCTATCATAAATCAAATGTGCATAAAAGATCTTAATATTCGTGAAATCACTTACATGTTTAGAATATTGCAGCATTGGCCTACAGTTGTACCTGGTAGATGGGGAGGACATTGCCAATGTTTGCAACAGAATGAAGATTTTTCAAGAGAGAGATAATAAAACAAACAACTGTAGGAGCTTAAGAAGGAGCGTAAACTGTTTCTCAAGCAGCAAGCAGTTAATTCTGATATTTTTTTGTAAACTGATGAATCATATTCACTAATTAAGTTAATGCATCAGCCACACTAATTGACTATAAGAACATTTCTTAAAGAAGATAACCATAGTAGTAAATGACTAATGAATCAGCATTAGTCCATGATTCAGAAGAAACTTGATGTGATATTCTAAAATGAAGTCACTAAATGTCAGAGAACAAACCGAGCAGAATAAAGCTAGCGTATATTATATGTCACATACCAAGTGGTCGTGGACTCACGATAAGACACTCGGAACTGCGGCAAACGTACCCAATATCTTTGAGGCATAACAGCTCGACAATATATGAGGTCATAATTGGAGTAGAGAAATCAGTCACCTCATCAAGTATCTTGTTTGTTTGTGACCTACTCAAGTATTCTGCTTTGATACATGAAGAGCCAAGTGTACTATTTTTGATATAGATAAGCCATATATTTAAGACAGTGGTGATCATGGAGCAAATTGTCAAACATATATGTGCCTACAAAAGTACAAATGCACATTTTTTCCAATTATGTAGAAACCATACAGGGTCTTATGAAACAGTTTGTTAACTACTAACACAGTTATGGATAAACTGAAGTATATATTACCTTATTAATGTACAATAAAGTGATAAACTACCCTGTGCATAGTTCATGTGAGTTTAGAATTGGCATCCCGTGTGCATAAAGATGCATGTACACATACATAGGCGTAAGATTCCAGTACCATTGCACACGGAAGCCATACCAGAGTATCAGGTTTTTATGAAAATTTTAAAATGTGTGCATTCAAAGGTGAGTCAGGGAGTGCTTGACGATTAGATTACTTACCAGTAAGTGCTCTGCAGGTATAGATTAGTCACACATCGAAGCATCATTTAAAAAATAGCACGTGGACTGTAGGTTTGTAACACAACAAAACTGATTAAAATTTTCAGAGAAGCACATTGCTATAGCAAATCTTCAGCTTCCGGTAGAAAGAACTTAACACCCAGGGAACCAAGGGAACCATCAGGTTACAACTGAGCAAGATAAGCAAGCACTCTGGAATCTGGATTGATCTTTGCTACGGGATGACGCTTGACAGAGATTCAGAGAATTTCAGTAAGAATTGCAGCAACACTAACCTTTATTTCCGTTGATTGCTGGGCAGGGGACAGTTGACATGCGCGTGGTTTCTGGCGTGCGGCCCAGGCTGATGACGCGGATGGAGGCCGCCCGACGTCCGGGCGCGACGGGCAGATGGGGATGGAGGCCGGCAGCCGCGCCGGGCGGCACCACGGGGCAAGCAGGCATCGATCGCAGCGTGATGGTTCGTCGGGCAGGAGGCTGCATGGTCGTCGGGCAGGCGGGGACGCAACGGAGCACGGCGGGCGGGCTGGTACGGCCGACGGCTGTGGGGTCGTCGGGCAGGGGTGGCGACAGGAGGCTCCCGCGGCGCGGCGGTAGGCAAACACGGGGCGGCGGCGATAGGGCAGTGATGCATGATCGATGGCAATCGGGAAAAACCCGGATCCGACCATTGCGGCCGGAAGGAAACGCGCGCGAGGGCGCGTTGGACGCGCCTGTTCGCGGACGACCTGCGGGCGGCGGCGGAATGACCAAATGGTCACCGGCGCGACTCCGGTGACCATCCGCGCGGCGGCGGACGGCGGAGCACAGCGGCATGGATTCCGGCGCCTCTGGAGCGTCCCGGCATGCGTTCGTCGGCGAGGAGATAAAGGGAACGACGGCGCACATCTCAGTGAGCGTCGATCTGAGAGAGGAGGTGCGGTGCGGCGGCGTGGCGCGTCGGCAGCGGCGGCGAACTCGGCGGCGCGCGAGAGGAGGAGAGGAAGGGGGATGCGGTGGCGTTTTTGCAGATAGGCCTGTAGGGTTTGCGACATTTACGATCAGGTCCATCGCTGTGGAAATCTGTGGACTGCGGGTTTGATTGCTCCAAATGTGAGGGAGATTTTTGTGAAATAGGCACGGATGTCTCACTTGGGCCGTCGGATCAGAAAACGGACGGCCCGGATCGCAGCGGTACTGTAGATTACTGTATATGCTACAGTACCGCCCCCGATTTGGTCGATTAGGGCTGTCGGATCTCGATCCAACGGCCCAAATTCGGAGCGCGGAGAGGCCTCCAATCCCTTGGTAATATTGCAGGTTACCTTATTTATAAATGCGGTGGAAACCTTTTTTCTAGAAACAAGAAAGGCCGTGAAAACTTATTTGAAGGAGTTAGTTGGGTGTAATCGTAAGACAAAAGAAACAGTTAGCTGGTAGACACAAGTAGGAAATAGGGACATGTGTCGACCATTGACTGGCATACGGCGACGAGTTTGTAGTAAAACGTTATGCTCTAGTTTGACTTGCCTTTGGGCACCACCACCGGGAGAGGAGGCAGCCACCAAAGCATAGAGAGACGACGTCAGCCGTGGGTGTCAACTGAACCGAAGCATAGAGATGACGTCAGCAGGGCAAAACACATAATTAGTGGAATGTGTTGAAGGCCAGCCCCAATGTTCGGTGCTTTCCATTTCTGTCCAAGATGTTGGTTTCCAGACGGGTCTGCCCCAAATATAGTGGCTTTGTGTCATTTAGTCAGACTCGGGTTGCCTTCCTCTACGAAGCCCGACTCCTTGCTTTGTTCGCTTGTTCCAACTGAGATCTTCCTCATTGGCGCCTGATCCCCTCTTGAGCATCAGCCTGACCTTTTGCCCACTCCGAGCAAGCCTCCCTCTATCTCTGCCCCTTATTCTCCATGCAACAAAGTAGATAAATCTCAAGCTCAATCATGGCAATGGTGAAGCTTCACTTTTAGAGGTTTTTTTTTGTGTCGATGCCAGGAAACGGTGGGAACGGGGCTATAGGGTTGGCTTCTCGAGCACCGACAGGGCTCTGATGAGCCGGATTGGTGCCCGGCGATGCAGAATCAACGACATCGACGCCATTATGGACGATGGTACATGTTAGATTTTTGCGTAATTTTTAGATGTCGCATGCGTGCTTTTGAATTATAACCAACTCATTTTAGTTTTGTTTGGGAAGCACGATGTTGTACGATTTATGGGGTTTTGCTACAACTTGTGTTTTTCGAAGATTTTTTGATGTTAGATAGGGGCTTTTAAAAATGTAACAAAGTTCCATGGTTGTGTATTGAAAGTAGAACTGAGATGTTGCATATTATACTGGGTGTTTGCTACAAATAGTTTTTTTAATGTTGCTTACCGCTTTAGAATGCTGCAAACACATGTTTTTCTTGTTGTAATAGTTGGTGTTTTTTAAATACAAAAGCCTTGATGATTTGTCTTGCAAAATGAAACTGCATAACTTGGTTGCTTAACAATTTTATTGCATTATTCTTTTCCAAATGTTCCGAAACTATTTTGCACGGCTATAACATCTTCGTTAAATAAAATGTTGTGAACACTGTAAAGTGACGACTTGTTGCACAACTATAGCACGAAGCGAGAACTTGTCTATGGCAAGATGGTTAGGAGGGTGGTTGTAACCCAGCCCACCAGAGTTCAAACCCCAGGTTTGACGTTAATGTTTCTCATTTAGGCGGAATATTCTTCAGTGGGAGGCGACTTTCCCGTCGACAGCGAGGCGCCCGTGGTGACTTCGTCAATCTCAAGACTCGACCCGCCGACTCGGTATTACGGAGGTGCTCATAGGGGTAGGGTGTGTGTGCGTTCATAGAGGTGAGTGTGTGCACGTGTGTGTGAGCGTCTGTGTTGTACTGTGTTTCAAAAAAAACTATAGCACGAAGCGTTATATGCGTGTTGATTTGTTCTTCAGACCTTTAACGTCACCGCACACACCAAACACACGTCACCTACATACATATCCCTGGGCAGTTGGCGCCGCCGCCTGTCTTCTCCACACCATTCCACGCCTAATTTTCCATTCTCGTGGAGCTCCGCAGTTCCACGCGCACATGAATCCGCCCCAATTCGTTCTATCCGATCCTTGAGTTTGACCACAAGACTACCCTCCTTTTCAACCGTCACAGGCGCACACGTACCATTTGCTACATCAACACGTTGCTCCTCCGGCCATCCATATAAAACCATCTTGCCGGTGCTGCTCTGCTCACTACTCTCTAGCTTCAGCCATCTTTGCTTGTTGCCCACTGGTTGCTGCTGCTACTCTCTTTAGTTGTTCAGGTGTGCAAGAAAGATACTCGCGCGGTCGATCGAGCTTGGTTGGCATGGCCGTGGAGGCGGTTCTGGAAGCGGCGGCGATGATGCCACCGCCGCCGACGAGAAGCGAGACGGCCATGACCTCGTGGAGTAGCGAGGAGGAGGCGTCAGCGGCGTCGCAGCAGCACATGGAGGGGTGGACGAAGCGGAAGCGCTCGAGGCGGCCGCGGGCGCTGGAGCCCAGCGAGGAGGAGTACCTCGCGCTCTGCCTCGTCATGCTGGCGCGCGGCCACCGCGACGCCGCGCCGCAGCACGGCTGCTCCGTCTGCGGCAAGGCGTTCGCGTCCTACCAGGCGCTCGGTGGCCACAAGGCCAGCCACCGGAAGCCCCCCGTGGTCTCGGCCGCTGAGGAGGACAAGCCGCAGGCGCCCGCGGCCTCCTCCTCATCGACCGGGTCCGGCGATGCCGCGGGCGGAGGCAAGGTGCACGAGTGCAACGTGTGCAGGAAGACGTTCCCGACGGGGCAGGCACTGGGCGGCCACAAGCGGTGCCACTACGACGGCACCATCGGCAGCGCCGCGGCGCCCACGCTGAAGGCTGTCAAGGCCGCCGCAGCAGGCGAACCGACGGCGATGAACCGGGGGTTCGACCTGAACCTTCCGGCGCTGCCGGGCATCGTGATCGCGGAGGAGGGGGAGGAGGTGCTCAGCCCGGTCTCCTTCAAGAAACCGAGGCTCATGATCACCGCGTAGATTAACGATCCCAGCTGCATATACTAGGTCAAGATTAAGGCCTCTGTTAGTATAGTTGTACACTTGCACATAGATTGTTGGCGATTGATTAGTTTGTGTACATGCATAGGAACTGTAGTTGATGACTCCATTCGTTTGTTCATCTGTATCTATCATCCAGATTGATTAGTTCTAGATATAGGTAGCTCTGCTAGAAGGATCGATTCTTTCATTGTTTGTTCATTTATCCATGCATGAATAATGCATGTGTATCATTAACAGATATATATTTGATCACATTAGATCATTTTTCTCTTCTGTTAAACCAACGATCAGTACTCTTTATCTTAATTAAGGGAAGATAAGTATGCCGTGGATGGAATTAACTTGCCGTGATCGACAGGGCCAGTTACTCGTTGAGTGCACACCTTGGATAGCTAAGCTTTGTCACACGTGTGAACAGTTGAACTCCACGCATTGCATGATTCCGTAGCTTCTTCGAAGAAGATCATGACTTGCAAGCTAGTGCCCAGTCTTCAGTGACAGCACGAGATCGAGAGAAGCTGTCCACGTACGGATATAATGGTTGGTGTGTTGTGATCCGGTCCCAAGTTGGTTGGTTGCCGGAAGAAAAGACCAATGGATGCGTGTTGGCCACTGGTTAGTTAGAGACCGACGTACGACTGCTCAATTTGGGTGTCTGCTTAATTCGTCGATTAATTAGTTCGTAGTTGAGTTAGACTTCGTCTCGTTTAATTAAAAACTCTTCCGCCTAGAGATCGATGAGCTACCTTGCTAGCTCGATCACCAACTGTACGTATTCCCAGTTCCTTAACTAAGAAAACGTCCCTTACGTTCAAAATAAAGGAACACTCTAGGAAGCTAGCTAAAATAGAGCATTGTAGACACGTTGGCAGTCTCTGTCTTCTTTTTCTTCATTACATTAATCAGAGAACTAACTAAATTCATAATTATTACAGACAAACAACATGGAAATCTCGTGTGTATCATGTATGGCTTCACGCTTTTCCACATTTCCATGGACTTGTCTCACAGGTTTCTCGATGTTCAAATGTTCGCTCGTGTGAGAAACTTCCTGTTCTTCTTCTTCTTTACAAGATAAGAAGAGTCGCTCATTGTTTCTACGCCATGTATGACGAACGCACGGGTGATGTAACATGCGTGGAATGGACATGGAAACACACACTCCGTAGTAACACTGATCACTGATCCAAAATTCATTCACTCAAAAAGAGATCCAAGATTTCCTAGAAAAAAGGTGTATATGCTCAAACAAGACCAATTCCAAACTGACCGGCCTCAAGTCCAAGCCCAATTCCAAACTAGAATAGCTTACTTGTAGACAGAAAACTATGGCCCATGACAAATCTTGTCCCGGCAAAACTATATATGGCACAGATCATCAAGTACCATAATGGCCCAATTGGCTTAAGTTTGAATAGTTGCTAGCAGCCAAGGTCGTTCCACCAATCTTAAAAACAAAATCTCAAAAAAAAAAAATCTTAAAAACAAAAAACTCACCGGACGCACAAGCATTGTTTGAATGACTAGAAGTATTTATCTGCTCCCGCATTATCTCTTGTGAAATAATTGCACGCCAATCAAGATTAAGATTGTTTGAGAGCAAAGTGCTTTTAAAGCATTTTCAATAAAACCCTGTTTTCTAAAAATACTAAGGTTTGAAACACATTATTTTTTGACTTTAACAAAACCTGTGGTTTTTAAATTTTAAAAAATGTATCAAGATTAAGCTAACAAGTTCTTACCACATGGCTTATGTGGTGAGCAAACTTTTACAAAAAAAACGAGTGCTTACCAGGGCTTTACAGAACGATTTGATAGATTGGTAGCTCTACGGTCTGGCTCAAGCTTTTGGTACTGCATGCTAGCTCCTGCCGGCAGCGGCGGATCATGTTAACTATGGCATGACGTCAACTGCGGCAGTGTAAACTAAAGCCACTACCATTAACTAGGCAGCCCTATATTTAAAAAAATCTGTGGGATTGTACTGTGTTTTCAAAAAAAAAAACTAGGCAGCCCTATATTTTGAAAATTTTGGATTTTTTTGGTAAGTTTCAGAAAAATCTTGAAACTCTTTTCTGTGTATATGTATTCTACATATTTTTGTGAAGTTTTCATTAAATCGAATTTTTATATCAAATAAAGGGCTACCGAGCATCCGGGATCCAAATCGATTATTTTAGAGACCTATTTGTTCACTTGTTATCTTGCACGTAGATACAGTTAACCGTCCAAGAAAAGTAGGGGATAAAACAGAGTGCCCAGGTGCCAGCATTTTGTAGTGTAGCTGCCGCGCGGGATCTACGCATATCTATTTCTGCAGTTATGGAATTCTATTAATAATCACCTTTATTATCTAGAATCTACATTGCATGTGGCTTGGTTAGCAACAAGATAAGAAATGGAATAAGATGGAAGTGTGACATGATCATGATGGATGTTCAACCAGCTCTCCATGTAGTAGGGCCAGGAGAAAATACAGCCACACATGTATGCATTATGCATACACTAGATTCTAGATCAAAATTTTCTTTTGGGAGCGGCGATCAAATCCAGATTGATTGCTTCAAGAAACCTCAGCAAAATCCAATCTGGGCACGGTTCTCGCTGGACTCTTGGAACGATCCATGCATGAACATGCTTGCACAATTTGTGTGCTTGTCCAGACTCTGATGCAGAGTAGTGAAACAATCAGATGACGCATCTTGCAAGAGGAAGGGGTCATGCAATATGGAAGATTTGGTGTTGGATCTTTCTTGGTGTCACTAGCAAGATGCCATGCCATGTGGCATCTACATCACGAAATTATTGCATCAAGTAAACATGATGGCTACGAGTGTAACAAAAGCTATATTAGACTATTTACTAGTGTGACAAAAGATCAGTTATTGTGCTGATTCCTGATGAATTAATTAGGCGTATAAGCTAACTACCATGCTTGCATCTTTGTTGCTTAAATAGTATGAAATAGCAAAAGGGATAGTGCAAACACATACCAGAATATTTTTATCACGTCTAACTAGAGTATTTCAGAGCATGCTTCCTTGTCTGCATGAATCTTCATTATGGAGGAAGGGTTTATATTATATACACATGCCAACTTGGACAGTCATGGGCATGACTATCAGTTTATTCCTTCCTTTTGAGCTCCAAGAATCAGGCCCGTGAGCAAGTTATAGTTGGTAACATGAATAAAGAAAGATAAGGGAAACATCAACTGGCAAATGACAAGCACACTCTAAGTCTGCATCTGACTGCAACAACTAGCAAGAGATCTAATCAGTGATGCTCCAGGCCAAACCAGAGCATGCGCAAGCACAATCAGAATCCACAACGAACAAATTGACAGGGAGAGGGATCCAAACCTCAGTTTGACTTTTGGGCTACCAATCGATGCATTGCCAAGGTCCTGTCACTAGACCACACTGTGCTAGAGTGACATGACAGTTGGATGGTTAATCTGCTGGGATCAGTCTTCCTTTTGGAGGACAAATCTGATTGATGAGCCACGGATGGCTGGAGCTGGACACTGCAAAGTGGGTAGGACATGGCTGCCATGCTCGCCATGGACATATCCTCTGTTCATGCAGTTGCAGAACCATGAAGTGCTGCTCAGCACAGTCTCCCCGTCACTGCTTCTCTCCTCATTTGCTGGCTCTGTGGGGTCCTGCGGTCCTGCCTGGATGATTGATGAGAACTAGTTAGGCTTGTTCAAAGCTTATATGCAAAATATACTCATGGATCTAGAGATGTAGCCAGTTGATGCTTGTGTAGATCACAAAATACTGGGGCCCTGGGACTTGTAAGCCAATCAGAAATGAATGCAAGAACCAGTCCTAGATCTCACCAAAGCCTGCAATATGGACCTAACATTACTCATCATACATGTACCTGTAGAGCTGATCTCCAAACCTTGCTATAGAAAGAGAAATGAAAAGAGAGGGGCAAATGTGGAATGAGAAGAAAGCCAGTACAAGGCATGCCCTTATAACAATGGACAGATTACTGATCATAAGTTCATGACCATGGACACCATGTGTCGAGGTCCTTAGTGTGACAGACTGAAAGTTGCAGCCCACCATAATAAACAGAAAAGCTTTGTACTTTGTGTCTGTTTGGTTTCATCATTGACACGACCCTCCTCCCATCTGAATCTAAGCTTATGATATTACAGTGCAAACAACTAGGCAAATTAAGAAATCAATAGAAAAAAAAAGTAGATCAGATTTTGGGGAGGGGACCGAGAAAGGCGAAGCGAGTGAGATGGCCCCAGGTAAGAGTACACAACAGCTGCAATATATTCTTAAGAAAAGAAGCATCATCATTAATCATCGGGAAATGGTTAGTAGAAGATGGATGTGGTGTGAACGAGATCTTCTTAAGCATCATAAGTGTTAACTGTAAATTATAGAGATTTTCTATCAGAAGATTCAGTTAGTTACATTTGTAGTCAAACCTATAAATATGAGGGGAGGCCTGCGCTTATTTTAGACGAACAGAAGAGGCCGGCCCTCATTACTGGGCATTTTTTCTGATAAATGGATCTTTATTAGTTACTGTTTATTAGTTAAGCGTTTTACACTCAGTCTGTGCATAATTAAGATGCACACAACCGACATGGTTTTAGAAGTACGAACTATACAAAAGGCGAAATTACATATCATGATGAAAATTGTAAAACCGCCTGTAAAGGTGAAGGATCAATCCACAAATTATGCTGACATCCATGTTGGGATAAAAAATCGCTCGCCGTATATACAGTATTGTACAAATCTCCGTAAACCGGTCTCGATGCTGCACACATTGCAATTGAGATCACGAACGAAGCGTAGTTGTACTCACGTAGATAACCTGCATGAGAGAAGGATTTTAATCATTAAAAATCTTGTCATTTCCACAGATCCAAAGTGACCATATTAGGGCATGCGCTGCCACCCTAATAAGTTTTTTATAAGTTGTTTAAGCATATATTCCACCCATTCAGCCAATTGCCAAAAATATTATCCATGGTGAAAGCTTAAGATCGATACGATGTAAACAAGTAGGTAGGGCAGAGAATATTATGACGAAATAGGCCGTAGCCCCGCTATATAAATATAGCAACAACCCGATACAACCAACAGTCACGAAATGCTGGGGCGGCAGCAAACATACACCCAAAGCAAGGGGAAGAGAAGAAAAGAAAAGAAACAAAAAGGAGACATAGGCGGATCGACTAAGCGACGGTGACCCGCAACCGCTGCGCCCTCTCCGAAGAAGTACCACTACGCTCCTAGCAACGAATCGACGAGTACCAAGCAGCACCTTCAAGAAGGAAAGCCACGCCACTGCCCGGACCAGCACACTGGTCCTAGGGTTTCCCCCGGCACTGAGGGAAGCGGATGAGAGGTAGCCACGACGCCCTTCAGGAAGGAAGATGCCACCCCGGAGGCGGCACCGCGTCGGTGTCGAACAAACCGACAAGGATTTCTCCCGAAACCCCTTCCACAACCCCGGACGATCGATAACACAGGAGCCCCGCGAGGACGAGCCTCGAAGCCACCAGACTAGCCACCCACCACCATGCGCCAACGATACCGAAGTCACCACCCACGTCATCTCACCGAAGTAGCCGTCACGAGGTCTGCAAGCCGGAGGTGAGGTGTATGAACCGGGGGCAGCAGTACCGCAGCCGAGCGGGAGGGAACAACCTCCACCGCCAAAGACGGTAGTCGACCGGACGCGACAGCAAGGCACACCAGTCTCCGTCAGGTCCGGCCGAGCCCAGCGGGCCCGTAAAGCCCCCACGGGGGCATACCAGTCCTAATAGAGTCCGGCCGGGCCCAGATCTGGGGGGATCCGGACCCGTGAAGCTCGCCGTCACGCTGCAACCAGGTCGGCCGCAGTCGCCGCTGCACCTGCAACCTCCACCTCCCCAACATCTGCAAATCGCACCGCAGGTCAAACCGGCCCGCCCTGACCCAGATGGGCCCGAAGGGCCCAGATCTGGGCCGCATGGGCCGGCCGGCAAACACCGTTGCACGCCGACACCCGCAGCCACGCGGCGCCCCGCAGCAGGCCGTCGCCGTCGATCCGCTACCCCCGGCCGGAGCCGGGCCGCCGCCGCCCGAGGTTCACCGCTGCCGAAGAGGAGCCGCCCCGCGAGGCCATCCACGACGCGGGTAGAGGACGGCCGCCGCCGCCGGCCCCAGCCCGAGCTGCGCTCTGCCGGCGCGCCGACGGCGGCGACAGGGAAGCAGAGGACGGGGGGTCGGGAGGAGAAGAAACAGGGGCCGCGCTAGCCGCCGCGGGGGCGGCGCGGACGCGGCGGGAGGGGGTGGGGAGGGGAGGAGCGGGAGAGGAGCCGCGCGGCGGCTGGGGCGAGCCCGGCGGCGGGGCTGGCGGCGGCGGCGCCCTCTCTCGGACCACGGATGTGTTGTGTTTTATGCTACCCCCACAGAGAATATTATCCATGGTGAAAGCTTAAGATCGATACGATGTAAACAAGTAGGTAGGGCAGAGAAGTGATGTGACATGATCACTTCACTAGAATTTCTTTAACACTGCATCAGGGTGGTTTGACTGATAATTTATCCTTCACTTTCATCGTGTTTGTATTTCATCGTGAGTCGGAAAATTGACGCCGCGTAGGTTATGGTAGATTACCGTGAAGGTAATCCCCATTTGCCCCCAACTGCAGTGATTAGCAACGGCAGTCTTCAGTGCACACATGAAGGTTGATAGTCAAAGATACATGCACCAAGTTGGCCTAATTTGAGACCTAACATGATAATTTAAGGGGCAATGCTGATAGTCTTGACAGCCGTTATTAAGGCAGGGTTCAGTGCACACTTGAAGGTGATACCCGACATGAAGCGCCATAGGTAGCAGCATGGGCTTTTCTCCGAAAAGAATCAATGCGCTATGCAACTTTATTACTTTAAAACGAATTATATGGCCCCTTTTTTTCCAGCATGATTAGCCTTCTTTGAGATTTTTCCCCTGGTAGAATAGTCCGACTACAAAGAGTTTGTTCTTTAGCTGGTGATTGACCCTAGACGAAGGAGTTTATAGAGAAGCCAAAGAAGATAACACAGTGAACAAACTGAACTTTGAATTAGACACATCTCTGGCTATAACGTGTTGAACCAGATTTGATTATTCACTTCATATCGAATTAGACACAAAAACTTATTTAACTGGATTTATATTTGATCTCGGTCTTGATATATGAGATCAGCATGTTAGGCTGATGAGGCACGATCCATTTCAATCAACAAAGTGACCCCTTACTCTCTCGTACTATTAGAGCATCTCCACCCGGGTTTCAAATTTGTGTCCGGCACCCTCAACTAAGGCCCAATTGGAGGTGCCAGACATGTGTCCGCCTGAGTTCTGGAGGCTGTTCACAGCGGTGCAGCCCAAAGACCCGCTCCCAAGCGGTCCGAGATGCTGACCAAAAGACAAACACCTTGGCGGTCTACTCCGCCAAATGAAAATGAATTTTTGCCTCATCAAACACAAGCAAATTTAAGCTAGATGACATTTTTTAATTTAAAATTAAGCTAAACAATACAAATTTAACCTAAACGATACAAATTTTAACTAAACGATTCAAATTTAAAACTAAGACGATAGACCCTAATCTAAACTCCGCCGCTCGGGGTGGCCTCATCGTCATGCGCGGCCCTCTGGTTCTGGGTCAAGCTCAAGCGCACACGCCTCTCTTGCCAGAGGACGCTCGCCGCCCGGTGCATGGCATCCCGATCTGTCGCTGCCGCTATCCTCGCCGGCGCCATTACCGCAACCCTTGCCTCTGATGCCGCTTCCCTCGCGTCCGTCAGCCTCGTCAAGCGCGCGTGGTTCAACTTGTCGTGGGCCGCCCGCTCGGCGAGCACCTGGGAGGCATCCTGCGCTAGCCCCTCCGCCTGGGGGCGATGAGCAGCTGCCACTCCGGCGCCACCGCTTAGGAGTTGAGCTGCTCGCTCCGCGGTAATGAATGCGCGACAACGGTCATCCCGCTTGTCGCTCTGAATGGAGGCCTTCATGATGGTGGCCTCCATGGCATCGCCAGTCGCCTCGTAGCCGAGCCAGACTTTGGCGGCTCGCGTGCTTGTTGCACCAGCTGTCGAAAGAATTGACGACAACCACATGGTGTGCCTTGATCGGCGGCGGAGCGCCTGTTCCGGCTCCGGCAACTGCGGCAGCGGCGGCGGGAGCTCATAGAGCTCCGGTGGTGGTCTTGGCCAGGGTACGGATCCTGCACCGGCTCCTGCTCCTCTACATCCGCCCAGTCGAACGGCTGCTCATCGACGGCGGCCTCCTGCGCCGCGGCGTGAGGACGACGTGTTGCCTGGGTGATGGTGGCCCATGAGTTGGCGAGGCGGCAAGGCAAGGCATGGTTACTCTGGTGGTGGTGTGGTGAATTGACTACACGGCGAGCGACGGTGGCGGTGTAGTGAATTGGCTGCACGACGGGGGACTTTTTATAGTTGTCCAAGGTAGAGGCGGGAAACGGAGGCGGGAAGCGGTGGTGGCACTTGGCGGGAAGCGCCGGGTGGGTGAGCACGCGTCGCGTCGAAGTTAATGGCGGCGACATGATTCACCCACGCCGACGCTTGGGAAGCCGGGAAAGGTTGAGCGCTCAGCATGCGCCACCGTAAATGTGAGGTGTGCCGCAGACGCCTCGCAGTCTCGTCGCTTCGTCGCATACGGAAACGTGTCGCCATTAATGCGGGCTAAACGGTCTGCTCCATGGCACCGTTAGATCATGGGCTCGCGCCCTATCTCTGTGATGGGCGGGCCACCCCTGTCAGAGGCCATGTTCAGGCAGTGTCCGGCACCCCGACAAGGGCCTCAAAACTTGGGCCCTTTCGGGGCCGGACACAAAATCATTCGTGGCAACCCTTTGGGGTGACGCTGGTGACGGTTTTTGCGTGCGCATCCACTTGGCCTTTGGGAGATCATTTGGAGGCCCGCGGTGGAGATGCTCTTATCGATGAGCGAACACATGGATGGTATACGAGCGAAGGGCGAGCATTTCTCAGTTATAAAATGAAAAAGTATCATAGGACACATAAATAGATAGAGTATTTATGTTTGGTGCTTACTCTAAGTATAGATATGTTTAGTGCTCACTGTAAGTGCATCTCCACCGGCGCGACCAACTCTGCTCCCAATAGAAGTTTTGGGCGCGCCGACACGGAAAAACCCTCCACCGGCACGCCCAATACGAAAAAAGTTGCCGGCACGTCCCAATAGAACGTTCGGCAACCCCGCTTCGCGCCCAAGTTCTAGGGACGCAACCGGGCGCGCCGGCAACCGCGAAAATGCGCGACTCGTCCAAACCAGACGGATGGGCCCGACGTGTCAGCGACACGGACGCTTTATTTTCCCAGCCGCGTCTGTAGGGCTTGTTATTTCAGCCCAAATTTCAGCCCCGTCCCTGCTGATGCGTCGTCCCTGCTGATTTCCCAGCCTCCGCCGGCCGGACTCCTGTCACCCCTTCCCCCTCCCCCTCCCCTCCCACGCCTGTCTTCCCCACCACGACCCTCACGTCTGTCTGCAGACTCTTCTCTGTCGAGCTTCTACACCGTCGCTACCTCCGAAACTTCCCCACAAGCAAGGTGTTCATCGCATTGCTCAGCTCAATTTGTCTCCTAGACTTTGGTTTCTTCCTAATCCTTTGTGTTGATGTAGATGAATAGCGAGAACGAGCTCGAGTTGGCGGGTGCATTGCTCACCGCGCATGCCGTCTCGAACACCATGGTCGACGAATACTTGGCGATCATTGATACGTCTCCAACGTATCTATAATTTCTGATGTTCCATGCTTATATTATGCCAATTGCTACATGTTTTATATACACTTTATATCATTTTTATGCATTTTCCGGGACTAACCTATTAACAAGATGCCGAAGTGCCAGTTCCTGTTTTCTGCTGTTTTTGGTTCCAGAAAATTACTTCTGCGAATATTCTCGGAATTGCACGAAACAAAAGGTCAAGTCCCTATTTTTTCACCACCGTCACGGAGTCCGAAGGAGAGACGAAGGGGCACCGAGGTGCCCACACTCCCTCCTCGCGCGGGTGGGCCCCAGGCCGCGCCGCCAGGGGGTGTGGCCCCCTCGGGCCTCCACCGACGCTGCCCCTTCGCCTATTTATTCCCCCCGACGTGAAAACCCTAAAAACAAGAGTCATATTCCAGAAAGAGTTCCGCTGCCGCCGCCGTCGTCGACCCTAACTCGGGAGGGTTCTGAAGCTCTTCCCGGCACCCTGCCGGAGAGGGGAATCATCACCGGAGGGCTCTACATCGCCATGCCCGCCTCCGGAGTGATGTGTGAGTCGTTCATCCCTGGACTATGGGTCCATAGCAGTAGCTAGATGGTTGTCTTCTCCACTTGTGCCATCATGTTTAGATCTTGTGAGCTGCCTATCATGATCAAGATCATCTTATTGTAATGCTACATGTTGTGTTTGCTGGGATCCGATGAATATTGATACTATGTCAAGTTGATTATTGTGTTACCATGTCTATGTCATTTGTGATCTTGCATGCTCTCCGTTACTTGTTGAAACTCTGGCCAAGTGAATGCTTGTGACTGCAAGAGGGGTATTTATGCATGATAGTTGGGTTCATCCTCTATTTAACCTGGGATAGTGACAGAAAGTTTTAAGGTTGTAGATGTGTTGTTGCCACTAGGGGTAAAACAGCAATGCTTTGTCTAAGGATGAATGTGTTGTTTACATTATGCACTTTACTTAATGCAATTGTCTGTTGCTTGCAACTTAATACTGAAAGGGGTGCGGATGCTAACCGGAAGGTGGACTATTTAGGCACAGATGCATGCTGGATAGCGGTTTGTGAACTTTGTTGTAATGCTCAAATGAATCTCATAGTCAACACTACACTTGCATATGCATGTTTATGCACTTATCAATATTGTCAATTGCCCAGCTGTAATTTGTTTACCCAGCATGTTAGTTATCTTATTGGAGAGACACCACTAGTGAACTGTGGACCCCGGTCCATTCTTTTACATCTGTAATACAACCTACTGCAATCATTGTTCTCTTTTGTTCGCTGCAAATAAACACCATCTTCCACACTATACATCTAATCCTTTGTTTTCAGCAAGCCGGTGAGGTTGACACCCTCACTGTCTCGTCAGGGCAAAGTAGTTTGATTGTCTTGTGTGCAGTTCCATGTCAACTACGCTCAGCAAGTTTTCTGGCACCATTGTCAGGGAGCACAAGGCGCCTCAACATTCCCTTCAACGTCCAAGTTTTCTAACGCCGTTGACACCTTCGTAGCATCGAGATTTCCTACTGGTTCGATAAACCTTGGTTTCATAACTGAGGGAAGACTTGCTGCTGTACTCATCAAACCTTACACTTGAGGTATCCTGACAAACGTGTACTTCACACGCATCTGATGGCTACGTGTTGGTGAACCCTGTCGTCGTATCGGCATTTTGGATAGGAGACGGGGTCCTGCTAGCCGAGGGTGAACGTAGGGCAAGAAGGTGGACGTCGTCAAGGTCGGGATTGTACACGGCGGTTTACCCAGCTTCAGGCACCACGGCGGTGGCGGTGCCCTACGTGCTGCTATAACTCACTATAAGGCAATATCGCCGTGAACAGGTTACAATGAGTTGGTTGTCTATCAAAGAGTTGCCCTAAAGGCGTCCCGAGGTCCAGCTTATATAGGCGGCTGGACCTAGGGTTACAAGGTGAATACGTATCCAGCAAGTATACGGAGTCCTAAACCTAGCCGGCAAGTATGCCGCCTTCCGTCTTGGTCTTGGTGGCTTCATGGGCTTCAGTCTTGGGCCTCCTCCTTGCCGGCATCCGCCTTCCTTGGTCGTCAGCTATCTGGGCCGCCCGGTAGGCAAAGCCTTCACCACCACTGCGGGCCACCCTGGACTAGCCGGATTGATCCATGCTGGTGATACCCCTAGTAGGTATATCCCCAACATTAGCCCCTGGGAGGGTTCGAGTTCTTCAGGCGCCGTCTTCTTTGTCGGCAACGTCCGCCTTGTCTTGTAAGCGTCTGAAGAGCTTGAAGCATTCCATAGTTGAAAGTAAGCGGCGGTCCGCCTAAAGTAGTCGGACAACTTGCCGCCATCATGGGAAAGACGGCCTGACCATTGTCAGGAATCTTCCTGGCACCAGTCTTGTCAATTGACTAGGCTCGTCAAATGTTGACGGATGACGCCATGCAGTCCACGACAGTTTGGACTTGGGCATGCGTCATGATGGTTTCTCCACCACGCACAGAAATCGGAGCGAGGCCGCAGACGCCGTTGCCACGACGTGCAAATCGTGGGCACGTGGCGGAAATCTCGCGTCCCCCTAATTTTAGGCACGGATCTTGGCGCGTGGGGATAAATACCTCCAAAGGGCACATCGATGCACTTCTTCCTCATTCGCACACCCACCGTGGCCTCCTCACCTTCCCGAGCTCAACTCCTCCTCGAACTCAACTCCGGCGAGCACGAGCAGCGCCCTCTCCCCAAATGGCGAGCACTCAGCAGGATGCGGCGCGACGGCGGCACTGGCTGCGGCTCTTCGACCCCCGCCGGATCTGGATCTGTTCCAGCGGCGGCGGCGGTGCCTGCAGGCGCATCGATGACCTCTCCCGCGGCCACCGTGGCCACGGGCGGGGTTTCTACTTCTTCCCAGCTCCGACGGCGCCTGCGACCGCCGCTCCAACTTTTCCCCTCCCATCCCTCGCGGCTACCAGCTCAGAGGCCGCGGCGGAATCTGCCGCCGACGAGGATGACGACGTCGAGGAAGAGGAAGAGGCTGGAGACCTGGGTTCCAGGTACTGGCTGCCGTCAGTTATGACGTCAGCATATCTGAAGGAACTGGAGGAAGGCGGATACATTCCGCCAAAGACGGAATGCTCCTGGAGGGTTCCAGGCGACGAGGCGGTGCCTGACCCCCAAGACGGCGAGCGTGTCATGTTGGCTTCGCATAGCCTTCGCGGTATGTCTCTGCCGCTTTCCGCCTTCTTCTTGGCGGTGCTTAGTTTTTATGGGCTGCAGCCACACAACATAGCGCCCAACAGTATTCTAGTGCTAGCCGGCTTCCAGGCTTTGTGCGAAGGGTACTTAGGCATAGCTGCGTCCATAGAGCTGTTTAAGTACTGCTTCCTGTGCCGCCGGCAAACCATACCAGGCGGCCACCTAGCAACCTGCGGTAGTGTTACGTTCAACTGCCGCCAACCCGACTGGTACCCAAAAATACCATACATCGAGTCGGTGAAGCACTGGACCAGCACTTTCTTTTACTGCAAGGACATCCCGACACCTGGCAGCACGCAAGGGATGCCAGCCTTCGTCAACGGTCCGCCAACCCACAAGGCTTGCTGGACAGCAAAGTGCCGCTCAGCAGCTTGCCGGAAGAACTTCGAGTTGCCGTTAGGCGGATCGAGTTCTTGACGAAGACGATGTTGGCTCCACGACTTGACGGAGTTGACACCGTCATCTGCTGGGTGTCGAGGAAGATTATGCCTCTCCGCCATCGCCCACTGAAGATGTGCGAGTACAAGGCGGACGACGCCGGCAACAGCACCCTTGATCAGGATGCCTTGGAGTACCGGCTTAGAGAGCTTATCAAGCCTCTGTCGGTGAAGGCGGCTGAAGGCGTCGCCATGTTCACTCATAACAACCCAGCCCCAGCGGTAAGTGAAAGCTACTTTGTTATTTCACTAACATCCTTGCCCACTAGGTACTGAATTAATATTGTCTTGCTTCCTTTTCAGCTACAAACCTTGGGAGAGGACGAGCTGGCCCCAAACTGGTATGATACAGGTGCCAGCAAGTCGAAGAAGCGCAAGCTGAGCTCCTCCACCAAGGATTTGGAGAAGAGGAAGAAGGCGGCCACCTCTGCCGACGCAGAGGATGAGACCGTGGGGAACGTTCCCTTGAAGCGGTTAGCAAACTTTGGCTTCCCTGACTTGGATATTTTAATATGTTTGTGCTGACAAACTTGCATGTTTCTGCTTACAGAGGCAAGCCTACCATGCCCAAACTCCGCTCCAACTTGAAGATTGCTGCCGGCAGGGGCAAGCCACCACGTTCTTCTCCAGCTGCTGCGCCGACAACGCCCACAGTTGGCGTTCCCGTGGTTGTGTGCCAGGGAACGTACACAGCTGCCGGTACCGCAGAGGCGGCTACAGAGAAGATGGCGGGCAAGAAATCAGTTGCCGGCATAACTTTTTCCAAGACGGCTGAAGCTTCGGCTAGTGATGCCGCTCGATTTATCGCCATGAAGCAGGAGATGGATGACCAGATGGCGGCCGAACAAGGCGGATCGTCCACTCATCCTGGCTCCCAACCTGGCAAAGGGTTGCAAGACCCCCGGCAAACACTGAAGACCATGCGTGACGGTACCCGCAACTGGTACGCACACATGGACGAACTCCACGACACCCTGCACGGACAACTTGAGGTAAAATAGCCTATGGTCCCAGCCCCCGAGCACTTTGGCGGCTGAAAAATTTAGCCGGCAAAGTGGTCTCGTTGACTAAATAGCGCTAACCATAATGTTGCTTTCGTGCATGCAGGCCGTTCTTGCTTCCAATCTTGAGCTATTTCGTGCTCAAGAGATGAAGAAGAAGGAATGCGAGGAACTGCAGCAGGACGTGGAGTTGAAGAACGCCCAAATTGCGAGTTTGGAAGAAGCTCGCAAGAAGGATGAAGGTGACAAAGCTTTCTTTGCCTTCTTTTCGTCCGACTTCTTTTCCTTTTCCGACAAGTATTTTAGTCGTCTTTTCTTTTTATTTGTAGAATTATTAAACACTGCGCAAGATATTCTCAAGAACTCCACTGACATGCAAGCTTTGATGAACGAAGCTGCAGATCTTGCCGGGCTGGTGACCAAGCTGAAGGCGGATCACGCCAAGGAGCTGGATGATCGTGCGTTGGCTCATGCTGCCGAAGTTAGCAAGTTGACTGGACAACTTGAGGCCATGAGCAACAACCTTGACCAGGTGAACAAGAACGCCAAGGAGCAGCAGGACCAACTGTCAAAGGCGGTCCAGCTAGCCCAAGAAACGCTTGAGAACCATCTGGATGAGGTCAACGCCATCCACGACCATGTCTTGGGTATGCCTCCAGTCCTTCATTTTTGTCACCTTGCTTTCTTGATACTTGAAGCTGCAGTGTGTAACTTTGTGTTTGTGCAGTGCCGGCTGGCTGGGAGATGACCTGGCCACAACGCCGCGCCTTGCTCGGATCTTGAAAATTGGCGAAATCGTCAACCAGATTGTCGGCGCCGGCAAATCATTTGCCGCCAAGTTCTACCCTGGGGAAGACGGCGATCCCGTCATCTTCGATGCTCTGCCGGAGTTGCTGGAGAAGGCGACAGCTGAACACGACAACACACTACGCTCAGCAGCACGAGGCGGTGCCAAGTTGGCATTGGCGATGACGGCGGCGTGGTACCCGGAGGCTGATATTCATCAAGTCACCGAGTACTTCCCCACCGAAGACGAAAACAGCCAAGCCATCGTGATGCAGGACGTGCTGCGGTCTGTTCGCGGCTATGCGACCCGGGTTGCCAACATGGTTGACATCCGCAAGTTCTACAAGGAACACCCGGACCCGCATGTTGCCGTTGCTGATCCCTCCTTGGCAGATCCTGAAGCTTCCCGCGGCGAAGAAGGCGAAGCCGGAACCGACAAGCGCAGCCCCAAGGATGGCGGAGCCAGCCCCAAGAATGCCGGCGTTAGCCCCCAGGATCTCTCCACCAGCTCTACGAAGGCGGCAATCCCTTAGACTTCCTCCTGCAAAGGCAGCACAAAACACTGCGTTAATCTGTTAACGCATAAAACTTTATTTTGGGTTGTAAATATTTATGGGCCAACTTTTATGCTACACTTGGCGGTAGGCTTACTTAAGTGGCCCGCCTTAATATGTATCTCGCCTGCATGTTTAGCTTTTTCATATGTTGGCGGAACCTCATCTTAGTTACTTTAGCTGAGCCAACCAGGTGCAATACCAACTAATTTAGACTCAGAGACCAAAGCCAGCATGTTGGTGCCAACGACATACTACTAGGCGACCCACATACAAACAGACAGATAAGCATATTAGGCGGTGCAAAGATTGTTTGCGTTTTTAGCCGGCAGACGGCAAATGTCAAAAAAGTTTGGACCTTAGCACGGAGCAAAACTTATTTTATTTGGTAACTTTTATGACAACAGATATATGATTGCGAGAAAAGACAAAAGATGGCATGATCCCAAAACTGAATGAGCAAACCACAGACTTTTATTTCATAATCATATAGTACTTATTACAATGTGGAAATTGCTAAGTGTAAAAAGGACGTAGCTGCTCAATGTTCCAGGGTCGCTTGGTTTCTTCGTACTTGTCGTCAACCTTCCTTTTGCGCTTGCGACCTCGCTTCTTCTTGTATCCGTCACGTGCATCGACCAAGTAATAAGAACCATTGAGCAACACCTTACTGACCACAAAAGGTCCTTCCCAAGGCGGGGATAACTTATGCAAGCCCTTTCTATCTTGGATTAGGCGGAGAACCAGGTCACCCACTCTAAAACTTCTTTGCCTCACCCTTCTGCTGTGATAACGCCTCAAACTTTGCTGATAGATGGCGGATCGCGCAAGGGCAACATCTCGTTCTTCATCAAGTAGGTCAAGGCCATCCTGTCTTGCATCTTCTGCGTCCTCCTGGACGTAGGCTTGGATTCTGGGAGAATCGTACATCATGTCGGTTGGCAACACTGCTTCTGCGCCATAGACTAAGAAGAAAGGAGTAAACTTGGTTGATCTGTTTGGAGTTGTGCGTAAACTCCAAAGGACAGACTGCAATTCATCCACCCAAGCCCCAGCCGCTCTGTGCAATGGTACTTCGAGACGTGGTTTGATTCCTTGTAGGACTAAACCATTTGTACGCTCTACTTGACCGTTTGCTTGCGGATGCGCGACGGAGGCTAGATCTAGGCGGATACCATGCTTATAACAGTATTCCTCGACTTCGCCTTGCGACAAGTTAGTGCCATTGTCGGTGATAATGCTATGAGGCACCCCGAACCGAGAGATTATTCCCCACAGAAAGTTTGCGGCTGTGGCGCCGTCTAGCTTTTTGATAGGCTTAGCTTCAACCCATTTGGTAAACTTGTCTACAGCCACAAGTAAATGTGTGTAGCCACCAGGCGCCGTTTTAAACGGACCAACCATGTCCAAGCCCCAGACTGCGAAAGGCCACGTGATGGGTATTGTTTTAAGCTCTTGAGCCGGCATATGTGATTGTCTGGCATAAAGTTGGCAGCCCCTGCACCTTTTAACAATGTCTTCTGCATCTTGCTTGGCTGTCAACCAATAGAAACCTTGTCGGAAGGCTTTTGAAACAAGGGCGCGTGAAGAAGCATGATGTCCACATACGCCGGCATGTATCTCATCCAACAATTCTCTGCCTTCTTCGGGCGAAATGCAGCGTTGGTAAACACCAGTGGTGCTACGCTTGTACAATTCACCTTTGATTATTGTAAATGCCTTGGCTCTTCTTATTATTTGCCTTTTCAAAACCTCATCATCCGGTAACTCCTGATTGATCAGGAAGTCCAAATATGGCGTCGTCCAATCCGGCTTTACCAAGTAGACGGCATAGCTAGCACTATCAACTGGTTCTGCCGACTCTGGGTCAAGGAGGTCTGCTCCTTTAATTGACGGCTTGTGTAGGTGTTCCAGGAAAACATCTTTTGGTACCTTTTTGCGTTCAGACCCATTCTGGCAAGTGTATCTGCCGCCTCATTTTGAGTTCTTGGGATATGGCGGACCTCGTAGCCTAGAAAACACTTGGCGAATTCGTCAACGGTAGCTCGATATGCCGCCATTGTTTCGCTCTTTGTGTCCCAAGTACCACGTATCTGTTGCGCCACCAAATCTGAATCTCCGTAGCAGAGGACACGTTGGACGCCAAGTTCCTTGGCAATGTGTAAACCATGAAGGAGAGCTTCGTATCAGCAACATTATTAGTTGCCTTGAAGTGTATTTGTAACACATAACTAAGCTTGTCTCCTTGAGGGTTTCTTAAAACAATGCCAGCCCCCGAGCCCTGGAGCATTTTTGATCCATCAAAGTGCATGATCCAGTATGCATCTTCAGGGAGAGGTACTTTCGTCCAATCAGCTACGAAATCTGCTAAGGCTTGAGACTTAATGGCCGTTCTGGGCTTATACGAGATGTCGAAGGCGGCAAGTTCAATGCCCCATTTGGCAACGCGGCCTGTTGCATCTGTATTATTGATGATATCCCCCAGAGGTGCCTTGCTCACCACGGTTATTGAATGTTCCTGGAAGTAGTGCCTTAACTTCCTGGCGGCGTAAAAAACACCGTAGACCAATTTCTGGTAATGCGGATAACGCTGTTTTGAGGCGGAAAATACTTCACTGATGAAGTAAACCGGACGTTGTTCCGGCAAGTCTGAAATTTCCGTCTTGCGTTCCACAACCAGTACCACACTAACAACTAAGTTAGTTGCGGCAATATAGAGCAGCATTGGTTCCTGCGAACGAGGAGCTGCCAAAATTGGAGCAGACGTTAACGCGTCCTTGAGTTGCTGCAAGGCGGCGTCTGCTTCGTCTGTCCACTCGAAGTTGTCGTCTTCTTCACCAAGACGGCTAATGAAACGACTGACGGCAGCCGCCGATCCGGCAAGTCGCTGCACGTCCTTCAGGTCCTTGGGCCTGGATATGTTGAGGATCGCTTTGATTTTTTCTGGATTCACCTCTATCCCTCGTTCGGAAACGATAAAGCCAAGCAATTTGCCGGCAGGAACCCCGAAGACGCATTTTTTCGGGTTGAGTTTCATCCTGTATACCCGGAGGCTATCAAAGGTTTCTCTCAAATCATCAAGCAAATCTGCCTTCTTTCTTGACATGACGGCAATGTCGTCAACATAGACGTGAACATTGCGGCCAATTTGCTCGTGAAGGCATCTTTGCATACACCGCTGATACGTTGCGCCGGCATTTTTTAGACCGAAGGGCATCGTGATGTAGCAGA
This sequence comes from Poa pratensis, assembly GCA_947311845.1. Taxonomy (NCBI): domain Eukaryota; kingdom Viridiplantae; phylum Streptophyta; class Magnoliopsida; order Poales; family Poaceae; genus Poa; species Poa pratensis. The sequence goes on from CAMZMU010000041.1 coordinate 12,288,656, forward strand.
AGGTCCCATAGGGTGTAGTGAACGCTGTTTTGATTTGGTCGGATTCTCGCATTTTGATTTGGTGGTACCCGGAGTACGCATCCAAAAAGCACAGCAGCTCGGAGCCGGCTGTGGAGTCTATGACCTGATCTATACGAGGCAAAGCAAAGTGGTCCTTAGGACAGCACTTGTTCAAACCGGTATAATCAATGCACATTCTCATTTCCTTATTAGGTTTTGGAACCATTACAGGATTTGCCAACCAATCAGTGTGTACTACCTCCCTAATGAACTTGGCTTCTTGCAACTTGATGATCTCCTTGCCTATTGCTGTCCGCTTCTTCTCACCGTAGCGTCTTATTGGATGGTTTGGCTCACGGTTATTGAATGTTCCTGGAAGTAGTGCCTTAACTTCCTGGCGGCGTAAAAAACACCGTAGACCAATTTCTGGTAATGCGGATAACGCTGTTTTGAGCGGAAAATACTTCACTGATGAAGTAAACCGGACGTTGTTCCGGCAAGTCTGAAATTTCCGTCTTGCATTCCACAACCAGTACCACACTAACAACTAAGTTAGTTGCGGCAATATAGAGCAGCATTGGTTCCTGCGGACGAGGAGCTGCCAAAATTGGAGCAGACGTTAACGCGTCCTTGAGTTATTCCTTGCTTCACTGGTTTGGCTCCTTCGTAGACGTTAAGAGAATGCTCGGCAAGTTCCCTCGGGACACCTGCATGTCGGCTGACGACCATGCAAAGATGTCCTGATTCTCACGGAGGAAACTGACGAGCGCGCTTTCCTATTGTCGTCCAAGCCAGCCCCTATGTGACTTGCTTGGAGCTGTCACCTGGGACCAGATCCGCCTTCTTTGTGTCTTCGGACGCCTTGAAAGTGTTCTTTTACTCAGCGGTCTTTACATGCTCCGGCAACTGTGATGTATCGAGCTCTTTCTTCAACATGGCTAGCTCCTCTGCGTGGAGGACTGCCTCAGCGAAGGCGGCATTGCCACGCTCACACTCCTTTGCTTTCTTGAAGTTGCCACTGATGGTAATTGTACCATTGGGTCCCGCATCTTCATCTTGCTGTATATGTAACATGGGCGAGCCATGAATTTGGCGAAAGCCGGCCGTCCAAAAATGGCGTGGTAGGCACTTTTGAAGGGGACTACTTCGAACCTGAGATACTCCGAGCGGTAGTTCGTCTCAGGCCCAAAAGTAACCTCCAATCTGATGCTTCCCATTGACTTGCCTTGCTTTCCCGGAACAATGCCATGAAACTTGACTTTGCTATAGTCAAGCTGGCTTTCCGACAAGTTCATGCGCTTCAGAGTGTCCGCGTAGATGATGTTGAGGCTACTGCCGCCATCCATCAACACCTTGGTGAGCCTGAAGTTATCGACAATAGGGTCGACGACAAGGGCGTATTTGCCGGGGTGAGGAACGTGATCTGGATGATCATCTCTATCCCAGGTTATTGGCTCCTCTGACCAGTCTAGATACTGGGGAACGTCTGGTACTGTGGCGTTTAGCTCGCGCATCTCCGCCTTTTCTTCTTTTGCCGAAGGAGTGCCCAGGAAGGACACCAATTGGCCATGTACCTTGGGATATTTCCTTTCTTTACGTATCAGCTTGGGTTCCTCATCCTCTGACATGGACATAGCCTCATCATCGTCTTCCTTCTTTGTCTTCTCAGCCTTTTTGCTCTTTTTTGATTTCCAGCCAACCTCGGGGTCTTTCTTGAAGTCCTCCATGAACCGGCATTCCCCTAATGTGTGGTTGACTTTGCCTAAGGACGCGTGGATTGGGCAAGGCAAGGCTTTCGCCTGATCATACGTCAGGCGCTGCTTGCTGGAGCCACCATCTTTACCCTTTCCTTTCCACTTGCGGTTGCTGCCTTTGCCCTCGAAGGCGGTGGCGACCTCATTTGATGGTCCGGCTTTGTCATCCTGGGGAGCTTTGCGTTTGTGACTTGCCCGCCTGTTTGGCGCCATATCATGTGCACCATCTCCATCGCGTGCATCGTCATCCGCCTGTGCGTACATGGCTGCTACTTCGAGCATGACTCCGAGATCCTTGACTTGCATGCGTACGAGCTTATGTCTGAGACTTGAGCCCTTCAGGAGGCCCGTGGTGAAGGCATGGATTGCTTGATTGTCGTCTACGTTCTCGCAGCTTGCCTTTGTTTGAATCTACCTTGCCAAGAAGCTTGTAGCTGTTTCATCTGGCTTTTGCACGCAACGAACCAAATCTGTGTATGTATTGGGTCACTTGTACGTGCCTTGGAAGTGCTGCGTGAACACCTTTTCCATGTCATGCCAGCTATGAATGCTTTTCTCCGGCAAGTTTTCGATCCAGCTTCGGGCTGTCCCCTCCAACATGAGGGGAAGGAAGCGTGCCGCGACGAGGCCATTGCCTCCAGCAATTTCAACTGCCAGCGCATAGTCCGACAACCATGAGTTTGGCTTGTCCGCTCCATGTACCTTTGATGAGTTTTTGACACTGACGTCATGTCTCTGGGTACTTGGACGCTGCGGATGGCTGGGCCAAAGCACTCAGGTCCTAGATAGGCATCTTGCTTTCCAGCCTTGATGTCATTGAGACGATGTCTCGCGTCTTGCGGACTGAGCTGTTTGCCAGATCTATCAGCATGTGCTCGCCCGCGCTGCCCGGCTGTGCCTAGGCTCATTGTTGTGTCCCCGGCTTCCGTCTTCGTGCCTAGGCACTGGTGTGGGGACTGTGTGCGGTCCCTGCTTCTTCTTGGCGGCGGGGCATCGTCGCGGTTGCCGCCACCCCTTGGCGGCTGCTTGCTGCCCCTGCTTCCGCCTTCATCCCGCCTAGGCGGAGGAGGTGAGGCCTTGCGCCTGTTGCCGGTCCTGGATGCCTCATCACGCTGCCTTTTTGGAGGTGGTGACTTGCGTGGGTCTTTCTCCTTGTCCTTCCCTTTTCCGTGGCTACTGGAACCGGACGGATCTTCTGGGTTGCCACCGGCCGCTGCTTTACAAGCGTTGGATTTTGATTCCAACTTTCCTCCCCTTGCGTCCGCCATGTTGGCGCGAGAATCACACGGGCCTGCTGCTCTAGAGCTTTGTGAGCAAGGATCGATGCGTAGTAGATCTTCTCGTCCTTGTCATAGTCATCATTGTTGAGGATGTCCAAGGCGGCCGCAGTGTTGAGGACAGGTGTTGCGAGGATGACGTCCCCGTTATTGTCCTTACGCTGCGGTGCTGTAGCCCACACGAAACCAAGCTTTTGGGCAGGGGATTTGAAGGTGTCATGATCCCTGCCTTTCCTACCTCTCTTCTCCGCCACTTGTCCTGCCGGCTTGGGCAATGGGGTGGTGGTGAAAAGATTACGCTTGGGGTCGCACTTGGCAGTTATCTTGGCGTTTTCCTCCTTGGCTTCGTCGAGGAGGCTCTGGACCTCTGCTTGCTTGCTTTTGAGGTACTCAGTTTGCTCCACCAAGGTGTTCCGAAGTTTCTCCAAATCAGCCGGATTGGTTTTGTCGTTTACCGGCGTGTGAAGAACTTCCGCCAGAGCCGCCATGCTTCCTATCTTGCTGGGCTCGCCCTTCTCCAGGATTTTCTTCTTTGGAGCCCCAGGAGGCTCTGGAAACTGTGGGTCGGTTGCCGGGGTCCCCAGGTTGGCGGCGTCAGTTGCCGCCTTCTCTGAAGCTGCGCCGGTGACATCCGCCACAAAGATCTGCTGCATGTTGACGGAAGAGCCCGTAGCCGCCTCAGATGGCGGAGGATCAGGTGTAATAAAACACTTCTTGACCCGTTGCTCAAACATGCTGGCAGAATCTTCTTCAGAATCAGAGTCTACGTTGACGTGAACGGTAGATCTGGATCCGGCATCCGACATCACATCATCCTGGAGTGCAGGAAGAATAGATTCGGGATCTTGACTGTTGGGCTGGGAGTCTGATCCCAGTCCCGTCATGCCGACAAAGTGTAGATCTGAATCTGCGGACTCCTCAGAGGAGGCAAACTCAGATCCGTCTTGATTGTAGGGCGGGTGGGATGGCGAAAAAATTCGCGGCAAACCATACGCCTCAGAAGTGTAGCCGATGAACACATCGACGCCGCCGAACGGCACAACTCCGCATCCGACAATGTAGTCGTCTGCGGGGATGTAGGACTCGTCGCAGCTGATGTAGTGACTGTCACCGTAGCGAACAGCGCGACCGACGGCGATTGTTTCGCCGATGCCGCCAAGAGTTCCCGCCTGGAACGTGACGCCTGACGCCTTATGCCCCACGGTGGGCGCCAACTGTCGTCGTATCGGCATTTTGGATAGGAGACGGGGTCCTGCTAGCCGAGGGTGAACGTAGGGCAAGAAGGTGGACGTCGTCAAGGTCGGGATTGTACACGGCGGTTTACCCAGCTTCAGGCACCACGGCGGTGGCGGTGCCCTACGTGCTGCTATAATTCACTATAAGGCAATATCGCCGTGAACAGGTTACAATGAGTTGGTTGTCTATCAAAAGAGTTGCCCTAAAGGCGCCCCGAGGTCCAGCTTATATAGGCGGCTGGACCTAGGGTTACAAGGTGAATACATATCCAGCAAGTATACGGAGTCCTAAACCTAGCCGGCAAGTATGCCGCCTTCCGTCTTGGTCTTGGTGGCTTCACGGGCTTCAGTCTTGGGCCTCCTCCTTGCCGGCATCCGCCTTCCTTGGTCGTCAGCTATCTGGGCCGCCCGGTAGGCAAAGCCTTCACCACCACTTCGGGCCACCCTGGACTAGCCGGATTGATCCATGCTGGTGATACCCCTAGTAGGTATATCCCCAACAAACCCCAAGAGGAAGGTTATGATGTAGACAGCAGAAGTTTTCCCTTGAATAATCTACCCAAGGTTATCAATCCAGTAGGACTTGACGATCTATCGGAAGGTTGTTGATGTTGACTCCCCCTGGCGCTAGGGAGCTTGCACCAACGTGGAATCTGCACAGACACAAACCAGAACTTTGCCCAACACGAAACAGAGAGGTTGTCAATCTCTCCGGTCTTGCAGAAACAAAGAGTTAAACGTATGGTGTGGAAAACAGCAGGAAAACAGCAAGTAACAGGAAACAGATGATTGCAGCAGGTTGTGTAAACAGTATGAGGAAATTGGACCAGGGTCCACAGTTCACTAGTGGTGTCTCTCTCAGAACAGATAACTAGCATGTTGGGTAAACAAATTACAGCTGGGCAATTGACAAATAGAGAGGGCATAACAATGCAATACATGCCAAGATGTCTACTATGAAATCTAGTTGGGCATTACAACAAAGTACATAGACCGTTATTCCAACGCATCTATGCCTAAATAATCCACCTTCAAGGCAGCATCCGCATCCTATTCAGTATTAAGTTGCTAACAACAGATTATTGCATGAAGTAAAGTGTGTAATGTAATCAATACAAGTGCCCTTGGACACTGCACCAATGTTTTATCCCTAGTAGCAACAGCACATCTACCATCTTAGACCTTTCTGTCACTGATCCAGATATCTAGAGACTGAACCCACTATCGAGCATAAATACCCCCTCTTGGAGTCACAAGCATCTACTTGGCCAAAGCATCTACTAGCAACGGAGAGCATGCAAGATCAAGAGCACATAGATAAACAACTTGAATAAACATGGTATCAATATTCATCGGATCCCAGCAAACACAACATCTAGCATTACAATAAGATGATCTTGATCATGTTAGGCAGCTCACAAGATCTAAACATGGAGGCACAAGGTAGAGAGACAACCATCTAGCTACTGCTATGGACCCGTAGTCCAGGGGTGGACTACTCACGCATCACTCCGGAGGCAGGCATGGTGATGTAGAGCCCTCCGGTGATGATCTCCCCTCCGGCAGGGTGCCGGGAAGAGCTTCAGAACTCCTCCGATCTGAGATTGACGATGACGGCCGCGACGGAACTTTTCGTGGAATATGATCGACCGTAATAGGGTTTTCGCGTCGCGGAGAATATATAGGCGAAGAGGCGGCGTCGGTGGCCGAGGGGGGCCACCACGCCATAGGGGGGCGCGGGCCCACCCTGGGCCGCGCCCTAGTGTGGCGTGGCCCCCTGGTGGGTCTGCTCCGACTCCCCTTTGGACTCCGTGATCTCCTCGTGATATTATTGACGATGTCTTTTGTTTCGTCCAATTCCGAGAATATTTCCTTAATAGATTTTCTGAAACCAAAAACAGCAGAAAACAGGGAACTGGCACTGTGGCATCTTGTTAATAGGTTAGTCCCAGAAAATGCATAAAAATGATATAAAGTGTAACCAAAACATGTAGCAATTGATATAATAACAGCATGGAACATCAAAAATTATAGATACGTTTGAGACGTATCAAGCATCCCCAAGCTTAGTTCCTGCTCGTCCTCGAGTAGGTAAACGATAAAAACAGATAATTTTTGAAGTGACATGCTACCAACACAATCTTTGATCAAATAACAATGTAATGCACATGATCTGAATGAAGTGATCCAAGCCAATGGTCTATAGTTTGCAAGCAAGTAAATAAAGAGTAAACATAAGTGATCACACAAGTGCAAACTTTCATGAATAACACTATAAAACATTTAGAGATATAATAGTCTAACATAATAGTTAGTTCACAGCAGCAATAATTCTCAACATGAAAGTGTTTGTATCAACACAAAGGAAGATAATAGCTTCAGCTTTTGCTTCAACTTTCAACATGTATATCATATAGATAATGTCAATGCAAAGAATATGATCAACCAAACACAAAGTTATGTAAAAACTGTTATACTGGAGTTGACAATGATGTTTGCTTAAGTAGACAGAAAGAAGTGGGAAAACTGACTCAACATAAAAGTAAAAGAATGGCCCTTCGCAGAGGGAAGCAGGGATTAACATCATGTGCTAGAGCTGTAGTTCCCGAAGGCATATAGAGAGCATAAAATATTGTTTTGTAAGGTAATGGTGTATACAGGTGTCAACAAATCAAATAGCAGGTACTTGTCATCTTCCATGGCTAACTAACTTTTAGAGCGGTTCCGAGAGTTTTTAGGACTGCACTTGTAACAAGCACTTATTGGTGACACTCCTCCCAACCATTTACTTTCCACAAACCATGGCTAACCGAATCCTCGGGTGCCCACCAACATTCACCATGGAGGAGTGTCTATTTATTTATTTATAGGGTGGACTAACCAGCTCTTTAATGCAAAATAAAAGGTGGAGAAGCAGATGAAGCTGCCAATCCTTGTAAATTAATTAGCATGGAAGATGACAAATCTCACTACTACGTCCTTATGAGCTTTTCAAGTAGTGACACAAAAAGGAAATGTAACAGTTTTGAGTAGTTAGTAGATAGCACATGAAGAAATTTACTTGGAATGGTGAAAACACCACATAATAGGTAGGTATGGTGGACACAGGTGGCATGGATTTGGCTCAAGGTTTTGGATGTACAAGAAGCATTCCCTCTTAGTACAGAGTTTAGGCTAGCAAGGTTATTATAAGCAAACATCATTATCAACTGGAATAGCAAGAGTGTACATAAAACACAAGGTTTGACGAACCATAGACTCCCACTGTCTTCCTTGTTAACACATAGCCTTCATCCAAAAATTATCTAGACTACTATGGACTTCCAATTATGCAACAGATTATTATAGCAGAAAATCCTTATAGTAGTTCTTCATTAATAGCCATTACTTACATGATGCACAAGCTTAAACATTAATTACTTGACAGCTCAAAACAATTGGCAAGCATCAAATTACTCAAGACAACGATCTAAAAAGATTCATGTAAGCATTTTATACCACTACCACATGCATAGCATTTTTCTGGTCCAACCAAACACCAATCAACTTATTTGACAACTCTCCAAACAGATATAAGTGAAGCAAGAGAGTACTTTCTTCAAAAGAAACTGAAAGCTCTAACAAGAGATTATGAAAAACTGAGAGCTAACAGCAATAACAGCAACTAGACAGGAATACTCAACAAGTATAAGTGAAGCACAAGAGTATTCTAATGAAAAAGTGGAGCGTGTCTCTCTCCCAAACATGAATGCTAGGATCCAACAAGTATAGCACAGCAAACAAAACAAAACAAACTGAAAACAAAAACACACTGACGCTCCAAGGAAGAGTACACTAGTATGAAGCAATAAAAATATAGCACCATTAGAGATGACCTGATAATTTGTAGATGAAGAAGGGGATGCCTTGGGCATCCCCAAGCTTAGATGCTTGAGTCTTCTTGAAATATGCTGGGGAGGTAAGCCTCCCCAAGCTTAAGCTCTTCACTCTTCTTGATCATGTAATATCATTCTCCTCTATCAACACTTGAAAACTTCCTTCACACCAAAACTTAACAGCTTTTCTCATTAGCAGGTTAGTGCACTAAAAGATAATACTTCAAAGTTCTAGCAAAGACAAAACTCACAAGCCAACTATTTTAAACATTAGCCACTGTTACTAGGCTCAAGTGGGCACTTTTACACGAAAAGAAACCACTTAAAAACTTGTAAAAGAGAGAATGCAAAATAAAAGACAGAATCTGTCAAACCAGAACAGTCTGTAATGACGAATTTTTTCGAGGCACTTACGATGCTCAGATGAAAAACTTTTGAAATAATGAAAGTTGCGTAACATCATCAGGAACATGCACAAAAAGTTTCAGCATTTTTCGATTTTTTCTGATTTTCTACTGAATTAAACGGTGACGAACAGCAATCTGTCCCAATGCAGTCCCGAAAATAAAACCAACTTTGCATTAGTAACTCTCCTTGGCACAACAAAACAGCAAATAAAAGATACAAAGGAGTTGCTACAGAGGTAAACAAGCATCCTTGACTCAAGAAAACAAAAATAAAACAGCAAATAAAAACATGGGTTATCTCCCAGAAGTGCTTTTCTTTAATGCCTTTGAGCTAGGCATGAAGAGATGCATCAAGTATTGTCAAGACCAGAAACATCAAGGTTCCCAAAAGCTTCAGATAAATCATAATTCACAACAAGAGGGGTTTTCATTTTAGCTAGTTCTTGAGAAGAAAACTTGAGAGGCCCACTGCAAGCTTTATTAGTAAATTCATAAAATCCATTATCCAGCACATCAGAAGTTGAAAGTTTTGGTTTAGGCCCCTTAGGTACATACATGAATTTCTTTCCTTTATCTAGAATATACCCTTGCTTCTTAGTTTTGAAAGAGGAAAAAGTATTACTCATGGTGTCAATGACTTCCTCTATCTCCTCAATCCTAGAGTTTTGATCATGATTTTTAAAGCAAGTTTCTAGAGCAACAATTCTTTTATTAAGATCTTCCAAGGATTTATCAAAATTTTCAGTGTTCTCAAGTAGTTTTTCAAGCTTAACATCAATACTTGGAAGATTCTCTACAACCTCAAGCTTTTTCATAACATCCTCAAGAGAGACTTCAATTTTAATTTCATTAACAGGTGGTATTCCTACTAGACTTTCAAGGATGTAGCTAGCCTCTAGAGCAGGTGTTCCTAGGAAGTTACCCCCTGTCAAAGTGTCCAAAACATATCTATACCAATTGGTAATGCCAACATAAAAGTTCCTAAGAAGGATTGTAGTGGAATGTTTTTTAGCACACCTATGATGAGCATTACTAATTCTGTACCAAGCATCTTTTAAACTTTCTCCCCCTTGTTGCTTAAAAGTTCGAACCTCAACCTCAGGAGATGAAACAAAATAAGAAGAACCAGACATGATGAGCAAACCGAAATAAACTAGATGCAGGAATTTAATTTTTTTGGGTTTTTGATTTTTAACAGCAAGCAAAACAAAAATAAAACAAGACAAAAAACAAAGTAAAGAGATTGGAACTGAGAGACTCCCCTTTCCAATAGCCTCCAAGTCCCCGGCAACGGCGCCAGAAAACAGCTTGATGGCTACGTGTTGGTGAACCCCAAGAGGAAGGTTATGATGTAGACAGCAGAAGTTTTCCCTTGAAAATCTACCCAAGGTTATCAATCCAGTAGGACTTGACGATCTATCGGAAGGTTGTTGATGTTGACTCCCCCTGGCGCTAGGGAGCTTGCACCAACGTGGAATCTGCACAGACACAAACCAGAACTTTGCCCAACACGAAACAGAGAGGTTGTCAATCTCTCCGGTCTTGCAGAAACAAAGAGTTAAACGTATGGTGTGGAAAACAGCAGGAAACAGCAAGTAACAGGAAACAGATGATTGCAGCAGGTTGTGTAAACAGTATGAGGAAATTGGACCAGGGTCCACAGTTCACTAGTGGTGTCTCTCTCAGAACAGATAACTAGCATGTTGGGTAAACAAATTACAGCTGGGCAATTGACAAATAGAGAGGGCATAACAATGCAATACATGCCAAGATGTCTACTATGAAATCTAGTTGGGCATTACAACAAAGTACATAGACCGTTATTCCAACAGCATCTATGCCTAAATAATCCACCTTCAAGGCAGCATCCGCATCCATTCAGTATTAAGTTGCTAACAACAGATTATTGCATGAAGTAAAGTGTGTAATGTAATCAATACAAGTGCCCTTGGACACTGCACCAATGTTTTATCCCTAGTAGCAACAGCACATCTACCATCTTAGACCTTTCTGTCACTGATCCAGATATCTAGAGACTGAACCCACTATCGAGCATAAATACCCCCTCTTGGAGTCACAAGCATCTACTTGGCCAAAGCATCTACTAGCAACGGAGAGCATGCAAGATCAAGAGCACATAGATAAACAACTTGAATAAACATGGTATCAATATTCATCGGATCCCAGCAAACACAACATCTAGCATTACAATAAGATGATCTTGATCATGTTAGGCAGCTCACAAGATCTAAACATGGAGGCACAAGGTAGAGAGACAACCATCTAGCTACTGCTATGGACCCGTAGTCCAGGGGTGGACTACTCACGCATCACTCCGGAGGCAGGCATGGTGATGTAGAGCCCTCCGGTGATGATCTCCCCTCCGGCAGGGTGCCGGGAAGAGCTTCAGAACTCCTCCGATCTGAGATTGACGATGACGGCCGCGACGGAACTTTTCGTGGAATATGATCGACCGTAATAGGGTTTTCGCGTCGCGGAGAATATATAGGCGAAGAGGCGGCGTCGGTGGCCGAGGGGGGCCACCACGCCATAGGGGGGGCGGGCCCACCCTGGGCCGCGCCCTAGTGTGGCGTGGCCCCCTGGTGGGTCTGCTCCGACTCCCCTTTGGACTCCGTGATCTCCTCGTGATATTATTGACGATGTCTTTTGTTTCGTCCAATTCCGAGAATATTTCCTTAATAGATTTTCTGAAACCAAAAAAGCAGAAAACAGGGAACTGGCACTGTGGCATCTTGTTAATAGGTTAGTCCCAGAAAATGCATAAAAATGATATGAAGTGTAACCAAAACATGTAGCAATTGATATAATAACAGCATGGAACATCAAAAATTATAGATACGTTTGAGACGTATCAGCATCAAGCAAGTTTTCTGGCGCCGTTGCCGGGGAAATCATTATTGCTACAGCAAGGGAGTCTCTCACTTCCAATCACTTTACTTTGTTATTGTCTTGCTTAGTTTATTTTTATTTAGTCTTGTTTGCTCTCTTTATCAAAAACACAAAAAAATAGTTTCTTATTTCGAATTGTTATTATGTCTAGTTGTTTATTTGCTACCAATGGCTTATCTCTATGAAACTAGATCTTGTTGCCAAGGTGGGTCCTCTGAGGATGAACAAATATGTTATAGGAATTACTGCTTGTCACAAAAAGGGATGTACTTATGGAAAATCCTAAATCAATTAGAGGAATATGCTAGAAATTTATGCTATATATTTGGCAAATCTTTTTGCTTTAATAAATCTGATTGTTATAGGAAGTCTAAACATTTTCCTTTCCAATGTGCTTGTAATGATAATGAAATCTTAGCTTCTTATGTTAAAGGTTACTGTAATGGGTATGAGGTGGAAAGAATTGAAGAGTTTATTGTTTTTAAGGGTGCCCTTGAAATTAGTTCTTATCTTGAGCATAAAATTGATGCCCCTTATAAATCTGAATGTTTTGCCATACTTAAATATTGTTATGATACCTACAAGGATAACAATTCTTATATTACTGAACATCTTAAGAGGATGTTTCCTCCAAAAGATGAAACTTGTGCCTTGCAGGAACCAGTGGAAGAAGAAATTGCTGAAGCTGAAAGCTCATTGGATGAAAAAGAGGAAGAGAGTGATGAACAAATGGAGGATCTACCTTCTAATGATAGTAACTCCTTAACTCTTACATTAAATGATTACCCTCCATTCCTACCTAAGAGGAGGAATGCCATATTGTTGAATGCCATGATTCTATTGAAATATCTACTTTTGATAAAATTGAAGTAACAAACAACACCTTGACTCAAATGAAAGAGAAAATTGCAGAAAGTAAAAATGTGCTCCCTAATGTTTATATGATAATGCTCTTGATGATGGTCTATATTGACTAATGATATTTATTATACTACTATTGTCAAAAGTGGGTTTAATAACCCCACTGTTTTTTAGCTTAATAAAAATTATGTGTTTGTAGATCATGAAAATCATGCTTTATGTGATAGTTTATTGTTGAGTTTGTTCATGATGCTACTGAAAGTTATTATGAGAGAGGAAAATATGGTTGTAAAAGTTTTCAAGTTACTAAAACACCTCTCTTTATGTTGAAAGTTTTGAAGTTGCACTTGTTTCATCTTCGTATGCTTGTTGCTTTATGCTTCAATAATTTATTTTATTACAAGATTCCTTTGCATAGGAAGTGGGGTAGATTTAAATATGTTTGATATTTGCCTCTTGATGCTTTCTTTTGTTTTTCAAGTCTTATTCTTATGAGAGCATCATTAAAATCTTCAAGCCTAACTAAAAGGTATTAAAGAAAGCGCTTTTTGGAGGCAACCCATTATCTTTTATTTTCAGTTTTAATCAAGGTGCTTGTTACTTCTGTAGCAACTCCTTTGTATCTTATTTTATTGTATTGTTGTGCCAAGTAAAGTCGTTTATTGAAAGTTGATGCAAGATTTGGATTTCTGCGCAGAAACAGATTTTTAGCTGTCACGAATTTGAGCTTTGCTCCCTAGAGAAAAATCTAAAAATTCTGTAAAAAATCACGCATCTTTCTCAGATATGTACGCCACTTTCATTAAACTGGACCTATTCCATCTGAGCAACTTAAGTGCCTCTAAAAAATTCGTCTTCACAGACTGTTCTGTTTTTGACAGATTCTGCCTTTTGTTTTGCATTCGCTCTTTTACGATGTTTAAGTGGATTTCTTTGCTCCACAAAGCATTAGTGGCTGTAGCTAATGTCCAGAGGCTTTAATAATGATTGTGTCATCACAGAATATGAGAATTTTTTATTATGCACTAACTCTCTAATGAGAACTATTTCGAGTTTGGTGTGAAGGAAATTTTCAAGGATCAAGAGAGAAGGATGATATTATATGATCAAGAAGAGTGAAAAGCCTAACCTTGGGGATGCCCCCGTGGTTCATCCCTGCATATTCCAAGGAGACTCAAGCATCTAAGCTTGGGGATGACCAAAGCATCCCCTTCTTCATCAACAACTTATCAGGTCGTCTCTAGTGAAACTATATTTTAATTCTTTCACATCTTATGTGCTTTACTTCGAGCGTCTGTGTGCTTTCATTTTTGTTTGTTTGTTTTTGTTTCCTGAATAAATTCGGATCCTAGCAATCCTTGTGTTGGAGAGAGACACGCTCCGCTTTTTCATGTGAATACTCATGTTCTTCACTTATATTTGTTGAGTATTCTTAACTAGCTACTGCAGTGCTTTTAGCTCCTGTTTTTCATGCATCTCTTTGAGCTGTTAACACTTGTTTATAAGCACTCTCTTGCTGCATTGTAGTATCATTTGGAGAGTTTTATGTTTAAATAAATTGATTGGTGTTTGGTTGGAAAAAGAAAATGCTACATGTGTAGTTGGTATTGGAAAAGACATATGCATTCTTGTAGAAAGCTACTAGTGCATGTACTAGTTGAGGCTGTTTTGTCTTGTTTCATTTTGACACTTTGCAATTGTTTTGAGCTCTCAATAGATCATGTTTAAGCTCTTGCATCATGTAGTTAAAGCCTATTAGTGGAGAACTACCGTAGAGCTTATTGAAACTTGGTTTGCATGTTTGCTCTCTAAGGTCTAGATATTTTCTAATAAAATATTTGAGCAACAAGGAAGACAGTGTAGAGTCTTATAATACTTGCAATATGTTTTTATTTGAGTCTCGCTGTACCGGTTTATATTTGTGTTTGCTTCAAACAACCTTGCTAGCCAAAAACTCTGTACTGAGAGAATGCTTCTCGTGCATCCAAACCTTGAGCCAAAACCCATGCCATTTGTGTCCACCATACCTACCTACTATGTGGTATTTCCTGCCATTCCAAGTAAATACTTCATGTGCTACCTTTAAACTATTCAAAACTTTATTACTCCTTATTTGTGTCAATGTTTTATAGCTCATGAGGAAGTATGTGGTGTTTTATCTTTCAATCTTGTCATTTACTTCTGACAGACTTTCATCAATGGACTAGTGGCATATACACCGCTTATCCAATAATTTGCAAAAAGAGCTGGCAACGGGTGCCCAGCCTCAATTAATTAAAACTTTCATCAATAATTCTCTTCACATGTTTTGCCCTGATTTATCAGTAAGCAGCTTAAATTGCAAATAGACACTCCTCCAGGATATGTGATTGTTGGAAGGCACCCGAGGATTCGGTTAGCCATGGCTTGTGTAAGCAAAGGTTGGGAGGAGTGTCAACTATAAAGAAACTAAAATACATGTGTAAACAAAAGAGAAGAGGGATGATCTACCTTGCTGGTAGAGATAACGTCCTTCATGGGAGCCGCTCTTGAAAGTCTGGTTGACAAGGGGGTTAGAGTGCCCACTACCATTCGTTGACAACAACAAACACCTCTCAAAAACTTACTTTGTGCTCTCTTTATGATTTCAAAAACTTAAAAAGCTCTAGCACATGATTTAATCCCTGCTTCCCTCTGCGAAGGGCCTATCTTTTACTTTATTGTTGAGTCAGTTTACCTACTCCTTTCTATCTCAAAAGCAACACTAGTGTCAACTTTGTGTGCATTGATTCTTACATGTTTACTTATTGCACTTGTTATATTACTTTGTGTTGACAATTATCCATGAGATATACATGTTACAAGTTGAAAGCAATTGCTGAAACTTTATCATCCTTTGTGTTGTTTCAATGCCTTTTACTTTGAATCTATTGCTTTATGAGTTACCTCTTATGCAAAACTTTTTGTTGCTTGTCTTGAAAGTACTATTCATGAAAAGTTTTTTCTTATGTGATTCATTGTTTACTCTTTATCTATTTGTTAGCAAACTATAGACCATTGCCTTGAGTCACTTCATTCATGACATGAGCCTTGCAATATTGATGTGTGAAAGCATGTCTCTTCAGAAATTATTTGTTGTTATCGTTTTACCTACTCGAGGACGAGTAGAACTAAGCTTGGGGATGCTTGATACGTCTCCAACGTATCTATAATTTCTGATGTTCCATGCTTATATTATGCCAATTGCTACATGTTTTATATACACTTTATATCATTTTTATGCATTTCCGGGACTAACCTATTAACAAGATGCCGAAGTGCCAGTTCCTGTTTTCTGCTGTTTTTGGTTCCAGAAAATTACTTCTGCGAATATTCTCGGAATTGCACGAAACAAAAGGCCAAGTCCCTATTTTTCCAGCACCGTCACGGAGTCCGAAGGAGAGACGAAGGGGGCACCGAGGTGCCCACACCCTCTTCTCGCGTGGATGGGCCCCAGGCCGCGCCGCCAGGGGGTGTGGCCCCCTCGGGCCTCCACGACGCTGCCCCTTCGCCTATTTATTCCCCCCGACGCGAAAACCCTAATGACCCGAGTCATATTTCAGAAAGAGTTCCGCTGCCGCCATCGTCGTCGACCCTAACTCGGGAGGGTTCTGAAGCTCTTCCCGGCACCCTGCCGGAGAGGGGAATCATCACCGGAGGGCTCTACATCGCCATGCTCGCCTCCGGAGTGATGTGTGAGTAGTTCATCCCTGGACTATGGGTCCATAGCAGTAGCTAGATGGTTGTCTTCTCCACTTGTGCCATCATGTTTAGATCTTGTGAGCTGCCTATCATGATCAAGATCATCTTATTGTAATGCTACATGTTGTGTTTGCTGGGATCCGATGAATATTGATACTATGTCAAGTTGATTATTGTGTTACCATGTCTATGTCATTTGTGATCTTGCATGCTCTCCGTTACTTGTTGAAACTCTAGTCAAGTGAATGCTTGTGACTCCAAGAGGGGGTATTTATGCATGATAGTTGGGTTCAACCTCTATTTAACCTGGGATAGTGACAGAAAGTTCTAAGGTTGTAGATGTGTTGTTGCCACTAGGGTAAAACAGCAATGTTTTGTCTAAGATGAATGTGTTGTTTACATTATGCACTTTACTTAATGCAATTATCTGTTGCTTGCAACTTAATACTGAAAGTGGTGCGGATGCTAACCGGAAGGTGGACTATTTAGGCACAGATGCATGCTGGATAGCGGTCTGTGTACTTTGTTGTAATGCCCAAATGAATCTCATAGTCAACACTACACTTGCACATGCATGTTTATGCACTTATCAATATTGTCAATTGCCCAGCTGTAATTTGTTTACCCAGCATGTTAGTTATCTTATTGGAGAGACACCACTAGTGAACTGTGGACCCTGGTCCATTCTTTTACATCTGTAATACAACCTACTGCAATCATTGTTCTCTTTTGTTCGCTACAAATAAACACCATCTTCCACACTATACATCTAATCCTTTGTTTTCAGCAAGCGGTGAGGTTGACACCCCACTGTCGCGTCGGGGCAAAATAGTTTGATTGTCTTGTGTGCAGGTTCCACGTCAACTACGCTCAGCAAGTTTTCTGGCACCATTGTCAGGGAGCACAAGGCGCCTCAACATTCCCTTCAACGCCCAAGTTTTCTGACGCCGTTGACACCTTCGTAGCATCGAGATTTCCTACTGGTTCGATAAAACCTTGGTTTCATAACTGAGGGAAGACTTGCTGCTGTACTCATCAAACATTACACTTGAGGTATCCTGACGAACGTGTACTTCACACGCATCAATCATCACTTGCCTAGTTGGTTTGCTTGGACAGATGAATGCGGCGAGTCAGATTGGAGGCTTGGTGCCGGGTAAAAGGATGAACAAGGATCGCCTACGGATATGACTGGACATATGAACCTGTGGCAAGACTACTTCACCGACGATCCTACTCACGGGGAGAAGGAACTCCGGCGGCGTTTTAGGATGAACAGGGAACTATTCATGGTCATTCTGACGGGGTTGCGAGATTACGATGACTACTTCAAGCTGAAGAGAGACTGCACCGGACTAACTGGTTTCTCCTCCATCCAGAAATGCCGGCTGCTTTGAGAGTCCTTGCATATGGAGCTCTGACAGATGCAATAGACGACTACCTCCACATGGCTGAATCGACAGTACTCGAGAACTTCTATCGGTATTGCAAGGGGGTTGTTGCAGTGTTTGGGCCAAAATATTTGAGACAACCAAATGAAGCTGACACAGCTAGGCTCGTGGCACAAAACACAGCTAGAGGATTTCATGGTATGCTTGGAAGCATCGATTGCATGCACTGAGCATGGAAGAATTGCCCATTCACCTGGCAAGGAGTTTACAAGGGTCATGTTGGAGAGTGCAGTGTCGTGCTAGAGGCAGTGGCTGACAAAGATTTGTGGATTTGACATGCTTTTTTTGATATGGCAGGAACTCACAATGACGTCAATGTGCTGGAATATTCAACCGTTTTAACCGCTGAGTGAAGGCGAATCTCCACCGTGCAATTACGAGATTAATGGCCATGCATATGATAAGGGATACTATCTAGCAGATGGAATCTACCCGAAATGGTCTACATTTGTAAAGACCATCTCCAGCCTCAAGGTCAAAGTAAGTCTCATTTTGCAGCTGAACAGGAGGGTGCCATGAAGGATGTCGAGCGGGCATTTGGGTGCTTCAATTTCGGTTTGCTATTGTCAGGTATCCTGCTCTAACTTGGTCGAAAGATCAGATGTGGGAGGTGATGATGACTTGTGTGATTTTGCACAACATGATCATCGAGAGTGAACGTGCTGATCTTCCGCAACATGATGATCATCCATACTATCATGTAGGTCCTCTTGCCCAGATTGATCATGAGTATGCGGATTTGGCTGCGGACTTTTGCCATTTACCTCACAGTGAACGCTTAAATTAAGAATGTAGGAGAGCACGAGCAACTTTAAAATGATTTAGTTGAGCATCTGTGGGCAATCAAAGGCCAAGCAGACGATCAAATTGATTGAGTGCCCACTTTATTGTAATTTGAATAATTGTATGCGCTACAAGTTTATTATGGTTTCGAACATTTGAATTCAGATATTGAACTGATTTTATTTCCCGCCTTTTTTTGAATTTGTCAACTGGGAGCGTCTATTGAAAGCGACCAGTGGGGCGTCGCTCGCAATAGACGGCAACTGTTGCCGGACGCTCTATTGGGCGCGTCGGGGGAGATACTCGAAGTTATAGATATTTTTTGGCATTTCAGTTACTGCATTTTTAGAATCAGGTGATCCAGAGATGACAGGAGAGAAAGAAAATTGTTCCAGCGTATCCTGCGAACTGGAAACGGAATAGTGATCTCTAAGGGCAGAACAGTCCATTCACCGGCCCCCACCCAATGCCACTCCCCACCGCCAATTAGCTTTTAAAGCCAAGCTAACTCCATTTACTCCTTGCGTTGGAGTAGCCGGAAAGCGAGTCTTGTCCTGGGAACATATACAGAATCTGAATCACAGAGATGTCTGTTTGATTGCTTCTCCCATTTCCGTCCCTGAGCGATCTTGTGCGGTTTGCTCTGCCTTAGTTCTTGCAGCTCCCCCGCGGGAAATCAGGCGGAGAGTTTGAGATACCAGTGGCAAAGGTAGGTAATGTTCTTCATTTTATCCCCTTTGCTTCCGCTTCTGTATGCAGTTCTTCTTCTCTTGAATGTGAGTCTCGCATTGAAGAATTTCTGCGTCTTTTCTCATTTTCCTAGTGTGGATTCGTGCCTATTCTCCTCCTGTCCTTTGGCAAACAGATCCCAGCTTTATTACTGATCTGTTGCATATATTCAGCTCTATATGCAGCTCATATACTTGTCAGTTTTTTTCTTCAGTTTACAGAGTGTGCTTTTTTTCTTGAGTTTACAGAGTGGTTTGTTCTTGTTTATCCCCATCTTAATTTTTGGTACAACTAAAGCAACGGTTTGCACTGAGATTGTTTATATATTTATTTGTTTATTCTCCGATTGACTGCCTTCATGTGCAAATTCCTTAAAGAAGTACAGCTCTGATCATATTTTTTATGCCATTCATGTGGGTTTCTCCACTGCAACCTGATAAGATTCCAGCCTCACTAGTGCTTGTTCCCATGGTCTCCCTACACCCATCCCTCATTGCCTCAGCAATTATTCCCACTGTCCCCTCACCCCAAGGTGCTGCCCTTGTGCTTTGCAGGTGCTGCTTCTGTGATCCAGCTTTGGGGGAGTTCTTGGATTCCTGAGCATCGTGCTTTCTTGGACCCAGAGCTTGGCAAGATTTGTTGAATAGTTTGCCAATCTAGAGAGAGATAGCCTACTTAATTGGCTTCTTGGCCTTGGCAATGCCATGGAGCAAGGGGAACATCAAGACCTAGATCTTTACAGTTAACTGTTGCTTCATAGTTTTAGGGATCTTGTCACTTGGTGCTTGTTAGTTCTGATCTGTGCTGATTGATTCGAGACAAGGAGAAATAGAGAAGGGATTCAGGTCACTCTCGGTGTGTGAAGATGAAGTATATGAAGCTTGGAGCAAAGCCAGATGCCTTTCAGACAGAAGGGAATATCAGGTGAACTAATGCTTGATTGTCCAGAAACTTTCAGATTACACATGTGCATATTGTATGATTTCTCAATCTCATTGAATTAATTATTTAAATTATTTGCGCACTTGTGATCAAGCTTTTGTTTTCAGTCGGTAGTCCATGAGTTTTGAATGTGTGTAGACATGATGCCATCCATTTGCGTACATAAAAGTGGATGCACATCCATTTTCATGATTGGCCTTTGTTGCCATTTTACTGCTCCACTTGGCCTAAGTTAGCAGGGATCTACTTCTCACATTTATGTACATGTATTAATCTTAGATTCATGAAAATAACCCTAGCTTTTATTCTTATTAGAAACCAACATAAGAGGTACATGTCCCCCAAAAGTAATTAATTAAAATGAAATATACTGCAGATCTCAAACAAATATACCAAAAAAAATCTAACTAACACTTTAAGATAACGAAGACCAACTTAACTTGATGTTTGCTCTTGTAATGTATGCTGAGTTGGGTTTGTTAGTGAACTTTTTAAAATGGTGTTTTGCAAGCTAGTAACTCAAAGTTTATCTTCTAAGCATTCTGAGTACTTAGCTGCAATCTCAACTAAAAGTATGGTTGCGGATTTTGTTTGGGGAGATTTTTTGTACCACACATGTGACATGTCAGAGAAGTTTGAATGCTTGATCTTATTGAAGCTAGATTAACCATATCATTTTTTGTAGTTTCTAATAATGGTACATCAAAGTAACGGGATTGGCTCTAATTCTAAAACATCTGCAGTGAAGTTTGTACAGTTATTATAGTTCATGTGACAATGATTAGCAACAGAAAGTTCTTTGTGAAAGGGACTACTTATTGTGTTTGACAGTGGGTTTTCATGATCGCCCTCAAAAGGCCCTCGGTACAGTTGATCTCCTTTATAGATACATCATCTCTTATTCCTTGCTAATGGCATCTCTTCTTAAGCTTTCTGTGTACTTCAGAGTTCAGAGCATGTGCCAATTTCTCATATATTTATTTCTGGCATGTTCAATGTTCATGGGTTGGTGGGAGTGTGGTCCATTTTGAAAATGAAGTTCTATTTGTTGTCAGATCATTTTCCTTGGACCACTTAGCAATTGGATTAGCTATACCTGTCATATACACATGGCCACTTTTTTTATGAATTGCTTTCTTCACTTTGTAGCTTTGCCCTTGGTACTTTATTTGGGGTACCACTCTGTCATTCCTTTTCTTACCCTTGGGCCAATTCAGTTGGTGCATGAGTCCGCTATATCATTTCATCTGCTAGTTCAGATTCTATGGATCTTCTCTTATCTCTTTTTTTTTTCTTTCAAACAAGCATTTTACCCTCCGTCGTGCTTGACCATTTTTGGCCATGAGTATTGTGGTTCCAATTCTGTGACCCAACATTCTCTTAAAACAATTCTATGAACCACAAGTAGTTTATCATCCGTTCTCATAGAGTCATAGTAGTGGAAAATATTCACCGAAATTAGAAGATTAATGCTTTGAATACTGAGCATTTTATTTTATTTTGAACTTATATGTGCACATTATATGCTTTACTCTTCTAGGTCGGGTACTGTCTAAATTTGTACCACATTTATATGATGCTATTGTTGAAATGCCTTTTCAGGTTTGTGGCAACTGAACTAGCGACAGACATTGTTATCACTGTAGGAGATGTCAAGTTTTATCTTCACAAGGTGCAAATTCACTTGTCTTCCTGTTCATGCATTCAAATGTTTCTTCAAATTATTTTTGCTTAAAATGTGCAATTACAAGTCCCTTCGATCAACCATTTTAGTTTTTTCTTTAAAGAGACTGAGTGTATGTGATATCATTTTTAGCACTCTGTTTCATATCCCCTTACAGTGGTTGAAGTTTTAGAAAAATTGTCACGAGTTTTTGTACATATACTCCAATAGAGTTTTTTTTTTGAACAATACTTCAATAGAGTTAGTGACATGTGATCCATTTCCATTGCACTTCCCTTTGTTAAATACATAAAGTTCAGCTTATTATCTGTGGAGAGGCAATCTGCGAGCCTGCGACTGATAAACAGAGCACTCACATTATTATTGTTCTAATTGTGTGCAGTTCCCACTTTTGTCAAAGAGCTCCCGCTTGCAAACATTGGTCGCCTCCACAGACGAGGAAAGCAACGATGAACTAGACATTTCTGACATCCCTGGTGGACCTTCAGCATTTGAAATATGTGCCAAGTTCTGCTATGGTATGACTGTCACGCTCAACGCATACAATGTCCTTGCAGCCCGCTGCGCAGCCGAGTTTCTGGAAATGTTTGAGACAATCGACAAAGGGAACCTCATCTACAAGATTGACGTATTCCTGTCTTCAAGCATATTCCGCACCTGGAAGGACTCGATCATCGTTCTGCAGACAACAAAGTCACTTTTGCCTTGGTCAGAGAACCTGAAGGTGATCAACCACTGTGTGGATTCCATCGCAGCCAAGGCTTCCATCGACCCATCAGAGGTTGACTGGTCATACACTTATAACAGAAAGAAGCTCCCATCCGATGGCGGCCCCGACTCGCACTGGAATGGTGTGAGGAAGCAACTGATGGTGCCTAGAGACTGGTGGGTGGAGGACATTTGCGACCTCGAGATGAGCTTGTACAAGAAGGTGATCTTGGCTATCAAGGCGAAGGGCAGAACAGCCAGCGAGGTGGTCGGAGAAGCGCTGCGCGCATACGCGTACAGAAGGCTGTTCAGCTCCTTGGACAGTGCTGCAAATAATGGTCTGGATTGCACAAGGCACAGTGCAGCTCTTGACACCATAATTTCTCTGTTGCCAACTGAGAAAGGTTCAGTCTCATGCGGTTTTCTACTGAAGCTGCTGAGGGCAGCGTTCTTGCTGGGGTCTGACGAGGCCTACCGCGACGGTCTGGTCAAGAGGATAGGATTGCAGCTGGATGGAGCTTCAGTGGCAGATCTTATGATACCTGCGAGCTCTGACGAAAATGCCATGTACAATGTTGACCTGGTCACATCAATACTGGAGGAGTTCATAGCGCAGCGCCACAGCGATGCTGGTGGCACAGAATTACGAGATGATGATGAAGAAGATGCCATAGATGGTGAGAGCCATCACCTGTCCTCTTCTGTCTGCGGTGATTCGGAGCGGGCGTTGGCAAAGCTAATCGACGGGTACCTGGCTGAGATCGCCAAAGACCCCAACCTTCCGCTTCAAAAGTTCATCAAGATCGCTGAAATGGTGCCCCTCGCAGCTCGTCCGGCACATGACGGTCTCTACCGCGCCATTGACATGTTTCTCAAGGTACGTATATTCTTGCCCAGCTTTACATATTGTACCGTGTGCCTGGTGGAGTTCATAACTTTGAACTGAAACATGTCATGTGCAGGAGCATCCAAGTTTGTCAAAGAGTGAGAAGAAGAGACTGTGCGGGCTGATGGACTGCAAAAAGCTAACCGCCGAGGCAAGCTCGCATGCCGTGCAGAATGAGCGCCTCCCTCTGCGCGTTGTCGTGCAAGTCCTCTTCTTCGAGCAGCTCCGGGCGTCGGCGGCCTCTGCCAGGGGTGAAGCATCTCTCCTCCCTAGAGAGAACTGCAACTCCTACGGCAGCTCCAGGTCGGCTGCCACGACGGCGACGACGACCGAGGACGACCAGTGGGGCGGTGGCGTGCTGCCAGCGTCAGGCGACACCAGCTCCTTCCGGTCGATGGGCGGCCTGGTGAACAAGACTGGCGGTGACGGCGGCAAGAACGGTGGTGGTAAGGCGGCTTCGAAGGGACCACTGCTGATGCCGAGGAAGATGCTGAGCAAGCTGTGGTCCGGCAAGGCGAGCAACGGGGAGAATAGCGGCGGCTCTGACACGTCGGAGAGCCCGGCTCTGTCAACCTCGAGGCCGAAACCAAGTCCACGCATTCACGTAACACCAAGCATTCGGTCTCGTAGCCTGACGCCACCATCTTTGATTTCTGCCCTTTTTCTTTCTTTCGTGTGGTTTGGCCTGACGAGGATGATGATCAAGTTAGTGTATTGTTTGGTCAATTTTGGTGCCAGTATAGAAAATAAAATGTGATTTGGGCTCGCACTGGTTGCAAAACAAAACCTTAGCTGCGTGTCATCGTTGGCGGCTGGCTGGTGCTCAGGTGACTTCACTCCGCCGCGGTAGGGAGATAAGCTGCAACAAGTAAATATGTGCCTCCGGCGAATCTGGAATGCTATACTCTCTCTGTTTCTTAATATAAGGTGTGTAAGGTTTTGACACGAATATTAAGACGGCAACATTTTGTATGTGGTGAACGAATTTTCTACTGAAAACTAACAAGAGAAAGGAGTCCTTATTAGCCATAAATTGAAAACAATCCGTCAAATTCCTCTAATCCAGACAGTGACTCATTTTTTGATAGGTAAAATTGTCTATAAATCGAAATACACCTTATATTTAGAAAAATTCTTAAAAACTTGGACACCTTATATTAAAGAACGGAGTGAGTAGTTAAGAACAACGCTTTTTCAAAATTAGATTTTTATTTTCATTATATGCCACAATGCTTTGTTGCAACAAAAAAAAACTTGTTAGCCATAATTATACTTCTCGGCGGACCTCACTATAATTACCTTAATTTCAGTACAAGCGAATGCATTTGGCGCCCCAACTCGTACAACAACATTATGAGTGGGACAGAAAAATTGTGGGAGCACCTTCATAGCCAAATAAAACAGTTCGACAAAAAATAGAAATACAATCCACTGTAGGGAGGACATCCAAATAGAGATGCAATATGTAGTGTGGAAAAAATAGCTGTCATAATGGCCGACACTGGTAGTTTGGAGCCACAAAACGGCTCAGCAAATATCTACCTATCTTAGCGAGTTAACATTTTCTATCAAAACAAGTTCGGCTCTAGATAGGACACGATGTCAATCAAGATGACTACCTGGCTATCTTAGGGAGATCGTTACCTTCATGGACATTGTTCCTATTTAGGGCCGAAATGCCCGTTCCGGTTGAAAACCTAACCTCCTCCTCCTCCCCCGTGCGGCGGCGCCGCGCCGCACCGGGGAGCCCCCTCCCGCCGCCGCCTCGCCCCCTCATCCTCAAGATCCCGTTCCGCCGCCGCCAGAGGCGTCGCAAGCCTTTCCTTGTGGCGCGGCGGCGGTGGCCTTCTGCGCCTCTGCCTCTCCTCGGCGCGCGCCGGCGGCGTCCGGCCCGGCCGTCCAGCGGTGGTGCTGCGGGGTGGCGGCGGCCTGTACGGGCTTCGACGGCGGCCGGTGGAGGCGGCGCGGCGGTCGCTTCTTGGCCCATGCCCGGAAAGTGCTGCTGCCGCTAGGTTCTGCCGATTCGTCAACGACGCCCGATCCGAGGCTTCTCTCGCTGTACGAGGTTGGCCGGGGCTTCGGCTCCTGCCTTGGTGGTGGTGGTCTCCTCCTCCGCCGGAGGTGGTGCCGGCGGGTGGCGTGGGGGCTGCCCGGCTCGGTTTGAATAAAGGTGGAGGTCCTTGGATCCCTCTCGCGGCAAGACGAAGATCTACTCGATACATGTCTTCGTTGATTTGGCTGGAGTGTCGAGTTCCGGAAGGCTCCGCCGGCGAACTCCATTGGGAACTCAAGCCTGGAGACTGCTGGATCGGATGGGATTCGGTCGCGCGCATCCATGTTTTTCTTTGACCGTTTGGTTTCACAGGAAGCGTTGCGAAGCTCTGCAGTCTGTTGCCATCATGGACACGTTCTGTTCCACGGTGAAGTCAGTGTGCGGAGAATAAAACGGAGGCCGAAATTTGAAGACAAGTAATGGTGGTTCGAGTCGTGGTGTCGATGAGAGATTGGCTTGGTGTTTCGTGAATTGAAGCAGCGACAACGGCAAGTGGGGGCGACATTACAGAATAAGTTCAGAGTCTAAACTTTCAGGGTGAAATCCAAGGTCTGGCCTTAATTGGTTGTGCCTGGCAATGACCTTGTTGAATGCATTGTTTTCGAGGGTGCGGATTTCTTCAGGGTGAAAACCTATGATGTATGATCAGGGCGACGACGGTGTTTGAGCACCGTTCCCTTTTTGAAGTTGTTGCTTCTGGAGAGGCTGGACTTCTGGTACTGTTTTGGTGGTGTTAGGTCTCTTGCTACAAGGATAGATCACAATAGCGGGACTTTTCTTTTTGTAATTCTTCTTTTTATTTTGGGCTGTGTGCATCCGTGTGACCGTTAGGTGACGCGTCGTTGCAGAGGCTGGGTGTAATTGATATTTTTGCGATATTAATATATGCTCCTTATAAAAAAATTAGGGCCGAAATTTGTTTTGATGGAGAATGTGGTGGACTTGCTAATATTCAAGATGAGCCGGCACAAGAAGATGATCTTTGCCATCAAGGCAAAGGGGAGAACAGCTAGCTAGGTGGAACCCTACAGGAGTCCATTGCCCCCGCGTCGTCCCCCGCTTAGGGCGACACGGGCGGAACTCTAGGCCGCCGCCGCCTCAACCCTCCCTCCTCCCCGTGCTCCTTCCTGCCGCCGCTGGCGCGCGCGCCTGGGCAAATCCCGGGGCTGTTGGCGGCGGCAGGCCTCCCATCCCGCGTCGCGCGCGTGGAGATCCCCGTGATCTGCGGCGCCGTCTTCCTTGGCCGGTGGCGGGGCTGGTCCTGGAGCGGCCCGTCGAGATCTTGGGCGGACACCGGGGCGGCGGCTCCGGGCAGGCTGTCTGCGGCGCGTCGCGCCCGTTCGCGCGGCCACCACGGCGAGGATTGTGGCGGCCGGCGGCGGCCGGTGAAGCAGCTGGCGGCGGGGGTGACCCCGATGGCTGTCGATCTGGCTCCTATGGCGGCGTGACTGAGAGTGGTGGCGGCCGGTGGGCCCTGCCATCCTTGTAGACGGCGGCGGCTTCGTCGACAAGTCAGTGGCTCTGTTGTGGCCTCCTCTTCTGCCGGAGGGGGTCGGCAAGATGTTCTGGTGGTGAGTGGGTGGTGCAGCCGCCGGTGAAAACCGTGCTCGGACTCCGGTCTGGGCGGGCGATGGCGGTGTGTATGCACCGTTCTCTTGTTGAAGACATCACCATTGCGGTCTGCTTCCACTTTACTCGAGTTGTTTCCCGGGGGAAACCCTAGACCCGGGTATCCCGGATCGGACAATGGTGGCGTAGCTTGCGTCACTCTCCCTCATGAGGGCATTGTTTTTTGGGAGCAACTGCCAGACGGTGGTGCTATGAGGTTTGCCAAGGGTCATGCGGAGCTCTACCCTGAAGATGGACCGGTGGATGATGGAGGTGACGGCTTCTGCAGCGAGAGCATAGGCGCTCGTGAAGGGTCTGCTACACCGGTCGTGTGCTCCTGTTTCGCCATAGGGTGTCTCAGCGATGCCCCCGGTGATTTTTAGCTGATGGGGCGTTTGTTTCTGTTTTTAGGGCATAGGCCCTGACGACATGTTTCTTCTCCATTGTCGGGTTTGTAGGTGCTGTATGGTGGCTTCGGGTTTTGTGATGTATGCCTTCGGCATTGCTCTTTCCATTTCAATAAATATAAATAAAGGCCGTATGCATCGCTTTGATGCAGAGGCTGGGGCTCCCCTTTTTGAAAACAAAAACTAGCTAGGTGGCTGGAGAAGCCCTGCGCGCATACGCGTACCGAAGGCTGTTCAGCTCCTTGGACAGTGCTGCAAATAATGGTCTGGACTCTGGATTGCACAAGGCACCGTGCAGCTCTTGAGAGTTGAGACCATAATATCTCTGCTGCTAACTGAAAAAGGTTCAGTCTCATGCGAGTTTCTACTGAAGCTTCTCAGAGCATTATTCTTGCTGGGGTCCGATGAGGCCTACCGCGACTGTCTGGTCAAGAGGAAAGGACTGAAGCTGGATGAGGCATTGGCTCTGACGAAAAGGCCATGTACAATGTTGACCTGGCCACTGGCCATCAATACTGGAGGAGTTCATCGTAGCGCAGAATTACGAGATGATGATCAATAAGAAGCCATTGATGGTGAGAGCTAGCACCTGTCCGTGAATTTACAAAGAAAAATTCGTTTTCCCGGTGTCCTGTTCACCCTGCTGCTATAAGGTGGATGCGCCGGTGCTGACGAGGCAATGCCCTAGCGCAAATGCGAGTCGTCCAGATTCGTACTGGAAAGGAACCGTAATGATCGTGTGTATATATCCATGGCTGTGCGGCAGTTGGGCCTTGGTTTTGTTTGCCATGGCCTTGCGGAATCTATGCATCTAGTCTGTGTACTGGTTGGGCCGCCTATCTTGACCCTCCTCAGGGCAGGGCCTCAACTATGTTAAGCTTTGTTATCTAAAAAAAAACCCTATGTTAAGCTTTCCTGTAACTATTATTAACCCTTACTAGCAAAATGCCCGTAGCAAACATTTAATGATTTATTTTCCACACCGAATAACTCTCTAGATCCATCAAAATTTGGTAAGGATAAGGTCACTATCTTGCCAATATGCATCTACAAATACATACATCTCCAAGAAGTGTAAGCTAACAAGGCAACTATACAGATTAATAAAAAGGGAAAAAAGTATGACCTAGTACCATGGTATTGAAATTTCAGTAGGAAACATATTTCAAATCATGGTCTAAGTTTAAGTATAATGAAATTGCACTTCCCCATTGAGGATCTTAAATCCGGTATACGCATGATCAATATGCATGAGACCCTGAGTTGAGTATATCACAACAATAGAGTGAATAGAGATGAAAACTGTTTAGTTGAACATCCATGAATTGTTTAGCTCCCCCAATTAGCCAACGTAAGAAAATTATGAATCAGCAAATTTATCTGAGATTGAAGGCGTTGTAGCTTCCTCCAGTCCAGGCGTCTCGTTACGCGTCACACTCCCATACACGTCGTCGATGCCACAAGCACGGCGTTTGTAGAACCGGTCGCCACCATGTCGGCCAGCACGCCGGCGAGCGTCGCAACCACGCCGTCCATGCCAACATCTCGGTTGGGCATCGCCAGGGGCTCATCCTGCATCCCGTATGAAGGCCACGCGAACTGCCTGGAGCACCCGCGTGCAGCATTGCCGACCAACGCGTAAGCGTACCCAACCGGCATCCTCTTATGCTCCCCAACGCGTAAGCGTACCCAACCGGCATCCTCTTATGCTCCCCAACGCGTAAGCGTACCCAACCGGCATCCTCTTATGCTCCATGTAGGCCGCAGCACACGCTGGTGAGACCTGACACGAGGGAGCCTTTCTGGCGGAGCTTATGAAACTGAGAAGATTTGTTACTGAATCATCTCGTCCTGCGCATCGCCGCATCGGCAATCGCTAACGCTTCACTTGTGACTCTGGTGCCAGCCCAGTCCATGCTCATGTCACTGAACTTCAGGGTCACCATGAAAGAGATGGCACTATGCAAATTTGTAGCTAGGATCATGGTGTTCTGATATAAGTTCCGGGTGCTCAGAAACGGATAATCAGATGACCGGAAGAGTTACCTGCATGTGTTGCAGCAGGTTGTCAGCCTGGCTGCCTGCACCTTCATGTTCACCAATGCAGAACTGGTAACCAAGTACGATGGCAGACAGCAGGACGACGGCAACCAGCAGCAACAACAATTAGTGACAGCAAGCAGCAGCAACACTGCAACAGCACGATCCTGGCATGTGGTATCCCCTCGACGCCTCCCACGCGACCCACCTCCGAATCTCCTTATCCTCCAACTCCTCCTTGCCCACCTCTACGGCAACCCACCTCCCCATCTTCTCCCGTGCTCCCGACCTTCTCTAGCTCCAAGCATCGAGGTGCCCAAGCTGGTGAACCCCGCCAGCATGGCGTCCAGCCAAACGAAGGACGATAGTCTTGTTGCTGTTGCATCTTGTACTGCAGCTTGAGCACCTTGAACCCGTCGTGCGTGGCGACGAAGTGGCGGCTCGAGTTGTACATGAAGGGCACGTCCATGGCGACGCCGTCGAGCCGGTGGAATGGCCTGTCCATGGTGTTCCGCTTGAGAACGGCAGGTCCCACTTGCCTTTGAAGTAAATGGCGTTGGCGAGCACGACGTCCTTGACCCCGCGCAAGGCGTCGGGGCGGACGACGTTCATGATGAGGTTCCGCGTGACGTCCGCGACCCAGGCGTTGATCTGCTCCGCCGCTTCCTCCGCGTTCCCGCGGAAATCCAAGGAGTGCGCCTCCGCCCTGTACGTGCCGACGACGGCCTCGCGGTACGCCGGCTTCGGCGGACGCCTCCTATCGTTCCACACGCCGCACGCAAACGCCACGCTCGTCCGGCCGGAATCGGAGCGGTCCTTCCGCGCGTCGGCCACCATGGTCGAGATGGATTCAGCGAGCTCATCGCGGGAGCGCGCGCCGAGGAGGCGCAGGATCTTGTCCAGGGTGTCGCCCCGGGCGCCAGGAGTGCGACGGCGGCGTATATTGATAGCGCCAGGAGTGCTGAGCATGCCGGGTCGGCGAACCGGCCGGAGAGCCTCGCCGCGCTTGTTTAGGTCTACGGTGGTGCCAAACCGTGTCGGAGTTGGAGGAGGGGGTCTCAACAGGACCTTCGGTCTTCGGATCCGATCTGTAGCAGGGTGGTTGCCTCGTGGCTTATCGCCGCCGGCCGCCGGAGGAAGTAGTAGGGGCGGCTATGTCTCCAATCGATCGCCGCCGGTTAGAGGAGCGAGGGGATTTCTAGAATCTGGGATTTTCTATTTTCACCCTCACCAAACCACAGGCCGTAATTATTTCATAGAGAAGCCTAAATTTGAGGGGTAAAATCGGAAGAAAAAACGCACCAACCATCACCTCAAACCATCTCTACTATACTAGCAAAAATGCCCGTGCGTTGCCACGGGCGAACAGATTTCGACTTAATACGTAGATAATACATTACACTTCAAATTTTACACAAAATATATCAACAAATTGTAAAGGTGAACCGAACAACATCAAAATGACCTCGCAACGCACAACTATCCATGTTAATATAATTTTTTAATCTCGAAAAAGAACTTCGATGCCTCGTATAAAAAATGTTCCAATAATCAAATCAAATAAAGCCTAAAACAGAACATCAGTTATGAACTACAGCAGTTTTCTTAAGAAAGTTTCCTTAAGAAACAAACTTTTCGTATTGCCAACTGATAACCTATTTGCATAATAATTTGCAACATATTCCAATAACAGCACCGTTGAGCTGAGTAAGAGCTAGGGCATCAACTAAACTATCTTTTGTGACACCTAAGTTGCTTCCCCCAAAAGTTCTATAGATGTCTAGCCGATTGAAAGGTGGAAATATATTGACATTTAAAGCAGCGTAAATTATACGGATCTATGGCATTGGGCAGTGATTATGAGTCGGTATGATTATTGTTAATTTTTCAAAACAATAACAGATAGCGCTAATTTGCATCTAAGTTCTTGACACCCACACTAACTGGTGGGACCCATTTATAAGAGTCTAATTGGCAGCACATGTAATGAAGTAGCTGAGGTGAAAGTGGGGCCCACATGTTACATTTTATTTTTGGCCAACGTGGGCTCGCGTTGACCAATCTGACCGGAGGGAGCGATAAAGCAGCTTGGGCCACTCTGCATCGATCAATGTATGTGCTGGAGATGTGCGAACTGTGAATCTCCACCGATTACCGCGGCCGCCTCCTAGCGCCACTGCTCGGTCTGCACGCGCAGGCGCCTCGTCTCGCCTTCAAGCACCTCGCGGGAGTCAAGGGAGCGGCCGTGGCCAGCAAAGCAGGTGAAGCTGTAGGGAGCGAGGGAGACGGCCGTGAGGCGGCCGCGTCAGCGAGCGTGGCAGACACCGACTGGAGAAGCTCACGGCACAATGCATGCCGGGCGAATTAGGCGTGTGGGCGCTCGAATACGCGCCGCCGGACTTTGACCCATCGGCGGGCCGCAGCTAGCTATGGGCTCGGCCGACCGGCGCGCGTCCGTGTAGGACATGCTGGAGCACGAGCGCGACGTCCTAGAGCAGGAAACGCGGTAGGCGGTGGATATCAGGATTTCGTGCAAATTTCGTGGAGCTCGACACCAATCCAATGAATCTGATGGAGGGACGACAGCGGCTGCGGCGGGCGCCGGATCCCGCCGGTCTTCCTCCCCAGCCACCAGCGCCCCCACGCTTTTTCCTGTGGATGGAGCGCCCAATCAACCATAACGAGCTCTACTGCCACCAAATCAAGCGGCCCGACCCTCATCACGGGGAGGACGGCGGAGGGACCCTTCATCTGAGTCATCGTCTCTCGCTGGAAAAGCAGATCGCAAAGTGCATGTGCGTTGCAACGGGTTCAAATTTCAAAGTTGGCAATATCATATTATGGCGCTTGAAAATATATGGCATATGCTCATAGATGTCCAAAAGTAACGAAATTATCAGTTTCTGTAATCTATCCTTGTTCAAACAATCATATGATCGGTTATTACAATTCTTGTCGTATCTTGTCGTAGAGCTTCAGAAATATTTGCATGATAAGAGCAGAAAGAAAGAACTCAG
Organism: Poa pratensis; assembly: GCA_947311845.1. Classification (NCBI taxonomy): domain Eukaryota; kingdom Viridiplantae; phylum Streptophyta; class Magnoliopsida; order Poales; family Poaceae; genus Poa; species Poa pratensis. Next base: position 12,321,003 of record CAMZMU010000041.1, read on the forward strand.
TGTCGACCATTACAAAATTTTGCACTAACAATGGAATAAAGCAACCCCTTTTTCTCATAGGTACAAAACTCTTTTAAGATATTGTTAAAAAACCAGAGCAACTTGTTATTCTGAAAAGAGGGTCGTCGCTGCCAGAATTTGAATTTCTTTACGATGCAATTTATCTAATCGGTGTGTACCTTTCCAATCTTATTCTTATGTCAATAATAATTCTACCTCCGCATTTGTTAATATAAGTTCCACAACATTCACATCTCCAAATATTAGAACTGATGTGAGTAGTAAGGAGTAACTAACATGTCGGTATGAACATATATTGGGGACCAAATCATGCTTATTGTGGTGCTTTATCCTTGATGGTGGCACAAGAACTGATTAAAACTATTGACTGGCAAATATCACACAGAAACATACGGGAAGGGCATGGTGAATCCGCCAACTCTTCTATAGTATAAAGATGCCACTGACGACATCCCTGTAAGTCAATGCGTTCTATAGTATAGCAAGTGGACTGAGAGGATGGAGGTCACGGCGATGCATTCTTACAGATCTTGCAGTGAGGCTTCGCCTGGATCGCTAACACTGGTGCCGACGCGGGAGGGACCAGAGGAGATCGAGCTTGCTACCTGCCGGCCGTCCACGCGTTCTACGTCACGGACGAAGAAGTAGATGAACCACGGCCCCAACTTGGGGTCGCGAGCGGAGGAAGCGTTGACGCTTGTATCGGCCGGCTGGCCGGCTATGCGACGCACCATCACAGTGGTCCTCGGTTGCCGCCATGGGGCTTCGAGTCGCAAACGACTTGATGAGTCGCGGAGCAGCGGCACCGGAACTCGGCGCGAAGACCCACGCCGCCGCCTCCACGTGCTTTAGCGCGCGTGCTGGGTCCGCATCCACCTCTGCGGCGTTGGCGTGGCAGGCTGCCGCCGGAGGACTGGGGCTGGCACGCACTCTGCGCAGCCTCTTATTTTGGATCGAGGGTTGACTCGACCCTCCTTCGCCACAAGGACTGCGAGTTAGCTCGAATCGTTTTTTCACCTATAGGTGGCATGGTGCGTAATTTATTTCAACTCTATAGTAGAGAAGAGATAACACGCGCTAACGACCGTACGTCCCGTACGTCGTGGTTGTTTTTCAATTTAGCCCTTTCGTTTCTAGGAAATTAACCCGCAATCCAATACTAACCCTGACTAAACGTTTTCTTTTCGTGAGATCACGACCAAAAGAAATCTGAACCAATATCGATACCCAGCAGCGGCGCGCCGGCAGTCAGTTCCATGATGGCGACGAGGCACTGCCTAGAGGGAGTGGCTGATCGTGGCCAGATGCGTCAGCAGATGCACATAGCAGCGGTCCCGGAGGTCGACAAGGCGGCCGCGTATGGGGAGGAGTAGGGCGACGAGCGGGAGCGGCTTCCTGGCCCCAACGACGACGACCTCTGATTTTCCACGGGTCCGTCCTGGATTTCAACGAGGTGTTCACGTATGGGGAGGAGTAGGGCACCGAGCGGGGAGGGGCTTCCTGGCCTCGGCTACGAGGATCTCGCGATTTGCTCGCGCCAGCTATGACCTCCTCGCCGCCTCCCCGTCTAAAGAAAGGAATTAGGAGAGCAGGAAGATGCGTGGATCCACCCGTCGCTTGTCCTGGAAGATTTGATCAATGTTGGAATCTGAAGAGAGGAGAATTCTTAGCAGGTAGGTAGGCAGACCGCTGAGGAGGCGCTGGAGCAACACGAAAACGTCGACAAAGAGTTTGTATCTTCATGAACGAGCAGACATGTAAGTACTTCATTCCCGTTCCAAAAAAAAGCACTTCTTTGCATTTGCTTTGCTCCAGGGAATTATTTTTATTCATACGATTGGTTGCGATAAGATTAAACTGAAGTTGTTTGTACTGAACTGATGCAATGTACTCTGAACTGAGAACATATTGTACAAAAGAAATCGTACGCCATGTCCCCGGTCGAGGGCTTTCTCACTGAAGGACATCTCATGGTCACACATTTCTTCTGATCAAAGGGATCACCTTCCTCTCGTCAATTGCAAGAACACGGCCATGAGCATGATTAGTGAAGCGATTAGGAGCACGACCAAAGTAGCCACTAGAAACGTGGGTTTCAGACCTGAATCTGGGATCTGAAGAAACATACACTTATGAAGATATCTGTCTATGATTTCAGTTTAGTCAATATAGCCAATGCGACAACGCCCCGGTGAGAAGATTGATAGCTGATCAGGTTCGGCCAGCTAACTGACGACGTTTACAGAAGAAGGGCAATCACTTGATCACCAGGATGCAGATCCTCATCACATTCAAGCCCAAGGATCTGGGTTGTGCAGCCGCTTACATGATTGAGGGCAGGGCAACAGCCACCAGGTATACCATCCAGGGAAAGATCGATGTGGATACTGGAGACTGCATTCGAGACCATGAAGCTGCCCATAAATAAATGGAGTGGATCACAACGACGTACATATATCATATGAGTTGCCTCAGTTTATTATTACAATTATGTCTTCCTTGTTTCTGTGATATAACTACCTAAACCAGTTCAGATTTTGTTTTGACAGGATGAATGACGGTGGAAGAAGTAGCGTTGGATCAGTCATTTCTATACACAGATTTCCGTGAACAAAAGAAAAGTTGAGGAGCCATTTTCTGTACTTTGGATGGAGATTAGATGCAAAAAATGCACATGTAGTGTGTCTATAAGAATGGCCTACATACTTGTGATTAGATGTGTCTATAAGATGTACCTATATTGTTGTTTTAGCCTGTGAGGCTACATTATGTTATAATTGTGCACCATATGCCTCATTCCGATTTTGTTTAGTGATATTCTCATGTAATATAAACATCCGTGATTATGTTGTGAACTCATTACTTTTTGCATTATAATATTTTAATTTTGGATAAGAGAGAGTAGAAAATGTTATGTTTTCTATTTGTTTTAAGAGATTGTTGTATAATAGAAACATGAAGATTACACTTGGGGCAAAATAAAAGATTCTAAATTAGAATCTCTAATGGTATATAACCAAAATTATTGTAAAATTAAAGCCCACGATGTTTACATGGCATCATTTTCATGTTTGCGGTATATAGCCCGTTGCAACGCACGGGCATTTTGCTAATATTATATAGTAGAGATATAGATGTGCAGAAGTTATGCTCAAAAAAAAAAAGATGAGCAGGAAGTTTCGCTCAAAAAGACAAAAAGATGAGCAGGAAGTATTCTAAAAAAATAGTATCACGTAATAAGTGAGTAAAGTAAGTAGTCGAGCGCATGACCTAATATTTGTTCATTCGTTACTAATCTTCCACGAGAGCTTCTAGATACTAACGCACCCGTCACCATCTCCGCCTCCACCGTATGTCTGTTACCCCTCTTCGAGGCGGCCTCGCCGACGCTTGAAGGGGTAGGAACCCGATCTGTGAGTGGAGTTGTGAATAAAAGTAGTGTTTTCAACCGTTTGGATTTGGGTTTTGGTATCTATCTTCTTGATCCATGAAGATGGAATCATTTACAGTAATTAATCTTTAGCTCTCTGTTGCATGAGAGATCTCCTTCCCGACGTCATTGGTGGTGCTGAAGTATTAATTTTCTCTAGGTTTGGTCCTTCAAGTCTTGTTTTGCTAGATCAATTTTAGACTTTTTCTCTTGATCATCGCGAGGAGAATTGTCCACGCAATATCTGTCCCGACTGCTATATCCTCGACAATGGTCTTTCATACTCTAGGATCCTAATGATGTCGACCAGATTTTCAGTTGTTTTTTCCTGAATATACTCTTGCCATGTTGGTTGATTACTTTAATAACTGAGTGTGTGCACATAGTCTTGGCACTGCGGGTCAAAAACAATTATGGTAAATCCTCGTTGGTGTTTACAAATATGTTGTTTGCTATCTTTGTCGTTCCACGACTGATTTCAGAAAAGTAAAAGAACGTGTCGTAGAAAAAGAAAGATTTTAAAACTCGAATATTTCCTGTGTCTTTATTTTTTTTATTGTAATCATTGTAGTCACTCATGTACTCTACTATGTATTGTCCGCTACTAATATCGAGGTATTGATTTTTTTTTAAAGTAAGTACACGTGATACGTGAATTTCCAAAAGAAAGGAAAAAAAGAGTAGTACGTGGCTAGGCGAATCAGCGAATGTATCTCTCCTTCGCTTGATCATATAGAGATGCAGTCCGCCGGCTGGAACGAGATCTCGCCGTTGCCGAGGTCGTAAAGAACGTGCACGTTTTGCTGCATGTAGTTCCCGATGATCGTGGTCTCGTTCATGGGCATCGTCGCGTTCACGCGCGCGGTGCTGACCACCACCATGCACGCCGTCTCCTCGTCCACCGGCGCCAATAGTTTTCCGCCGGCAGCGCCAAATCGCCGCCGCCGCCGCTGAAATTCAGCACCAGCGGCGGCACCAGCCTGCCGATGTCCCCTCGCGCGACGCAGAGCTCCAGCACGTCGACCGGCGACGTCACGAGGCTGCCGACCAGCTGCCGCGTCACCTCTTGCTTCAGTGCCTCGTACGCCACATCGACGAGGCCGGTGAACGGGGATCCAGAGTCGATGATGGCGCCGCCGGCCCACATCCCCGGCTCGACCTGCCGCAGGTCGAACGCCGTGGCGGGGATGGCGAGCCTGGCCTCGCCCACCGTCATCCCAACCAGGGGCAGGTAGTAGAAAGAACTGAAGGCTCCTCCTTCGGGTTCGCCACGAACGGCACCGTCGTGATCACCCCCCGCGTGTTGTTGTAGCCGCAGCTCATGCTGGCCGACGACCCGACGAATAGACGGCTCGTGTTGGCTTGATCGCTGAAGTAAGGCGTGAGGCAGTAGGAAAACTTGCCGCCGCCCAGCTGAGAGACCAGCGACAGCGCGCCCCTGCCGAGCCCGATGAGGCCGGACGCGCCGTTGAGGCTCCCCGGCTGGAGGTCACTGATGGATACGCCCCCGAAGGCGACGGTGACCTTCTCCGACCCGAACGTGAACTCCTCCGTCCCGAGGAATCCAGCCACGTCGCCGGCGCCGTACCTCGCTACGATGGCGCACACGCCGGTGTCCCTCAAGCACTGGCCGTGCGCGGCCGCGCAGAGGGTGCCGTTGCACGGAAGGGAGTGGGCGGTGCACGACCGAGAGAAGTTGAACTGGGGCAGGGTCTGGGGGAAGCAGTAGAATGAGCCGCAGGTCATGCACTGCGTCCACACGAGGTCGCTGCCGGTGTCCACGACGGCCTGCGCCGGCTGCGGCGGCTCGCCGATGCTGTAGTCCGCTATGTACTCGGATTCCCCCCAGCGGACGGGCGCGGCCACCGCGACCATGGACGCGAGACGGCGGTGGGTGCGCTCGCTGGCGCGGCGTGTGCGCTCAGCAATGGTGATGTTGGCCTTCGCGTCCACGTGCCTGAGCTCGAGGCGGAGGCCGCCGGCGCAGGTGGCGAGCGTCGACAGGGAAACGCACGACAGTACGAGAAGGAATATTGTTCTCGTCATTTTAACCTGAATCGTACTTTGATCGCACTGACGTTTGGCGGTTGATAGTTGATTTTAAATGTAGGCATTGCTTAAACCAAAATTCGTCTGTTTCAACTAGAAATGGTGCGTTCTGGCTACATCTCCAACTTATCTGCTATCATGCGATCCACGGGCATGGGCCGTTCCAAAAATTACTCAGATTCGCGCATTTGGACGTCAAACAGGGGAAACACAATTCTCGTGACGCGGCTTCCGGTGTTGAATTCATCCTCTTTTTTATCCAATGACGAATCGACGATCTATCTATACCTAATAATAAAATCATTAAGTTTTCTTGTGGTACGTCATTTTTATTTTCGATTTTACCCATGTGTTCTCAGAAATATTACCCACCATTGGCACCCGTAAGTCATACCGGTTCGTTTTTTTATTCTTTTACCCGTCGTCTCAGTTCGCCGATCGTTTGCCTATGACTGCCGCCGTGGTTTCGTATAGTTCCTTCCGTCACCTCAGCGATTGGCCGTGTTGGATAAGAGTCCGATCCAAACTCGCGGAGGGTCGTGTAGAGTCCGATCCAAACTTGTACCGCAACCAGACCGTAGTTGCCCTTTTCTAGCCTCCTCTATCCCGTTAAATATGGGATGATCGACTACCCCAGGTCAAATCTTACGGCTGGTGCATATCAGCATATTTCCTCGAATAGCCGAGAAAACATGTTCGCTCGAGCCGGCCCCAATTCGATCCACGGCGACCGACGCCGCAACCCTCCTCTAGGCTCCCAATCTGGATCCTTCGCCATGTTCCCCTCCTCTTCTGCCTTGCCGCCATGGCCCATGGGTGTGGCCGGAGCTTGGGCACGATTGACGGGGAGGCTCATGTCGACGACTTGGCTGCATGCCTGCATCGGTGGAGCTCGGTGGTAGGACTTACATCTTAGAGAAGATGTGCTTGTGGATTGCATCCTGGTGTGCCATGGCTGGCAGTGGAGACGTGCCCTCCGTCGAGATTCTACCGGCGGTTGGTCGCCCGAGAGAACATGAGGACACACGCCAGCGTGGCCCGGACGCACAACGGCGTGCAGGCAGGGGCTTTTGTTGTTCAAGTTCATGGCGGCAGCAGATTCGAAGGGAATTCTCTGCTCGTGTTCCAGATCCATCGGCATGCTCCAGTGTCAAGCTGCAGCTGCACCGCCCTGCGATCCGTTGCATGTGATGTACATTTCTCCTTGGCTGCTCGTCATGTTGCAAGCCTACTCCTCTCAATAAAATTTCTGCAGCAGCTTTGTGTGCTGTTTCATGGAGCGCCAATAGCAAAGCCACCAGATCAGGAGCAGCGCTTCTCCAGAACGGCACGCAATCGTGCGCTGAAGGTCAAGCCCCCGATTCTTCCTTGCTTCTGATATTTTATCCCCCGAGCTGCGATCTCTTTTATTTGCTCCGGTCAGTGCTCGTGGAAAACAAATGACCCGATTTGCTCTGCACTACTACATGCCAACAGTCTTTGCTGGACTTCCTTTTTAGCATCCGATGGCAGAGAAAAAACAAATCAAACAACTACAAAATTAAAAGGAAGTACACTTGCAACACTGCAGAAGTACATGTATATTTGTACTATAAAAAAAATTACTGCAGAAGTACATCTATATTTTTAAACGACGAAGTACATGTATATCTGTACATTTCAACTGTAGCAAATCACGAGTGTTATGCTAAATGTGGATCAAAGTTTCCTATCTAAAAGTTGATTTTTTATCCCGTTAAGTACATGTATATCTGTACATTTCAACTGTAGCAAATCACGAGTGTTATGCTAAATGTGGATCAAAGTTTCCTATCTAAAAGTTGATTTTTTATCCCGTTGCAACGCACGGGCATTTTCCTATAGAAAATAATATAAATATTTATAATACAATTTTAACATTTTTTGAATCTTCATAAGCTATGTTTTCATATTATATATTGTGGATATTGACATTTTTTCATATATACTTGATGAAAATTTGAAAAGTTTGACTTTGAAAAAACCTAGAACGCGAACTAAATAAAAAGGACAGGAGTATGGCCACTTTGTCGACATGCCTAACATGGCTCTCGAATTCGATACGTCGAGCTGGCCGTGTAGTGACCTCTAGGGAGTTGATGTTTTGTTTTCTTTCGTTGAAACACACATACATGTTTATCTATTTGCGCTAGATGAGAGGAACGACAAAGGCGTTTGGGAAGCATATTGTTAGATAATTGGTAGATGGCGGCGACGGATAAATGGTGGCAATTGAGACGAATTCGAAAAAAAATTGGTGGCGGATGGCAAAACGGACGAGCACATAGCACCATCGCAAATGTTTTCTTGGTTGTTGCCAATTTCTTCAGGGCATCATGTGGTTCATGATTTTTTTAGGGAGTTTCGTGCCAAAAAAGGGCAAAAAATCTATACCTAAATATATATATAATAATAAAGGCATTAAGATTTTTTGCGGTACGTCATTTTTTGTACCGATTTTGCCCTCCACAAATCACATATTTTACCGAACTGCCACCGCCTATGTAAAAGAACGGTTCGTTCTGTCTTTCTGCACAACAGCCAATCCCCTATCTTTTGCTTCCCCGTTCGTCGTCCTCGCCAGGGAATCCGTCGCCCCCTCCCCGTCCGCACGGACTCTTCAATCCCCCACAGAAATTAAATTGGCACCCTCCGAGTGTGGGCACCCAGCTGCGCAGGAGCTTGCTTGCCTCGCATCGAGGTCATCGACTCATCGGTCGTCGTTGAGCGAGGAGTATCGCGAGGCGGAGATGTTTCTGCCGACGGCGGCGACTGAAGCAGGAGCTGCGTGTGGACGGCGGCGTCGTGCGCGGGGGTCTGTTGGCGGCCTCTAACGGGAGAAGGAGAAGAGGCGCCACTTGATCTCGCCGACGGAGAAGGTCGCCGGGCGGCGCGTGGTGCCCCTCCCACCGCAGCTCGATCTCCAAATCCGCCACCAAATCCCATACCCGGTCGCTCACCACCGCTCCGGACGTTTAACCCTGCCTTCGACGCCGTCTCATCCATGGCGGATCTTAAGTCACGGGTGTTCTCCGCTCTCGCCAAGCTTTTCGATCACGTCATGCAACAGATCGGCGTTGAGGAACTAGAGCGCTTCATCCGCTCGCTGCCGTCCCCGGACGCCGTGCGCTCCTCCACACGCTGCAGCCTGAAATCCAGGGTCTCGCCTGGTGCGAGTCGATACGTCTCCTTGCTATGCTCTGTGCGGCTCACCCCGACGACGCTGCGCCGCACCTGCAGAAAGTGATGGCGCATCTCGCGTGGTAGTTCCAGCACCCGGCATCCAATTCGTCTGTCGGCAGCGAGCTACAGTATACCTCTGGCCGCTGGCTCTGTTCGTGAAGCCGGTCTGTGTAGAGCCGGGCTGCGGCTTGCTTGGCAAAGATTATGGGAGAGCAGAGCAAGACTGTGCAGAGCAGGGCTGCGGCTTGCAGCTTAGCTTGGCAAAGACGGTCGAGAGGGCAGGGCCTGGACCTGGGGTGTTGCCGTGTTGGGGATGTTTGGCAAGCTTGACTAAAATCAGGTGATGCTAATATTTTTGATTCGCAATTGAATTGATCCGTGCATTTTATCCTACTAGCACCAACGATAAGCTTAACCACTTAACTGGGGCTGGTGTACCTTGATTCAATTTGAGAAGTTATGGGTAGTCAATTGGCTGATTAAATTCATGCTCTGTTCTACAGTATATACAGATGTAGTTGCAGCATTTTTTTATTCTTGGTTTTCAGCAAAGAACAGGTGGTATTCATTTTCCAATTGGGAATATGTGATCTTTTTACGTATATTGAAGGATGCTTCGAAACATGTCGTGATATTGATGTGCTCCTATAATATTGATACAATATTAATTAATATTATAAAAAAATTATGGTACATCGTTCTAAGTATCAAACAGCAAATTATCAAGATTATGCATCTTCTAGACCATTGGGCCTGTTTGGCAGTTTTTTTTTTCTGAAGACATCACAATTTTCTAAAGATGAAAAATTGCCAAGAATTACACACGAGCATTACCGGAAAATTATCACATCGACAGAAGAACTAATCATCCTCAAATGAAAATACAAAAAATAAGAATAAAAAAATGCACGATGAGCGGCGACACAAGTGGGGTGCCGAGTTGAAATAGAGAATGTGGATTTTTTTTGCCCCGTTGCAACGCACGGGCATGTTTCCTAGTCCATAAAAATAGAGAGAGTTTCTGGATTTGAAAAAAAAGGAATTCTATTAATTTTCATTTTTCATTTATTTGTTCAGTTTTCTTAATGAAATTGAAATTATTAACTAAAGGGCAATATAAAAACTAAAGAAACAACTTTGCTGACCATCTAGGAAGAAGAGCCCTCTTAATATTTATCTAGTCATCTCCATTTAGCATATTTGACTTGTTTCATATGGATTCGGCATAATTATTCTAAAATGAATCATTAAAATCCAATTATGTTACAAACATTATACATGTGGTTCCTTTTTGTATAAATACGCCATCTTGATATGAAGCCAAATATATCGAGGGCTCCAAACTCGAATCACGAAGCAAGTGATGGTGGATGCTTGACATGTAAGTAGCTTGCGCCGTAGAAAGTTTTTCACTATTGAGCTTGAAGTAGATGTCTTATGTGGGGCATGGATACTGCGATCATAACAACCGACGGTGCATATTGTAATGGTTCTTGGTGACAAAAAAAATATCGGTTCTGACGATGAGAATGAGAAGAGGGATTATGCAAGTGAGGACGACGATGCCGATAGTGGAAGCGTCAGTGGTGCATGTAGCAGAAGGAGGAGTGTGTGTAGGAGTGCAACCAGCGCCTATAGGTTCTCAAACACTGATAGGGAAATACTGCAGAAAGAGGTTATAAACAACAACCATATAAATGATGAACAAAACCAAGATTAACAAACGGGGACAATAGAATTTAACGTGGAAAACTCCTTCAAGAAAGAAGAGAAAAAACTACGGGCAACAGCCAACAAAATTTCACTATATCGGAAGCGGTTACAAACGCAGGGATTTACAAAGTGCGACTAAAAAGTAGTATGGAATTGAAAAGTAGTACATAGATAACATGTTGTTGCAGCCCACGGAAAAGTAGTAAGGTATTGAAAATTAGTGCCACGTCCTCTTCTGTTACAACAAAGGGGTGCTTGTTAAGTCAGGATACTAACACAAGAGTGCAAGTGTGCTCCGGGGTAAGAGTGCACGTTCACAACATGAGAGAGCTCCATGATCCCAATGCCTCACAAGCCCACTGAGTCAGATGCAACATAAAACACTAGTCTAAATTGTCATCTCTCATTTTTGTGAGAACGTGCTAGTAGCACGGTGGTTGGGAGCCGGTGGCTGCTCTTAGCCCACCCGAGTTCGACTCCACTAAGGAGCGAATATCGGATGTCTCACCGTGGTACTGTTCACTAGGAAAAGGACCCGCGTCACTGTTCACTTTGAACAGTATCCAGCGCCTCCCACACGTGTTCGTGCCACAACTGTCAAGATCTCAAAACATGTGTGCTCTGTGTGTATAGTTGTAGGTCTAGCTTGTGTATTAGGGGTGTGAGTGCGTGTGGTGTGAGTGTGGTGTGAGTTAGTACATGGGTTCAGATACTACAACTGTACCACCGATCGAGAGGTATCAAAAAAAAAAAAAAATCTCTCATTTTTGTCTAGCAAATTGCCACTTCGTTTGCCCTTTATAGAACAAAAGTTACCACACAGCTATTTTCAAGGACCCACAACTGCAAGTTCATTTCAGCAGCGGCAGAGTTACAACAAATGATTGCAGGGTGCACAGCTCTACAAATTCCTCCTCCTGGGCTACACGGGTGCACAGGTCATGAGCTCAGGGGTGCACATACGGTGGAAAATTACTGGTATGTAAAGAAAAATTAAATGTACCCAGTGTCCTGTGCACCCGGTTGGCTCAAGGTAGCTCCGCCGGTGCATTTCAGTATGTAAGGCCATACACTATGTGGGGGTTCGATTCATTCAAAAGAGTTGTCAGATTAAAATCGGTCCCGAACTGCTCACTATGTGTAGAATCGCTTTGCATGTTGCCCGTGTGGGGCGAATAGCTCAGGTACTACATCTTTTCAAGCCAATCGCTGGAGAACGACGTCTTTTCGAGAAATAGCTCAGAGGCGACAATTGGACGGGCCCAAATAGTGAAGGCCCGATACGGCTCTTTAATCCCTTAAACGGAAGGGAACTGTCAGCTTCAATTTGGATTATGTGAGCTGGGCTGTTAGAACGCGGGACCCACCAGGCGACCGTTGCTACGTGGGACCCACTGTGGGCCAACTGAGACATGGACCCACCACTTATCCACGTCAAACTTATCCTTTTTTTTACGGGAACCTTATCCATTTCTAAAAAGGCAGAGTGAGCCTCCCGTGGTCCTGCCCTGCCCCCGACATTACCGTTGTCTCTCTTCCTCTGTTCTTCGCACACCTTCTTCTTCCTCTTCTCCGGCAACGGTCCACGGCGGCGGCGGCGAAGGATGTCGAGCTTCGCTTCTGGCTCCCAGAAGTCATGGCCGCGTTATGGAGAAGTCCCGATGTTTAGATGCCCGGACTGCCCTCGCCTAGATCCACTTAAGCGCTTGACATGTGTGCGCTCAACGAGGGGCAATGTCGGTCGGGAATTTGTCAAATGCGAGAGCGCCCCGCATCTTGGAAGGATGGGAAGGTAGGATTTGTCTTGATTTGTCGTGATTTGGTCTGAATTTGGTTTTGCACTATGGATTTGGAAATAAGTGTTTCCGTTCCCTTTTCAGGAATTGGCGGAATGCGGCTATTTTATGTGGATGGACAAGTACATTCGGGATCGAGGGCTTGTTGCTGAATTGCTGCCCCAATTCAGTGCCCCCCAATCCAGGAGGCTGCCCATGCCCCTGCCATCTCGTCTGCTGTGGAGGAGCAGATCTCATACAGAGTCGATCGTCCTCCGTTGGAGGATGTTTTGGTGAATAGGGAGTCGGAGAAATTGAACAAGCAGTTGAAGAAGCAGTTGAGCCAGCTTGTGGAATTGAAGAAGCAGTCAAACATGATGGCCGGAGCATTTTATGTGTGTATCATTGCCATTTATTTGGTGTATCTTTGTCGTTCGAATTAGAAATTTCGATTTAGGAGTTAGAAACTTCGATTTAGGAGATGTTTGTAATATGAACAATGTTATGATTTCGATGTAGGAGCTGTTTGTCGTATGAACAATGTTATGTTTGTCGTATGAATTCAGTTAGCCGTTTCCGAAAAAAGAGAAACCTACAAGTTTATGGGCCCGTTGTTGGGCCAAGCTGTGATTGCTCGTTTAAAATAGGTGAAGGAAAAAAATCATATTATTGGGCCTAGTTGGGCCCTTTTTTCACGTATTCGACCGAAACAATGGTCAAATGAAATATTATTGGCTAAAAATTGTTCACGGACACTATAGTTTGAGTTCATTTGGAGAAGGTTAAAAAATTGCTCGGATTTTGCATGAACTTTCTTTTAAGAAACATAACGACATAAGATAAATAAAGGGACCTTTCTTAGGAACATAAGATAAATAACAACATAACTTATAGATTGTGCCCTCTTACAACTTAGGAACCTTACACGAGAAATAAAGGGAAATAAACTAGCATCGAAATAAACATGGAAATGGGCTAAGCCCTGAAATAACTAAGAGTTCTCCTTGCTCCTTGACTCCTCCTTGGCTCCTCTCCTTGGTGGCTCACTCGTCGTCCTCGTCGTTCTCGTAGGGGAGGCCGTGGATGGTGCCGTGGTAGCGGAAGATGTCGGTGAAGTTGGTGAAGACGTTGAAGGTCGTGAATGCGATGTACTCGCACCCATACCAAAACGCCTTCCCAAGGAGGTGGAGTGCGTCGAGGCGGTTGGTGAAGGTGACGTAGTAGCCGATGACGAGGTTGGAGTTGCCATCGTAGAACTCCTCGAGTCGTTACATGGGCAGCCCACCAGTAGGGAGGTGGCGGAAGCCGGAGGAGAGGAAGAACTCCGCTAGATCCCTTGCGCTCCTCCACCTCGAGAAGGCCCACACGCGCAGCTGGTGATGCTCTACGAGGTTCGGCGTAGTAGAGCGGATCTCCCGCGCGAGGTTGGGGAGGCGTTAGGTCGGGGCGCCGTACTCCGGCATGGTTGCTAGGGGGCGGGGCGGCTGCTTGTTTGAGAGAAGAGGGTTGGAGGAAGAATGGATGCGGTGTGCGACTTGGAGAAGAAAGGGGTGCTATTTTATAGCGGATAATGATCTTGTTTAATGCGATGGTGGGGAGGTGAAGTGTAAAAATCGGTTTAATGTGATGGTTGGGAGGCACGCGCAACCGCTCGGTTCAGTTCTGGTCTGCGTGCACACTGCAAACATGGTGCGCGTCGTCCTGCCGCCGCTGTCGGCGCAAAAGTCGATCCGTCAAAAAAAGGAGCAACAATAGCCCTGATACTACGTGGCGTACGCCTTGAAATCGCCCAGCTGAGACGCCTGCATGCATTGCCGTCGCTGCGCGCGTGCATGCATGGAAGCGGGGCCCACTCGATGGCATGCCCGCGTCAACGAGGCTCCGCTCAATCCAACGGTTCGACCAGTGCACGGTTCGACCAGTGCACAGCTTCTCAGCCAATCAGGTAGCAGAAACAGCCATCCCACGGATCGTGTGTGAGCTCACATACAGAGGGCCAGATCGCACGGCCACAGTGCAGCAAGATAGCGATCACATGGATGAACGGCCGACGTTGCATCCGAATATGAAATAATCACAAAATATTCAAAAAAAATCAAAAAAATGCAAATTCAGTGCACATGGTCTTAGTTTGTCATGTACTAGCAGCTCCAACTGATAAACAAGGTTTAGATACATATTAAACAAGAGATGCTTCAATATGGTGTGAAATAGGCCGAATTTGAAATAATCACAAAATATTCAAAAAACATCAAAAAATGCAAATCCAGTGCAAATGGTTTTAGTTTGTCATGTGCTAGCAGCTCCAACTGATAAACAAGGTTTAGATACATATTAAACAAGAGATGCTTCAATATGGTGTGAAATAGGCCGAATTTGAAATAATCACAAAGTATTCAAAAAAATCAAACAAATGCAAATCCAGTGCAAATGTTCTTAGTTTGTCATGTACTAGCAGCTCCATCTGATAAACAAGGTTTAGATACATATTAAACAAGAGATGCTTCAATATGGTGTGAAATAGGCCGAATTTGAAATAATCACAAAGTATTCAAAAAACATCAAACAAATGCAAATCCAGTGCAAATGGTCTTAGTTTGTCATGTACTAGCAGCTCCAACTGATAAACAAGATTTAGATACATATTAAACAAGATATGCTTCAATATGGTGTGAAATCTCACATCTCAAACTATGAACTCTATAGTTTGAGAAGTGAGATTTCACACCATATTGAAGCATTTCGACATTAATATGTATATTTACCTTGTTTATCAGTTGGTGATGTTAGTACATGACAAACTAAGACCATGTGCACTGGATTTGCATTTTTTTGATTTTTTTTGAATATCTTATGATTATTTCAAAACTTGGTCAACAAAAGTCAAACAAATTTGAAATAATCATAAAATATTCAAAAAATATCAAAAAAATACAAATCCAGTGCACATGGTCTTATTTTATCATGTACTAACATCTCCAACTGATAAACAAGGTCTAGAAACATATTAAACAAGAAATGCTTCAATATGGTGTGAAATCTCACATCTCAAACTATGAACTATATAGTTTGAGAAGTGAGATTTCACACCATATTGAAGCATTTCGACATTAATATGTATATTTACCTTGTTTATCAGTTGGTGATGTTAGTACATGACAAACTAAGACCATGTGCACTGGATTTGCATTTTTTTGATGTTTTTTGAATATCTTTCGAAATAATCATAAGATATTCAAAAAACATAAAAAAAAAATGCAAATCCAGTGCACATACTGAAGCATTTCTTGTTTAATATGTTTCTAGACCTTGTTTATCAGTTGGAGATGTTAGTACATGATAAAATAAGACCATGTGCACTGGATTTGCATTTTTTTATGTTTGTTGAATATTTCAAATTTGGTCAACAAAAGTCAAACCAACTTTTAAACAAGTTTTGAGTTAAAAAATAGTCTAGGACACTATATTAGTGCAATAGATGTTAACCCTAGAGTTTGAGATCATTTGGAGAAGGTCGAAAAATTGACAGGATTAGAAATGTTGCTGTTTGGGCTACCTTTGGCACTCTTTTCTAGCTCATTTTGGAGAACCGATTATTTGTTGGAGATGTTTACCCTAGCAAAAGGGAAGGATTGTTCACAGAACGAGGATATCAACTGAGAAATCATGGTTGGTTCAAAATGTGAGAAATGTCTCACACAATTTTCAATTATTACATAAATTCAAATCCAAATTCAAATTCAAATTATTACACAAATTCAAATGTTTCACGGCTCAAGTTTCATCTAAAATCTCACGCTCTTGATTTTCTCTTCTTCAGGCCAATAGATTGTGGCGGCACACCAGACAAAACCCTCATGCTGCCGTTTTTCTTCGAGTGAGTCATACGAGGCCGAGGCCACACAAGTCGTTCTTCATCTTCAGATGACACCTCTTCAGAATTCAGATTCAGTTCAGTAATAGCTTCAGCTTTAGGTTGCACCGCAGCATCAAGAACAGAATCAGATGGCACCACATCATCCAAAACTAAATCAGATGGCAGCACATCATCCAAAACTGCATCAGTTTGCACCACATCATCCAAAAATGCATCAGTTTGCACAACATCATCCAAAACTGCATCAGTTTGCACCACATCATCAAAAGCTTCAGGTAGCACAGTTCTCCTTCTTCTCTGTCTTCCCTTTTTTGCTGCCCAGGGAACAGATTCAGAATTCTCAACGAGGGGCTCACTTGCAGCCTTTGCTCTGAAAAAATAAAACAGAGTATGAAAACAGAGTAGAATTGCAGTTGAATTTAAATAAATGATAAAATACTTGAACTTACTTTGGTTGCTTCTGTTGTTTTGGTTGCTTCGGTTGTTTTGGTTGTTTTGGTTGCCTTGGTTTTCTTGGTTCTTTTGGACGAGGGTAAGCACATTTGGCTGATCCAGCATTGTGACCAAGTACCTGACACTCCGTGCATCTATGTTTGTTACCTTTCTGAGGCCGTTTTGGTTTGTCATCTTTTTTCGCCTTCTTACTACTGCCTCCTTTCTCAAACCAGGCCTTGAATCTGCTCATCTTAGGCCTGCCAGCCTTTCTTTTGGCAAGGGGGGGACACATATCAAAATCAAAAGGCACTTCAGGCCACTGCATTTGATCTGTAAGTGCTGGTATTGGATCTGCATAAGCAGCCTTGAATCTTGCTACTGAATAATATTCATGCAGATAAGGGTGCATGTTTACCCTCGGTTTTCCAGCCAAGAAGAGTATGGCATGCTCACATGGTTTTCCAGTATGTTGCCACTCGAGGCAAGTGCATTCATGCAGTTCAGTGTTGACCACATGCCTTCTTCCACTCTTGGTATCTCTCACTTCAGCTCCCCACAATGAAGAATTCTCAACTGCTAAATGTGTAAGGCTTCTGCTCCTGTTAACCACCTGCTGTACCACTGCTGGAAGCTTATCCGTCGTCATAGCATCACCTAATCTTCTTCTCAAATCCCACATCCGCATGATCATGATCCTGATTTGGTCAACCATGTCATGCACAGGCAAGTCTTTCAACTCTTTCACCTTGTTGTTAAAACTTTCAGCTAGATTGTTGTTGATATGATCACACTTGATGGCTGTATTAAATCCTGACCTATACCACAAAAGAGAATGGTATGCTGTCAGCCAGTGCTGAAACTCAGGATCTACTGCAATAACCTTCGCAAGGTGATAATCATGTGTCTTTTCGAGTAAGATCTTGCTGCTGGCCACAGTCGCCCAAAATCTTCTCCCTATGTTTCTTGATCACATTCATCCACATATGCCCGAAGCACTCCCTCTTCTCAGCATGTGGAAATACGGCGTTGACAGCATTTTCTAGCCCTTTACAAGCATCAGTGTGTATAGCCAAAGGTGACACTGGCCCAATGCATCTTTTCAACTGCATCATGAACCATGTCCATGAAGCCTCTGTTTCTGATTGAAACAGGCCAATAGCAACAGGAAACATCCAGTTGTGTCCATCTAGAGCATTGCAGCTGCCAATTGACCATTCCACTTTCCAGTCAAAAAAGATGAGTCTATGCTCAAATATGGCCGACATCCTGCTTTGAAGCCGTCGATGCAAGGCTTGAAAGCCATAAATTTTGGAGAAAAATACCTTGCCATCAGGTGCAACCTCAGTATCTATCTCCACAACACTGTCAGGTGACCTCTTCTTCACCTCTGCCTTGAAACTATACAGCATCCTGAAGGTATTTGCCCAATCACCATATAATTCTTTCATTGCCTTCTGTTTTGCCTTCCACACTGTGGTATATTTCAGCTTAATAGGGTACTGGGCTTCCATGTCTTTTTTCAACTGCTTGGCAGTAGTGTTTGGGTTTTCGTTAAAATAGGTTTGATCTTTTGTGCAACCCAGGCCTGTGATGTCATGGAGGTGGGATTCTGTGAACTAGTAATACAAGTATGTACATTGGGGATTTGATTAATTCTGACTGTACTGCCATCAGGTTGGCGTCTAGCAGAAATGTACCACTTGCAAGGATCGGAATTCCCATCCCAGCCTTTGCACTTCGCATAAAATTTCTTTGTATCTGACCACATAGTCTTGCTGTCAAACTGCCTCCTCACCGCATAAGTCCTGTAACACATCCTAAACTCAGCCATAGTTGGAAAAAACTTTCCTACTTCAATTAGAGGGTTCTCTTTGTCATATACATTAACCATCTCAGCATCATTGTCATCATCTACATCATCAGCAGCTTCCTTCATCAACTGGATCCACAACTCCAGAACCAGAAGCCCGTTAGACACATCCCTCTTCTTCTTCTCCTTCTCTTTATCATCGACTGGAATTCCAAAAAGGTCTGCCATCTCAATGTCATCCAAGGGTGCAATGACCAAATCAGTAAGCTCATTCAGTTCTACTGTATTCCAGTCAACAACGTCGGGGCCGTAACAGCCACCTCATTAGCAGCAACATCACGGGCTCGGTCTTCTGCATCATCAGCTAACACTGTCAATTCGGTTACAATGGGCACTATCGTCTAGTTGCAGCCCACTCATCATCTGCAATCTGCATAGCCCTCTTTGATGCCACATATCCTACCCTTGAATCTGATTTCAGATCAACCAGCTCGGCAAGAAGTGTAGCACGTTTCTTGTCAAAGCCCAATTGGTTATCGATTTCATCAACAACCGCTTCGCCATCCTCCATTCTCACATACTCTCCCTTCCAATCTGCGTACCGTATCAATGCCACTTCTTGCTCTGGACCCCAAGGAATACTCTCCCCTATTCTCTCCACAATACCTCTCACCGCTTTCTCTTCTTGGTCCACTAGTTCTTGTGGATCGATGTCGTAAAATGAAAGCTGCAAATTAACTACTGTGTCGTGATCTATGGACCTCACGCTACCATCAGCTAGCTTCGCCGTAGAACGCATAAATTTGACATCCAATTCGAAGATTTTGTCAGCATCTCCCTGTTTCGACAACGAGGCGGGAATGTGACGATTTGAGTTGAATTTGACGACTTGGAAGTGAACGAGCTCAATTCGATAGCAGAATGAGCACGAGAGTGATGGATTACCTCGAATTTGTCTCTGCCGGCTCCGCGGAGCTCACCATCTACCTCCTCCTTCCGGTCTGCTTGCCCCGCCTCCAATACGCCTTGCCGCGAGCAAAAACGGCAGGGAATGTGTCAGATTTGGGGCAAAACTAAGAAGGGCAGGCCACACGGGTTCGATTTGACTCACCCACAGATGCCGGCGACAACGATTTCGACGCCCCAGGAGTGGATAGCTCCGCCGCCGGAGAGGGAGCTACGGTGCGCACTGTTGGGTTCAGATGGCGCGCTAGGGCAAGGTCGGTCTGTGCGGTTGCTCGAACCGGTTGGGTTGACCGGTACAACTATGTGGGTCCCACATCCGCTAAACCTAATTCCACACTCCTTAACTAGCACAGGTAAGTGACACGGCCGTTTAATCACAATGGGTGGGTCGTGCCTATTTTGCTGCACTCACCCGTCGCACCCTAGCTATTTTTCAGAAAGATGTCGCTGATGAGCCAATTCCTTGAAAACATGTAGTACCTGAGCTATTTGCCCGCCCATGTGCATGCATGCAGCTTTCTGACAACTCTCCCTTCCACTATTCTCTCAATGCCATGTGGGCCATTCCTTTGAACCGAACCAACAATTCGGTTCGCTTTTCTTGTCAGGTGCTATGAGCCGATGCTCTACTGTGTGCGCCATTGAACCATCAACCACTTTGGTTCACTTTTATAGTACATAGTGGATGGTCTAACATCTACCAACTGGCATTTTGAGGATTTTGTAATTAAAATGCGGACAAAAAGGCATCCAGATTACTTACAAAGTTTCAACTGTGAACCGATGCATGTAATAAAGTTCATCGACAAGCCGTCTCGGTAATTAATAACTAAGGTACTTCCTCCGTTCTAGTTTGTAGGGTATAATTGGAAATCTCTTTGTCCAAGGTGCTAGCTAATTGTGTTAAAAACTTGCACATTGGTGGGAGAGGCAACCACCAATTATTGAGAGGAAATTAAATGCAATACCTAAGAGGTGGAAGGTTGTGGGACAAATTAGTTTTGGGGGTTATGTCGTAAACACTAGGGCGGAGGGAGTAGTACTAGTTACTAACTTTTGCGAGAGTAGTCTCATATGTTAACCATGTATTTTGCGTTATTCTTTTGTCAAATCTCTCTCCGTCTTTAGTGGATATAGGAAAACGTTTTCCTCCATTTCAAATACAGAACTAGCTATTTCATAAACCTCCTCTTAATTATATTATAACACAATTACATGGTTCTCCAATTCGTTAAAAAATCATGGGAGCAACATACTCACAACCCTAAATATGCAACATAGCGTCAAAAAGCTTTGCAACTTCATCGCTAGTTTAAAGCCACTAGCCTTGGATCGCACAAGACAAATGGTTGCCTCTCCAAGGCAAAGACTATCAGGGCAAAACAAAGAGGATGCGATCTGACATCTTCAAAGAGAAATCTTTCATGAGAAGGCTGATTGATGGTTTTGTATCCACGTATTGGCAATCGGTTTTTGACATGGTAGATTCAAACATGCAACACCTACCTGATGCGCCATCCGTGTTATATTTTTGAGACAGTATAATTTTGGGATGTTGCATTCGTTAGATTGCGATGGTAGCATCCGGGAGACAAATTTTAGATAGGTTCGAGCCTCGGAGAAAAGTTCGGTAACAACTCTATCACTAGCTATTTAGTGTTGATTACATATCTCTTGGTGACCAAGATGATCTCGGGGAAGTCCTGGTCTTGCTTATGATGGTATTTGGGTGGAAGAATGGAGGCCCCCCGCCCAACCTTATATACACGGCGGGGATTAGAGTTACAATCGCATAATCTGTTACATGTGATAGAGAAGGACATTTACTTATTACAAAATTCAAGCGCTACACCCGGATTGTGCATATATAGCGCTAAGATGTTTGCACAGCCGCAACAAGTACAAAAAAGACAAAAAACAAGTGATCATGGAGGAATTATAGATCGTCTATGGCGGTGGAGAGGCAATACTTAGATATTGATGTCATCCATGTTGCCTTAGAAGATCTCTCGCCGTAGCGTCCAACCATGTATAAATCTCCATAAATAGGTCTTGATATCCATGTTGATGTGCATTTGATTGTAAGACGTATCCCGTATAATCCACGTGGAGATGCTTGAGTGACTGGCACTTGAAGTGATGTCGCATGTGGGCTAGCCCAAAGTACTCAATTTTGGGCTAGACCGCTCCTTACAGCAGGGTCCGCCTTTAGCCTTCGTGAGCTTACACACTTTGACGTTGTCATAGTCACTTAGTAGGGTTGTCATGTGCATATGTGCTAGATCTCAATGCACCACTATCAAAACCAAGTATATTTGAGGTTTGTGGCCCGACTCGCCGACGTGAGCTCACATTCAAACCGAGATGGTAAAACACCGTTAACAACGAAAGGTCTAATGTCAATTATTAGATTCCAGTGATACACATTATTTCCGTTGCCGGTTAGAGTCTTGTGACCCGTGACAAACGAGTTCTTACCGTGTTTTCCTCCTTACATTTGCATGTCAAATATCTTAATGTCCTACCTTTTTCGACGATATTTCCGAGAGATAATGTAAAGTTCTGAACTTTTCAGTGGCAAATAAATTTCAGTTTAATCCCCCAATATGAGGCATCCATCAGTCATACTCGGAGGTAGAGACAGAAGGGCAAATAGAATGGGCAACACAGATCATACAATGGTTTTAAATTAAGTAAGGAAAACGAAATTAATTTTTGCGAGAGTATGAGGAAAGAAATCCATTATGCTCCACCGGATGACAGATTCTCCTCGCAAGAAGATGCACGCACGTACACAGGCTGGCCAACAACAGCAGAAACACAATAACACAAAGCCGACCGACAGACACACAGCTACAGACGAGCGACAGAGCCGTAGCGCCGGCCGACGAATCCTCCGATGGCCTCGACGAGCTCCGCGACACGCGCCGCAGTCTCCTCGTCGGCCGGCTCAGCCTCGGCCACGCCGTGTATCAGGTAGAACATGTGGTCCACGCCGGGGCTCAGCGCCACCTCCACGTGCTTCCCGGCACGCCGCATAAAGTTGCAGTACTCGACCTGCCGGTCACGCAGAGAGTCCAATGTCGCGATGCTCACCAGCAGCGGCGGCACGGCGAGCGCTGCCGCCGCCGCGTCGTCGCAGACGGGCCAAATGTACGGGTGGTCTCGGGTGGCGCCTTTGGGGAGGGCAAGCGCCAAGAATCTGTCCACCAGCTTGTAGTCCATGTACGGCATGTTCGCTTGGTCGGTCGACTCAGACGGGCTTGGAGCGGACCGGGCGAACAAAGGGTTCAGCAGGATGGCTCCGGCGAGCCGGACAGGGCCCCAGTACCCTGGCTCCGACGAGCTGAATCCGGCGGCCACCTGGTGCACTAGGTTGGCACCACTGCTGTCACCTATGAGGAACACACGTGACAGGTCGGCCGCGTCCCTGAGCCTGTTCACCGGGTCAGACGTCGGCTCAGGCACCGGCTCGTTCGGGAGCGCAGGCCGAGCGAGCGACTTCAGCCAGTCAATGGCGGCGTAGTCGGCGTCGATGGCCGCCGGTAGTGGGTTCTCCGGGGCGAGGGGGAGGGTGATGGAAACGATACCGGCGATAGGGATTGAGGCGGCGAGGCGGGCGTAAAAGGAATGATAGAGCGCCCAGGTGGGGCTGCCAATGCAGTATACACCTGCATGGAAGTGGAGGAGCACGGGGAGGCGTCGTCCTGCCAAGGGCGCCGCCGCCGGAAGGTACAGCCGGAGAGGTGGGTCGGCCGGAATGTCGTGCACCGTTACGCCGTTGCATGGCACGTCGTACGGTGCAATCGAAACTGTCATTGCCCGTAGCTCTGAGGGTGGCGCGGGCCGCTCGACGGAGCCGTCGTCGTAGATCCTAATCCAGCCTGCGATGTCATCGACTAGTGTTTTCTTGCAGCAGGTGCTGGCCATTTCTTCTGTTTCTTTGGTACTACGTGCTTGTGTATGGTAACAACGGAATAGGAAGCACTTTATAGAACATCGATCCCAAGAACTAATGTATGGTTCTTGCTTGGGGAATTCCTTTTGATTTGTAAACTTAGCTTTTAATACCGTGATTTTTCATCGTCTGACATTTCTCTTGACGAAAAGAAAATAAGTTCGTGATCTCGTGGATCAGACCACATATTTGTGTTCTCTACCGTCCATGCTGAAATGAATTTGTATAGTTATTCCATTAATATGTGGGGAAAAGTCAATTAGAAGGGGATTGGTGCAAACGATTGACTTGCATTATCTGTTGTAGCTGCTGCTTCCATGTTCTCTATAGAGCAATAATCAACACAGAATTATACACTTCTCATGGGATATCCATTGTTTAATCAAAATTTCGTCAATAATGTCTGAACTTGTCTTATTGTCTAAATACTTTTCTGAATCGATCGGTATAACGACAGCTATTTCGGACCGGCACAACGATATACATTGGACTTTGGTTTCCCAAGAATACGTGCAGGGCATGCATGGCTGCAATCATCCCATCTGGCTAAATCTTGGTTTATTGAGATGAACCCGTCTCAAATTTTACTTTCAATTTTTTTCTTCACTATATAACTAAAATTCAACATGAACTTTAAGCTAGAATTTAATAGGGTAACTTTCATTTTGATTTATATATCTGTCATCTTCTATATCTAAATAGCTAACGCCCACTAGAGGGAATTCTCTGCAATTTCGTGCAGCCACGTCACCCTATAAGTTTTGGCAGCGGCGAGTAAGCCTTATGGTAACGTTTTTTTCGGTTTAGTTAATGGACTTAATTGGTTCTGAGCGCAGGCCCCATCATCTTCGTCTCCTTGATTCCCCTCGGTAGAAACGGACCAATCTGAGCCCATAATTGCTGAGGCAGGCGAGGAGGCGGAACATCTCTTATTTACCTGTCCTCCGCTCCATTGATCTTCCATACTTCTTAAACAAGCATCCATTTTGTCTCCCTCCCCTTTCCCTACTCTGCATCTTCTTCTCCGTGTCGCTCGGCGTTGCGACGCACGGCTCCGAGACCGGCGACTTTCACCGAACCAGATAATTTACTCCACGCGCGCGCTCCCTCATGTTTATCGCCATGGATCCAGCCGACGAAGAAAAGCACATGGATCGTCTTCAAAACAGAGACAACAGCAATTATTTTCATGTGAGTCGGCATAAGAGACTGCCGGATGGATCCATCCTTCATCGCAGCCTCGCTGGGTGTTCTATTTCTGCCGTGGCAAGATGCTCCTCATCGACGACTTCGCTACCAACGGTAGTAGCTCGGCTAATCCCCTTGAAAAGTACTCCGTAAGTAAGAAATCTTTGCTCCTTAAAACTAGGCTAGCAAGTAGCGCACCCTCGACCTAGCAGCACCCCGTGGAGCTGATGCTAGCTCATCTCATTGTCAATGTACATTGGACCATGCGGTGTTGTTGATATTGAATGTAGGAAGAGATCCCTGCTCGATCTTTCAACATGGTGCTGTATGCAGGGTGCAGCGATTGGTCGCCTGTGAACTTATTGTGAACTGATCGATAGAGTATATCAGACACCCAGTTATGCAGTTATAAGATTTTTTTCAGATCAATAAGACTGTTATGAAAATCTGACCAGAGAATACTTAATGCATTGTTCTGCAGTTTCATACTCATATATGATATTGAGTCTTCCTAGATAAATCACAGGTACTTATGGTCTTATGCTGGTCGTGCTTTCTGATCCAAGCCAAGGGTTACTTAAGAACAGGTGTATTTCTCTATATTATCTTATAAACCAATGTGTTTTATCTAGCAGTCTCCGATCCAAGAACTGTTCTGAATGGACGCCGGGTTGCATGTGATTCCTTTTCAGTTTTGTAAATGTCTCCAGAATATTACAATCACTCACCTCAATTATTATCAACTTTTATGATCCCAGTAGAGGCGTTTGCAACTATCATTCACCTCAATATAATTAACATCGCGATTCCAGTTGAGGTTTTCTGTAGCATGCTATCATCAGCTCCAAATGTATAAGTCGTTATTCATTCGGTCGGCTTTCACTGATTGATCTGAGAAAAAAGAATCAATGTTTTCATGTTAGTATGAAAACATATGAAACAGATAAGCTGACCTTCTTTCATAGTGAAAATTACAAGTCTCTTACTGCCAGCCGAAAGAGAAAAAAATACATGGCATAAACCTTTCTCAGTTTATAGCTTGATAAATAGTACCATATACCAACCTACTTGCAGACTGCACAATATGACCGAACTCACTACCCTATGTTCAGACGCACGGACATATAGCTCGATTTATATTTTGCCTTTCTTCAATATTCTAGCCTATTTCTATACACCTAAACTTTAGTGTTAGAAATTGGTTGCCATCTTCTTTTCGCATATGTGGATCGTAAGATTATCATGTTTGTTCCTATCATTTTCATTATTATTTTGTCCCATCGTTTTGAGGGTATTTTGATATATGCTCCTTGCACAAGTCATATATTAATCATACAAAGCCATAAATTGTTGACAATTTCCGCAGCAACGCGCAGGGTATTATCTAGTTCTAATAGTACGACTGCCCTAATTAAGCCTAGCCCGTCCACTTTCCTCACCCATCCTTTCGACCCAACCGTGCCTTCATAGCCTTACTGTCCCGGCCATTAGAGGTTCATTTATACACCTATTATGTTTTTCACAAGTGATGTGAAAATTAATAACAATTGATACTCTTTTCTTTGTAAAGGTACGCTGAACTGCCGAGTGGGAACGGCCATGTATTTCGTTGTGAGATACCACCATGGTCGGTGGGAATACTGAAATGCTGCCTGGAGTCTTGAGTAAATTTTGTGTTATTGCACATAGTAATGTTATGTGATAGTGTAATATTTACTGGTCTATAAATAGGCGATGAAAGAGCACACTTCCACCGTTTCTGGCATGATCATTCTATTGATAGTTGTTTTTAGTTCATTTTATGGATTGTTGGCTAGTAGTGATTTGAAACAGATTCTAGTTCATTTTCAGAGGCTAGTGCCTTGCCCTCTTTCCTCTCAAAAAGTCATCCATGCTGCCATTGTGGGATCGGGAGTCACTAGGAATTGAGAGCTTTGATAACACCTTGACAATCATGGAGGGTGGTGGAGAATGGAAACTAGGAATGAGTGATCAACCTTTACTATACCATTGCAGAGAAAGTGAGAATCATCAGAGAGAAAATATCCTTTAAAAGTGTGCCCCTAATGCTACTTTGGAGCACTTAGGTACTACTAAGTGATGAGGCTTTCGAGTATAAGCGTAGTACGTACATAGGTTGTCGAAGTGCCATTTCTTTAGGGGCGAAGTGCCATATTTTGGGTATGCCTTATTTGGATTGTTAATTTGTTATCTAAACTATATTCTACAAAATGGTTGTCGAAGTGATCACTTCAAGATGGAAAAGCACAAAAAAAATCAATGTGGCCTTCCCATGGCCCTTCATTTTTTCCTAAACAATCTTCCTTCAAAATTATCCATAACTAATTATCCACCTTGCATTATAAACATATATATTCCCTTAACTTCTTACAACCGTTTCCTCGCACAAATATTCCTTAAACCAATTGTTTGTCAACGAATTTTATATATCTTATTACCAAAGTGTCATTTTCTAAAATCGTATAACGATAATGAAAAATTCGGAGGGATGACCGGGGCATATCAATGATCGTGCTGAAAGAGGCGACAATTCCAATTCCCCAAGGTATCATCACTCAGACTAAAAATATGCATTTCCGATCTGCCAAACGGGAGAAGACAATAGTCCCATGGCCGTCTGGGATCCTCTAGTGTATGTAAGGCCAATGAAAATTGATCGAGCGCATATTAACATGGAATCTAGTTTAAAAATCTCGATTAGTGGTGAAAACGTAATTAACATTATCTTACCATTTACAACTTTGGGGAGATATAACATTTTGAAATTTCGAAACAGAGAAGAATCACTATAATATAATTTTTTTTCTTATTTGCATTCATGTAATGGATATCTTTTGTTCGCTAGGCAATTGCATGAAGGGAGGGGGTCGTTACTTAGTTGTAAATAAATATATCGTTCGCGACATGTGGAGGAGTTCAGTACTAGTCCAGTGTTGGAGCCGGATTGGACACCCCTAGCTGTTTCTCAAGTTCCGAATTGGTGGACTAGCTTGAGGCGGGCAGAATAGATTATCGAGAATGTGGACTACGATCACCCTCGTCTTTTGGTGCCTTTGGAGCATCAAAACAATGGGGTGTTCAATGCCGAGCTTCCTTTTGTTCGGGAGGTTACGCAGATGATTAGGTCCGAGTTCGAGGTCAGGAGGACCGCGGAACTCTTATACGGGGAACTGCCACCTCACATTGGCAGCTGTTGAGACGCCGGGTGGCGTTGTAAAATTTGGCCTCTTGAGACCCTCTATCATATTGGGTATACTTTTCAGCTTTTATTTAAAGAAAAAATAGTGTGATCTAATATATATTAATTGTATCAAATCCCAACGACGTGACAAAGTGTAAAGAGGACGTAACCGAAGACAAAAGATTGAGACAGATCCACAACAAGGAACACGGAAAATGCAAGTCCACAAATAATAGGATCTCGGCGCTTATCTCACACGCCCAAGTGATTTACGATCCGTGCATAATTTTGCAAAAGAATTTTCAAATATGAATGCATCATCAATATTTTTTGTATTTATGTATTTTATTTTTATAGATTCATGTGCTAACAAGAAATTTATGTGCATGCATTAACAAAGAAAAGTTAAACCACACATTAACATATATTTTATTTTATTTTATTTTATCAACACATCAATTACTAGGAATAGTATCGTTCTTTGGACGCAAATCAAAGGTCCGATAAGCGGTGGAGATCCTCCTAATTGTGTAGAAACTGCATTGACAGACAATTCGGTAGTTGCTGGTTAAATGTGATCTTCTGATGAAAAAATCCTTAATAAATTATAAAAAGCATTATAGTATCAGGTTCCAGTTGAACTGTAAGAAACCGAAGCGCTCACAGTTAGCAAATTCACCTCGCAACGCGCACACACAAGCTGATTAACAACAGCAACACAATTACGCAAGCAGACCAACAAGCACACCGGACACACGGCTACAGACGAGCGACGCAGCCGTGGCGCCGGCCGACGAAACCCCCGATGATGTCGATGAGCTCGGCGATGCGCGCCGCGGTCTCCTCGTTCGCCGGATCGGCCAGGCCGTGTTTCAGGTAGAAAAGGTGGTCCACGCCGGGGCTCAGCGCCACCTCCAGGTATTTCCCGGCGCGCTGCATCGCGTTGCAGTACTCGGCCTGCCGGTCGCGCAGCGAGTCCAGCGTCGCGATGCTCACCAGTAGCGGCGGCACGACGAGCCCTGCCGCCGCGGCGTCGCTGCAGACAGGCCAGATGTAAGGGTGGTCTCGGGTGGCGCCTTTGGGGAGCGCCAACGCCAGGAACCTGTCCACCAGCTCGCGGTCCAAGTACCTGTTCACCGGGTCGTCGACTCGGACGGGCTCAGAGCAGACCGGGAGAACGCAGGATTGAGCAGGATAGCTCCGGCGAGCCGGACGGGGCCCCAGTACCCTGGCTCCGCCGAGCTGAACCCGGCGGCCACCTGGTGCACCAGGTTGGCTCCCGTGCTGTCACCTATGAGGAACACGCGCGACAGGTCGGCCACGTCCCTGAGCCTGTTTACCGGGTCATACCTCGGCTCAGGGACAGGCTCGGTTGGCAGCGTAGGCTGAGCGAGAGACTTCAACCAGTCAATGGCGGCGTAGCCGGCGGCAATGGCTGCAGGGAGTGGGTTCTCCGGAGCCAGGGGGAGGGTGATGGACACGATGCCGGCGATGGGGATCGACGCTGCGAGGCGGGCGTAGAAGGAATGGTACATCGCCCAGGTGGGATCGCAGATGCAGAACACACCGGCGTGGAAGTGAAGGAGCACGGGGAGGCGTCGGCCGGCCAAGGAGGCCGCCGCCGGGAGGTACAGGCGGAGGGGTGGGTTGCCTGGGACGTCGTGCACCGTCACGCCGTGGCATGGCACGTCGTACGGTGCGACGGGAGCTGCCAGTTGTTGTCCCTCTGGGGGAGGCGCTGGCCGCTCCACGGTGCTGTCGTCGTAGATCTTGATCCAGCCGGCGACGTCGTCGACAAGTACTTTCTTGCAGCAGGTGGTGGCCATTTTCCTCTGGGTTTTGGTGTACGTGCTACAGCGGCTGACCTATGTTGGCTGTGTCGCTTGATGAGATTGTAACCAGGGGATAGGCGGCCTTATGTAGAACATCTCAAGGATTTATTTAGTGTTCTTGCTTGGAGAATTCCTTTTGATTTGTAAATTTAGTTTTTTTTATACCGTGAGTTGTGATCGTCGACATTTCTCTTGATGAAAGGAAAACCATTTCGTGGATATGACCAGATATTTTAGGTGCTGCTGTCCATGCTGAAATTAATTTGTAAATTGATTTATTAATGTGTAGCTAATGTCAGATAAAAGGGATTGGTGCAAGCAGTTGACTAGCGTTATCTGTTGGTGTTGCTGTATCCACGTTCTCCATAAAGTAATTATCAACACCGCATTATACACTCCAGGTGGTATATTCCTATTAATCAAATTTTCTGTAGTGAAGTCTATACTTGTCTTACTGTCCAAATTATTTTCTGAATCTGTCCAAGTAATTATCAACACCACATTATAGCTATTATATCAGACAAGCACGACAATATACATTGGACTCTTGTCTTCTATTATATACTAAAAGCAAAATGAGTTAGTTTTCGATACACCACGTTAAGCCACATCATTTAAATTAATTCTAATAGTTAGATCTAAAATATACGGCCAAGATACATCAAGAGATTTGTGTTACGTAACCTCAATTTTTAGCCTGACACGTTCCAATCTTGATATACCAACAATAAGACGTGGATTAAAAAAAAATAGGCACCAGCCGAACAGGTACGTAATACACATAGGCCAATAGCACTAGCGACCGACTGGCTGGGCTTATCCAATCCAGAAGAAAAAAAATGACGGCATGTCAAGGTGATCTCCAAAAAAAAAAAAAACTGCGTTCAAACAAAAGAACGTTTAGCACATCTACGTCACCATCAGACCCACCATTTTTTTTTTCAGCTTTCTCTGAAACATAAATCCCAACCGTATGATCAGCAATTTGTTTCTGTTGTTCTGTAGGATCAGATTTGGCACGTCAAACTGTTCAGTGCAAGAAAAGATCAGCGTGTCGGTCCGTACTCAATATGAAACAAAAAATTCGTGCATCATGTACTCATTAAGAATATGTGGTACACGTGAAACAGTTAGGAAATTAACCACTACTTTTTTTTTCATAAACGGAAATTGCTTCCGCAGTAGTAGTTGAGTATACTACTCCCTCCGTTTCTGATTATAAGGCCTATAGTTTTCTATGAAAAGTCAAACTTGACTAACTTTGACCAATATTTTAGAAAAAACTATTAATATTTCAAATATTAGGAATATAAAATGCAATAATATACTTCATGATGAATCTAAAGATACCGATTTGACATTCTAAATCCTAATAATATTTTCTCAAATCTTGATCAAAGCTAGTCAGGTTTGACTTTTCAAAGAAAACTATATGCCTTACAATCAGGAACGGAGGGAGTAATATATTTGTGTCACTATATGAGTGGACCAAAAATGCCAAGATAATTACATGTTTTCTTCCTAAGAACAGATTGCGATATTGACGTACACACGAGTAAACTGCCACCATCATATGTACACACACTCAGAGATTACTAAGAACCAGAGTTGTCGAGCTCCGATATTGGCGAAGTCAACACTATCGACGGCAACGTTGATTGTCGTTGAAAAGATAATCGGTTTTAGCGAGACACACATGATGCAAAAAACATGGGTTCGGAACAAGCACCTTTCTACCCATCTAACCACACATTGGTTCTCCAAAAAATATTACAGTTCTAATTTATTATGTACAAAACTTACACATACATAATAAAATTTTGACGATTAGGTTTGAAATTTGACTCTTGAAAAACATTCTTTTAAAATCTGCACATCTCACGCTGATAAGACTAAAACTTCAAAAGTTCTAGCGGACATAAGAAGCACCCAATATTCATGAATTTCAGTTTAACTATAAAAACTTCCTTCCCGATTATCTATTTTGTTACCTCTAAGCATATAGACCATATGGGCGCATCACATTGATAACATAGCTAACACTTGAAATAATCAGATTATTCTCCAAATAATTTATTTTGTATGGTAAAATCATAGACAACTTGAAAAAAACAGAGATAATAAAAATTCCTATAAAATCGCCAGCCTTTTTATTCTCGGTTTGTTGGATCCTTTTTTATACAATTTGTCGACCCTAAGTAATATATATTCATAAGTACCGCCACCAATACATTGCCAGGAGACAATATTTAAATATTAATATTAGAAAATCGAGACGTGCACATAGTAGGGATGCAATAAGACCTAGAACCGAGAGCGATCACAAAAATATAGGTATAACATGGAATTCTAATGAAAATCACAGTTGTCATATGTTTTTTATTATTGAGGGACAAGCTCCGTTCTAGCCATACTACCGCACAATAGTTCTCTAAAATATGTACATTTCTAAGTATCATTTCAAAACATAAAAGAGCATATGAAAATTAAATATTGTGTACACCCTAAAACAATATATCCAGGGCCCATAAATTAAAGATATTGCCGACACATGTGATATACTATTTACTATCTCATTTTTTGGTGTTAGATCCGTACTATTTCTTCTCACATAATGTGATATCCATAAAACACAAAAAAAAATCATTTATGGGAAACTTTTAATATACTGAAGACGATGCATTTGAAACTCTTATTGTTATCTCAATCATAATTGTTTTAACTATATATATAATACCGACATTAACCTCACCAACTAATCTAACATCAGATAGTAAATAGAGTTCTTTTTACCAATATAATATCAGACAAAACAACATATATGGGTGTTTATAGAAACAATGCAATAATTCGGCCTAGAAATTACTGTTGTTCGATGATACTACGTATATGGATATTGTCATATTTAAATTTGTGGCAGTAGAGACATATTAGTTCTTAGTACATAATGTGATATCGATGAAAACACAATTTAGTTCCTTGGAGCCTTTAGTATATTAAAGACAATGCCCTCGCATTTGCGAGGGCCGCCTTGCTAGTTTTACAAGAAGTGCATGGCACGGCGATTGGCTTTTTAGAAGCCGATGTGCCCCGGCCCCTGCATCCAATGAACAGTTAAATCTTGGTTGATTAAGATGTACTTTTCTTCTTTATTGTTTGGCTTTTTAAACTAGAAACTTAAAGCTAAAATTAAATTTGGTAATTTTAATTTCGATTTATCTCTTTCAGTTTAAAAAGAATGACTACCCTAACCCTAGCCCATCCATTTTCCTCACCCTTTATTTAGCCCCACCTGTGCCTTCATAGCCTTCTTTTCTATAACAGTTTTTTTACATTTTGTTACAAGATGTGAGAATTAATGCTTGGATAACAGTTGAAAACAAACTTGCATGAATTGCTGAGTGGGAACGGCCATGGTAGGTAGGGATATTTGTACTGAGATACAGACTCCGAATGTCTTCAGTAAAGGTTTGGGATTAACGTAGTACTGTGCTATGATAGTGTGTTAGCTTCTAGTCAATAAAATAGGCGATGAAAGAGCACGGTTGTTTCAGTCTATGGCATGAACATTCCTTTCGACTTGTTTCTGGTTCACTTTTTGGAATAGATTCTAATTCATTTTCAGCGGCTGTTGGAGACTTGGAGTGCCTTGCTCTTTTTCCACTCACAAAGGCATGCATGTCGCTATTGTGGGATCGACACCTTGACCCCTCTTGAGGGTGTAGGAGCACAAACACTAACTTATCAGCAATACCTTCCAAAAATTCTATTGCAGCAGCAGGACTAAAGCATTGCTGAGAAGACAAACACATTAGAAGGCAAAAAATCCTTTAGTGTGCCCCTAGCCGATGCTACTCTCGAGCAATTAGGCTTGGTTGTAGGCTAGGTATCAGGATCGAGCATTTTTAGTAATATCTGGGGAACGTAAATAGGTCCCAAAATACCCTTTTCGTGCAGTGTGCAAGAGCATATTATTTCTTAACGTGTACAATACGGATTCTTAGCCTAAAATCTTGTCCCATAACTCTAATGCATATGGTAGATATGACATAACCGTACTATTTGCATTTGGCTTGTTGATCCCTGGTTAAAGATACTAGAAGGATAGGCGCGCTTCGCCGCGCTGCCTGAACCATGTTGCCGCACGGCCTGGCAGCGTTGGACGTAGCGGAGCAGGGTTTGCTACTCTAGTAATTATCCTGTCTAGATAACGTATTCCAATAGCACACCTAGTAAACAGCTGCTAGCTAGCTCCCTTGTACTTCTCTCTTTTTCTCCGGATGCACGAACAGGCCATGTAGTAAACAGATGTCAGGTAGTTTTTTTTTGCGAAGAGAATACAACAAGAAGCTGACCAAACTTCACAGAAAGGTCCAGGAAACAAAGGAAAATACAACGAGGTCCTCCTGAACCCCAGCTTCGTCTTCGTCGCGCAGGACGACACGCCGGCGAAACCCACCGCTACTCCACCACGCTATGCCTGAAGTTTGGTAAAAATATGAATCAAAATGCCTCCTCCATAAACAGGATCAGCTCAGTCGTTTGTTGAAACTTTGTACATCAGGAACAAAATGAAACAGCGTACATAGAAGTTTGGGAAATATAAGTATCTATAAACAAACTAATACTATAGTCACGTCAAAAAAAAAACTAATACTATAGTGTGAAGCATATATGATATACGTTCAATCTTGGTTCAAATATGGCGAATATGGCGATATGTAAGCTATACAAGAAAAATGTTTCTTGCTATAGTGTATTTAATGTTATACCATGAAAAGAAGCAGATCGTGTAAAAAACATTGCACATGATGCATTACTGTACAGTATGTTTTCAGAAATCTCTACACAGATAAAAATGTAAACAAACAAATATATGTGCTATCCGATTGGATGTACAGCAGCACCGAGCCACCAACAGGGGAAGAGGTAAATGAACAGCTCACCTTAGTTTTGTGATT
Organism: Poa pratensis; assembly: GCA_947311845.1. Taxonomy (NCBI): domain Eukaryota; kingdom Viridiplantae; phylum Streptophyta; class Magnoliopsida; order Poales; family Poaceae; genus Poa; species Poa pratensis. The sequence goes on from CAMZMU010000041.1 coordinate 12,355,421, forward strand.
ATATCATACGCAATCATTTTTTGCTACTCCCGGATAACCTGGAAGCAACATAAAAAAACATGAATCCGTCATTCCGTGGAAGGGAAAACAATCACAAAAGACCTATATTTCACGAACACGGTCATATCTTCAAGCATGATCCCAAAGCATGGCAAATAATGTCTGGGTACCCATATAACCACATTCAATATACAGTGAAGAGTGAATCATGTATCAAGTATGCATGGATGAAGAATGTCACGGAGGCTTTCTCCAAGGTGGGATTCTTTGTGACGAGAAAAGCTTTCAACCACTTCACTGAGGCAAAAAAGCTACTTCAACTGTATGAAATCTAGAAAAAAGATAAGCACCTGCACTGTCTAATCCTCGAAATTAACTAATTTGGTTGTTGTTCTTCACAGAAAGGCGAACTGACAGGGATAAGCACCTGCACCATCTATTATTTAGCCTATCCACCTCCTCTGCAATCTGCACCATTTGCATAAATCATTTAATTGAAGTTCAGAAGATACAATTCGAAATTGAGCACACATTTAGATACAATAGTTATCTGCTCGTGTCTAGTTGATCTGACTAAATTGGTCCACCACTCACCCAGGGCCGGTCCAGAGATTTCAGGGGCCTGGGGCGAGATTATAATTTGGGGCCCTTAGTATAGACATATTATATGGTTGTAAAATGGAGATCAGTGAGAGAAATGAGACGCAAATTTTAAGGTGGAAAACGCTTACTAACCGTTGGCTTGTCATTTAAAGGAGTAGTATTTTTATTTTTCTGATATGCCACCTTCTCTACTAATGTGTCCCTTTTGTTAGCAAGGTTAGCCTAATTTGTTGGGTCATAAATATCCACATGAACTGATTTCTCATACACATTAGCAGACTATGTAGAAAATAAAAATTAAATATGTACTCATGATCACTCACATTGTTATCAGCCCCGTTAATGTCAATATTATCTTCCATATGGATCTCATCTTTTACTTTGTTCCCCCACATGAACTATTCGTCTGGATTTGTTAAATTGCTGATGTTAATCTTCAACAAAAAATTGTGAGGGGACCATCTCTATCTTTTCGCAATCTAAAATAGATAACGACGCTACAAACAATAAAAATTAGTAATCCAAATTACGGCATAAACCTACAAAAGAACTAGGGAGGTTGAAAATTGATCAAATACCTACCGCCGGCGCGGGGCCTTGGGCGATCCGGAATGCGACAACGAAGTACGGAATCAGCCGACTCGCCAAGCTGCTGCGCTGCCGCGGTCGAGCGACGGCCGATGCAGGCGACGATGCGGATGCGTTTTGGTTTTCATATCAGACGCGAAAAACGGATGCGATCGAATCACGCTGTGATGTACTTAATGCTCGCAGGTCCCGACGCATAGGACGTCCAGACCGATTGATCGTATTCCCCGTGCAGCTACGAGGGCAAAGCCTTTAGGGCCCAACTGCTAAGCGCCACTCCACCACGGCCTTTTTAAGCTAAATGATTTTTTCTTTTTTACATACACATTAACTAAGCCTAGTGTACACATGCACATATACACGGGAGCGCCCCCATAATTTCTGGACCCGGGGCGGCCGCCCCTCCCGCCCCGCCCTAGGACCGGCCCTGCACTCACCACGCACGCGTCGAGGTCGTGGGAGCGGTGCGCCGCAAGGCCAGCGAGGAGGGTAACCAAGGCGATGCACGCGCGGGTCAAACTTCCGGAGGTTGATTGGAAGGCGAGGCAGGATGGGGAGACGACGAAGGCGAGACCAACCTAGATTGGCCTTGAGGCGGACGACGTACCATGGAACACGGACACCAACGATCCCCGCACAGTCGCACAAACCAAAGGAAAAACCGCGCCCACGTCCAGGAAAAAATCTCTAACGCAAAAAAAGAAAAAAGAAAACACGTCCTCCGCTCAGCAGAAAAAAAAACTATGCTGCAACCACCGAGCAGCCTTCAGACTAGGATCCCCTTTTCCGCGCCGCCGTCTCCGTCTCGTGCCGCGCCGCCAATCCAATCCCCGACCACGCCGCCAGCTACGGCTCCGGCGCTCGGCTTCGCTCGGCTTCTCCATAGATCACCGCGCCGCTTCTACCATCGACCTTCAGCCGTACGCCGCCTCCTCCCATGTCAGCATGCTGCGCCGCCGGCCGCCTACCCGCCCGTCGGCGCCCGCCGACTTCGAACCCCGTCGATCTGGCAAATCGACCCTAGCCCCGTCGCGCAGCATCTCGAGCACCATACCCGCCGCCGGATAAGATGTCCAAGCCGGAAACAACCGCCGGTCAGCCCCGTGTGGGTCAATCCATGGCAACCGCTGGTCAGCTCCGTGCGTGGCAACTGCCGATCATGGAGGGCGTGCTATTACCACTTCAAATCCCCGCCCCTCCTCCACCCTTGTTCTCCTCTCGCCTCCCCTCAGCTCTCTCGCCGCCGCAGGGATACCTCCGAGCGCAGTACCGTTCCGACGGCGCCGGCAGTGGCTGCGTCGTCGCACCGTCCATCTTGCTACGCCGTCGAGCTCGAATTCCAGGTCTACCAAGATGAGTTCGAGGATGTGAACTTCTTGTACCAAGATGAGTTCGAGCATGAGACTCAGTAAACTGATCACAGTTAAAAAACTGAGCTTCCTTTCTCGTTTCTAAATTTTAGAAACCTCTTGTTCCAATACTAAAAAAACAGTATTGAGAAGACTTCAATTTTGAAAACTGCAGAACTTGTTAGAGCGAAATACCGCAACATTTTCTATTCTGTAGTTTCTTGAAACAGCAGTATTCGTGGAAAACTTCTAAAAAACGGAGGTACCAATCAGAGGTCACCGAAGCTAGAGCATACTGCACCAAGTATTGAATTAGAGTAGTCATATAAATCCTTGCAGAATTCCCGTGAGTTAGGATACCCGTTCTTTGGTGCGCTGGACAAGAAGCTTCTCCCTCTTGGCTGTCTTGGCTTTCTCTCCGAATCCTGTGAACAAAACACTCGAACATCCGGACATTGAAATCATCAAAAGGAGAAACATTGCTTGGTACAAGCAGTAGTTCACACTTCGAACTCAACTTGCTAGACCTGGAATTCGCGCTCAAAGGCGTAGCAAGATGGACGGCATAGCCACTGCCGGTGCCGTCGGAGGTTATTGCTCTATGAGGTATCCCGGCGACGACGAAAGAGCTGACGGGAGGCGAGACAAGGACAGGGACCTCTTCTCGCCGTCTTGGCTTTCTCTCCGAATCCTGTGAAGAAAATAACCAAACATCAGAACATTGAAATCATCAAAAGGAGAAACATTGCTTGGTACAAGAAGTTCACATCCTCGAACTCATCTTGGTAGACCTGGAATTCGAGCTCGACGGCGTAGCAAGATGGACGGTGCGACGACGCAGCCACTGCCGGCGCCGTCGGAACGGTACTGCGCTCGGAGGTATCCCTGCGGCGGCGAGAGAGCTGAGGGGAGGCGAGAGGAGAACAAGGGTGGAGGAGGGGCGGGGGATTTGAAGTGGTAATAGCACGCCCTCCATGATCGGCAGTTGCCACGCACGGAGCTGACCAGCGGTTGCCATGGATTGACCCACACGGGGCTGACCGGCGGTTGTTTCCGGCTTGGACATCTTATCCGGCGGCGGGTATGGTGCTCGAGATGCTGCGCGACGGGGCTAGGGTCGATTTGCCAGATCGACGGGGTTCGAAGTCGGCGGGCGCCGACGGGCGGGTAGGCGGCCGGCGGCGCAGCATGCTGACATGGGAGGAGGCGGCGTACGGCTGAAGGTCGATGGTAGAAGCGGCGCGGTGATCTATGGAGAAGCCGAGCGAAGCCGAGCGCCGGAGCCGTAGCTGGCGGCGTGGTCGGGGATTGGATTGGCGGCGCGGCACGAGACGGAGACGGCGGCGCGGAAAAGGGGATCCTAGTCTGAAGGCTGCTCGGTGGTTGCAGCATAGTTTTTTTTTCTGCTGAGCGGAGGACGTGTTTTCTTTTTTCTTTTTTTGCGTTAGAGATTTTTTCCTGGACGTGGGCGCGGTTTTTCCTTTGGTTTGTGCGACTGTGCGGGATCGTTGGTGTCCGTGTTCCATGGTACGTCGTCCGCCTCAAGGCCAATCTAGGTTGGTCTCGCCTTCGTCGTCTCCCCATCCTGCCTCGCCTTCCAATCAACCTCCGGAAGTTTGACCCGCGCGTGCATCGCCTTGGTTACCCTCCTCGCTGGCCTTGCGGCGCACCGCTCCCACGACCTCGACGCGTGCGTGGTGAGTGCAGGGCCGGTCCTAGGGCGGGGCGGGAGGGGCGGCCGCCCCGGGTCCAGAAATTATGGGGGCGCTCCCGTGTATATGTGCATGTGTACACTAGGCTTAGTTAATGTGTATGTAAAAAAGAAAAAATCATTTAGCTTAAAAAGGCCGTGGTGGAGTGGCGCTTAGCAGTTGGGCCCTAAAGGCTTTGCCCTCGTAGCTGCACGGGGAATACGATCAATCGGTCTGGACGTCCTATGCGTCGGGACCTGCGAGCATTAAGTACATCACAGCGTGATTCGATCGCATCCGTTTTTCGCGTCTGATATGAAAACCAAAACGCATCCGCATCGTCGCCTGCATCGGCCGTCGCTCGACCGCGGCAGCGCAGCAGCTTGGCGAGTCGGCTGATTCCGTACTTCGTTGTCGCATTCCGGATCGCCCAAGGCCCCGCGCCGGCGGTAGGTATTTGATCAATTTTCAACCTCCCTAGTTCTTTTGTAGGTTTATGCCGTAATTTGGATTACTAATTTTTATTGTTTGTAGCGTCGTTATCTATTTTAGATTGCGAAAAGATAGAGATGGTCCCCTCACAATTTTTTGTTGAAGATTAACATCAGCAATTTAACAAATCCAGACGAATAGTTCATGTGGGGGAACAAAGTAAAAGATGAGATCCATATGGAAGATAATATTGACATTAACGGGGCTGATAACAATGTGAGTGATCATGAGTACATATTTAATTTTTATTTTCTACATAGTCTGCTAATGTGTATGAGAAATCAGTTCATGTGGATATTTATGACCCAACAAATTAGGCTAACCTTGCTAACAAAAGGGACACATTAGTAGAGAAGGTGGCATATCAGAAAAATAAAAATACTACTCCTTTAAATGACAAGCCAACGGTTAGTAAGCGTTTTCCACCTTAAAATTTGCGTCTCATTTCTCTCACTGATCTCCATTTTACAACCATATAATATGTCTATACTAAGGGCCCCAAATTATAATCTCGCCCCAGGCCCCTGAAATCTCTGGACCGGCCCTGGGTGAGTGGTGGACCAATTTAGTCAGATCAACTAGACACGAGCAGATAACTATTGTATCTAAATGTGTGCTCAATTTCGAATCGTATCTTCTGAACTTCAATTAAATGATTTATGCAAATGGTGCAGATTGCAGAGGAGGTGGATAGGCTAAATAATAGATGGTGCAGGTGCTTATCCCTGTCAGTTCGCCTTTCTGTGAAGAACAACAACCAAATTAGTTAATTTCGAGGATTAGACAGTGCAGGTGCTTATCTTTTTTCTAGATTTCATACAGTTGAAGTAGCTTTTTTGCCTCAGTGAAGTGGTTGAAAGCTTTTCCCGTCACAAAGAATCCCACCTTGGAGAAAGCCTCCGTGACATTCTTCATCCATGCATACTTGATACATGATTCACTCTTCACTGTATATTGAATGTGGTTATATGGGTACCCAGACATTATTTGCCATGCTTTGGGATCATGCTTGAAGATATGACCGTGTTCGTGAAATATAGGTCTTTTGTGATTGTTTTCCCTTCCACGGAATGACGGATTCATGTTTTTTTATGTTGCTTCCAGGTTATCCGGGAGTAGCAAAAAATGATTGCGCGGTATTTCGCTCTAACAAGTTCTGCAGTTTTCAAAATTGAAGTCTTCTCAATACTGTTTTTTTAGTATTGGGACAAGAGGTTTCTAAAATTTAAAAACGAGAAAGGAAGCTCAGTTTTTTAACTGTGATCAGTTTACTGAGTCTCATGCTTGTTGATATTAAAGAGCAGTAATGCCGTACATCCTTATTTTTCTGAATTGGATTTTTTGTCTGATCAAATACAGGTTACCTGGCTCAACTCCAAAACAATTGTGGTGAAGGCCTTCTGAAACCTGTGGTGTCTCATCAGGCATTAAAAAGATCCTTTCCATCAGACTGCATATCCTTCATATTAATGGTGCTTTTTGGCTATACGGCTTGCCTAACTCATAGTTCTGATTTTTTACATGTACTCTTATGTATTTGTGCTTCATCACATATGGATCGACTAGGAATATTAATCAAATAGGAATTTAGCTTAGTCCTTACTAGCATTTCATCTGGCACAGGCCGTGCTACTCTGAAAGTGGATAGCAGGTTCAGTTAGAAGAACTGCTACAGTTCACGGTTGGTAATGAAATATTTTTGGCACAGCCTCATAAATAGAGATTTGTAGTATGCACTTACACCAAGATCTTGTTTGCACAATTTTGTGGGCTCTTTGCGATCGGCAGCCACTTTACTTTTACTGTCCCGAAATTGATATTTTTGTGTGTACTAACGGTCCTGTGCCCCTGTATACCCTTTTGGAATCTAATAAGCGTTTGCACTTCCATAGTCTCATTGGTTTGCTTAAGATAATTTGACATGCACCCTTCTTTGTTACCTCACACTGATGCATGGAAACGTATCTCACTCCTAAGGATCTTAAACCAATCTTATTCTGTCTATTTAACCATATCTCTTACGTAAAAGAATTTTAGCTGACAGTCTTTTGATTATGTCATTGCTTCACATACTGTCACTTGTGCCACATTTATAGATTTCCAACAGAAGACTGTAAGGAGGAGGAGTCACAGCAAGCATCAAGAAAATTATACCCTATTGCTGATTAATTTATTGCCTATTCAAGGTACGTAAGTCTGGGATTTTTGTCTTCAGTTTGTGTTTCTGTGATGCACTGTTTTGGTCATTCAATGCATGTCCGTATGTAGACTTCACATGTTGTTTGCTTTTCTTGCTCCTGGATATGTGTTCTGCCTAATACATGAATGTCTTTGGTTGTGTTACACATCTATTATGATATCCTATTGTACAATTTTCATGCATATTTTGGGACGGGAAGGCTTTCTGTGACAGTGCTACCATTAAACCTTTAGTATCTTTCTTGTGTAGATGGAACCCATTAGACTTACAAGTAAGCGGACCTATGCAACCATCACTGAAACCCCACCGACCCCTAGGTTTAAGGATTTTGATCAAATTGAGTTCCAAGATACCCTTCTCTACGCAAAGTGGAGCATTTGCGTCAGGGTGGACGTAAAATTCCGTCCTAATAAATATGGTGAAAACATTTCCTTTATTCTAATGGATAAGAATGTAAGTACCAAAACTTTTTTGATAAATTGCTAAAATGTAAAGATATATTTATCACAACCTTACCTTTTCTTCTCAAACACATCCAAGGGGACAAAACTTGAGGCAAATGTTTGGGGACATGTGGAAGTAGAGAGATTCAACCGCATACTGCAACCTGGTTGCAAGTATGTTATTCACATGGTTACATTTGGTTGTAACATGGAAGATGTGGACTTCAGAGCGATTGGACATGAATATGAATGCTCCTTTAGTCGATGGACAGTTGTTGAACCTTCTATGCCGCTCGAGTTCCCAGTACTCCCAAAGCATCTGATGCCATTTTGGGACGTTGTCAGGCGACCAAATAAAACCTTTGTAGGTATGTATAGTATATATTTCACCTATAATACTCATATGGACCAATGCAACTTCGAAATGAAGTCGACTAATGGTACTTTGTACAGACATAGTCGGCATAGTCGTTCATTGTTGTGAACGTGAACGTATTGGGATGTCCAATTATAGAGAGGCTATCTTCATGGATGCGTGGTACGTGTAGTTACTAAATAAACACCACAACTATCTTTAAACATGATAGTAAAACGATGTTTTTCAAATAATATTTCAAAAACTTCAAACTGTAGGCGCAATCTTATTCCCGTTGGCATTTGGGGTTCTCAGTTGATTCAGAACTCATACCTGTGGTCAACGGCTGAAGACGGCAACCCTATTGTTATTGCAACTATGTTGGAGAAAGACATTAAATTTGGTAACTGATCTTTTTTGCATATCCATATATTGTATATTTAAAATAATTTATTCAAACACTGAGATGATCATATTTTTCACATTATTAATGCTAGATGATTTGAATACCTCAGAGCATACAAAATTTGCATTCAACCCAACTCATCGTGCATCACTTCCTCTCCAGGGTGAGTTATTTTAACATGACACCAAATTACAAATTTAACAACAGAACTAATCATTTCTATACACAAGTTAAATTGAAATGTTAAATGCAGATATCCGCCAAAAAATAATTAGTGGAGGGCTTGACATGAGGTTCGTGCGAAGGTTTCTTGAGAGGAGGTGGGCTTTTCTGGCGGTCGTGTTGGCTAAAAGGGAGAGAAAAGTTGTATGGTATTCATATGATCTCTGTGTGTTCTGTAATCTGGTGAGGAAATTGAATCGTCGTTCTATTTTGGTATTCCGTCTGTACAATGTTGTTTAAAAAAACCTATTGTGTGAAGCCTTGCATGTACCGTCAGACATCAGTATAGATGTGTCAGATATTGTGGGACTATGGCAGAAATTTTGCATCATGACATGCATTGTCCATTAGCGGTCGTGTTCAATATCAACATACCCGACGCCCAAGGTAACATAGATGAGATCAAGAGATTCATAGATGCGAGGTGGGTAACTCCACCGGAGGCTATGTGGAGGATATTTGGCTTCACCCTCTGTGAGAACCACCCGTCGGTCCTGCAGTTGCCTCTACATCTCCCAGACATGCACAGGGTCACATTCAAAGAAGGAGATAACCTGAATGACGTCCTGGCCAGTGAAGATGCATCAAAGTCTATGTTGACGGAGTATTGATAACCCCCAAGAGCAAGGGATCACTGTAGCACCTCTCAATGTGGAAGTAAGGTATCGATCCGCAGGAGCAAGAAGGAAAAGTTATATATTCCCTACAACTAAAGTATCACAAGTTTTAGTTGATTATGCACTAAACAAGTTTGGACAACAAGGTGGTTGATGGAAGTTCGATGTAGCAAAACAAGAATGTAAAAGTGTCCCAATCCTCTTCAACGCAAGCGGACAAGACAAAGGTTTTCTCTTCTAGAAACAATGGACATGGGTTCATGGGTTCACTTAATCCTCTCTCTCATCTATGGTGATTATCATGTTATAGATAAAGTACACACAATTGTCATATTTTAATGGTAGCTTTTATGACAGCTATATGTCCTAAAACACATAGTTGAAAGAAATATTCATTTGTGTTGCTAGGTCACCCTCGTAAGGCTAGCGTGGTTGCTCTCACTCCCACATCATACTCTTTCTTTTTACCCCCAGATAAAGGATGTTGGGCGGTACTGTGTCACTCAATACCTATGCCGTGTCACATCGGCCATCCCGTACCCACATACATCATACTTCTTTAAGAACAATATTCAACCAAAGTATGACAAGTCATAAAAGATCCAACACAACGGTAAATGCATAACAAATCATCTCATACCACAATATTCACCGCAAAGGTATTACATAGATGACCGTAATCATGTTTAGCAGCTCATACGGTACTAATTAGTGAAGCTCAAGAGAGAGGAGAGATACATAAGTTACCACCACAAACCCAAGTCCAGGGGGTGGACTACTCCCCCTTCATCATGCTGATGATGGTGGAGAAGTTCTTGCTGTAGATGTTGATGATGAACACGCCGGAGGGGGGTGGAGCCCTCCAGAGGCAATTCCGGCGGCGTTTCCCCCCTCCGATCTTCTCCGGCGGCAGCCTTCTGTCTCTCTGTTTCGTGGTTTTGTGTTTCTCCGCCGCCTCTTTCCAGAGAACGTCGGGAGACCTTTTTTATAGGCGTTTTTAGGTCAAGACGGAGTCGGTGGAGGAAAGATCGACGGCAACGGAGCCACGAGGCCCAAATGGGTGGGTCCCACGCGGCCACAGTACCTGGCTGCGTGGGCCACCCCCTTTTCGCCTTGCGGGCTCCGTTTGCTTGATTCCTTCGCTCCTACGTCTTCTTCCTTCCAAAATAACGACCTCTGTATTTTTCCAGAATTTTATGACGATGTTTGGGTCCCTGAAACATAAAAGGAAAGAAATTGGGTTTTCTGCCTGCGCAGGGTTAATTCCATAAAAATAGGAAACAATTATTTTATTTCCTAAAATCATTAAATAACAGTGGTATAACCCTTATATGATGCAAATATGATTAGAATATAAGTGATAAAGTGCAAAGTTCATGTATGCATTTTACATGCATCAAGTATTTCGTGGCTAACCAGACACACGTGTGGGCTCGAGATATTCTGTACAAGGACTTCCCTAGAAGGTTCACATGGCAAAGAACAAAGTATTGGAGGAGAAGGAAACTCGGTTACCAAGTAGGCCGAATCGTTTCAGCCAATCCCTCCGAGGGGGAACGTTACTTTCTGAGGATGCTTCTAAACCACGTACTAGTCTCGGTATCCTTTGAAGACCTGAGAACCGTGGAAGGTGTGCTATGTGATACCTTTCGTGAGGCCGCTGAGAGGAGGGGTCTCATCGAGTCAGACAACACCCTCGACGAGTGTCTTACTTAGGCAGAGCAGTGGGCCATGTCAGGTTCTCTCAGGAGGCTCTTTGCAACAATCTTGGTATTCTGCGAGCCTAGCAACGTGCGCAGTCTTTGGGATAGGCACGTTGAGGCGATGTCTGACGACTACAGGCTACGTCACACGTGCCCAACCGTGGTAGAGAAGATGGTGTTGCTTGATATTAGGGGAATGCTGCAGTCCATGGGAAAGGACATAAAGTTGTTTGCTCTTCCGGACATCGATGAGACTTATGACAGCACAGAAGGCGAGGCCCGAGAGGTCATCGAGGAAACCACTATCGAGGTTGACGAGCACGACAAATCCCTGGAGTCCTCACTAAACCTCGAGCAGAGGGAAGCCTATGACGAGATACTAGCGGCAGTTGACGACAACGAAGGGGGCGTCTTCTTCGTCGATGGCCCGGAAGGCACTGGGAAGACCTTCCTATATAGGGCATTGCTCGCTAGGGTTCGAGGCACAAAAAAGGTCGCGGTGGCCACATCGACATCAGGTGTCGCCGCATCGATCATGCCTGGAGGCATTACCGCCCACTCGAGGTTCAAGATCCCACTAAACATCGAAGAAGGTCGATCATGCAACTTCACCAAGCAGTGTGAAACAGCCAAGCTACTGAGGATGGCTTCACTCATCCTATGGGACGAGGCCACCATGACGAAGAGGCAGGCGGTTGAGGCGTTGGACAAGAGCATGCGAGACATCATGGGCCGACAAGACATACCTTTTGGGGGAAGACTGTCGTGTTTGGTGGGGACTTCAGGCAGGTGCTTCCGGTAGTCAGGAAAGGGTCACGAGGTCAAATTATTGACGCGAGCCTACGTAGTTCGTATCTCTGGAGTGGAATGCGGCAGAAAAGGCTCGTCGCCAACATGAGGGCGCATAAAGACCGGTGGTTCACGGAATACCTATTGAGGGTAGGCAATGGCACCGAAGAAACTGACGAGCAAGGGAACATCCATCTACCCGAAGACATATGCGTACCTTCGACAGGCGAGGTAGCCGACATAGAGAAGTTGATCGACCATGTATTTCCTGCCCTAGACCACAATATGGCCAATCCGGATTACATGACGTCTAGAGCAATCCTCTCTACCAAGAATGACAACGTCGATGTAATAAACATGCGTATGATAGAGCGTTTTCAGGGCAAAGAGATGAATGCCATCGACGCAGATATTGTGATGGGACAACACGCTGGGCGTAGGGTATTTCTTCCTCGAATACCTCTTTGTCCGTCCGATGACGAAATGTTCCCATTCAGATTCAAGAGGAAGCAGTTCCCGATCAGACTAAGTTTTGCCATGACAATAAACAAGGCGCAAGGACAGACCATTCCGATTGTCGGCGTGTACCTTCCGGAACCAGTATTCTCACATGGTCAGCTCTACGTGGCATTGTCCAGGGCTACCGCAAAGCGCAACATTAAGATCCTCGCATTCAAGGACACGAGAAAGGAAGAAACCAAAAATTCAAAGAAACGGAAAACACCCGAGTCCTTTGATTCCTTGGTAACGATCACACAAAACACAGTATACAAGGAAGTTCTTAGCGCTTGATGCCATTGCGCCAAATGAATTTGGTCATTTCGACGTTGTGCAAGAATATCTTAGGTCTCAATGGGGTGCATTTTAGCTTGTAAGAGATATTAGTTAGTTTCTATCTATTTTTATGCATGACACTGAATTATTTGAATTGTAATTTTTATATTTCTGTAATATCACATGCCTATCTTTGTTATATATACGTGAAGAATGTTTGTGTGTTTTTCAATATTTACACGTGCGATATTTATAAGAGCCGTCGCAACGCACGGGCATTCAACTAGTGTTTCTGTACGTGTTGACAAAGCCTGCCATTAAACACTCGACACGTGGTACGCTCGACAAAGCAGGAATCCTAGCTCGATTGAATTATGTAGAGATTCCTCGAGGTTGTCGCACAAAGAATTACTGGTGTAAGAGAAAATATGGTACAACCTTGCTAATCAACTTTGTGTCGGGAATGTACATTGTGGAATCGTCGTGATTCGACATGAGAGTATATATGAAGCAGGATTGGTAGTTATCTAATAAATTCATTTTGTCTAAAACAATCTTCCTTCCAGTTGTCTTGCTCTCAATGGTCTGTGTAAAGTATCTTCAACACTGCAGTATGCACATCTCATGATGGTATATTACTCATGACACTGTTTCGCCTAATTATTTTGTGACATGTGGTTGCTTTTGCTGTTTGTTTGATTTAGTGTTGGTTGTTGCACTGAAGAGCAGTACGTATATCTTGCCTAAAATAATCTTCATGTAGTACTGTTCCTACAAAAATGCAATACCACAAATAGGAGCGTACACACCTAACAAAATAATCGTTGATTTTATCAAGATTCGTGTAACAAATTTATCAACGAATCTTTAATAAATGTCAAGGCATTATTAATAATTGATAGATTTTACCCGTAATTGTTTTTGATAGATTTGTGTAATCATGATTTTAGATTCATGCACTAACATGAATTTTCTGTGCACACATTGACAAAAAAAAATTTAAACCATGCATTAACATATTTTTTAGTTTTTTTAACATGTAAAATAGTACGAATAATCTGATTCTTTGGATGCAAAATCAACGATCATTATGTTAGGCGCGCGCGCTCCTAGTTGTGGAAAAACCGTGTTGCTGTTCTTCCGGATGTCTTGAGTAAATGCTTGGGGTTGCACGTACTAGTACTGTTCTGTGATAGCGTGATAGCTTCCAGTCTATAAATTGCAGGCGATGAAAGAGCGCAGCTGCTTCAGTCTATGACATGAGCATTCCTATGCGACTTGTTTTTTTATTGCTGCCAAGTGGAGATATGAAACAAACTGAAGTTCATTTTGTGACGTTGTTGCTCGTGTGCCTTGCCCTTTATCTGACAAAGGCGTTCATATTACTATTGTGGGATCGGAAGTCGCCAGGAATTGAGAGTTTTGGCGACACCTTGACCGATCTAGAGGTTGGAGGAGCACACAAACTAGATAATTTGTCACGGCGATTATCGGGATTTTTTCATTTTCAGTATATCTGTGGAACATACGTAGGTCCCTAAAACATGCACCGTTCTCGTCCAGTGCAATTGCAGATCATTATGGACGTGTTCGATACTTGTTCTTAGCAGCAAAGACATTTATGTGTTATCGACACACACTAGTATCTAAAGAGGTAAATGGGGTACCCAAGGAGGCCTCACAGAGCTTAGCAACTCTGGGCCGTTGGATCGGCCAGTTACAGCCTCATCTGGACTGTCCATTTTGTGGCTTACTTTTTTTACTGCCCAGACCACTCACTGCCGGTGGGGCCAAACGTTACCGGTCCCATTTGACAGCCACACAGTGGGCCGCGTGCTCGGTGCCCCTTCGGACAGCATGGTCGCGCACACTGCCCGTGGGGCCCGGGACGCGTGTCCGTTTCCGATTTGTGCGCTCGGCAGGAAGGTCGCCTTGGTCACTATCTTGTGGCCCTGCGTATTGCCTGGCCCACGTTTCAGTCAGTGTGGCTGGCTCAAGGAAGGGTGGACACGTTTTTTGGCGCGGAAATAATATCTCTCTTGGAGAGGGTAGTATGGGGATTTCCCCTCCAAGTCGACCGACCATCCCGGAGTCCTCCTCGCTGTCGACTCCTCCATGGTCGCCGGGTACACAATCTACGGTCATGGCGCCCTATCCCTGGCCTCGATTGGGGAGAGGAGCCCGCACGCCTCACTTTCTGCTTCGCCGCTCTCTCCCCCGTCGGTGTCACCTCCGCTGCTCCTTCCTCCCACCTACTCTTTCATCGCCGGAGATTCAGATCTGCCGCTGTTTCTCCTCTCCCTCCGTGCAGGAACAACGGGTGGCCGGCGGGAGGAACGCGTAGTCCGTACTCGCACCGTCGCGCGCCATGCTGGTACTGGGAGGAGCGGCTGGTGGCCGGCGTGAGCTGCGCAGCTAGCCACTCGCACCTCCGTTGTGCCCCTTCGCGCGCTGGGAGGAGCGGCTGGTGGAGCTCCGCCCTTCTTGCACGTCTCCCGTGTGTTGTGCTGAATTGCCTTCCTCTTCCGCCTCTTCATTGTCACCGAGGACCCTGGCCAGCAGCGCAGCAACATGCCCTCCGACGCCCCTCTTCTTCATAGGAGACCTACAGGTTCTTCCTTCTCTCTCTCTCTCTCTCTCTCTCTCTCTCTCTCTCTCTCTCTCTCTCTCTTCAGCAATATCCAGATCCATCTTACAAGGGAGTCATGAAGTGACTGGGTATGGATCCATCCAGATTCGAAAGTTTTTTTCTCGTGTTCTGTTCATGGGAACAAATACTTCGGCATGTTGAATGCTTGCATTTTTTTTCATTGGAACTAATCAAGATCCGACGCCTCTTCTTTGAATTGGTTCTGAGGTGGGATTTTTTTGATTCCAGACTACGCCGGTGTGGGCTCGTGACAGTGAGGTTCGGGAGGAGTGCACCCTTGCCTGGAGAAGCACCAGTTGTTGCTCCACCGGAAAGATGACCGTCACCATCAGCAGTAGGCTATCCTAGCATCCACAATAATCATGTCAGCAGTGAGATTTTTATGTAAGTTCCAGGGTATGCTTCTCCTTGTGTGTTGGGTCATTTTTTATTGCTGGTTAAGATTCATGAGCCAGTAAATTATTCTTGCCTCATTATACTGTGAATTTGATCATTTACATCTACTTGATTGTTTCAGTGAAAATTGTTGTTATGCCTGCAGATTAGTGGCTTATAACAAAAAATGTATGTATCATGCATCTGGGTATGGAAGGAAAAGTACAGCAGCGACTTGTGGGAGGTTGCAGAATTTAAAACATATATAAGGTGAGCAAATTAGTTCCGGTAGTGCAGTTATACTATAAACTAGATAAATTTAGTAGTATTTTTATTATCCAGCATGGTTATGTGTTTCTTAGGAGATTTGCAAGCAGCTCCATAACTAATTCATTATTGTGTTCCCGTGCTGATATAAATAGTGCATACAAAATAATATATTTATCACTTATGTAATCGTTCATTTGACCTGTTAGAATACAAGTAGATATTTCATTATTCCTCTTGATTGATTAATATTCGATCTAATGCTTATATTTTCATACTTCCATGTACAAGAGGTTGGTGTACATGAAAAAAGCGATGTAGTATTTGATCGTGACATTTTTAATTTTGCTCGAGTTCTTGGCTTGCATCGGGGCTTTGTTATGATAGTTATTCAGTCATGCAGGCTCTACCCTTAATTTTTTTCCAATTACATTTCTTATTTGAAGTGTGTCGTCCAACTGTGCATCACAGCCCAGTCTTTTTTCTCCGTGCTGTTGGCGACTATTATTTTTCTGGTCACCACTAGGTGTTTCTATTTATTCTGTTTTTTGGTGACCAGCTTTGCGCTTCCCTGCATTTTAGAAGCTTCAAACTGAGATATTTTCCTTTTTTGTTTCAGGATGTAGACTTATCTGGAGTTATACAGTCACCACTCTGTAACAAAGGTGTTCCTAATCAAGAGTGATTATTAAAGAAACTCAAAGATGTTCCTAATCATACGAAGGTGATTATTGTTACATTCATATTTTTTTAATCCTTTTCAAAGAATGAATCAGGTTTCATTTTCCATCGAATTAATATGGAGTTACATATATTTATGTTGGATACCTTATTGCCATTTTTTGACATTCTTTAAGTAGGCACCATGTATATGAAGTAACGGAGACAATAACAGAGCGCATGAATTCTTCGGGCACTGCTTTCCAATCTCTTCGGCCACTGCTTTCTTACCTGCTTGCTTTTTGTTTCTTTCGGATTGCTTTACTATTCTGTTCTTCAATCTTTTCTGTCTCTTTCCGTTTTGCCCATTCTGATTTTAAGGCGCTCTTTCTTTACTCTTTAGATTTTTCATTTTTTTTCTTTGTTTTGGATCTGATCTTTTTCCTCTGTTTTTGTCTTGCCTTTTGTTCTCCCCTGTGTTCGTGTTGTCGGGTCTGGTATATTTTCTCTTCGTCTCTGTTATATGTTCATTTTGTCTCTTTTTATTTTATTTTATTTGTCCTCAAGGTACTAATGCATCCACATGTAATTGTTTCTTCTGGTTTTACCCACATGGGGTTATCTGACATTAGTACCTTTGTGGTTCAGTTTAATACTGGAAACAAAATAGCTTTGTTGTCATTATCCTGACATGTTATTCATCTATTCTAGATGTGTCTATATGTCCTTGCAGGTCATAGGACTAACTTTTAGATGCTTATGTGAATTAATTATAACTAATAAGATGACTGTTTCATTATTTTCAGCATTGGATCCGAACTATTTATACCATATGGGGTTCCCGACTCATGGGTTTCTCTGTCTCTTTAGTAACATGGGTGCATCTCCATAGTCATACAGGTAAGTTCTCATGTGCCCACTGCCAAAGCTGCTGGTCAATGTAAAATTGTAGTTTCATTAGGTGGATTTTCCATCTATATGTCACAGCAATATTTTTTGCTAGAACGCCTCGCATATCTCATATGCTCCAAGCTGTCAACTGCATAATTGAAAAGTTGTAGTGGCTCAAATTATTTGGATATTGAATGTTTCTCTTGCTTCAGTTTAGTAAATGTTTCTTCCATATTGACTGAACCAATAATCTTCATGTTAATATTTGTCTCATAATTTACAGGGCACAACTAATTTACCGCTGGATTTGCCAATTCTATACTGTGGTGCCACCTCGTCAGTAAGATTTTTCCTTATGCCGCTGTCAGAAGCCCGTATAAGGCTGACCACGGCGTCATCGGCTAGATGGACTTGTAGGTACTTGATGATTTGTTCGTAAGCAGCTTTGTTGCCTTTGAATACGGCTATGGCCAACACAAACTTTTTTAGTTCAAGTTCAGTCTGTTCTCTTTGTATCACTAAACTATGTGATGAATAAAGCATTTTTTAGTCTTTTCGGATAATTTTTGTTGCAGTTAAGCACACATATATAAACGCTACACATTTTCCTGAACTATATTGTGTATTTTCTGAAGATCCTGCACTATCACATCCCAATTTTGTCATGAACCGCATACGATAAGTTCAAGCTTTGCAGAACTCAAATAGTATTTGTACCGTGTTTCTTTTCTTCTATATAAAGAACATGCCATTTTCTTCCTATCAGGCCAACTTTGTTATTTACATTTATGTATTTTATTTATTCAGTATCTTACAATTTGTGCATATTTTCCAATGTATTCTATACTGAGCTCATGAATGCTAGCATTATAACATGTGTACAGTTGCAGACTGTTCTGAACCATAAATTAAATTCAGTTATGAGCTTGATTTATTTTTAGAAACTTCAAACATGAGTATTCTTTTGTCGTGTTTCAGGATGTAACCTTATCTGGACTTATATACAACTGCCGTTCCTAATGTCGTGAGAGTGGGGTAGAGAAAAGAGCATGGGGTGTTGCTAATCGCATGCAGGTAATATTTACTACATTCAGATTCTTTCTGTGTACCTTTTTTGAACATGCACCAGGATCCATTTGACAATAAGTTAACCTTGAAATCCATGTTTTCATGTTGGATAGCCCATTGTCATTTTTTGACATTCCTTTAAATAGCTGGATCAATGCAAGGCAAAGACAACAAATGATAGATTCACATAACACACTAAAACCAAGACCACTGTAATGTATGGAGTACATGATCTTTCTCAACACTTTTTGCATTTCTTCATTTTGTTCTTTACAATACATTGCAAGTTAGGCAGCGAGAGACGTGTGTTATGGAGTCGGCAGCACAGGAGCTAGGCTGGTCGTTGTCCTATATGAAGCCACCACTCACTGTTGCATCCCTTTGTTCGCCCTGCCGCCTCCGACTCCTACTGAACCAGAGGAGATTGTGTCGCTGCTAATTCGTTGCTACAGCCCTGCCCTTCTCAACCATGTCGAGGTCATGCTGCTGCTGCTTTTTTTGTACACTGCAGCACTGCTCTCTACCTGATGTAGTGATGGTTTAAGTGATGGTAGTATGCTGCTCTGCGAGAGGGTGCCACCGCAACCCTGCTCTCTACCTGATGTAGTGATGGTTTAAGTTATGGTAGTATGCTGCTCTATCAGACGGTGTGTACGGTGTTCTAATCCGGAGTGTTCCTGTGTTTTCCATAGTCAACTAGCTGTAGCGACAACTTTCGTGACCCACATAATTTTGGTTAGGTACCAGATCTATTATGTAAGAGCAAATGATGGTAGTGCAATACTTGATGTATAAATATCTATATTGGGTGTGCATCAGTCCTAACAGACAGATTGCTGCTTTTTTGCTTTGACGACCAAATTGTAGCTCTTTATTTGATAAGAAACATACAAATTTAGACTATATGGGTACAAGAGCCACACATGCAGGTATGAGAATCTGTGCTGTTCTGATCAAACTGCATCCGTTATGTTGAATGCGTTTAGCATGAGGGTTAAACAAAGCATGCCATCTTTCTTTTCGGATAATAATCATGCAGTTATCCACATGTTTTGCTACAGTTGTGGTTCCCAGGTTGGATCATTTATTCAAGTCTTAACTTCCAATTTTATCTCATTTACATCTGGCCAGTTAGTTCCCTGTTTTCCTGCACTTGGTGAAAAACCCATAGAAAAAGTTGGCTTATTTGAGGTTACCGTTTTTCACTTCATTTTAATTATTGGTCCGGTAGCCCCAGCTAATCCATGTGTTTTCTTAACATTTTATCATGAGCTTTTGCTTGATGTGTTGCTCTGTTCTTCCAATTTTTTTGTTTTTTTTCCGTCGAGCATCTTGCTGGAGATTGCTGACCAGGGCTACCGTTGGTGATATTTCAACACCTTCTGTTGGGTTTAAAATGGTCCATCCTTCATAGTTATATTAAATAGGTTGCCAGCTTTCTCTTATGCTCAGTAGCAGACTAGCAGGTGTATATTTGGTTATCCATAATATTCAAGGAAAGTTTATTTTTGTATTTATTCTGTAACTGATTGGAGGATATTATTGGTGTAAATTACCTAATGCAGTATTACATTTTTTATTGTTATTACTTATGATATAGAACTGAATTAGGTTCACTTATGTAAGTCCTCATTGAAGTTTATAGGGCTACCTTCAGCGATTTGCCATTTAAAAACTAAGGTGATCCAGATAGTTGGTACATGTCCCTACCACTCGGACTCTGACTTTAGTGAAGATGATCAGTTCTCCGGCTCCTAATAGTCTCAGATTATGTCCTGATGGAAAGAGCTCACTTGGTGGTCAGCCGATAGATGAAAGGAATAACTGAATTCCAGACCATGATCTGTACACATTTTCGCTAGCAGCTATATGCTGTATGCTTCGTTGGTTACCTTTGCTGATATTTTCTTTGTATATGTACTTGCTAGATGCCAGTAACTTCTACCCTACTGTTGTTTAGAGTCTTTTGTGCCTAACGCCAATCTGCCCTATCGAACCAGAAATCTTATGTACGGAAAACCTTATTTATGGATGTGTGATGTTTCAAACCGGCTTGGCAATAGCTGCATATTCCATGGCATCATGTCAACTGACTTTTCCATTGCCCCATGAATTAAGAGATAAGAAAACGAAAACTCGGAAGTGAGTGTGGGCTTGGGTGGCTCGGCAGACAACATCCCATGCCCAGTTCTATTTCTCGCCTTTTTTCAAAGGGTGCGGACAAAATGTTAATATTATCGCGATGATAACATTGGCTAATCCTCTCTCTTCTATCCTTCACCGTTATCTCTGTTGATAAACACTTCTTCTCTGCATCCGTAACTTGAGCAAAATAATTACTTCTGGTCCACATCATGGTTGTTGGCTTTAAACAAACACTATATTTAATAATATTTACCATAGCGTTTTACCAATCGATTATCACTGTTAAATGCGGGTGGCGCGCGGCAAGCTGCGCTTTGAGATGCCACCATCTAAACAACGAATTTTCAGGATTCCCTTCCCCAGGCTTGGTTTGGCCAGCTAATTGTTTGTCTCACATTTTCTCATGGATATTTGTGCCCAATCTGCTTATTCTTTATGGTTTGCTTAATTCTCAGGCCAGCCAGTTTCATCGGTGATGAGGATCAGCCTACCTTTGAATCAACAGATCAATTGCGGCAAGTAGGCAAGTATCCATAGGACACGGATACTGATTCGAGTGAGACTGATCAGTTCCCAGGTTACTACCCAAGTCTTCCTTCGTCACCAATGCATGGCACAGAGAGCAGCTAACATCTATGACAGCTATGACTATCTGATCATGTGATGCCTCTCCATTGGCCAGCCCTGCTTGCCTATCAGTTCCGGTAGTATATATGTACTAATGTGTCCTCACCGAACTACCTACTATATTTCTGTGCTATCTAAGTTTAACGATATATAGAGTGATGGTAGATGTTGTAATGAAGACTATGTATGTAAGAGCATTGTGCTATACTCTAAACCTACAATGCCACTGCTATGTATAATAGTCATGGACAATCAGTGTCATATTAAGAATGTTTATCATAGCGTTTTTCAAATTGAAAACCAGTGTCCATGGCGAGTGGCGCGCGGCAAAGCCGCGCCGGGGGAGCCATGTACATATAAGTCCACGTTTGCTGTGGAGAGCAGTCGCCCTGTGTGAGTGTTGTTGATACTAATTTTGTAGACCAATTTAGTGCGTGTTACAATAAGGGTATTGCACGCTTGAGCTTCATAATGCGCAAAAGCAGAGCGTTGTCCTGCGCGCGCGTGGTCGTTAGGTCGTGTTATTTTTTTATTTTTTTGCGAAACGTTAGGTCGTGTTTTTTTTTTTTGCGAAATGTTAGGTCGTGTTATCGGGTGCCATACATTAGGCGTATTTTGGACACGGTCGTATTGTAACAGGGTCCGTAATTAACATTTAACTATAAACTTTACCCTAAAATTAATAGGGTAACTTTCATTTTGATTTATCTCTGTCAGCCTAAAATAATGACTATCCGTCTATAGCCCATCCATTTTCCTCACCCTTTCTTTCGCCCCACCCGTGCCTTCATAGCCTCCTTTTCTACAAACATTTCTCTTAACATCTATTACAATATCTCAAAATGAATGTTTGAAAAACAGTTCACAACAAAGTACCATGTAATGCCGAATGGGAACGGCTAGTTATTTTGTTCCATGGAAATACACCACCATATGGTAGCTGGGTGGGGATATTTATAGTGAGATGCAGCCTTCGGGTACGTTGAGTAAATGCTTGGGATTACGGAGGGATAGTATTGTTCTGTGACAGTATGATAGCTTCTGGTCTATAAAACATGCGATGGAAAGAGCATGACTGCTTCAATCTATCACATGAACATTCCTTTGTAACTTATTTTCCAGTTTTCTTTTTTTGGGATTGTTGACAAGTGGAGATATGAAACAGACTATAGTTTATTTTCTGACCCTTTTTCTCATAAAGATATGTATCTTGTTATTGTGGGATCGGGAGTAACCAGGAATTGAGAGTTTTGGGGAAGCCAACCCCTCTGTAGGGTAGAGGAGTACAAAAGCTAGCCAATTAGGCATAGCTTCCAGAAATCAGACTGCTGCAGCAGGACAATAAAATTGTTGAGAAGACAGACCCATTAAACAAGGCAAAAGATCCTTTCACGTGCCCCTAGATTCTGGCTGCCTTCGAGCAATTAGGCATGTTACCTAAGTGCAGAATAATGATCAAGCATTTTCAGTATGTCTGTAGAACATAAGTAGGTTTCCAAAATACCCTTTTTGTACATTACAAGTGCGGATCATTATTGAGGTGTTCAATATGGATTCTTAGCCTAACCTTTGATCAACATCGTGTCCAATAGCTCTAATTCAAGGTAGATATAACATTCCAGTCTGATTTGCATTTGGCTTCTTGATCCCTGCTTAAAGATATTCATCGAAGCTGCCACAAAACAATTTACTGGTGTAAGACAAAATATCGTACAACCTTGCTAATCAATTTTGTGTCAAGAAGGTGCAGTAAGGAAGTGTCGTGATTCTTTTTTTTGCGAGTAGGAAGTGTCGTGATTCGGCATGGGAGTATGCATGAAATTCTCAGGAGAAGGACGATTGGTAGTTATCTAACATATATTTTAGAACTATGAACAAATATAACTACTTCATGCTGGAAAAGCAAGGCTTCTCCATGCCTGTCATTTGCACCAAAAACAATCTTCCTTATTTGTTATCCTGCCCTTCAACGCTCTCCATAAAGGAATTATCAACACTGCACTATGCACTTCTAGAGGTGGTATAACCCTTGAAAACACGTTTTTGCCGATTTTTTCCTTTAGTCGTTTTTCCGTCAATGAATTATATACTTATCTTATTCTCTAAATATATTTCCCGACAATTAGTAAACGGCGGAAGAAACTTCAAAGGATTACCCTGGGATCACCAAATATCGTGCCAAATGAGGCCAGTTGTTACTCAAAAAATATGCATGTACGATTTGCCGCATGGGAGAGGACAACTGTATGATGGCCGGTCCCTCTAAGTGTATGTTAGGCCAAAAAATGTGTAGACCAAATTTATAGTCATTTTCTTTGAATCGGACAAGAACGAAAATTTGCATTAAGCTCATGTTTCAAGCCAGAAGTGTCAGAAACAACAAGCCTCTTGAATTGGCTATATCTTGGTCAACTCAGATGAACCCATCCAAGATTACTTCATAATATGTTTTGCTTTCTTGCCTATTTAATCGGCATTCAATTAGAAACTTTATGATATCAAAATTTTATTTTTAGTCTTCTTTATGAATGGAACTCTGGGCAACACAATCCATTGTCCAAGGGAATTCGCTAAGACGATCCCTAGCGTTGATATTGTTTATAACTATGGACTTACTACACAACATCCTATGACACAAGGCCATTCTTGTGATACGATATGTCCCGGTGTTCATGAATAATCTTGAATCGACGGTGGAAGGATGCTAAGACCATGCGGTAGTATGAGCAAAAATGAAAGGGAAAACACGAAACACGTGTAAATCCAGATGCAAACAAAGGGGATAATTAGTAAACCGTACTCAATTCACACCCAAATAACACACTTCTGACGATTTGGCCCTTGAATCCCATAAACAAGTCCACTCAACTCTTACTAAAATTGCATGCTTCTTATTTTTTAGAAAAGGGGTGCGAATCCCCGGCCTCTGCATCAAAATGATGCAAACAACCAACGCATTTTATTGCATAGTATCAAATATCCATCTGGTTACAATTGAAGGATCACACAACGTGGATACAAAAATCAACCACAAAAAATAAGCTCTATCCATCGATTCTCTTAGGGTGCAGCCACCCAACCCGGTAGAAGATAGGTTACGACCATCATCATTCAAATACATCCGGAATCCATAGTCCATGCTGCTCCGCACGGAGAAGATAAGACCACATGTGGATCCAGTAGGTCGCCTTGTTGATAACCTTTGTGCCGTCTTATCGGTGGGTTAAGCGATCCGATAAAACCCAATAAAGAGAAACTTGGCGAGAAGAGATTTTGGAGTCACTCGCTCTAAGGATGTAGGGATGTATTTATAGTCTAAGTATGAAGCGACATGTGAGTGGGTAGGATACATGGACCACATGCAGACTGAATTCACGGTATGTGCTTGCTTTAGCAAAACGATCTTTTGACAATGGGCTCTGCCCAAGACCGGGACTGACTGACTTTATACAGAGATAGAAAAGGCAGCAATCCAAGCTCGACAACATGTAAATAATTGCTAGCTCGGTGCTACCGGCTATGTCGAGTTACAACATCTTGTGTTCTTCCGTGCCAAAATGGACTTTTAACAATGTTGATAGGATGGAGCGCAACTCATATGGAAAGCCAAAGAGGTGAAAGCCTGAAAGGACGACCTTGTGGCTTTCCCCTAGTCAATATATATAACCCAGGTGCTACACGGTCGTTGGCCTTATATGCACTAGAGAACAACCCTTGGCAGCGATGGCACAGTCCGCTCTCATAGTCTCATTTGCGGATGATCCACCATGATGAACTACAATTTATTCTTCCCCCATAACCAGTAGCGGACCCAAGAAATTACTGAAGCCCGGACAAACACAGTCGCACGGCAAATCAAGCTAATTATTCGTTAAATTGTCATCAAATTAGGGTCTGTTTGGTAGCTTGGGTGAGCCCAGATAATCTCTCCTGACCCAACTTTCAGTTGTTTGGTAGGCTGGCTAGCGATTTGGGCCATGCCCAGTCGATGCGGAAATGGGCTCTCAGCCTGGCCGGGTAGGGAAGCAGAAATCGAGCTTCGCTCGCGAGCCTGGCCGAGCTCATCCCCGAAAGGTTTTCCCCGCGCGACGCACCGGGCCGCTAGGGCACATCGCCTCGCACCCCGCCTCGTTCATTCTCCCCATTCTCTCCCGCATCCTCCCAGACCTCGCGCCGCCAGGAAACTCGCCCCCGCCCCCGCTCGCTCTCCCCGTCTCTCCCGCATCCACCCAGCCACTCCCTGCAGTTCCCTTCTCTCCCATACCCCTCCGCCTCCCTCCTGTCCGAGTGGTTGCTTGGCGGACGCCGGCATGGAGCTCGCGAGCTTGGCAACCGGTCCGGCTTGATCTCCATCGACGGTCCCTGCGTCATCCGCAAGGGAACACCGCCGCCGGCAAGATCTGCAAGGATCCAGATTCGTCTCCAACTTCGGCCCAATCTGCACCGCAAGGGAACACCGCCGCCGGCAAGATCTACAACGCCACCCCGTCTTCTCACCTCCGGCGGTCAGCACCGCCACCGTCAGGACCACTTCCTCCTCCAGAGCAAAGCTGTTTGACCAGCGAAGGTAGCACTGTCTCCTCCTTTCTCCATGCCTTTCTTTGTTTTATTTTGCTGTCCGATTGTGAATATTTGTTGTGGGCACATGGATGATTTTATTTAAGTGGGCAGTTCGTTTATTTCATTGCATAATAGTTGTGAATATTTGTTGTTGGATGATAGATGATTCTGCCATGTTTATTATTGTGGTCAGTGTTGTTTTTCATGGCATGAAATTGTACCAATTTTGGATATTTGTTGTGGGCAGATGGATGATTCCTCGTTGTCATCCTGTCATCCAATATAATCTCCCATCCTGGATTAACCTAACCGGTCACGAAATCCTAACAACAATTACTACTTTATTTGTAATTGTCCAACTAAATTTGTAAGACCGTGGATGATTCCTCGTTGTCATCCTGTCATCCAATATAATCTCCCATCCTGGATAGCATTCATACTTCTATCGAGGATGACCATGACGAGGAAGTTCCAGATGTTGGTGCTAAAGCCAAGAAGACCGGGAAGACCGGGAAGGTGATGAATTGGACTCCCCCTATGTCAGCTTGCATGATGCGATGTCTTGCCAAAATAGCAGCGAAAGGTGTGAAGACTGACAAAGGATTTAAAGAGATTCATATTAACGAAGCTGCAAATGCCTTGACCAAACCTAGAAGAGCAACATTATTTGGGCCATACTCTGGTATGTACATTCATGTTGAAATCTTCCATTTGGTGTTGTAATGTCATTTTGTTGCTGAAACCTGTTATTTTACTGCTGAAACCTGTTATTTTACTACTGAAACCTGTTACTTTAGTATGCTGAAATATGTTTTTTGGCATAAATTTTAGGATACTCCTACGGATGCTCAATTACTCAACAAACCACTTGTTAACTTTGAATATATGGAAGCTTGCTTTGCCAATAAACTAGCCACGGGAAAGTTTGCAATGGGGTCGAATGAGCCTTTGGGAAAACCTACTGTCTTGAATGGCGAAGGTATTGCTGCTGCAACTCCTATTGTTTTGGACTTTGATACTGGTGGTATTGGTGCATCTACTCCTGCCTCTATTCCTGCCACTACTCCTTCACCTACTGTCACAAATAACAAGAGGAAGAGGGTTATGAGTGAAGAAGATGAACTTCAGTGTCGCAACATGTCCGATGCATTGCGTGATGTGGCCGGTGCTATCAATAACACTTGCCATACCGAGACACACCCAGATTTGTACAAGGCTGTAATGGACCTATCTTTTGACATGGATCAACGTTTGGCTGTTCTTGATTACTTGACAGAGCACAAGGGTAAAGGCCTTAATTTCGTGAAAATGGAAGTTACAGTCCGTGAAGCCTCGTTTAAGCGCATCTTAGCAAAGAATCCAGATCTTGTTTGACTTAGAGTTGAGATATCATCTCTTTTGTAATGTCTCGTAATGCAAACTTTTTAATATGAATTTATTATGGATGATGTATGGACCCTTTTATGTTATATCTATGCAAACTTAGAGCAACAGGACTGTCCTGCTACTCCTATTATTATGTACTATGGACCCTTTTATGTTATATCTACCTAATTCTTGTGCTAAATTATATATTTTGGTGTTGAATTGTCCATTTTCGTGCTGAAATTTATTATATATTGCTCGAATGTCATATTTTGGTCCAAGAATTTATTATATATTGCTGAAATGATATTTTGTTGATACAGTGTCCTATTTTGCTGTTGTCTTGTTGATGGAATGTCTAGTATTACTGAAACAGTTTATTTTGTGTGCTATTTATATCTCAGCTCAGAAACAGGCTACCAAACAACATCTGAGCTCAACCTGTGTCAACTGATACAGGCTAACAAACAACATCTCAGTTCAGCATGTCTCAACTGATACAGGCTACCAAACACATTGAAAAATCTCTTCTCAGCTTGTATGAAGTTGGCTTGTATGAGGAGAGATTGGCTGGGCAGGGTGGCACAGGCTACCAAACACACCCTTAGCTGTGCCGGCCGGCCGCCCGGCCGGAAGCCCGGGCAGCTGCCCGGAAGACAGGGACGGTAGGCCCTGCCCATCACACTAATGAAGAATTGTGCACTTCAACGAGTTGCACGCAAACATAGGAACCAGAGACCTCCAAAACATTAGCACCACCTAGCTCATCGTTGAATTCGTTAAGCTAATGACAATTTTGTCACTCTGTCCTCAATGAGAACTTGATTGGCCACGTATACCTGGAACTTCAACGCCTTTGGTTCATACCCTACCAAATCCACATATGAGATCTGGCTTGTTGGATCCTCATTTCTAGGGCAGAAAAGTTATCTCTAAGAGAACTAAGCTCCCTAGAATTGGTGCTTTCTCCTTCTCCCACATGTCAACATCATGGTGGACCCGTTTAATTATATTTATTTCTTCTCCTTCTCCCACGTGTACACATCATGGTGGACCTCATTTAATTATATTTATTTATAATTCATATTTTTAAATATAGTTTGAAACAAATTCTATTGGATATATACATAAATTTGTACTTATATGCTAAATTTTTGGTGAAATAAAAAGGGATTCTCATCCATAAAAAATAGAATAGCTCCATTTCTCCTCAAAATTACTCTTTTTATCTAAATCAAAATAAAAAACTTCTCAAGTGCGTACAACATATACATAGTTGTACATTTTATTCAAAAAATAAAACCGTAAACTTTCCCCTCAAAATTACTCTTTTTGTGTAGAACCAAATACAAAAAAGCTTCTCGAGTGCATACAACATACACGTACACTACGTAGTTGTATGTTTTATTTCATAATTTTGAACCGTAAACATCAATTTAAAAAAAGTAGATGCGGTGAGTTCGGAGCTACTATCTCTGTCAGCAGCATCCACCATAGCGTTACGCAGCTTGTGCCACGCTACACCATTTCTCTCCCTCCACCTCCCTCGAGCTACACCATTTATCTCCCTCCGCCTTCCTCGAGCTACACCATTTCTCTCCCTCCGCCTCTCTCGAGTTTTATCCTATCGAAAAATAGCCGACCCTACGCAAAGTTTGCCCGTCTCTCCGCACACACCTCTGGCTCCGTCAATAACCTGGGACTACACGGCGCCTCCATCCTGATGTCGCGCCTCAGGTCCATTGCTAACTTGTATATATGAAAGGCAGAGGAAAAGAGGAAGTGTTATTTCATATCTTGGGTCATGCTTCACGAAAAGATTATCGTAGTGGAGAACCTGACCGTCCACATATGGCAACACACAACCAAATCGGTAGCCTCGATAGACAACTATAAACCGTTGGGCACCTATGTCGGGAGGCAACTTTTTTCTACTAGTGCGATAGACAACCATAAACCATTGGGCACCTATGTCGGGATGTCTCCTTCACCAAGGAGTTGTGGTAGTCCTTCCGCCTCTAGAATGATACCAATATCATTCCATCACATCAACCACATCATCATCTTTATACTCTTTGTGGGCGGAATTGTTGGCAATCACTGAGTAATTGAGAAGAACTCAGCAAAATCCGGCGGCATGTTATTTGGGTGGTTTGGAAGGAAAATAAATGTCATAGTTTACCAATAAAAATCTATGGCCAATGTTGACATCGAGTTATTATCTCACCGCCTCATCGATGACAATATTTATTCTTACCACAGAGTAGTCCAAACAACTCTTTGTTGTAAGTTTTCTATTGGTGATCCTACTTATCTTTTCCTTTGAGTGAATTCATAAATGACTTCATTAGTGGAATATAATTCCGATGACATTAGTAAAAAAAATAGCGAGGAAATAAAGAAACAGTCAATCGAGAAGCTAGCAAGGAGATGTCTGCCTGTTTTATTGGGCCCAAACTCCCGACTTTCATTTTGGTTCCTACTATAGGCCCAAAGCCTGGCCTGTCATATCGTGGATCCCCATTTGGGCCTATGGGCCTCCACAGCCGAATACCCAGAACCCAAACCCTCCCACTGTCACCACCCTCCTCGAGCCCGATCGAGAATCTGTCGATGCTCCACTCAAAAAAAAAAAAAAAAGAGAATCTGTCGATGCTCGCATCCATGGCGATCTTGGCCGGCCTCCTCACCTTCGTCTCCACCCTGCTCGCCCTCGGCCTCCGCCGCTTCGTGCGCCGCCGCGCGCCGGCTACTGCGGCCGCGGCGGGCTTCTTCCACCCCTACACCAACGACGGAGGCGGCGGGGAGCGCGTGCTCTGGTGCGCCGTGGACGCCGTGCAGAAGCTCTGCCCCGGCCTCCCCTGCGCCGTGTTCACCGGCGACGCGGACGCATCTTCCGACGGCCTTGCCGCCCGCGCCCTCGATCGATTCGGCGTCCGCCTCCTCCGCCCGCCGCAGGTACTCTTCTGTGGTGAAAATTTGGATCTCTGGGAGCGGTCGGAGTTGTTAGTTCAACTATTCTGCTTAATCATTGGCCCTGGATTGGGCACAGTTCCTTGTACTGGATGGAAGAAGTTTAAGCTTTTCGCCATGTAATTTTACTCCCTCGTTAAGTGAGAAAAATGTAGGCTCAGTATACCTTGCATGGGAACCAGAGTAAAAATGTTTGAGCTGCACTTTTCAGGTGGTTCACTTGAGCAGGAGAAAATGGATCGAAGCGAGCACCTATCCACGCTTCACGATGATAGGCCAAAGTCTTGGCTCAGTGTACCTTGCATGGGAGGCTCTTAATAAATTCACCCCGCAGTTTTACTTCGATACAAGTGGCTATGCTTTTACATATCCATTGGCTCGGCTGTTTGGTTGCCAGGTCATTTGCTACACCCATTATCCCACAATAAGTTCCGACATGGTCGAACGTGTTAAGCAGCGCAACTCAATGTACAATAACAATTCTCGTATCTCTGGAAGGTATGCGAACAACTCTAACTTCTAGTCTTCTTATTGTAGTATCAATACGCGTAATTCAGAAACAACTGGTGCATTCTTGTATGTGCGACCTCAATGCCTAGTTCTTGAATCTATCATATGGTTGTTCCATTTTTCACAATATGTTATGTTCCTCTTACAATCTAATCGGGATTAATAGAACTGCTTACTACTGATATTAAACAACATGAATCAACTCAGTTTTTTTGTCTTGGTGACCCAAAAGTGCTATACATTTGCCATAGCTGGAGATGTGCTTTTTGCCTGTTTGTCGTGCCGCATATAAGGTTTATTGAGATTTTTTTTGTCGGTGTAACGATACCAACCATGAAAAACTAACTGTATGTTCTTTTGGCCGCAGCATCTGGCTGTCTCGATGCAAAATCCTCTATTATACCATATTCAGTTGGCTATATGGTTTAGTTGGTTCATGTGCACATCTTGTTATGGTGAATTCCTCATGGACAAGATCCCATATTGTCAATACTTGGAAAGTCCCAGGGCGTACTAAGAGGGTATACCCTCCATGTGGCACTTCCGCCCTGCAGGTATGTACAGATTCAAGCCATCTATGTTACTATATTTTTCTCATCAATCATAATCAATTATGTGCTGTGATCGTGTGATCACTTTACGAAAATAAGTCGTGAACTAAAATTAGTTCTGCATTCTTTTTCATGGTATCGCTTAATATCTAGCTACGCAAAATTGGTTGGTTCTCACAAGAAATATTTGATGAATAAAACAGATGCTTCCCCTGGAAAGATCAGCTACACCTCCTATTCTTATATCAGTTGCACAGTTCCGCCCTGAAAAGGTTCGTCAAGTTACAATTGTATCAAGTTCTATTACAAGAACTTACTGTCCACTAACTAAAAACAACTGCACTCTTTTGCTCTCTGCTCTCGTCAGGCCCATGGTCTTCAGTTGGAGGCATTTGCAGTTGCTCTTCAAAGGCTAGATTCAGACATTCTGAAGCCAAAGCTTCAATTTGTTGGTAGTTGCCGGAATAAAGAGGATTTTGAAAGATTACAAAAGCTACAGAACAGAACCATTGAGCTTCACATAGATGAGCTTGTGGAGTTCCACAAGGATATCTCTTACAGGTCTTGCTACCGTACTACTGTTAAAAACTTCTCACCACTTTTATTTGTCTAGTACTCCCTCCTTTCCATTTTAATTGACTTGCTATTCACCACATGTGGATGTATCTATGTATGTAATATGTCTAGATACATCCACATTTTGTGGATAACAAGTCAATTAAATTAGAATGGAGGGAGTAATTAACAGGCAAGTTACTGAATGTAACAGGGACTTGGTACAGCTTCTAGGTGGTGCTATTGCCGGGCTACATTCAATGACGGATGAGCACTTTGGAATAAGTGTTGTTGAGTACATGGCAGCTGGTGCTATTCCAATTGGTAAGTAACTGCATAAGTGTCCTATTCATCTCTACTTGATGTCCTTCAATTCACTTTCCCTTAGACTGCTTAGCATGCTTTCTAGTAAAGTGTCTAGTTTAAGATTTTGGCTTGCAGATTGCAATTATTATTAAGCGAATTGCATTTGTGTTTGATTTGGATGATACGTTTCTATTTGAATGCACTTCACATTGCACATTTTGGGTGTAAAGTAAAGATGGATTTCTAAAACCATGAACCAATCACCACTGCACTTGGAGCTAGTCATGCAGAGATTGACTGGCTCATAACATTCCCTACTTTCTGCAGCCCATAAATCCGCTGGACCAATGATGGATATTGTGCTAGACGAGGACGGTCACCAGACAGGATTTCTAGCCAAGGAGAAGGAAGAATTCGCCGAGGCAATCCTCAAGGTCTTGAGGATGCCGGAGCCAGAGAGGCAAGAAATGGCGGCAGCAGCACGGAAACGTGCTCAAAGGTTTTCAGAGCAGAGGTTTCATGAAGATTTCACAGAGGCAGTACGCCCAGTTTTATTAGGGCACGCATAGGCACTTCCTCTAATAGTCTCAAAACACTAACACGGTTGGCGTGGTGCAGATTTTGAAGTTTGAGTACAGGGTTTTGTTTGCTATATGTGCAGAGTACCCAGGTTATCACTTATAGATGAAGGATATGTTATACTTGCTGTTTACAAGGTGGAATATATACTGCAGCGTAGAGGAAAACAGATGGTGGATATGACAAACTGCTGACTATTTTTTTACGCTATGGCACTATTCCATTTTTTCTTCATTTTTTCGAAGGATGGATGGCCCTATAAGTCTCGTCGAACAAAAAATCATTCATTCAGGAAAGATAAATGTCACATTACTTGAACTTGAGGAGTTCATCATAGGTCCTAAGTTGAAACACATGAAACATTTCTGTGGCCATATTTGAACGTAACACCGTGCCAATGTTATCTGGATCAAACGATGTCGACAGCCCGAAGATTCTTGTAAGCCTCATTTGTTGTATCTTGCTGATGCCCGTTGGTGATCTTCTTACCTTCTATATATGGCGTGCACACTTGAGGCCAAAAAACTAGATCTGCGGAAAAGCAGTGAATTTGTTTACACTATCTGCGATGAAATGGGTTGGGATGCCGGTGAGAAGGGGAGAGGTATAGAACAAGTAGCGGCTCACCGTTTTAGAGAGACGGTGACAATAGCACACTTTGTTCTGTTAAATCTCCAATGAACATATCAGCTGCAGATATGCACGAAGTGTCCGTCTCTCTTCTTTCAACCAGTAGTACCCTTCTTGAAACGTGTTCTTTGATGATACTTGAAATCCGGAGGTTCATTGAGAAGTTGTTGCAAAACTTGTTTCTGATGTTATCATGTTGTGACTTGTCAAAACAAATTGGTAACTAAGCAAGTCATGACCATGGGTATAGCTTCTCATATGAGCCATCGGCCATGCCTGCAGCAAAACGAATACCACACACACACATACAAACCGAGCGGCAACCATGAAACCAGCAACAATCGAAGCTGATCAGTTAAACCAAGCTATGCCATGAAGCAGATGGGGGCCAGATCCAGTGAGCTCCACAGTAGCACGTCGCCGTCGTCACCGTTCGCTGCAGAAGACGACGAGCTCGCCGCTTCCGCGATGCCGCTGCTTCCATAGCACTCCTCTTGGCCTGAAGCTTTACCACCCTCTGCATCGGCAGCAGCTGGCTCTGGCGATTGCTCTTGCTGCTGTTGCACCGGTGCTACACGCTGCTTCTTTCGGCACGCATCACGCAGGCCGGAGAGCTGCTCGCGCGCCGCGCCACCGCCGCCCAGGCGCATCCTGAGGCACTCAGACACGCCGCTGAGAGCGTAGAGCGATGCGGACACCTTCCTCTCGTAGTCCATCCTCCTCATCGCCTCCTGCACGGACGTCGCCGGCTCCCCGTCCGCGTCGTCGGCCTCCACCGGGACCGACCCGCCGAGCTCCTCGGCGACCATCTCGAACGGTGAGCAGAGCCCGCCGGCCTCGCTCCCTGCTGTCGTCGACGCGGCGTGCGCGTCCATGAACTGAAAGTCCAGCTCCTCTTCCTCTTCGACCTCTTCTTCGACCTCTTCTTCTTCCTCATCGTCCTCCATTTCTGGCGAGTTGTTGCACTCGTCGCTCAAGAAGTCGTCGACGTGGAAGCCGTAGTCCTCGTCATGGCCATGGCCGTAAGATTCTTGGCAAGACGACGTCGGCGAGGACCTCTGCTGCTGCATCACCAGCACGGCTTCTTGCGACGCCCCGGCGTCCTTGAGGAGCAGCTGCTGGTTGCGGGCCTTGAGGCGGAGGCGAAGGAGGTTCGAGACCTTGGACGGCAGCGCCGGCGCCTGCATCGGCTCCGGCAGCATAGCCACCGGCTGAACAGCGGCAGGCGGCGGCGAGGGGCGAGGCCAGAAGTTGGTGCGCGTGTTGGAGCCACGGAGGAGGCAAGCGGCCTCGTCGTAGGCGCGGGCGGCCTCCTCGGCGGTGTCGAAGGTGCCGAGCCAGACGCGGATCTTCTGGATGGTGTCTTTGATCTCCGCCACCCACCGGCCCGACGGCCGCTGCCTTACGCCCACGAAACGCTTCCTCCCGCGCTGTTGCTGCCTCGCCGCCGTGGCAGCCGCCACCGAAGCCGACGTCGTCCACGCGTTCGTCACCGATGGTAGAAGCGACGCAGGCTGGCTGGGGACGACAGCATTGGCGACGTCACTGACAACATCAGAGGCCTTGCGCTTACAGGCCATGGATGGAAGCATCGGTTGAGCTCCGTGTGGAGAGTCTTGAGGTGAAGGGAGATGATCACGATGCCGCCGGGGAGTATATATAGGAGAGGTAGTGAGCTGTGGAGACAGTGAGATTGAGGAAGATACCCCTTTTGTTGTTTATGTTTGTGCTAGTCTTAGCTCATTTATGTGTTATATTAGTTTTACAATACTATGTGCAATTTAACATGTTTATGTTGTTAATGATTGATCGGAGCCCATAGTTTTTTTTTTGACAAGTATCGGACCGCATAGCTAGATTGTCTAGTTTTTGTGCTGGATGTAAGGGGGGACATGATGATCTAGTGAGAGAGATTGGATCTTTAGTTAATTCATGTGTGTTCATGATCTCTAAAGTTGTTTTAGGTGCGGCCGTGTTGTCTGAGTCATTGACATATGGATTTTGGCGATGTAAAACGGGCCACACTAAGTACAAGCATATATTAATATCTCAACTTTCTCTAATGGGCATTTTTTTTCTTTCCGATGTGGCATGGGCAGATTTTCCTTGAACTGGTTGTGAATGCTTGGAGATGGAAGTGTGAATTTCACTTTTTACCCGGCCATTGTACATTTGTGGTTCATATTAGCTTAGTTAGTGAAAATTGTGAAAAAATCTATCCAAAATTATTTTCAGCACAATTTTACCCCAAAGAAGCACTTAAGCGTGTCCTAACTCAAGGAGGCATAGATGAAATTTGTGGTCAAGGTATTTGTGACCTTGAGACTCAAATAACCTCATTCACTTTGTGTAATGTAGTTCTCAGCAAGTTTATCGTTGTAGAGTTGCATGCTAGGATGTTCTAAACAAGTAAAAAATCAGTTTTCTAGAATTGACAATTTTTTCTTAGTTTGTCGGGCCTGTGAAATCACTATTCTTTTGACCGTGTTGAGTACATTATAATGGATAACAAATGTATTAGGCACCATACCTATATATGATACATGCATACCATGTCGTGTGTTCGAAGGACTTGACACGAAGTGTAGTGTCAGAATCCGGTGTTCAACCCAACTAAGGATATTTACCCCTAGTCGGTGCCATTTGGCTGCGAGACCAACTAGTAGGTAAGGTCTTAAGCCGGAACAAGCGAAACAAAAACTACTAGACGCGTAAATACTAGATCCTCGAGGGAATCCGAACCAAGAAGATCACATTCAACATCGGTCTTAGACGCATATCCCATGTTGATTTGTGACTGCCTCCATTGCTGTGTTCCCTCGAGCTAATAAGGGAAAAACTGAAGTAAGTTTATTACGGGATACATGTGTCCTTGAAGTTTCAGCATATCATCCAAAAGCCTTTTCTTCATACACGTGTTTAAGGATATATCGTAAGATCAATGATGGATCAAGCATCACAACTACATATATCTCATGTAAACATATTACTGAAATCACAATGTTTTGCACTGCCTAGTTCAGTGTGTGTTGTGAAAGTACTGAATTTTTTGTTTATCTTTGGACATTAGTTACGTCAAGATGCATATTTCGTCATTCGATTTGTTGTATAGACCCTTGTCACAGATGAATTCGATGTTTACCACTATCACCGCGACAAAGGGTGGAAAATAATGCAGGAGTACAGGTATCCTGCTCTTTGACCAGGTCGGGGACATCCAGATATCACCTTTTGGCAACTAGCTCATGTCTTAGCATGCTAAATCCAGAGCATTTTGACGATGATGTGTGTGTGGCCTGTATTATATTTGATGCATTATGAGCCCTGAATTGATCAACTGGTATCTTAGCACTGTGTTGTTTGATTGTATAGCCAACTAGGTACCTTTTATTGTTAAATAGCTTTTGCTTAGCAGCGCACACTACTTGGATTGCTACGTCAAAGGAAAGGTTAAAAGTAGGAGTTGATGATCTCACCTTGTGCTACCAGAAAGTTTGTTGAAGTTGATGTTTCCCAGTCTCACTAAGACACTAAACATAACCAAGAACACAGAAAAAAGCACAATCAAGACCACAAAGTGAGTGTACATCTATAGTTAAAAAGGTGCTCCCTTCCTCCACGAAATTTTGCAATGTAAAATGTAAATTCTTGTAACAGACTTAAGCTCGGTCCAAGAATATCAGACTGTTTGTGTCATCGCTCTAAGAGATGTAGATGACTTTGGAATGGTATCACAAGATTCATGCCTTCAGTATATTGTACTTAACAATCCACTACCTCGTATGATACCCACGACCGAGTCTACTTACGCGTGAACATTCATGGTTGAAGGTTTCATATCACAAACTCACGAGGCATATGTCGAGCTAAAATGCATGGAGCTAATTAACGCTTGTTTCCAAGAGCCGCGTGCGACCAAGGAAGAACCCATAGAGTTGAAAACCTTGCACCAAACTACTTTCTTAATTAACTGATCGTCTGGTTAACACGGCTGTCTATTGTTTCTCTCCTTGCCCTTTTGTGTTTTGTCACGCATGACGATAGCGCGGTGTCTCCAATGCAACTTCCTCCAGGAATTGAGAAATTGAAGATCTTACAAGAGTAGTTTTTGTATCATATGCTAAGCCCTCGACGTTCCCGTCTATATGTCGTGTGTACTTGTGCTCGTGCAACTTCTCAACATCTAGTGATCTGGTCCCGGTCATGCTTCGGAACCAGTGAATACCATGGTTGCCTCTACATCAAAGATGAAAATGATCCACTACTTAGAGCATCTAGCAGATCCCGAATAACGCCCCGGCCTGGAACATAAAACTACTGAAATCTGCCCTACAACACTACAATTTCTAGGTTCATCAAAGTTGGCAAATTCAGAAGTAATTCAGGATTCAGATTTCATAGGTAGAGGGCTGCTAAGGGGAATGCCAGAAGGATGCACCCCGGAGGACTTCCTCGCCTGCGGCGCTGCTCTTCACGAGAGATTGGGATCTGATGATTTGGCATCCTACTATAAGGATTCCTGATGCCTTCTATTTCGGGTAAATAGCTCCTGTGCGACTTATTTTCAGAGTATTGGCTGGAGTACGACGTCTTTCCAGACAATAGCTCCCATGCGACGCAAATAGGAGCAGAAATAGCCCAGAGGCACACGGGTGCCAAAACTGTTGTTAGCGGGCTTGTTAGCTTAGATTAAGCATGTGGGTCCCACAAGATTGAGTCAAACAGCTGACTGAATTCGTCAACTCCGCGCCCAACTGCCAGTGCCCGCCCCAACTCCGCTCTCGTTCTTCTCCGGCGGCGGCGGCGCTCTCGTTCTCGGCGGCGGAAGAGCTTTCGTTCTTGGCGGCGGCGGCGGCGGAAGCAATGGTGAGCGAATTCGTCTTCCTCCCCGTTCCCCTCCGAATGTATTTGAGATCTGAGCTAATTTGCTCATTGTCTGCTGATTCAAATGGCTAGAGGACGCGGGGCGGCGCTACTGGGCGGGGGGGGGGGGGGGGGACGGGGGAAGAAGAAGATGGTGGAGCCGCGGGTCGAGCCGGGAGATTCAACTTCGAATAGGTAACGCGCTTCTCTACCGCACAATTTTACTTCGATTTGGGTCTCGTTTGCTCGACCTCACGCTGCCCGCTACTGACAGAGAGGATGCTGCTCGGAGCACCTTCGAAATTACAGTCAATTTCTTACGATCTACGGCAAAATTAGTTGATGGGAGCATGGTGGACATTGATAGAGACACGATTGTGAAGTGGGAGGTTGATCTTGAAGAGCTTGATCCAACAGACCTACCGAACATGGGGGAGAAGGCGGTGAAGGCAATGGTGGAGAAAATTGCAGAGCATGTTATTTGGGGTCCAGAGCAAGAAGTATCACTGTTGTGGTTCGATAATTGGAAAGGTGAATATGTCAGAATTGAGGATGGTGAACAGCTTGCTGAGGAAATCGATCGGCAAGAGGGCTGGAGGAGCAAAGTTTTACTTTTTTATGCTCTGCTTGTTGATCTGAATGTTGATTCAAAGGTGGGTTATGTGCCCTCAAAGTTAGCTATGCAGCAGGCAGATGATGATTGGGCTTCCGATAGGCGTATAATTCCCATTATTACTGAAGACAGTAATAGCACCTGCAGTTTCTGTTGATTGGAATGCACTTGACCTACCTGAACCTACTGATTTGGTCATTGCACCGATGGCTGACACTGAGATGGCCAAACTTTTTGGCATTGAAGTGGATGAGAGGGATGAGGAGCAGGGTGAACAAGATGGGACTGACAGTGATTTATCTGAAGATGTAGATGAACAGCTGATGGAAGATGCTGCAGACTATGTAGATGATGAACACGATGATGAGCTGGTGCATGTGTATGACAAGGAAAACCCTGTCATTCGAGTGGGGAAGATGTGGCCGAACATGAAAGAGTTCAGGATGGCTTTCAAGACTTATGCAGTGAGACATCAGTTTGATGCAAAGACTGTTTGGACTGATAGAAAGAAGTTTTATGCGAAGTGCAGAGGTTTTGATGGTTCTGGCAAGAGGGCTTGCAAGTGGTACATATCTGCTAGACTGCAGGCTGATGGAAGTACTGTCAGGGTTAACCAAATCCCCAAAAAACATACTTGTCTTACAAGTTCAGAAACAGTATCAACCATGACATCACAGCTTTGGGTTGCAGAAAAGATCCAACCATTGCTAGCCAAAACACCTAACCTTACTGCCAAGAGACTGCAACTGGACTTGCAAAATACGTACCCAATTAAACTGAATTATACCACAGTGTGGAAGGCCAAACAAAGGGCAATGAAACATTTATATGGTGATTGGGCAAACACATTTAGGATGCTTTACAACTTTAAAGCAGAGGTTGAGTTGAGATCTCCTGGCAGTATTGTGGAGATAGATACTGAGGTGGATGCGGCTGGCAAAGTTTATTTCTCCAAGTTTTTTATGGCTTTGAAGCCTTGCATCGATGGCTTCAAGGCAGGGTGTCGTCCATATTTGAGCATAGACTCATCTTTTTTGACAGGCAAGTGGAGTGGTCAGTTGGCAGCATGCAATGCTCTAGATGGGCACAATTGGATGTTCCCTGTTGCTATTGGTTTGTTTCAGTCAGAGACGGAGGCTTCATGGACATGGTTCATGATGCAGTTGAAAAGATGTATAGGTCCAGTGTCACCTTTGGCAATCCACACAGATGCATGTAAGGGGCTAGAAAATGCAGTTAACAATGTTTTCCCCCATGCTGAGAAAAGGGAGTGCTTCGGCCATTTGTGGATGAATTTGATCAAAAAATTCAGAGGCGATGAATTTGGGCGCATGTGGCCAGCAGCAAGATCGTACACCGCACAGACACATTCCTATCACCTTGGTAAGATAAAGGCTGCATGTACTCAGAATGATTTTGCTTCATGGTTGAGCACCTACCATTCTCTGTTATGGTATAGGTCAGGTTTCAATACTGCAATTAAGTGCGATCATATCAACAACAATTTGGCAGAAAGTTTCAACAACAAGATAAAGATTTTAAAAGATTTACCTGTGCATGACA
The DNA here is from genome assembly GCA_947311845.1 of Poa pratensis. NCBI lineage: Eukaryota > Viridiplantae > Streptophyta > Magnoliopsida > Poales > Poaceae > Poa > Poa pratensis. Next base: position 12,395,404 of record CAMZMU010000041.1, read on the forward strand.
TGGTTGACCAACTCAGGATCATGCTTATTGTAGCTGATTGTCTGCAAGGTGATAAGCTTCCAGCAGTGGTACAACAGGTGGTCAACAGGAGCAGAAGTCTTACACATTTGTTTGTTGAAAAATCTTCATTGTGGGGTGCTGAAGTTAGAGATAGCAAAACTGGTAGGAGGCATGTTGTTAATACTGAATTGCATGATTGCACTTGCCTTGAGTGGCAACACACCGGCAAACCATGTGAGCATGCCATTCTTTTCTTAGCCTCCCAACCGAAGGTAAACATGCACCCATATTTGCATGAATATTATTCGGTAGCAAAATTCAAAGCTGCATATGCAACTCCAATTCCACCACTTACAGATCAGAAACAGTGGCCTGAGAAGCCATTGGAATTTACATTGTGTCCTCCTGTAACGAAAAGAAAGGCTGGCAGGCCTAAGCAGAGTAGATTTAAGTCCTGGTTTGAGAAAGGTGGGAGTAAGTAAAAAAGAAGAAAGATGACAAGCCCAAAAGGGCTCAAAAAGGTAGCAAGAACAGATGCATTTACTGTCAGGAACTTGGGCACAGAGCAGGATCTGCCAATTGCGCCTATCCAGATGAAAAGCCAAAGTATGTTCTTGTTTTTGATTTGGTTATCTTTTTTATTTGGTTTTTTTAATTACTAAATCTATTTCATGCTTTATTTTCAGGAGGAAGCGTGCTGCAACTGTTCCACCTGTTCCACTTGTTCCATTTGTTGCTGAAGATAACTGGCAAGCAAAAAGGGCACGAGTCAGTGGCAAGAGGAGAAGTGTGCATTCTGTGTTTGGTTCAACTGAACCTGGGCATGTCCCTGGGCATGCCCAGGTGCACACTGAAGACAATGATGTTGCAGCTGAGTTTGAGACTGAACCTTGGAATGTCGAGGTGCACACTGAAGACGATGATTTTGCAGCTCAGTTTCAGACAGATAACATTCAGACAGATAACTGGCAGTTTCAGACAGATGAAACTGCTTTCGAGGTTGAAACTGAGATTTTTGAGGAGGTGAACGACCAACCTAGTTCAGTCAAGAAGCCCGTGAACAAGACCAAGATGCTCAGTGAACTTGTATGTGTTGAGGAGGGAGAACCAAAAACAAGATGTGCGAAGAAGGGCACACGGCGTGGTAGGAAGGGCACACGGCGTGTTTGAACATTTGTGACATGTAATAATATTTGTACTGTGGTCTTTGTATTTGAATTTCGGCTGGAATTCAAATTTGAACTGAAAACCGATTCAAATTTGGCCTCAAATTTCAAATTAGTACTGTGATATTGATGTTTCCATGCTATGTTAAGCTCTTTTTCTATGTTAGCTGATCAATCCGAGCCCTTTTGCTATGTTAAGCTCATAGTCATCAAAAGTGTGTTTGAAACGACCTCCAAAGGTAGGGTAAATGCCCTCGTTTCTAAGCAACTTTTGTTGGCATCTTGTCTAAATCAGCCAAATTAATTTCCTAGACATCTATTCTACCTATATAGTGTAAATCTGAAGTTTCATTATGTTTTGAATAATTCTTCTATTTTTTATTTTTTTATTTAAATAACATGGTTTAATAGAAAATCATATGTAAAACATAAAAATCATGTTTATATTTTTTTCTAGCAACTATATCACATATAACAACATTGGGCGCTGGTCTCATGTCATTTTGATTTTTTTTGAATTAATTATGCTCATTTGAACCATCGCTCTAGCATTGAACTCTAAACAAGTCTATACAAGATAGCTCTTTTGTGGAAACCATTTTCGATCAATTATCCAAAAAACATGTTTATATTTTTTCTAGCAACTATATCACATATAACAACATTGGGCGCTGGTCTCATGTCATTTTGATTTTTTTGAATTAATTATGCTCATTTGAACCATCGCTCTAGCATTGAACTCTAAACAAGTCTATACAAGATAGCTCTTTTGTGGAAACCATTTTCGATCAATTATCCAAAAATCATGTTTATATTTTTTTCTAGCAACTATATCACATATAACAACATTGGCGTTGGTCTCATGTCATTTTGATTTTTTTCGAATTAGTTATGCTCATTTGAAACCATAGCGCAGCATCTGATCAAACCGTACCTTCGCACCCTAACCGTCCGATCAAGCCCTGGCGCCAACGACAGCCCTCAGATACGGTCTTCTAGAAGGATTCCCGATGGCGATCCGCGAGAGGTTGGTTCCAGCTACCTAATTGGGCGCTGAAAATAGAGGGAACTCGATCCTCTTACTTTGCCCACCCGATGTTTTCTGACTTCCTCTCCATGACCGGTGGGTCCGGCGTTTGATGGGCACCATTTGTCAGTGACGCTCGAGCTCGCCACCATTGTCTCCCCTTTCTTCTGGGATTCTTCTCCACCCACGCGCAGAGCAGCGCTCGTCTCAGCGTCTGCAGGCCGTCGCCGCCGTAGTTTGCATGCATGGAACATATCCTCTTACTTTGCCCACCTGACGCTCTCTGACTTTCTCTCCATGGCAGGTGGGTCCGGCGTGTGATGGGCTCCAGTTGTCAGCGACGCAGCCCTGCATGCCTCGTTTAAGAAAAATAGAGGCGCGTCGCACCAGCGCTATTTTGCAGCGACGCTGCCCTGCACGCCTCCTTTCAGAGTAAACAATGTCGCGTCGCACCAGCGCTATTTTGCAGCGACGCAGCCCTGCACGCCTCGTTTCAGAAAATGCATGCATTAATGCACGCAGGGACGCAGACTTTGGCGTGAGGCATGCACGCAGAACGCAGACTTTGGCGTGAGACTTTGTATTTCATCTGTTTCACCTCTTTGCATTAATGCACGCATGCAGCCTACGTCGCATCATAGCTATTTTCGCAGGCACCGCTTTGACCGCAACGTACTACTAGCTGTCCTACGCTTAATCCACGCAGAGCGAGGAGACCAATGTTTTCACACCGTTGCTTCAACTAGCTATCCTAAGTTTTCACCCCGTTTTCACACGGTTGCTTCTTCATCTACCAAAATTAATTTACACCTCATCGGCTCTTTAAATAGTGCCTTTGCCTCCTCCTCCCTCTTTTCATCCCTCTCCAGCCCCTTTGCCTCCTCCTCCCCAACCATGTTGTGCTGGTCGACGCACTCCATGCCTTCCAGCCCTGAGTCCGTCAGCGACGAGGACAACCAGTCCAAGGCTCGGCCCTGGTACGAGGCGGACTACACGCCGAAGCAGCTGGGCGTCGCTCCCAAGCGGCCGCCTCGCCCGAAGAAGAAGAAGTTTTGGTGCGTGGCGCCCATCAGACACAACCCCGGCCCCAACCCCAACCCCGGCCCCATCGACCCCACGGAGCGGGCCAAGGAGCAGCGTCGCATCGACCGCCACCTCAAGGCCGAGGAGAGGAAGGAGGCGAGAGAACTCGCCGAAGAGGAGGAGAAGGAGGAGGAGAGGGAGGCGAAGAGGCTCCGGCGCCGCATCCGCCAGTCCTGGGACGAAGAGGACAACCGGATGCGGGAGGTCAACGGCCGGGCCCGTGACGAACGGGCTTCGGCGCTCAGGGCGGCGGAGTGGACGGCGCCGGCAACTCCACCGGCGGAGTAGGCCAAACCCCCGGCGGTTGGCCTGCCGGAAGGGCGCCCACAGACGAAGGGGCGCCAGCGCTTAGGTTTAGGGGTGCCCTAGGTTTAGGGTTTGGGTGTGCCCCCTATATTTAGGGCCCACCGTTAAATGTAATGGGTTTGTTTAATTTGCGTGAGTTTAATATGTGTACTTGGGCATATATGCCCCATATCTATAAAATAGCTCGTGTTTGCATTTCTTTTGCCTCCCGTTTAATATTTGTACTTGGGTATATATGCCCCATATCTATAAAATAGCTCGTGTTTGCATTTCTTTTGCCTCAGTTTAATATTTGTACTTGGGTCATTCTAAACATGCCATTTGCCATAAAAGTACTCCCTCCGATCCATATTAATGGACATATCTTTGTCTAGATGCATTGGTATATAGACAAAGACATATCTGATTCTATATACCAATGCATCTAGACAAAGATATGTCCATTAATATGGATCGGAGGGAGTAGCAAAATTCAAAGGGTAATACAATGGAACTAGTAACAAAATTCAAACTTTGTTACAACAAGCTAAAAACAAGTACATGTGGGCTCGGCAACGGGTGCTAGCTAAAACAAAATTTGGCAACCCAGTAGGTTTTTTTTATTTTACAGGAAATAAGAAAATTTCTGAAACGTCAAGGCCCAACATCTACTCGTCACGGCCCAACATCTACTCTGGCAGCCCAGTACGTTTTTTTCGTAAGGAAAACACAACTATCGACTGAAGTTCACTGAAGAACACATAGACAACAAAATTCAGAAACTTAACAAATTGCTGCGTGCATTCGATTAAAGTGGCACGAACTTGGCATGGCGCACAGATTGCGTCCTCTGCCCTAACGACGGAACAACAAGTAAACGAAAAACAGAAACAAAATGCAACTGTAAAATCCACCAGCCATCATATTTGCTTGCTTCTGCAAATCAACCATCTGCTTTAGATGTTTCTTGATCTTCTTCAGTTCCTGGTTCAGTTCGGACTCCGAGGGCAGCCCGGGCAGTTCACCATTGCGCGCATTCCTCTTCACCTCTCTGTCAGCACCGGGCGCACCCATCTCCGAGCTTTCCCCCATCTCCACGCCCACCGGCGGCAGCCCCCCAAACTGAGCTGCAAATTTGCGGCCCCCATCGAATCAATGTAGCCCTCAAACACAATCCTCTCTAAATAATCATCCATCCACTCGAAATAGCCACATTTCTTCAGGATCTGAAAACAGCAACATGAACCCTAAATTCAAAATTTCCCAAATTCGACGAGCAAAAACGAATTGCGGTGCAATCAAAGCAAAAGGATGCGAAAGAACTGAGATCTATACCTGCCCATCCCTTCCGGTCTGCCTCTTGCTCAAGCAGCTGACATACTCGCGCCCAAGATTGCCATTCTCATCGGTCTTGCTGACCCAACGCTTGAGAGCCTCTGAGCGTTTGCAGTCTGGGCACCGTGTCAGCGGCACTACACCATACCGCGGCCATTGTGACCGCGCGGCGGAGGAGATAGACATCTGCGCTTCGTCGCCGGAGAAGAGGGAGAGAAGGATGCGGGAAAGGGGAGAGGAAGCAATGGCGGCGTCGGGAGGTCGGGGACGGGCGAGGTACTCTTCTAACTGACCTGAGGTGGGACCCACGCAGTGCGTACGTGGACAAGTGGTGGGCCCAGTTCCTAACGGTCGCCTGTTTACAAACGGTCACCCAAACCTAACGAGCGTTTAAGTGCCATGTTGCCTCTGGGCTATTTCTCCTCGAATAGGCGTCGCATGGAGGCTATTGTCTGGAAAGACGTCGTACTCCTTCCATTGAGTTGGAAACAAGTCGCACTGGAGCTATCAACCCTTCTATTTCACGACGTGTTATCATACTATTACATTTTTTCTGTCTCTCGCCGCCGGCTTCCCCGTCGCCGCACCAACTCTGGCCCCCTCCAGGCAAAAAACGAACAGACAGAGGCAACCACGACGTCCCAGGGCTAGGCAGACAGTCGGCTCCAAGCTCCCTCCCGCATATGGCGGTGCCGTCTTGGGGGCTGATACATCATCCAATGGCCGGGTGAAATCCCAAGCCAACAAGCCCAAGAAGGGCAAGTCTCTGACGGCTTGAGGACGGGCGCCTCATCCACTCACTCTGGCTGACGATGTGCACCGTGCTATTGGCGCCCACAACATGTTCAATGATATGACGTGGAGGTAAAATTTCTTCTCTTTCTCCCGATGTGTGCCGGGTTGGGTTCAATTTCTTAGTGTTTCTCACCTTGAATTGTGTAGTTGTAATCTTAATTGCTACCTTTTCTACCGAGGGTGCTTTTGGATGTGGACTATTTAATGTACGAGATTGTATGATATTTGCGCAATTATATTTGGTGGTTTATTAAGATTATATTGTTGAATTTCATGAACTTAGCTAAAACCTCGGACATTGGTTTGCAGTACTGCGCGGGCTCCGGCAGAACAGATGTCCGAAACTTGTACCATGCCGATTCCAGCAGAACAGATGCCCTAAACTCGACATGCCTGGAGTCATTTGGAACAGAGCGATTTTAGTTCAATACTCTTAGCTTCATGGAGAAACAGAAACATTCCACAACCAACAAGGAATTCAGGCATTGATGGACTCGGTGTGGGAAATTAAATACCCACTAGTCTCAGTACGGGTACTCGAACGTATAGAGGCATTGTCAGATCATGTTCCCATACTCCTAACCACGGGAACACCTAACCTATTGTGCAAACACCAATTCAAATTTGAATTGGGTTGGTTGCATAGGGACAGGTTTTTCGAAATGGTTAAAAGGGTGTGGGAAAGACCGGTGCCTGGTCTAACTCCAATCCAAAGGTGCAATAACAAAATAAGCTCATTGCGCAAACACCTCAAAGGTTGGGCGAGACATATGGTAGGACAACTAAAAAACGAGAAGCTACGGTTGTCATCTATTATTGATGAATTGGAGGCTTCTGCGGAAGTTAGACCACTATCAACGCAAGAAATCGACTTAAAAAATCGTTCTAATGCCGAGATGGCGGGTCTTTTTCGTGAAGAGGAGATCAAATGGTACCAACGATCAAAGACCCAATTTATTCTGGAAGGAGACGCGAATACGAGATACTTTTATAGTCTTGCTAATGGAGACATAGAAAGAAAGTCATTCATTCGCTAATCCAGGAGGAGGGTACGATTAAAGGCCATGAGCAATTGAAATCCTACATCACGAAGTACTATAAAAATCTGTTTGGCGAGCCGGATGCAGATAATTTCTCACTGGACGAAACCCAAACAAATGATATCCCGCAAGTTTCCGATCAGGAAAACGTCCATCTGACAGCTCCTTTCTCTATGGAGGAGGTGAAGAAGGCGGTATTCCAAATGGAACACAACAAAGAACCAGGTCCGGATGGTTTTCCTGCAGAGTTTTATCGAACTTTCTGGGACATAATCCAATCGGACTTGCTCGAGATGTTTCAGGATCTTCGTGCTGGACATCTTGAGCTGTTTCGCCTAAATTTTGGTGAGATAATTTTGTTGCCAAAGGTTAATGGAGCAGAAATGATTCAACAATATAGACCTATCTGTCCTCTTAATGTTAGCTTCAAGATTTTCACTAAAACCGCTACTATTAGGCTTAACTTGGTGGCTGATCATGTTGTGAGACCCACTCAGACGACGTTTATGCAAGGTCGCAATATTCTTGATGGAGTTGTAATTTTACATGAAACAGTTCATGAGATGCATCGGAAAAAGCTTAATGGAGTCATCCTAAAAATTGACTTCGAAAAGGCTTATGATAAAGTCAAGTGGTCTTTCTTGCAACAAACGCTCAGAATGAAAGGTTTTTCAGCTGAGTGGCGCGCAATGATTCATAATTTCGTTTCCGGAGGAAGTGCCGTCATCAAAGTCAATGACGATGTTGGTAGAAACTTCCAGACGAAAAAGGGATTACGGCAAGGCGATCCTTTATCATCTATATTGTTTAATATAGTTACTGATATGTTAGCCATAATCATTAAGCGAGCAAAATCCGATGGGCAAATTGTGGGAGTGGTACCGCATCTAGTGGATGGCGGATTATCCATTCTACAATACGCTGACGATACAATTCTTTTTATGGAACATTATATGGAGAAGGTAAGAAACCTGAAATTAATATTATCCGCGTTCGAGCAACTTTCCGGTCTAAAAATCAATTTCCATAAAAGTGAAGTATTTTGTTTTGGCGACGCCCAAGAGGAGGCTGCCCAATATGCCGAATTATTCGGCTGTGGGCACGGCCAGTTTCCAATTAACTATCGTGGCATCCCAATTCAGTTTAGGAGGCTAACGATAGCTCAATGAAAACATGTTGAGGAAAGATTACAAAATAGGCTAAGTAGCTGGAAAGGAAAATTATTATCCTTAGGGGGATATTGGTGCTCATAAATTCAGTCCTAACTAATATGGTGTTGTATATGATATCTTTCTTTCAACTACCAAAGGGAGTCTTGCATCGATTGGATTACTTTCGATCAAGATTCTTTTGGTAAGGGGATAATGAAAAAAAGAAATACCGGCTGGCAAAATGGGATGTAGTGTGCCGTCCTAAGGACCATGGTGGTCTTGGCATTCATGATCTTCAGGTCAAGAATAGAGCTCTTCTTGGCAAGTGGCTGTTTAAGCTACTGACGGAAGAGGGGGTGGCAAACCCTCCTTAGGAGAAAATACATAGGCTCGAGTGCGCTATCACAGATTTCTTGGAAATCCGGTGATTCCCACTTTTGGGCGGGCTTAATGGCGACGAAGAAATTCTTCTTCCCATATGGCTCTTTCTCCATTAAGGATGGGTCTAAGATAAGGTTCTGGGAGGATACATGGTTAGGTACTACCCCACTCCGAGAACAATATCCAGCATTATATGGTACAGTCCAAGAACGTCATAAGAGTGATACTCTTGCTCAAGTTCTGGTTGACAATCATCCAACTGTGAGGTTCCGAAGAGATCTTGTTGGACCCAGGTTGGCACCTTGGCATGAGTTGCTCCAGCGACTTGCTACTGTCAATTTGACTCAAGGGACCGATGAGTTTCGGTGGAATTTACGCAGTTGCGGTAAATTCTCCGTGGACTCCATGTATACAGCACTCGTTCAGCCGGATGTGTCAGTAGATAATAATGAGAAAATCTGAAAGATGAAAATTCCACTTAAAAACAAAGTTTTTGTGTGGTATCTTCGTCGAGGAGTAATTCTTACAAAAGACAACGTTGTTAAACGCAATTGGCATGGGAGTAAACAGTGTGTGTTCTGTCACAAAGACAAGACAATCAAACATATGTTCTTCGAGTGCAAATTTTCTAGTTCTATATGGTCAATCATCCAGATAGGTTCTACTATTTACCCACCTACAAGCATTGCTAATATTTTTGGCAGTTGGCTGAATGGAGTGGATAATAGGTTCAAACCAACTTATTAGGGTGGCATCGCTTGCCGTAATATGGTCGCTTGGCTATGTAGAAATGACAATATTTTTAATGATAAAAATTGTTCTCTTTTGCAGGTTATCTACCGGACTACTGCTACACTTCGTTCGTGATCTCAGTTGTAACATGTGGGGGCACCGAGACCTGTTTATAGAGGTGTGTACAAGACTGGAGGACTAACATGGATGGCAGCATAATCTGCGGATCGGCCCTCCACCACCATAGGCGTTTATACAATTTCTCATTTTGATATGTAATTCGCCTTGTTTATTTAATTTAGTACTACAGACTTTTTTCGTCTGTATGCATCTTTGTTATGCAGAGACTGGGTGTAATGATTAAACGACTTAAGTAATAAAGACTCCCTTTATCTAAAAAAACAAGTAATTCAGGCCACCACTATCTTGTAAAGTAACACCACACTATCTTGTAAAGTAACACCAAGTCACCAACCCACGCTTTGTCGCCTCAAAAAAGGGGAAACATATTATTACTACTCATCACTATTATATCAAAGCCGTGGCGGCGCAGCGCCGCGCGCCGCCCCGGCAGGGTGCCGTCCCCGCCCCTCCTCCTCCAGCTCCACTCGCCTCCCCTCCCCCCGCGCCTCGCCTCCTCCTCCGCTTTCCCCTCCCGCCGGCGCGGACGCGGCTAGGGGCAGGCGCGGCCGGGCGTGGCCGGCGCGGGCGAGTGCCGCCATGGCCTAGCCAGGCGGGGACGCGGCTGGCCGTGGGCGACCGCGGCCACGGGCGAGCCGGGCGCCCTACGTCTTCCCCCTTTGTCGAGCGCATCTCCATGGTGAGAATGGGCGCCGGCGGTGAGGAGAGTGTGGTCATGCCGGAGCACACGCGGGAGTTCAAGAAAGCGGCTCCCAGGAAACGCAACCCGTGCCCCGGAGTCCGTTTGGTCGGCGGCCGGATCTATGACCCGGAGAATGGGAAGACCTGCCACCAGGTGAGCACCTGCCGTCCCCCATCTCCTTACATCTGGATCTGCAAGCGTCATGTAGTTCATTCCGTTGGGGCGGATTTGGTTGATTCATTGTTGTTTTTGCTATCCGCCTCGCAGTGTCGTCAGAAAATAACGGACTTTGCGGTGGCTTGCAAGCAGCCGCAGAAGAAGGGGCTTTGTCCAAGCCACTTCTGCCACAAGTGCCTGCTCAACAGGTGAATGAATTTATTCTCACCTCTTTCTCCATCTCTGGCCGAGCAAGCTGACTCGCAGAGCCTCTTGGTTTGATCTCGTTTCCTTCGGGTTCTTTCTCATGGCATGTTTAGGTCTGGTGAGAACGCTGAGGAGATGACTAAAGAGGAGGCCTGGACCTGCCCCAAATGCAGGGGCATCTGCAACTGCAGCTTCTGCAGGTTAGCCAAGCGAAGTTGATGCATGATTATTTATGGATCTTCCTGCATATTCCTTACCTGGTTTTGGTTGGTAGAAAGAAGAAAGGGGAGACACCGACGGGAATACTCGCCCATGCTGCCAAGGCATGGGGGCACCCATCTGTCCATGAATTGCTAATCAAGGGCTCAGACATGGTGGCTGCTGCACAGACGTTGACTTCACTCCCTATGATGGCCAAGAAGATAAATGTTTTGCTTGTGAGTTAGATCATCTGGGAGGCAACTTACTTGGCAATTCTCCGTCGTACAATGCGATTGTTCTTTTTTGTTGACCAGTTTTGCTGACCCCTTTGTTAGGAACACAAGGAGGGCAACCCAAAGAGGGGCCTAGAGACCGATGATCCTACTGATGGATTGTCGGCTAAAGGGAATGAGAATATATGGACTGGTCCCAATGCTTTTTCATCTGTTTCTGTCAACAAGAGACGTAAGAAGGGCAACTGCAGGGTAAATAACAAGACTGCTGATGAGAATTTCCCTGGTGAAATTAAGGGTGATCTTCAAATCCAAAACGACAGAACTAATGTTCTCAGGACCAAAATTGAGCTACCTAGAAGTACTCCAGTCACTAACATTGCGGGGACCGAGCTAGAGGCTAACGATTTTGGTTCTGCAATTATGTTTTATGAATTCTGCCGCACATTTGGAGAGGTACTTATGGCAAACAAGTAATAAGGATACTCTTTCAGCTCTTCACAATTTATTTGTGCAGAGAGTTCTGCTTTAGGTTTTGCCTCCTTTGACTAACATGAATTAATTGTTGTTCTAGCTTTCTATGTTGAAAGTATTGAGGCATATGCTTTTTTCTCTATTGTTGTGCTATGTGAGTTAATCCCTTGGGCAATCTATTATTTTAGGGACAGCTCCCTTGGGCATGCAGGGGTAAGGAATTATGTTCGGATTCCTAATGAAGCATATGACTTTTCCTTGACGCTGCAATCCTCCAATAAATCATGCGAAGACAGTGAGTTATTTGGTCTTCAGTTAACCTCTCATGTGATTTATGTTTTCCTGAAGATTGTTTACTGGAAGCTGAGTATATCCATGTTAGATTTAATAGGAGCATGCAGGCTGCAACTACTTATATTCATGTAGTTCAGCTCATTTAATTTTTAGTCAGTTGCAATTCTACATGTGTAGTGACGGCTGTTCCTTTTCATCATTATTTTCTGTATGCTGAGTTATCTATGTCGAGAATAAATAGATCTGCGGAAAAAAATAAAGAGGAGAGAGAACTCATGGGTTTGAAAGATCTCATTTACCTCCGTGTTCATCTATTTTGCATCTTATAGCTTGAAGCTGTTATGCAGTTTCATTTCATGGTGAGATACCAATATGCAATGATTCTCTCAATTATTTGTACATCTATAATGTAATGGATATAGAACAAGGTGCTTGTGGAATTGATTTTTGGTTTAGCTTTGAATCATTTTCCAGGAGGATTTTGTTTCGTTGTGCACCTAAAAATAAGAATTTTAATACAAACTTTGTCCCGCATACGGATCTGCGCTTTAACTAATTAGGATTTTTTTTCAATTCCTACAGATACTCTAGGCATTTTATGTTTGACTTTGCCTTTATCAGTGCATTTTTCTGTGATTTTCCCAGTTAGGCATAGCCTTACTAATTTGGGTTTCACCGTCATGCTGCACTTCTGTTTTGGTGTTTTTTTACTGTATTGTGCATAATGTTCATAGCTCATGCTGCACTTCTGTTTTGGTGTTTTTTTACTGTATTGTGCATAATGTACATAGCTCTTTGTTATAGTGTGCTGCTAGGGCTATGTACAAAATGTTAAGGTTCCTGTTATAGAGAATTTGCTTATTTTTCCATGATTTCTATCTAGGCAGCGTCACATATTCGGACTGACTGCCGTAGCTTAAGCTAGAGTGCATTTAGTTCTAATTCTGTGGGTTAAGATTGAATTGTACACACAGTGCAGAACTTTTTGTCGTACTAAGATATAAAACTTCCTCTTACGGTATGCTGACTGACAGCCGTTTGTCTTTATATGTCTGACCGAGATCTTTAGTGTACTCCTCACTTCTTAGGTAAATAGACAGTTTTGCCGTGTGGGAAAAAAAGGTATTGAGATCGTGTTTTCTGGCTTAGTATTTCTGCATTGCAATTTTGTGCAAGGTATAAAGCTTACTGCTGTTCTTACTTATTGTTTTTACATGGTTACTGTGGAGTTTCGGTTACCGTCGAAATTCTTTGCTACAGTACGTCTAAAATAGCTGAAGGGTTTAGATGCTTTGCTCACATGTTATTTTCTGTTTATGGTGAGAGACTTAGGAGTTCGTTCTACTGTATCTCTTTCCATCTAAATAAAGAGCATGCAATTTTCTTCCCGCCAGATCCACTTTCTTATTTGCATTTTCGTACTTTTTATTCAATTCCTTACAATCTGTGCGTCGTTTCCGCTGTAGTCTAGGGCTCATGTATGCTATCATTATAACGTGTGTACAGCTGCAGACTGACCTGAACAAAGAACTAATTTCAATGCATGAATCGTCAACATGAAACAGATGGTAAGTATTTCTGTGTTATGCACAAGGCTTCATAAAGCATGTAGTTAAATGTTATAGATGCATTTTCGAAAAAAAGTTATATATGGGATATTTTCAGAAATGAGCATATGCCATACGGATGGAGCTTTGTTATGTTGTGACCTCGAGATTCTTTTTCCAATGATAACTGAAAATTAAGAACCTGAACAAAAGAACTCATTTATTTTGATTAAAGGTGCGATTGAAAATAATAGCTGTTGCACTTTTTTATTGCCAACGTTAGTAGGTAGCACTTCATTATTTTCTTATTTGCTGCGATCCGTTGCTCTTTTGTTCGAATCTAGGACAACTTTTCGACAATTTGTTTCTCATGGCTGCTGTTTGATTGGTAATTTCAGGACATGGCCTTTTTATCAATATGATGCTGCCGAAAACGATACATTGGTTTGGCTGTCACTCTGGATTTTTTGAAGCAAGTCCATCAAGCCAAAGGCTTTACGCACCGCTGAAGAGACCGGTGGAGAGCTCGCCAAGATGTAATTCTGGGAACAGAGCGTGCCATCACATGTGTCTCTGAATTAATTTTTGAAGTGACACTCGGTAGAGCACATGGCCAACAGTTTGCGCGAAAGAAATGCATAAGTGGTACTATTTTTTCTTCCAGTTGAAGGAACTCTCTGTTTTTGTTAGTCTCCGCACTTGAACTTATGATCTGTAACTAGGTTCTGCAATTGTTTAAACGGTCTCATGTGAGTGTGCATTTTGTTGAACATCAGCTCAGAATCATCTCAGCGATGTGTCTCATAATTGAGAACCTTTTTTTCCCTCTGTTGTCACTATCTAATGCTGTAAAAACGTCCTGGCAAAATCTCTGAGAAACAATTTTAGAGACTTTGCTCTGAGCGGTATCTAATCTCGAATCAACGAACTCCAGATTTACTCTTAACCCAAAATAGCTAAATAGAGGTTAACACGCCCACAGATCATCATGCTATATAATTACACAAAGGGAACAAACAGCGCGGCGTCAAATTCAACTAGTGATTGTCTATGAGGATAAATTTCGATGTATCTCTAATATCCTAGGACAGATATGATTACAAAATGAGCAGAAACGCCATATAAATTCATCGATACTTCTTATTACACTCAAAAGAAATACGACTAGTCTGAATATCATCGGTCAGGCATCACTCAATTTGCCGGGACGAAAGATATGAGTTTCCGTGTATTCGGGTTACCCAGGTTCTCCTCAAACAACACAGCCATGTACATGCCGTGTGAGTCATCGAGTCCCAGTGCATCAACGACGAGCCGGTAGTTTACGCCATTAACAATCTGATCCTCGCCGCTCACAACTTTCTGAAACTTGAGGTTGTCGTTGCCCACTTTGTCGTGCTCCAGTACCGCCCACTTGCCAAGCTCCTGGACGTGCGGGTCGGTGATGTTATGGATCTTCGTCCATCCACCGGGGATTGCTGTTGCAGTTGTAGCAGCAGCAAAGATGAAGGTGGCAATGGTAACAAGGAGACTGGGTTTCATGGTTGTCAGGGCTGCTGTAGTCCGGCGTTGGATGTGTGATGGTTTTGTGAAGCTTGAGATGTAAGGGATACGATGGTAGTGTTGATGGTGGAAGATAATGTAGTAGAGACAACTATAAATAGATTGCGCATGGCAGTAGTAGTGGAAGAAATTAATTACAAATATCTTTTTGATACAGTTTTATTTTTTCTTGGAAAATATTAATTTCCATGCATATCCATATGATACTATAATTGTATATCAGTTAATGTCTATGCATATCCATACGATACTATTTGTATATCAATTAATTTCTATGCATATCCATACGATACTATAGTTGTATATATCAATTAAACTATACAATATTACATTAATTAGTGCATAATTTTATATCAAGTAAAGTGTTTATTTACATATCACTTAATGCATAATTGTATACAAATTATTGTCCATGTGGTATGTGTGTACCCATGCCACCAAATCGTCTGATTTGGAACCAAAGGCTGAGATCGAGGCGGTTTTGCCCATGAGCCACTTACTAGCATTTTGCAAAAACACCCTGAAATTTTTGTGGGGATGACATCTAAACACATACAACACAACAACGTCGGTGCCTTGACTCGAGGGGTGACTGGATCTATTGGTTGTGTTGGGTGTGTTGTTTGCAGGTGAGCTGTTGTAGCTTGTGGGATTTTGGGAGATAGGCGATCGTTCCTAGGCAAAAGTTTGGCCTAACCGCCTAAGTGCAAGAGATGGTGCATCCTCGGGCGTCATTATGTCACGTCTCAACTCTCAACCCCTTTTCATGCTCTGTGACCGAAAATATGCTAGATCATGAATGAGTAAATGAAAGTGACTTTGGTATAAATCATATTATTTTTCAGGTGCTAACTTTCCCGGAGAAGAACATCACAGTATCACACGCATGTCATTAGGCATTAGGGCCTTCATTCTCGTGAGCAGGACAATGGCGCAACATTGCAGCGAATCAGCGATGGCACAGTGACTATTTCACACGAGTTCCTGCATACCCCCCACAAACATAAGTGCCCTCCACCACACAGAGAAAAGGCACTAGATTTGCTCGACTGTTTTACTTCTATATTAACAGACAACGGAGTCAGGAGGGCCAAATGGCACAGGATTACCGAAGATAGGTTACCACCTCTGTGTTCTCTCCAAGTGGCAACTAATGACGTAATTAATGTTGGGGCTTCAGCCAAGCAATAAAATAGTCAGCCGTAAAGGAAGCATCATAGTTGCAAGAAGACTAGAAAACTCCAATGAATCTGACATCAATTAAGACATGAACGAATGATACCTTCAGCATCTTCGTTTCGCCTGGATTATTTATATGGGGTCATTTTGACACCGGTTGTGATCGTACATACGATCAACTGACGCAGGCAAATCTTTGTTGGGTACGTACTTGGGTGCGTTTGAGAACCACAAAAAGACGAGAAGCAGAGAACGAAGGGACGCTTATTAACTAGGCTGAACCGGTATAGTTGTGATCAAAGCCAGTGTACAATGAGCTAAGCATATAACCGAGTCACAAAAATAGGTGTACAAAAATACCTCATCATGATCGATTCAACACGATTGCAGACTTCTGTGTTCAAACAAAAAACCCAACTTTCAACATCGAAGTTCACCTGTTTAGAAAACTAGGTTGCCCCTGCTCACACTACTCCAAGTGGCAAACAATCTTAGAGTTATTTGCACTGGTGGTCACACAACTCGACAGCTATGTGCACTTAAGTCACACATCTGGATAACTGAATTTTTTGGTCACACAACTCGTCATCTGGTGCACTTAAGTCACTGACCCCACCTGTCAGGCAGTTTTCCGTTGAAGTTGATGCTGACTGGACACGTAATTTTGCAAAAAAAAACCTGTATTTTTGTACATTTGCAAAAACCCCCCCTGTATTTTTGGACATTTCAAAAATTCAGGGGTTTTTTAAAAAAATATAGGGGGTTTTTGCAAATGTACAAAAATACAGGGTTTTTTTTGCAAAATTACGTGTCCAGTCAGCATCAACTTCAACGGCCTGACAGGTGGGGTCAGTGACTTAAGTGCACCAGATGACGAGTTGTGTGACCAAAAAATTCAGTTATCCAGATGTGTGACTTAAGTGCACATAGCTGTCGAGTTGTGTGACCACCAGTGCAAATAACTCGACAATCTTATCAGTTATCACCCACCAATCATATGGAGCAAAACAACATCCACATAAACACAAAGTTAGAAGAAAGAGCAGGAGGTTTCACGGGGCCATCAAGTCCCACAACTTGCATGGTTGGTTCAAAAAGTTTCCACTTACATCCCAATGCTTCAGGAATAACGTATAATTCATCTTTAAAAATCGAGTACAAAATCCAATACAAAAAAATTGGACAAAGGACTCCTCGCTTCAACAAAGATAATACAACGATTGATGTCCCAACTCCTAAGTTCTGCTTTACGAAGTAACAACACAAGCAGGAGCACACCTGTACTGTTATGTACATGATCATCAAAACCAAACCGAATTTCACACTGTGGGAGCCAGACGCCACCTATGGACTTGTCTGGGTCTAAACGGAAGACAAGAGTGGTGCAGTACGTTCGTCGTAGTCTGACCGTTGGATAGGCTTCAGTGCTGGGTCAGTGTATGCTGTTTCAAGGTTGCGGAAGAACTCTGTCATCTCTGGTTTTCCTTGTTCTTGTCTATCTTTGTTTATCAATGACTGCATGAACAAAAGTGAGACATGAAGAGTTTATATCTCACGGAAATGATATCCAGACAATCAGAATGAGAAAGCAGTTGCTGCTCTTGCTAAAGTAAACAGATGCACAAACAGAATGACCTCTAACGCATGTACAACAGGAGAAACTAACAAAAAGGGTACCTCCGTAGAGTATGCTTCGAAGATGGGGAAAAATCGGTTCCCACAGTACGAATTGAACAGAAGTGTGAGCAGAGGTAGAGGCGCCAGCAGACTTGCACCGATTGGAAATTTCTTTACTCCAAGTACTCCAATTGAAATCAAATGCATCAGCACAAGAGAGAATATGGTCCCATTGTGCACAATGGGCCAAAATCTTCCACCGGTATCATACTTGGGTGCGTATACGTTACAAAGCTGCATTAATAGTAGCAACGTTACAAACTGTAGATAGCTGAACTGATGAACGATAAATGTAAGCATATGCAAATAGTACTATCAAGTTTATAAAGCTGGGGTAAATAAAGTATTTCACCACTTCTGACAAATCTATCCAGCAGCATAAGACAATTACATGCGGAATATGTGTCTTCAGCTTAGCAATTTCAAAAGTGCAAATAATTGCATGGCGTAGTCACTCCTCGGAAGTCAGAACAGATGTACCACATGATCTACTACTGTCAGCTTCCCAGTGTATTAAAGTATTGTTCAATCAACATAGAACGAATACTTAGGGATCAACAACTTCTATTTTTAATGTTTATATACTAAATCCTACATAGTTTCAAGACACATCAGGGTCCCATGTTTTTCAGAAAGGGTCTTATTAAATTCCACTACAAATGGTCTAATTCATTTCAGAAAGTAAGACTTTAGTTATGCCGTAACACCTATTAAGAGAAAATGATTCTTGTACCATATGTGTTACACCCAAGCAGCTTGATTTTATCTACACACAAATGGTAACAGCTATGAACCAGTCAATGCAGTACTGGCGGCCAAATTCAAGAAATATCTATCCGAACTTTCTTAAATCCGTATTTTACTACCAAAATATTGAAAAGACCTAGATATTAGCGTCCAAATTTCATCCTTCATGCGCAAGGAGATCAGGCTACCATATGCAGCAGCAACGTGAAGCTAAAAAGGACAAACAATAATTTCCAGTGTTTTCACCTGATTACGAAATATGAAGTAGCCAAGGCAGAAGTAAACCAAAATAAATGGGAGAATAAGTGGGGCTACAATGAAGTATGTGAGCCCAAGAAGTCCAAACAAGAGAATCCGAGGAATTTCGCTATGGTAGCGCATCGATTGAGTTTCTGGGTCATCGTTCTTGCAACATGGTGCACAGCTCCCCCACAAGTGCCACAAAATAGCAGAAGTCTGGGTGATTTCTGATGTTACATTTGTCCAAGAAGTCACCACATATGCAATAAAGAAAGATGCCTGCAGAAAAATCATGAAACCAATAACTGTTTAGCGACGCACAAGCTATGGCAGGGACTAATCCACAGGAAACAACTAAAAATTGTTAAGCAGGTTTGTAATGAACTGGACAAGTAGCCACAGCAATACAGAAGAAGGATGTCCAGGAAAAACATTTACAGAGGCTAAGTTGGAAACCTCTTATTAGAGCTACTGATGTAAGAAAGAAAGGAGAGAACTGTATCAATATAACTGCATAAGCATATTACTCATGCCAACAGAAAGGTTATTGTCCCTGTTATATGAAGCTTAGAAAGGAAAACGCGTTCTCAGAGGCAGCTCGTGGTAACTTTCTCGTAGTATACACCAAACGATGTAATAAACTTGTCATGCCTACCTGTGCAGGTACAAAAACCGCAAGCTTTGAAGGTATTTCCTTTGGATCAAGGAATATCTCGAGTTGACCTAAGGCTGAGCCTGTAAGGATATTTGCAAAGAACACAGTCCATATTGTAAACCGAAGCATTTTGTTGCAAGCACTTCTCTCGATTTGACTGACAGAACCAAATCCTTGCATGGTCGAAAATTTCTTCATTATTCTGGGCACATAGGCGGAAAGAAAGTGAAGAATGACACTGGGAAGATACCCAGTAACCAATTGGCTGACAATGGCTCTGGAAGATCAAAGAACACAATGGTCAGGTTTTTACCCATTCTGATGTACCATAAATTAGATAAACAAAAACGAATGACTAGTTCTTTCTAAAGAATAATAGCAAAATAAAGAACCAATGGGAAAAGCATATATAAATAATAACTAACATTTCAAGTATGTTCCTCAGGAAAGGCAACCAAGCCTCGAGTTGTTCCAGATACGTGAGTCCTTGAACAAATGCCACAACTACGAGAAACACAATTATCAGGAGAACTGAAGCTACAAATACTACAAACTTGGATATCCATCTTTCCATGAATGTTGTAGAAAAGTTAGGCCAATAAACATCATGAGGATCAGGAGCATGCTCAGTTTGCCACTCAGTTGGATTGTCCGACTGCCTGATGTAAATAGCATTCGCGGCAGCATATCGAGATTTGAATGAAACAAAAGCAGCGGAAATTTCCTGAAGAGTAAAACAGTAAGTGAATATCAATATGTTCGCATTTCATCAGAACAGAAGGCGAACTAGGAATATAAACACATCATAGTTATAATTAAATTGACCAAGACCAAAGAAACATATATATACCTGTCTCCTAGTAGTATCTGATTGTTCCATTCTAACATTTTCCTCTAGGTTTTCGAGCCTTTTCTGATATTTCCCAAGAACAGTATTTCCTCCAAATAGTCCAAGAAACTTTCTTGGAGGGTCTTCAGTAGGAAGTTGACGTGGTACATGTTTTAGGTTCTTTAGCTTTCCCCAGATAAGCTCGGTGTCATTCTGGACAGAAAGTCAATCAGAAGTCAAGAAACGGGAGATTGCATGCATCTAGGAAAGATGAGGATACTTTTGTTCACGCGAAAATAAACTGTGGTAAGGTCAGAAATATGGGGATAAGAAACAGTAGTTATATTCAATATGATTGAGACGATTTCATGGCCTGAATTTATTTTTGTCTTCCTAAAACACTTCAGTGAACAGAAATGCCATCCAAATACAGCTTTTAGAACAAGTCCCCGCAAGGCCGTAACAAAAATCCGTTAGCATATTGGATGTCAGAAAAACAGTATGTGTACAGTAAGCATGTGAGAAAATTGATGTCCAAGAAAGTTGACCTTTGCAAAATTGCATACAGAGTTTATTACAGGTATCATCTTTTAACAAAATACAGATTTAACATAAAATGATTTAATGTACTTAAAACAAATTCAATGAAACACTACTTATGAAATCAGAAGGCAGAGGTTGATCATCACTGGGATGCAATGCAGGTCTTACAAACCTCATGACAATATTTGTCAAGCGACTATATTGCTCAGCCACCCATATGTCATGTAAGAAGTCAATAGACATCCCACATGAAGGTTTAACCGATACATTGAGGATTCATGAGTATCTTTTCATAAATTATGCAACACAAATGTATCTAGAGAACTGTATCTTACAATAAGTCGACGGAGTTTGCCAGTCTGATGAACAACATTTTGTGACAAGTAGGTGGATGAATGATACTCTCTGAAGAACTTATCAACAGCATCACCCACAGAACCATCATCGGTTCTAGGGATAGCTCGAACAAGAACAGTGAAATGCTGGGGTAGTGGCTTTGATGTCATGAAGTATTCAAGCCTCTTACCAGAAATATATTTGTAGTCCTGCAAAGACAAAATATAAAATATTTCTTACATAGAGATGTGAAACCAATCAAACACCAAAACATTTGCAAAGAAAGCGCGTAATAAGCAGATGCCAGATCCAACGAGCATGTATGGATTAAAAAAAGATGCTGCATTGGTTCAACTGATTCTCCGACACACAGGGAATCATGTTACCAACGAGCATGTATGGATTAAAAAAAGATGCTGCATTGGTTCAACTGATTCTCCGACACACAGGGAATCATGTTACCAATCGAGAAAGACAAATGCAAATTAAAAAGTAAGCAACGTAAAAAAAGAAAAACGTTAAAGTACTTACATGATACAGGAGGTAGCATGCAACTGCAGTTATGATATACACAGCAGAGAAATGAAGCCACAATCTGTCAACCACATTACCGCAGGTTATTAGTAGGGGCTTCTAGCTCAGGAAGAATATGATTTCAAATAGAAATATGAAACTAGACTCCAAAAAAATGTTTCGCATAAGTACGAAGCGATGGATAATGCATTAATGCCACAACATGCAGGCCAAATGACGAGAGTTGTTCCACATCATCATAATCAAATTTCGAAGTACTGAATACTGATAACAACTTCTTTGTGTTGTTTTCGTAACATAACTGTAAAATTTTCTATTCATGTACAGATCAACACCTTATAATACAACATAGGTCGATATGAATAGCAGCAGGTATCTGAATTCTGGAGTAGCTAGTATCTGAATTTAATTAAACAAGCGCAACACAACCAAAGCAAAAAACAGTTACATCACATGACATGGAGTTTGACCATCAGACTTACCTACACTAGACAAGTTGTAAGAAAATCATACTGAGCACCGTATTATAACAATCGTAGTTACAAAATTAACTAGAATTAGATACCGTTTAGGCAACCTGTTAAATTCACTAGTCAAAGCATGTGAAGTAAATCACTAAAATTAGCATCATCAGGGGTTTAGAAAAAATATCTCACTTATTAGATCCGTCATCGACGTTGGAGATGCTGAAGAGATCGACGGACTTGTTGGGCAGGTCGGAGAAGTCGATAAGGCTGAGCTGGTCCCCCAAGTAGTTGACCGGCAGGAGCACCCCGACCCCCAGCACGGCGGCCACCGAGAAGACCCTAATGCTGCACCACCCGAAAGCACGCTCCACTCAGCAACCAAAACAAACACAAATG
Source organism: Poa pratensis (assembly GCA_947311845.1). Lineage (NCBI taxonomy): Eukaryota > Viridiplantae > Streptophyta > Magnoliopsida > Poales > Poaceae > Poa > Poa pratensis. Next base: position 12,417,500 of record CAMZMU010000041.1, read on the forward strand.
GAGGGAGGTGTCTAGCGAGCGGGGACCTGAAGACGAAGATGCGGACGAAGACGACGCCGTCGAGCCCCGCGGCGGCGTGGATGTCGTCCTCGGAGCGGCGCCACGCGGAGCCGATCCAGGACTCGATCGGCGCCGCGTAGGGGCGGCGCGGAGAGTAGATGGAGACGTACGGCGTGCGGCGGCGGAGGAGCGAGAAGACGGCGGCGAGCAGCACGGTGAGGCCCAGATTGATGCCCACCGCCGTCGCCAGCGCCGACACGATCATCGCGCCGGCGGGCTAAGGAACCTTCTCGAAGCTTCTACCGGAGATAGAACAACGCTGGAGCAGGCCTGTCCATTTTACGGGATCCTGAACTGGACACGGAGACTTCAGGTAGTAGTTGGATTAATGGCGAGGTGGGGCCGGGATGTCGGTGGCACACGTGGCGCGCGATGGTGACGTGGTGGTCGGCAGTGGGTCTATCCGTGAGGACGATCGACCTCGTGGCAATGGTGACGTGCAGTCGTGCAGATACGTGTGGTGTTCCTAGAAGGTTGTGATGATAGAATATATCTGAAAATGTCGGACAGCAAGAGAATACGTGTTCTTGGTTTGGGGGAGTTTGTTTAAAACAAGGGATGGTTGTTAAGTAATAATTTAAGTCAAACAGATACATAAAATTGCTAAAAGGACGATGTGTAGTACTTGTACGACGAAATTTTCAAGTTGATTGGACAGAGATAGTCAGGCATGCAAGTGGACAGTCCGACGGAGAGGACGGACGTCCGCCTGGCACGTCTGTTAGTTGATCATCAGCAACCTGCTAAGCAAATTGTTAAGCAAATCTACTAAACACAGAACGTGGCGGACAAATATTTTAATTGGAGCGGACGTCCACCTGCATGCCTAGAGATAGAGAGATGCCTTGAAGCTTGATCTTTTCTACAGGGATTGATCTCAATCATGCAAGATGAATTCAACAATAGGTACAAATTCACGTTCGAAAAAACAATCGATACTCATTCATTCTTCCTACCGGATGGGGCTGGCGGCTCCTTCCTCCAAGTCCACCTAGATTGTCGCTGAGTCCAAGGGCGTGCATATGGACACCTCTGAAATATGGACCACGGCGCGGCACAACACGCATGGGCATCCTCCCCGAACACGACAACATCGAGAATGTTGGAGGCCGGCATCACTGCAATGAAGCAGGAGGCGGCGAAGAACGATGTTGTCGTCTGCCCCTTGTCAGCAAGCAGGCCTGCGTCATCCAATCCTTGTAGTGCGTCGTAGCAGCGCCGGTTCCTCCTCCTCCGATTTTGTACGTCGTCTTTGAGCGGCGCGACCGCCCCACGGAATTGCCAAGGGGAAAGGCGATGATCCCTATACGACCCTCATTGCGTCGGGATCTGTCTTTCTTTGATGGTAGTGTCCTTTCTTCACGCTCACTATCTCTGCATAGCTTAACAAGATAATCCACACCAACAACCAAAACCGACAAGCCTTCGCTCAGAAGCTCTTTCTTCATCTAAACTTCCCTCGGATGCCTACCCCTTCCCTGCACAACGCGGGCACGAGCCGGAATAATTGGCCGGCCAAGTTATTCGCCTTTTGGGGGGGGGGGGGGTTCCTCTAATATTCTGGTTTTTTCTATTTTTGGTCTTTTTATATACTAGAAAATGCAGCAGAAATCTCTGTAAAAAATATTGTGTAGCTAAACAAATATAAGCCCATGAAATATGAAGTTGTTTATATAAATATGGAATATTAAATTAATCATAATTGTTGAAAAGCTAAATTTAATTGACTGATATTTTTTGTTATATTTGATGATTAAATTGTTGACGTGGACAATTGGATGATGAAAAGTAAATGGCGTGGATATGTTGCATGCAAGAAATTGTTGGTTTAATGTGTGTTAGTGGGATGACATGGGTATTTGATTGGCTAAGAGAATGGATGATGTGGATGAAAGGACAATGATGTCGCCTAGAGGGGGTGAATAGGCGATTAAAACTTTTCCAGTTTAGTCTTGCTAATTGCGGAATAAAACTAGGTGTTTAAATTAACAAGCCGACAATTTAAATAAACTAGGCTCACCTATGTGCACCAACAACTTATGCTAAGCAAGACAAGCAACAAGATGATAGCTATAGAATACTTCAAGCACGAAGGCTATCACAATGTAAATTGCATAAGTAAAATGCTCGGGTATAGAAATAACCGAGGCACGCCAAGACGAGGATGTATTCCCGAGTTCCTCCTTGTTAAGGGAGTACGTCTCGTTGGAGAGGTGTGAACCGACACAACGGTTCAACAACCACAAAGGTTTCACCTTCTTCTCCAATGAACCGCACCACAAAGAGTTGGTTCACCTTCCACTATCGGAATCCTTCGAGGCGGAATCCAGAGTCTTTCAACAACAATCCGGGGCACAACCCACAATGGGATTGGGAGCTCCCGAATGGCTTTCAACAACAATTCGGGGCACAACCCACAACGGGATTGGGGGCTCCCGAACGGCTACAAGTGACCACCAAGGGTCTCAACCACCACGTGGGCGTCTAGGGTCCAAAGACCCAAGAGTAACAAGTTCACAAGGTTTCAACTTCCACGAATCCTCGTGGAGAGCACACCGATGCACCAAATGCAAAAGGCAAGAGCACAAGTGCTCAAATTCTTCACTCTCAAATCCCAACAAAGCAACAAATTCTTATGGGGGAATAAGAGAGGAAGAACAAAGAGGAGAACCACACAAGAACTCCAAGATCTAGATCCACTAGGTTCCCCTCACTTAGAGGAGAGATTGATTGGTGGAAATGTAGATCTAGATCTTCTCTCTCAAATCCCTCAAAGATATGCAAGAATCATGGGAGGAATTGGGAGATGGGCAAGCTTTTCAAGGTCAACAATGGTGGAGGAGAGAGAGAAAAACGTGCTCAGAAAACTTGGGCTCTTTGGGGAAGAAGGGGTCTTTTATAGGCCTCCCAGAAAAAGAGCCGTTGCAGGAAAAACTCGCACCGGATAATCCGGGCTAAGTGACCGGATAATCCGGCCTTCATCGCATACTCCGGTCTCGGCCAGGGGCTGAACCACATCAGTCATGGAGCAGCTCGGGCAGACATTCCGGCCACAGAAACCGGAGACTCCGGGCCAGGGCGGAGACTCCGGCCTAGGCCAGGAGCTGAACCACAAAAACCTCTTCGACATGGAACCCTAGGACCGGAGACTCCGGTTGGGACACGCCGGAGACTCCGGCCTGGAAATCCAGCAAATCTGCAAACCCAACAACTTTTGCGAGAAAACTCCAAATGAGATGAAACAACTTTGTTGGAAAGATAACGACAAGAGCTTTCCTCAAGGATAAACCGATAATATTTCCAATACGGAAACGCAACTAGTTTTCCAAATGAAATCCGTTTTCGAAGAACTTGGGCTTGTCATGAAGATCACGACAAGCACCAAAACCCAACAAGGAGAAAAGCCACATAAGAACCAAGAAAGATGAAATACCAAGTATGCAAAGGTTTGAGCTCTCCACAAAGATGCGATCAAGTTACTCACTTGAGAGCCCCTCTTGATAGTACGTCGTCTATCCTAAAACCCGGTCTCCCACTAACAACATGACACCGGTAAAATAGAAAACCTATCAAGATCATATCTATGCCTTGCGCATTCCACTTGAGCTCGATGATGACGATCTTGACTCTCTCAAGTTGGAACACCTTTCTTGATTGTGCTTGCTAGCATATGCTTGATGAAGACTTCTCCAAATGCTCCCCCATACTCCATTATGGGAGGGCATCGCTAAGCTCCGTCTTCATGTCTCCTTTGCAAGCTTTAATCAAATGATATCTTCGATATGCATCATATTGAACTTGCACTTCATCTTCTTCTCTTGATATGTATGATGGTCTGGGGGTAAACATGATTGTTCACTCAATCTTCTTTTCCAAACCATACTTGCAATGAGCTCATCTCTACACATGACCATTCTTCATATAAACCCTTGAATTGAGCATTGGTCATCATGTCATCTTCAAGAGTCCAACACATGAACTCCTATATTTTACCATGGACAAGATCTATAAAAATATCTCAATGTAAACATTAGTCCATAAGGATTGTCATTAATTACCAAAACCACGCATGTGGGCAACCATGTACTTTCAGTGGATAGCTTGCATGTTGAGATAGAAAATAACTAATGCACTTAGTGGGATTTTGCTTTATAAGAAGTATAGATTTCAAGTTGTTTTTTCTTTTTTACTTCTTTTTAAATACATGTATATTTTATTTTTTACGAAACATGTTCATTTTTGAAAATTGTTCAGATTTAAAAAAATGTTCATGTTTTTTGAAAAATTAACTATTTTTTTGAAATAGTTCATTTTTTTAAATGGTACATTTTGATTTTGTAAAAAATGGTTCATTTTTTAAAATGGTTCAGATTTTTATTTTCCTTAAAAATAGTTGTTTTTAATAATGGTTCAGATTTTGATTTTTTATAAATGGTTTATTTTGGAAAAATGTTCATTTTAGGAAATGGTTCATTTTTAAAACGGTTCAGAGTTTTTTTCAATGGTTCATTTTCCAAATTGGTTCACTTTTGGAAATAGTTCAGTTTTATAATGGTTCATATTTTTATTTTCTTTAACAAGTTCATTTTAAAAAACATGGTTCATATTTTGATTTTTTTTTTTTGGAAATGGAGCAGATTTAAAAGCTGTTCAAATTAATGTTCTTTTTTAATTTGTAATTTTTTAAAAAATATTTCAGATTACCAAAATGTTCATTTTGTGAATTTATGAAACATTTTTTAATTCCTAAAATTTGGAAGCAAAAGAAGGGAGAAAAAAACCGAAGCTGGCAAGAAGCATGCCTAGGCTGGCACAGGCGGGGTAGTTCTTCAGCGTTCCCGCGCCAAATGACGCCTGAAGCGTCATATAGGGGCTCCCGGAAGGGCAAGACGCATCAGTGAAAATCTGGCTCGATCCCGTTTTTGTGTTCGTCATCATCTGGGTCGGCCCGAAGCAGCACTGGGCCACGATTGTAAGGAAACCCACCAGGTACATGCATACAAGAAGCCCAACAAAATTAGCGCAGTAGCTTGCCAAGAAAATACGAATTTTTTTCTTAAAAAATTTAAATTTAACTCGTTAACTGATGCAACAGAAGAGTCAGATGTGGATTGTGTACTGATTCAAAAGTACCGAGACGGGAGCTCTCCTGGAAACCTAGCGGCGTCGCTGCCACCACATCCGCCTCCACCATTAGTTTGAAATGGTCTATGGTTGGAGTTCTTAATAAAAGTAGTGTTTTTAGATTTGATTAGGTTTTGGTGCCGTCGTCTTCATCAATGGAGTACTCATCATCTACAATAAGAAATCTTCGGTTCTTCCTTCGACGACGAGATCTTCTTCCTGACGTCAATGGTGGTGTTGTAAGATTAAATTTGTCTAGGTTTGGTCCTTCAGATCTTGCTTCGCCGGATCGATTTTGGATCATTTCTTATGGTTGCCGCGAGGATTATCCTCGCAATATTTGTCACTCGCTGCTACGTCCTCGACAATGGTGATTCGTACTCTTGGCTCCCATCGATGTCGGCCAAGCTGTCCGGTTATTATTCCCTGAAATATCAGTGTTGGTACTCTTGCCGATGTTGGTTAATTAACTTGTTGGCTGCGTGCATGCACGTAACCTTGGAATTGCGGCTCAAAACTCGTTGGTATTTGCAGGTCTATGGATTGTTATCTTTATCGTTCTACGGTTGCCTTCAGAAAAGTTTAAGATTATGTCCTCGAAGAAGAAAGAGTTCGAAGATTTGCTCTTTCCTTTTAGACTTTATTTTGTAATCGATGTTGTCAGCTCATGTACCTCTACCATGTACTACTTGCTACTATAAAATATGGTATTAATTGTCAAAAAAACTGATGCAACAGAAACAACGCCTCTCTCAAGCTGAAGAAATAGGCTTACGCCTCACTCAATCTTTCATGTCTCTTTGTTGCAAGAACCAGCACTGCATCAACAAAAGCATTGATGCAAAAACCTTTATCTTCTTTACGAATTAGGGCTCACGTTGTTTCTCTTGTACTTGGCCCCTCACCCTGTCAGTACCGGCCCTGATCATCATTTTGTTGTATATATTCTTTGTCCGTCTTTAGATTGTCTCATTGTCTGTATGTACTATGTTTAACCAGTGCAGTTATGTTTGATCTGTCTGACTATGTTCATCTGTATAGTCTATGTTCGTTGATTTGTATGTCCATATTGATATTTGTGCATGAATCGTAAAACATTTGGACGTTTCGACATAAACGGGGAATCCTCATAGTTGTGGAGTTGCAATTCCGAACCTGCAGCCGTAATGCGGTTGTTGGACATGTGCAACCGTGAACCTCATGCCATCATAGTTGTGACTTGTCCATCTAGCACGTTTCTTGTCCGATAAACTTTTTCTCCTCGCCCAAAACGTGAACAACATTTAGAAACACACCAGTCATAGATACAGTAGTTGATAGGATAGAGTTGATATCCGGCCGACTTCACGGATCTTTCTTGCATAAACTTCTTTTCGATTTCATATAGCTAACTGGCCAGTGAGCAGATATGCAATGCATCTGGTCTCTTGTGCAGATACATGCATGGTCTATCTTCCTCTGTTTTTTGTAAAGAAGGTCTAACTTTGATCAAGAACTACATGATTTATGTCCTACTAAATGATAACGTTTGATTCACGTTTTAGATAAGTTTAAAATGGAATACATTTTCAAATCATATCACATAAATTATATTGGCCTCATATTACACTGGCCAACATGTGATTTCAAAATTTATATTTTAGAGCACTCTTTTTTTTGGCAGAGAGCATTACAAAAGTCATTTCATCACGAAAATTTGCACATATGTATAACGTGTGTGAATGGTCATTAGAGTTCATGACCGCATTCCTTGCCACGCTGACCCATTTGATGAGGACATTCTGGCCACTAATTAAATGTTGTTCAAATAAAAACATCTTGTAAAATCTGGTTCAAACTGTGACACAAAAAAAACCATCCAAATCACTGGAAGTAAAACTAATAATTATAGGTCGGATAATTCTTTTACTTCTACAATATACTTGTCAAGAACGCGTCACTGCAAATTTCGCTGCTAAAAAACGACATTTCACGAGACATTTTATCACAGAACTCACAAAAAATGCCAGTTTCCCGCAATCTTGTCGTGCACACATTTAATATAGAGATGTATGTGCCAAACTTTTGTTCAATTTTTTTGACAATTTGAATTTTTTTTTCCGGTAGCAGGAGCATATGCTTCCATGTGACAAAGTGAATCTCCAAATTGAATCTATCGTGCAATGCTAGTGAATAGTAAAATCGAGCTTGTCCATATATACTGGTCATCTACACTTACATAGTTACATCTGGCTTGTTTGTTTGAAAAACACATGCCTTGTTGCTATCAACGCAGGATCATCACTCATATATACACTTTAAGTGTGATTTCGATAGGAGTATTGTAAAGAGTGAAAGGCACCAGAGGTCACGAAGTTGCGCGAAAAGTAAGGATTGGTCACCAAGTTGAAAAACCTCAAAACGAGGTCACGAAGTTGTGGAGTAGTCAATTTTTGGTCATTCCGTCACGGTGGGCGTCAAGTTGCTGACGTGGCAGTGTGTTTTTTTACAAAAAACACCTTGAACTTTTATATATTCTAATTGTTAGGTCCTTCTCCATATTTATTTTCGTGAAACGCACCAGAGGTCACGAAGTTGCGCAAAAATTAAGTATTGGTCACCAACTTGAAAAAGCTCAAAACCGGGCACGAAGTTGTGAGTTAGCCAATCTTTGGTCACTCCGTCACGACGGACGTTAAGTCGCTGACGTGGTGGACTGTTTTTTTACAAATATCCCCTTAGAATTTTGTTTCTTCCAATTATTAGGTCTTTTTCGATTTTTTTTCATCTTACAAATACTCCAAATAAACTGGTGCGGCGCGTGGAGCAGTTCATCTCTTATGTGCATTACATCCGGCGTCCGGCAGCGGCGTCCGGCGTCGGCGTCCACGCACGGCTCGCCGAGCAGCACGGTAATGACGCCGCAGTCGTAGCCTGCAGCGCGGCGAGGTTAGGGGCAGCCGACCGATTCCACGACGGCTCTCTATCATGCGCCCTTCCTGTCCTGCGCCCGTGCGCCACTATGCTGAGGGCCTTGCCCCGCGCGAACGACGCCACTGCACCGTGCTCGGCGGCTAGAGGGAGCCGGAGGGCGGGAAGGAGACGACGGGCGCGGAGGGCGCGAGCGGGCAGCCATCGGAGGTTAGGTAGGAGGAGGGAGGGAGAGGAGGAGGTCGGAGACCGGGAGATTGGACGCGACGGTGAGGTGACGACAGCGAGCAAAAATAAAATTTGAGACCAAACTGTGCCCAGATTTATCGAGAAGGACCTCTGGTGCCTTTCACTCTATTGTAAACATATTAATTTCGATACTAACAGGCCCCATGCTTCCAAGTCAGTAGTCAGCAAAAAGAAAGAGAAATATTTCAATCATGCAACATGGCCAGTTGACTGCCAGTGCCATGTACCAATCTACCAACTATGGAGGTGGAGGGTCCATTGGAAAAACCTACATAGACGCCAAGACTTTCATGAACTTCTCCATGCAAAGCTCATCTCCTTGTCCATGGCGATCTCTCTCATCCATGCCTTGCTCTTAGCTCCTCTCCTCCTCCTCATCCCCTTATGCGTTCTCTCTCGTCGTCGCAAGATCCAGAGTAATGGCCATAACATCCCGAGCCCACCCGGTCTCCCGGTCCTCGGCCACCTCCACCTCCTCAAGAAGCCGCTGCACCGTTCCCTCGCGGCCCTTGCCGCGCGCTACGGGGGCGGCAGCGATGGCGCCGGCCTCCTGCGTCTTCGGTTCGGCGCCAGGCCGGTCGTGCTCGTCTCCTCCCCGTCCATCGCCGAGGAGTGCTTCACCGTCCACGACGTCGCACTCGCGGACCGTCCGGGGCTCGCGTCACGGCGGCTGCTCACCGGCGGCGACTGCCCCAGCATCGCCACAGCCAACTACGGCCCTCTTTGGCGCCACCTCCGCCGCATCTCCACCGTGCACGCGCTCTCCGCTCACCGCCTCTCGCTGACGACCGCCGTGCGCGACGCCGAGGCCCTCGCCATGGCGTCGAGGCTCCGGCGCGCTGCAGGTCCCGGCGCCACGGTGGTCAGCGTGAAGTCCACGGCGTACGAGTTCGTTGTCAACGTGATCATGACCATGGTCGCCGGGAGGCGCATGCCGGAGGACGAGGTGCTCCGGTTCAAGGTACTGACTGAGGCGACGATCGCGGCTGGAGGGTCAGCCAACCGGCAGGACTTCCTGCCGTTTCTGCGGCTGCTGGACTTCGGGAGGACGGGGAGGAGGCTCGCCGCTCTGTCCAAGGAGCGGCACGGGTTCGGCCAGAGTCTCATCGACGAGTATAGACGCCTTCACCACCACGGCGAAGCCGATACGTCGGTGCCGCCGACGACATGGACGGTGATCGGGGACCTGATCCGGCAGCAGGAGCGGTCGCCGGAATCGTACACTGACGTGGTCATCCGCACCGTCTGCCTGGTGAGTTCCGACTAATTCGCTGAATTGCTTAATTACCTAGACGTACTACCAGCCTGTACTCAGAGTGTATGTATGCAGTAGCTAGCTGTGTAATTAACTATCTAGTGTGGCCATATGATCTACCACTACACGTTAAAAACTGGCCCAGTTTTGAATTAGTGTAGTTGTCGTATAATTAAGTATTTAGTGTCAATAATTCAGTGTTGTTGAAGTATAGTAATTGCTAGTGTGCAACTTGTCAATAGACAGTGCGCACATGATCACCCTAGCCTTTCGTTTGTTAAGGAGAGCAATGTGACGTGTATTCACTATAATTCATTGTTTATTAAGTTAATTACACTGGTAATGGGATACAACTTCAACATTTCTCTTGCAAAGACAGTTGCTTTTGTTTCACATTGCACTAGGATGCTAGCAACTCCTATTTTGCTATCCTGGTAGTGGAATCGGCCGTCACGTCATATGGAGAAAAAAACATTGATTTTGCCACTATTCTACACTTGAATCGGAACTTTTGAGTCAAAAGCATGCATGTAAAATTCACATACATTTTACTAATATGATCTGAGCCCCACTAAGAGCATCTCCAGTCGGGGCGCCCAAATGGCCGGCCAAAGGCATTTGGGGCGTGCCGGACACTTTTTTCTCCCAGTCGCGGCGCCCAAATCCGATTTCAGTCCGGCGCGGCCCAGTTTTGTGTCCGGCACGCCCACACCACGTTCTCAACTTGGGCAGGGTTGAGGCGGCCCCGGACACGCCGAAACGGCCGCCCCCGACGCGCGGGCCACGCCTGGCAGTGAGACACGCAGAGGCGAAGCGGCGGTCGTCGTCAAAGGCGCGTGCCTCGGTTTCACTGCCTGGCGCAGACGCCCAGCGAGCAGGCGCCAGTGATGAGCCATCGCGTCGTCTCCCTCGCCGGAGTAAATGCGGCGCGGCTTTTCAAGAACCACGTCGTTAATGCCCACCGCTCTCGCGCCTCCGACGACGATAAAAAGGGCGTCCCGCGCTCACTCGCCACTCAGATCTCGCCTCTCTTCCTCCGCCGCCTCCTTCTTCACCGCACGCCACCGCACGAGATGGCCGGCAACTGGCGACGCACCGGAGGCGCGGCGGCGAACGGATTCGCGTCGCGCACCCTCCTCCAGGCCGAGTCCGAGGCGATGCGGGAGAACGGCTACCCCGTGCCTCCCGACATGCGCGTCGGAGGCCGGTTCGCCATCTGCGTCCGCGGCATCCCGGTGCCCAAGCCGCTCAAGCGGGAGAACCGCGGGTTCTACAGCGCGCCGATCGCCCATTACTGGAACGATCTGACGCCGGAGCAGCGCGAGGACCCGCGCTGGATCCCGGAGGACCCGGGCAATGCCCCCTGCTACGAGGACGCGTTCAAGCGCGCCTTCGAGGAGGAGATAAACCGCTGGGACGGCCCCGGCCCAGCGCCCAGGGACAAGAACGTCCTCGGGCGCGAGGCGTTCTGGAGCCCAGCCGGCCGCACGCTCCCAGCGGTCATGGATCACATCGCTAACGGCGGCTCCATACTGGAGTGGCCGCCGGCGGCGTATGCTCCGCCTCCGCCTCAGGCGCCGCCAGCCAACAGGTGGGCACCGCGGGCGTCGCCTCCGTCTTCCTCCCGCTCGACGGCATCCTCCTCCCGCGCATCCTCATCGTCACGCTCTTCCGCCTCCGCCTCCCGCTCCCGCGCCGCCGGGCTGCTCACGCCGAAGCCGGAGCCCATGAAGGTGAAGCCGGAGCCCGGGACGGCGCAGGGGGCGTCGCTCTACACCGAGCTGAAGGCGTTGCAGCAGGCCTACGACGAGGAGGAGCTCCTCCGACAGGCGGAGGCCGCGTCGCTCAACGACGTGCCGCCCATGGACATCCCGAGCGCCTGCGCCTGGTCGGCGTTCGAGCACGCCCAGGCGACTGGGGTGCCGTTCTTCGACCTCACCGGCGACGCCCCTGCCCCTAGCCGCGTCAAGAAGGAGGACGACGGCGGCGCAGGACCCAGCGGCGTGAAGGAGGAGGAGAAGGACCCCTACTGGGCCTTCGACCGCCGCTACCAGTAGGGTTTAGGGTTTAGTTAAATTTCGTTCAAAATATGTAAAATTTCCTAAATTTGAATGAAATTTGCCTAAGTTTAAATTTTACAAATGTTGTTTTGGGCGGCGCGAGTGGGGAGCGAGGACGCCCAAATGCGCCAGGCCTTCCGGACAGCGCCCAAATGGGCTGTCCGGAAGGCCTTTGGGCGGCCATTTGGGCGCCCCGACTGGAGATGCTCTAATAGTCGGTGAGCATACGACGAAAATTCCAATAAGTTAATGCTATACATGAACTGAGTTGGAGTACATGGCCCCTATTTCTTGCGCACATCTTGACTTGCATGTCATCTTGGCTTTGGTTCCACTGCCAACCTCCAAGTTTCCACCTTAATTTGTCTATCGTTGTCTTTGGAAAGGCTTCATTGTGTCAACCTTCAGCCTACATCGACAAAGCTGCTTCCCGCCTATACCCGTGGAACCAAAAGCTTATCTCTTGGGCTTTCTGCATCACCCTTGTCATGTTTACATCCAGCTACTCTTGAATATGGAAAATTTATCAACCCATACCCCCCTCTTCACCGGATGTAACTGGTAGGCGGTTCTTCAACACTGCAACCAAGGTCGCCGTTGGTGATGTCATGAAAGACTATCTTTTGTCTTCCTCCCGTTACCAGCTCCATTCCTAAGTCCCTTGCTCTAGGGAAAAGTGACGCTGCCAGTGCAATAATAGCTCAGTTCAGAGCATCTCCAACCGCACCCCCCAAAATCGGACCACATACTGTGCCCGGACGCATTCGGACGCGTCCCCGGAGGGTGACCGGACAACCCCTAAAAACATGCTCCTACAACCACACTCCTCTTTTCTAGTTGACATATTACTACAAAGGCATGCAACACGTCCGCATTTGCTACACTAGAATGGAAACTTGCATTGCATCCGCCTTGCTACGCTAGAATCTCCCTACTCGTCATCGGAGAGGACGATGACCGTTGCCGCTGCGCCGGCGGAGCCGCCCCGTCCCGCACTGCTGGCCGGAGCCGGGCAAGAACCTTGCTCGGAGTCGGAGAAGAACCCGAACGAAGAGGAGGAGGAGGCCCCGGCGTAAGGGCGGCCTTCACGAATCGCCGCCTCCGCCTCGAACTGCTTGTCGAGGAACCCGGAGCGGTTCCTCATCTGCCTCATGAAGAGGCGGTCCGCCGCCTCCGCCTTCAGATGCGCCTCCGCTGCATGGTGCTCCGCCGCATCGTCGTTGCGCAACGCCTCCTCGCGGATCCGGCCCTCTTCCGCCTCCGCCTGAGCTCTCCACCGCTCCGTCGCAGCGCCATGAATGCGGGTAGTTGGGGGTTGGCCGCTCCGCCATGAATGTCGGCGCCGGTCAAAGGCTAGATCCTCCCCTCCGGTAGGCTCCGGTAGGCTGGTCAAGGGAGGGTCCCACTGTCAGCGAGTGAGGGCGCGGACGCGTCCGGGCGCGTCCGGGCGCCCCCAAACCTGCCCCAATTTTGTGCTGGGTTTGGGGTGTGCCGGACCGTCCGATCGTTTGGGGCCGCTATAGGGGCCGTCGTTGGGTTGCGGTTTTTGGGCCAAACCCCGTCTGGGCTGTCCGCCCGGACGTTTGGGGTGGATTTGGGGGCTCCGCTTGGAGATGCTCTCATGACGCCAATTTCCGACCAACTAATCTAGTGACAACTTCATGGGTGAGCACATTGTTTTTGTAGATCCGTCTTTGTGAGCTTCTTTCTGACACTAACTTTCCCCTAGACGTGGCTGATTCGATCACGTAGATCTCATGAACAACATGCTCGTTGTCTAGAAGAGTTTTTGCACATCTGATCGCCTGGCCATACGCGGTTGTCCACATTAGCTAAAGTACTAGCCCGAAGCCAAACACATCATTTTCGAGTGTCGTTACTCCATTAGGATCTGGATTGTTGTTGGCTTGTTGCCTCGTGGATTTCTTGCCCCTCTACTGCAAAATATTGAATCTTGATAAGGTTGTGTGGTACTGGTGATCCATATCCAACACTCCAGTGTCATCTTTGGGGATTTGGACCGTTATCAAGCGGATATTCTAGGAATTTTGAAAGGAGTGAAATGCATGAGTCTTCAATAACGAAACCTTTTGCATGCGATATTTAAAAAACAAGTAGAAGAGTAAGGACTAAGGAGTGTACTCTAGAAGGTAAAAAAACACTTGCGAAGATTATCGGTTAATTACCAATGTTTCCGTTTTTTCCTGTGAATTCGTCCTCTTTAAATTTACTCCTCCTACATCAATAAAAAAGACAATCTTTGTTTTACTCATTTGAAAAAACTCTCTACATGATAAAACCCACATTGTGTACACAAATATATGTATTTTGCAGAACTTGTGAAATCAAACTTTAGTCTTATATTGTTTTACAAATTTTTAGCTCTTAAAAAGATTGTAAAACAGTTTTGAAAAACACTAACATTTTCACAACATATGATTGTGCAGAGTCTGCTACAAGGTGGGACTGATACGTCATCCATCACAATCGAGTGGGCGATGGCTCTCCTTCTTAACAACCCGGACATGCTGGAGAAGGCGACAAATGAGATCGACAGTATCATAGGCATGTCTCGACTGCTTGAGGAGCGTGACCTTGCAAGCCTCCCTTACCTCCGGTGCATCATCACTGAGACCCTCCGGATGTATCCTCTCTCCCCTACTCTTACCCCACACCAAGCCTCGCGTGACTGCAAAGTTGCCGGCGGTAACTACGTCATTCCACATGAAACGATGGTATTGGTCGATGTGTACTCCATGCAGCGGGACCCTGCGCTGTGGGAGGACCCAGATAGGTTCAAACCAGAGAGGTTTCTTGTTTCCAATGGCACCGTTGGTGAGGTTGATGGCAAACCATTGATGATGCCATTCGGGATGGGTCGACGGAAGTGCCCAGGGGAGGCGCTTGCATGGAGGACAATTGGGGTAGCGCTTGGTATCATGATCCAATGCTTCAAGTGGGAGCGGGTAGAGAAAGAGATGGTGGACATGAGCGAGGGCTCGGGGTTCACCATGCCCATGGTCGTGCCGCTCATGGCGATGTACCGACCACGTGAAGAAATGTGTTCAATTCTAAGGAGCATAGAGAACTCTGTTATTTCAGCATCATGAGTCCTTAGCTAGCTAGCATTTATTCATATGGCTGTATCGACCTCGTCAAGAACAGAGGCGGTGATTCTGAAGAAGATTGTTCGGTTATTCCCACATGATGAGCTTATTGTACCATTTCAAGGGCAAGCAAAGAAAATAAAAATGTTTCGGTGGACACGCTATGTGTGTTAGGAAATAGCATAACGTGTGAACTAACCAAACTTTTCAAGTTGCAACCATGATTTGCCACACAAAAATTGCAACCATGATCCACCATACATTGGTCATCCAGTACGTTATTCTTGCATGCTGCAATGTTTGACATCTTGATTGCATGATTCTTGACGACATCTTGGTTGCAATTAACAACAATTTTACGAAAAATTGCTCTCATAATACTTCCGCCGTTTTTAAATATAAAATGTACCTCTGGCGCATAAAGGTACCTACCACAAGATGCACTTTTTCCTTCTTTTTCTTCTTCTTTTGGAACAAGCCAGTGCTCCGTTTGTTTGTTACGTTGTGTCCCACAATGAAAAGAAACCACGTGGTTTTTTTCTTCTGGCGCAAAGAAATCATGTCAGTGTTGTTCGCATTTTCCTGTCTTTTTTAGCGGATCACCGTTCCTGAAGATCATGGGACTCTCTGGTCGCATCTCGCGTCTCTCTTTCAAATATGCTCGCATGGGAGCTGGACGGGACTATCTCGTCCCGAATGGCAGTTCCACTCGGGTCCTACCCATGCTTGGGCCAGTGTCACCCGAACTAGACTAGCCGACTACTTCTGCTAACCTCGGGCCTTGCTTGGACTCACTTAACGCCGTGTCTTGGGCTCGTGGCTGGTGTGTAGAATACTTAAGATTTGTTTTTTTTTTCGAAATTGAAAAGGCCCTTGCATTAACAGGCATTATTTATCAAAACTTTGGTGGGTCTAATGGATGTGACCGCAATTTTTTGCCATTATCATATTCCTCAATTTAGAAGCTAGTTCAAACCTATTGAAAGTTTATACCCCTAATATATTTAGAATTTGATCATCCATTTTGGAAGTTGGATTGAAAGCTCTCCCAAATTTCTTGAATGCACACATAGAAAGGTTGATCGACTCAAATTGTTAGAATATTGGGCCCATTAGTGGGCAGTCCCTATAATCAATTCTGGAAATCTCAAATTGGCCCATGTGTATGGGAGAATTTTGGAGGTGTACGTGACTAAAGTTTAGTCCCATACTGCTAGTTTGGAGTGAGCTGCACCAGCTTATATAGTGGAGTGTTGTACCACTTGGTGTGCTGGTTGAGAATAGAAGGCTCTCTCGTGCGCACTCCTCTACCTCCGCCGCCGTCCGTCCGTCTCGTCACGACACGTCGCGGGTTGCGGGAATGAGCCGAGCCGATGCCTATTAGCCAATTCGGATCGCTACTGGATCGTGGGCTGCTCTAACCGACTCGAACGTGTGCGACGTGGCCGGCCCACGTTGTACCCGTTAGGGTTTTCCGAACCGCACTATATATTGCCATGCACTACCGTGCGCCGTCACACATCGAACCAATCTAGGTTTTGCCAATCTCGTGTATTGCGCCGCCACCGTAGTCTACTCCATCCCGAGCGCCGGCGTGCACCGGCGTTTGGAAGAGCAGGTCTCCGGAACCAATCGCTCTTGTGATCCTGTAGGGGAGAGGGCGAATTAGGTTTTTGGGAAGCGCCTCGCGCGACTGCTCGCCGCTTCCACCACAGGTCGTCTTCCAGCCGGCTTTGCGGATCGCCGCCGCAAGCACCGTCTGTGGCGACAAGTCTTCACCAAGAAAGTTGTCAACTACATCGCTGCATCGACCACGGCTACTACGTCTACAATCGTTGAGTACGTGCGTCGGATTTCTCCTACTTGGATCAGCATGTTTTCTGCTTACATGTTGTGTGATATCTTGATACTGTTCACGTTGATTAGTACATGTAGTATGTTAGTGTTTCACATGTTAGTAGCTGTGGTTGTCATGTTTAATATTCTGGAATTAATCATGAAATTATTGCCTAATTATCCAACACTATTTTGAAAGCTCTAATTTAACTTTCTTAAAATTGATATTTGACCCACAATATTTTAGTCTTAAACGTGAAAGTTCAGGCAATTTTCTAAGATTTTACACAAAAATTCCTATAGTTCGTTTTATTTAACGCCTTAACATAAATTGAATTGGAGAAGAGTTTATAACTCGCGTTTGTTATAGCTATCCCTACCTAGCAATCTCTCTTCATTAGACTACAGGAATTTCACAAGATATTCATAGGATTAAAATCCTTTGTGTGCCTCAATCCTATAGGAATTCAAACATTCACTCCAACCTCTTTTGATGACTAAGTTGTGTAGAATCCAACATTTTTTTCATATATATATTTTTTGATACAGATTTTTGCAATCTTTCTTTTACATAGGCATACCTGTGAGAACCATGTTTTTTTTGCTATTACTATTTTTTTTTCGAGGAAGCTATTACTATGCTTTTCAATCCTGTAATCCAAAGAGCATCTTAATCGGATAAATTCCAAGACGTGAAGGTCGACTAGAACAGCTAATTTGTCCACTCACCTGGAGACGATTAGCTTTTCGCAGGCATATGGGATCCTACTACATTCACGTGCTATCAGTGCACTACAGTACAACTGTGCAATCACGTCTTGTACAAAAGCTCGGACCTTTCTTTGCAATGGCGCTGATGCCAACACCACCCATGGGCGCGACCGCGGAGACGGAGGGGACAATGCCAAGCAGCGGCGTCCTCCCACGCCTCCTCCTCCTCATCGCCGGCGTCGCGTCCGTCTTTCTTCATCTTCGGCGACGGTGGGGTCGTGACGGCGGCGCGCCCAGCCCTCCGTCGCTCCCACTGCTGGGCCACCTCCACCTGGTCAAAAAGCCGCTGCACCGCTCCCTGGCCGCGCTCGCAGAGGCCGCGCCGCTCCTCTCGCTGCTCGTGTCGGCGTACGCGTCGGCCGAGGAGTGCTTCACGGCGCCGCACGACGCCGCGCTCGCGGGCCGGCCGCGTCTTCTCGTCGGTGAGCTCCTCGCGTACGGCCACACCACCGTCTCGTGGGCCTCCTACGGGGACCACTGGCGCCGCCTGCGCCGGTTCCTCGCCGTCGAGCTCTTCTCGGCCTCCCGCCTCGCCGCGCTCGCCGCGCCGAGGTCGCGTCCCTCGTCGGGAACTTGCTCCGCGACGGCGCCACAGGCGGCGTGGTCACCCTCCGGCCCAGGCTATTCGAGCTGGTGCTTGTCAGATCTCAGGCCTAGATACTCAACGCGATCACAGTGGAAAAAACTAAATCGATCAAACACGCCGCTCTGAAACTTTCGCTCTCTGGCGGAACACACGATACAGAGAGAGACAGAGTTTTTGCGACGCGTTCAACTGGAGTCTTTTCTGTTTTGCTTTCCTTTTATTCACCCTGATCCTATCGAGCCGGCCTCGATCCGTTTTCTCCGCGCCATCCCACGGACGAGATCGTGGCCAACTATTCAGCCGCAGCACGAACACAGCGTGCTTCTGGCGTTATTCTTCAGAAAAGAAAACAACGTGACAGTTCAGGTCTCCTAGAATTAATACTAACATCAACGTGATGCTGCGCGCACTCACCGCACGCCGGCACGCCGGTGACGTGCTCAGGTTCCAGGAGATCGTCGAGGAGTATTTCGTAGTGAGCGGCGCACTCAGCTTGGGGGATTTTTACCCGGCGCTGCGGTGGCTCGACCGCCTCCGCGGCGTCGAGGCGGCGCTGGCGAGGCTGCATACGAAGTGCGACGCGTTCGTCGGCAACCTCGTCGAGGACCACCGGCGAATGCGCGGCGCCGGTGGCCGAGACGTGGAGAAGAAGGGCGTAATCGACGTGCTCTTGGAACACCAACGGACCGATCCCGAGTTCTACACGGACACTGTCATCAAAGGCGTCGTCTTGGTGAGTAGTAATAGTAGTACTACCGTTTCTCGCAAACTGCATTCCTGACACCACCATGTACGCCATTTTTGGCCTGTGACATGTCGGATAATCAGGTACTGCTCACCGCCGGCACCGACACATCGGCGCTGACCACCGAGTGGGCGATGGCGCAGCTGCTGACGCACCCGGAGGTGATGCGGAAGGCGAGGGACGAGATAGACGCCATTGTCGGCACCGGCCGGCTGGTGGAGGAGTCAGACATCGCCAAGCTACCTTACCTGCAATGCGTCGTCAAGGAGACCCTTCGGCTCCGCCCCGTCGGGCCGGTCATCCCGGCGCACGAGGCAATGGAGGACTGTACGGTGGGAGGCTTCCGTGTCCGTCGCGGCACGATGATCCTCGTGAACGCGTGGGCGATACACCGGGACGCCAATCTCTGGGATGAGCCACATGAATTCAGGCCAGAGCTTTTCTTGGGCGGAGACGCTGTCACCACCCCCATGCTGCCGTTCGGTCTTGGCCGGAGGCGATGCCCGGCGAGGGGCTGGCAATGCGCCTAGTCAGCCTCACAGTGGCAGCACTCGTGCAGTGCTTCGAATGGGATGTGGGTTCCATCGACATGGCCGAAGGTGCTGGGCTGTCAATGCCAATGGCGACGCCGTTGGTGGCTGTCTGCCGACCACTGGAGTTCGTCAACAGTGTGCTCTCTTCGTCCACCTGATGGACTGGACACAAGTTTCTGAAGAAAGGAAGAAGAAATTGGATTAGAATTATCTTGCAGTGCTGCACGCATGCTAGTGTTGCTGAGAACTTGCAGCAAGATTGCATCAGATGATACTGAACCTTATAAAATCACAGGGGCGTGATCATATTTCAGTGAATCAGTAGTTGCCAGAAAGCTAGATGTAACTTCGTAGTCAGTAATGCGCGTAGCAATGCGAGATAGAAGATTGAGCTTTCATGCAATAGCTATATATAGGTTAGGCACGAGTGGAGGGCACTAGTAGCCTTATCACGTCAGGTAGCTTGCTATCCGAACAACTACGATATACGCTGCTTCAATACAACTACGCCTACCGTCTTACGGCCAAGACCACTTCCATACAAAGAGTCATGGGCTTCTGTCAAGTACTGGAGGCAAGCTCGTCAACTAATACACTCATCCTAGAAAATTTATGCATACAACAAAAAAAAGTGCTTTATCGTTTTTTTTTTGTATCAACTGTCCATACATGAGTTTTGTGTAAACAAATCACATAAAAACGAGTTCATAAATTGCCCATCCAAAAGTATTTGTTCAATGTACAAAAGTAGGTTTATTAAACCTTATAAGGTGTCGTGTATCGAAACACGGACACCGAGGATGGCGAACACCCCCTGTTTGTTAGGTAGGATGGTGCGAAGTGCTCCGAAGTCAATTCCCGAGGACGAACACGAACACACGAGATTTTACCTAGGTTCAGGCCGCGTCGCCGCGTAATGCTCTACGTCCTGCTTGTCTGGCTTGATTGATGATGGATGGTGAAGTACAGGGTGTTGCCCGCAGCCCTCTCGTCTACACTTACGAACTTTCCGAGTTCTACCTCGGGTAGGTCTCCGAGGTGTCGTCGTCAAGCCCTCGGGCTGAGTGACTAACTGAGAGGAACTACTGGCTATGGTCTATGCCCCCATCGTGACCTTGGGCCTCTTTTATACTGAAGGGGACGCCATAATTGGTCACGCTGGGAGCCCGCCACCATGGCACGCGCTGCTTTTCCGCACCAGGTGTCAGCTCCCTCCCGTCTTCGTGGCGTCGTCCGCTCCGCGCTGTCCTCCATGCCGCTGCCTTCGCCGGGACCAAGGCGGCGGTTGGTCTGGTCTTGTCTGTGGTCCGAGCATCGCGCCGAACCATGCGCCAGCCCTGACGGGATGGCGCGTTGGGTCGCATCAATGCCCCGCCTGCGCCAGGCCCGTGCGATCTTGTCCCTGACGCCCGCTGCACTTCCTTCCCTCCAAAGTTACCTTACCCGAGTGGCTTTGCAGGAATCTTCCGCCACGTGTCTGACTTCCGCTTCCCGTGAGGGGTGGCCCCCAGGCCTGACTCCCCCGCGGAGGAGAGGATTGACCCCGGGGTCTCTTCCAGGCTTCCCCGGGGGCGGGTGCCGACTCTGCAGGAGCGACGCGAGTGAACCCAGGGGCGCGCGGCCGGTGTGCGGGGGTCCCCCTCTTCACGTACGCCGACATAAGGATTTGACAAAAAATCACGATTTTTTTAGAACAATTGTTTTCTATGAACATTTGTTTATGTGATAAGAACATTTCATTTATAAATCTGTACAACCAATCTCCATTCACCTAGGTCCAATAGATTTGGTAAATACACCCTATAAACCGTTCTTCCCCTATTCTCTATCTAGCCTCTTCTTATGCAGATCCGTATGTTCTATAATGGACTTGCTGTGAAGGGAACCCTTCTCGTTGTTAGAACGGTATATATTTATCACTTATCACTTTGTATGGCTTGAATTTAATTGTCTTAAGAGCGTTATTGTTTAGCAAATAGCTGTTTCAATCAACAAATGTCTTTTTCTTACCAAATTTTTTTTTATTTACATTGAACATTACCTATTCCTATCTTTCATATTAACCATTTTTGTTGGTTATACTTTTTGCATACCCATTCTTGGCCCAGAACTTACATTATGCCATGAGTTTATGACATCCTGAGATTCAATACTAGTAATATGATTGAGCAATCACATCAATATTTTTAGAGCATTTTTTTTAAAACCATCGATATTTCTTATAAATAAAAAATGCATTCACTACATCATATCGTATCCACCAATTCTCACCTGCAGCTGAGACGCACGTGAACGCTGGCAGCTGCCTTGCTCGCGATGCGACACGACGACATGCCCTTGTGTTCCCCACCACGAAAGAATTCCAACTGCCATCTCCTCTGCATCAATGATCGATCGTCACCATCACCATCGGTCCTCCATCCATCAATGATCAACCCCACTCCACTCCACTCCACTGCGCTCAGCTCACCTCCATCGGTGCAAGGTTGGGATGGAGCTGGGAGCTCTAGCTTCTCCTCCGCCATGGCGTCCCCGTCGCCTCCGCCTCGCGCTCGTCGTCTTCCTCTGCCTCTGGTCAGTGATGTTCTCTTCTCGTTCCTTTCCCTCGATGCATTCATTCACCGCATCGTAAAGGGGAAATCTCTCAGTCCTGTTCGAGGTTATGGATTAGTTCATCACAAAATCCCATCCTAGAAGAAATAGGAGAGGGGAAATGGGATGTGCATCTAGCCTGTTTGTTGTTACGCACTTCCAGTTCCGTCTGTGACAATGAAACAAAACGGATCCTGAATGATCCAAAGTTCACGTGCCGTGCAACAACTGCAAACCGACAGAAGCACCACTTCGTTTATCAAAGATTCAAAGATGAAAACATTATTTAAGGCTTGCGGTCTTCCTCCATGTCTAGATATGTCTACGTCTGTTCTGCTCCCACATGGTTTTTGTTTTGTTTGTGTGGATCAAGACTTCACCTGTCTTTATTTGTTAGTTGACATTATTTCTAGCCTTCCATTTGTTAGTACTTACTTTCTACAAGATTATTTAAATAAGTTTTACCAAATAATTACTTCATCAGCACACTTATCCGCTCTTGTCTACGCATCCCTGTTCTAGTCTGACGTACCATAACTGTATGTAAATATAAAAGAAGTACTGAGGTAAGTGCTCAGAAGTTTTTCATGAGAAGGGGAATATATCTCGGCCTCTGCATCAGTTGAACAATAATTTTTAATCCTTTCACGCCGGACAGATATTACCTAAGAGAAATAACTCAAGTTAGCCCTGAACATTTTCAGGGTTACTTCTAAGGCGAGTGAACAACTTGCTGAGTTGCCACCAAGAGGATGGAATTCGTACGATTCCTTTTCTTGGATAATTGACGAAAATGCATACTTGCAAAACGCAAAGATCTTGGCAGAAAAGTTACTCCCGCATGGATATCAGGTTAATCGCCAGAACACTTTTAATTTTGCTCTACTTAATGGAATAAAAAATGTGAACAAAGACAAACTGGGTTAAATTTTCGTCCTATGTCTATTGGCAGTATGCGATTATTGACTACCTCTGGTACCGGAAGTACGTTGACGGGGCAAATTCAGATTCATATGGGTTTGACAACATTGATGAGTGGGGTCGACCATTTCCTGATCTTCAAAGATTTCCATCATCCAATGGTGATAAAGGATTCACTCAAATCGCCAACAAGGTTCATGAGATGGGCTTGAAATTCGGCATCCATTTAATGAAAGGAATAAGTACGCAGGCTGTTAATGCTAACACACCCATCTTGGACATTGAAACGGTATGATTCCTTCTTTGAAATGCTATTACATTATGAATACTGCTGCTTCAGACTGATCTGTTAGCACAAAAAGGAAAAGTCAGTTATTCTCCATGTAATTCTTCAAATATATTAGTGAAAGATAATGAACTCAAGGGATATGAGAGTGGGAGCAGAGGGATATTTATGGAATTTCAAGGATCTACCATGCTTTTATAAACATGTTAGCATTAGAGGGAGTTACTGATGTGCTTTGCCAAATGACGCTGTCCTTGTCGTAGCATTTTTTGTTGTCCAGACACAATTTTCTGCGTACTTCAAAGAGTGTCCTAGGTCTTCATTTTATTTTCTTACTGTTTTATCTTTTATCATTTTCAGGGAAAACCTTATGTAGAGAATGGTCGGCAATGGACCGCTCGTGATATAGGGCTGATTCATAAAACATGTGCATGGATGTCACATGGATTTATGAGTGTAAATACGGACATTGGAGCTGGACGGGCCTTCTTAAGATCTCTTACCGACAGTATGCTAATTGGGGCGTTGATTTTGGTATGCTATTTCTAGATATGTACTTTGCTTTAGTTGCATGATCCTCAGGATAGGTAGCGAGCGCCCAACTTGGAATAGTTGGCATTTCTAAATGCTTTGGTAACTGAAGTTTGAAGATATGATTTCATACGTATCATTCTTGCAGTGAAGGTTGATTGTATCTTCGGTACTGACTATAGCCCGAAAGAACTAATCACTATTTCGGAGGTAAATAACTTCATCCTAGAGTTAGTTATGTAAGTCCTGCTGAAATTGGCCACCTTCAGAATCAGTTAATTCTCACTTTGCAGCTCCTGCAAGAGCTTGACCGCCCAATAGTCCTGTCCATCTCACCAGGAACTGAAGTCACTCAGCATTAGCTGAAAACATCAGCGAGCATGTTAATATGTATAGGATAACAGGAGATGATTGGGACAACTGGAAAGATGTTAGTTCACATTTTACTGTGTCAAGGTATCAGAACAGATATTCTTACGCACTCTTTATTTTTCTATTTTGATTTTATTTGATCATTGGATGTACTCTAGTATAAAACAACTTATTTCTTTGCATATTGTACACAGTGCCTTCGCTGCTGCGAACAAGATCGGGGCCACCGGATTACGGAAAATCTTGGCCAGACTTGGACATGCTTCCGTTTGGCTGGCTAACTGATGCGGGTGATGATTTATATCTTTCCCTGAGTATAATAATGTTGATTCTCCTTGCTTCCTGTGGCTGCTAATCACTTCCCTTACCATAAAAAAAAGTGTACACATTGTCTAGAAATGAATGTTAGTACGTTTGATATGAACTATACGATGCAGCATTACTTATGCTACTTTTGATTTGTAGCAACTCAACATTTAGTTGATCTATTAGCTTATAGGACAATGTGGTGGATTATGGATATCTCAGATTGCTAGTTTTCATTGATTGGACTAGGCTGATAAATTATGCCGCAAACTTCATAAACAGTTCTGGACATGACATGTCTCATTCTATATATTTAATTTTCAAACAAATTCAACTAACACTGGTCCTGATTCCTGAACTGTAACTTGTAACTTATGCACTAGTTTTGCTTCAAAGCGAAAATTAGCTTAGTACCATCACAAAATTGTGCAAACTGGAAAATATTGTCCAGTGTGAGGCTTATATGTAGGGCCTGAGGCCACATGTCAGTGATACATTGATGGTATTTTCCAACTCATGTTAGCTTTACCGTGGTACTGAGCAATTTGCAGATTCTGTGGAGTGATGAACATACCTTTTTTCCTTTAATAATACAGGTGTCAATCAGGGTCCTCATAGGTCATGTAACCTTACATTTGATGAACAGAAAGCACAGGTTTGCACTTCTTGATCTTCGTGCCTGCTTTTCTTTGTTTTATCCACTAAAATCATGTTTCATATGACCTTGCAGATGACACTTTGGTCATGGCTAAGTCGCCTCTCATGTATGGAGGAGATCTGAGAAATCTCGACAATAGTACATTAAGCATAATAACCAATCCTACTTTATTGAAGATAAACCACTACAGTAAAAATAATATGGAGGTACCTGCATTTTGGATTCTTTTACAACAATTTGTACTATACGTGGCCAGTAAGCTGACCTTTTGATTTATTTCAGTTCCATTATGTGTATGGTGAATCACTTCCAATACGGGACAATCTGGTCATTTAAGTTCTCGGTATCCTGTAACCTGAAATCATGATGACATGGTTGTGGGTCTCACTTCCTGCAGCAGTGACCAAGCTAATGGATGGTTTGTAGTTTCACAAGATGGGAAGTCAGATCACATATGCAGGAACTATAGAACAGAGAATGGAAAAGACATCCCATATTGCTTGGGAAAAACACAACCTCATGTTGCATCGTAAGTACAACCCAATTATGAATGGAGAAGTAGTCGTGTTATGATTTGTATGATCACATTTTATACGTTCTAGGGATGACGTTATCATAAACAATGAAGAATACCAGGCAAAGTTCCATTTAGCAGTCGCAGACATGAATGGTTCTTGTTTGGATGCATCTGCTAGTCGGCGGCGGACTGCCTCAGAGATCAATATTCCCATGTTCTCCAGGTGCAAATGGCATGCAAAGCAGGTACACAGCAAATAAGTTTTGCCCTAATAGTTAAATATCTACAATATGAATCTGCTTGTATTTGGACTGTTCGGATTACGACTGATCGAATTCCCTTTAGATTCTAAGAGATTCTTAAAGTATGGGCAACATGAATCCACATTTTCTGGAGGCGGACCCCTCGCGTCGCCTCCTCTCTGGCGACGGGAGGGGCGAAACCCTAACCCCGCCGCCAGCCGCCTCCTCCCAGCCTCCCCTCCCTGCCGTCCCCGGAGGCTGCCGCCGGCAAAGGTCTGCGCGGCGCCGGTGAAGGGGGCGGCGGGGATCTCCCACTCGCGACCGCCCCAGGCTGCAGTTCGAGAGGCCACTGCACTTGTGGGCGTTCGCCTCTCCCACCTCCGACCCCCGGCCTCGTCCCGGTGAGCCTCGTCCCGCGGTGGTGCTCGCGCCGGCGCCCGGCCCTGCGCAGCGTCTCCGCCCCTCCTCGCTCTTCCTCGGCCGGCTCGGGTTCGGCTTCCTCGGTCGGCGGCGGACGCGGCCGTCCGCGACGGCGGCGTCTCCTCGGCGCAGCTGGGTGGCTGGGGCGCGCAGCGCGGCCGTCCCGTCTCCGGCGCGGCTGCAGGCGGCGCCCCGAGGCCCGGGCCGATCTGGGCCCCGATGGGCTGGGCGGGCCGCTTCTGCCCCTGCCCCCACGCGTTCTGGCCGTCCGTCCCGGTCAGGGGCCCCTCTGCGGGGCTGCTGCTGGCCTGGCCCGATGGCATGCTGCCTCCCCTCCGCCGAGTCAGGGCCTCCTGCTCCGCCTCGTGGTGTTGCAGGGGTGGTGTCGTCGACCCGTTCCGATGCGTCTTGGGAGCACTGCTGAGGCGAAAGCCTTTGGACAGCGGCGCCATCGGGTGTCGTGCCCCTCCCTGGAGGTGTCTTCTTTGCATGTTGCTCTCGCGTCGGCGCTCCGGGAGAAATCCCCGATCCTTCATGGATCAGGCGATGACGTCGCTTCTGCGTCGTTCTTCCTCCTTGGAGGCATCGCCTTAGAGCCTGGCACGCATCGGACGGCATTCGCCTCCTGCCTCCTCGCTGGACCTTGGCTCGCATCCTCGCGGGAGTGGGCAGTGGTCTCGGTGGCCCCGGCGGAGCTGCCTGGATATTCTGGGGTGGCCTCGGCATGCGTTGCTCTTCGACCACAGGGTCGGCACACCGGTGTCGTCGCCCTAGTCTCGGCTATCCGACGCCCTTCGACTGTGCTTGGTCTCGGTGACGCAGCGTCCATGGGCTTCGCCGGCGGCACACCGTGTCGTCGCACAGACTCGGCTATCCGACGCCCTTCGTTTGTGCCAGTGCCGTCCCTCGGCATGCTCTTGTTGTGGTGCCCTCGTCTCTGCTACCTTCTCCCCGGACTTCCTGGGTGGCCACGGCTTTGCGCTGCCCTTCGACCACGGGGTCGGCACACCGGTGTCGTCGCCCCAGTCTCGGCTATCCGACGCCCTTCGACTGTGCTTGGTCTCGGTAGCGCACCGGCCTATGGCTTCGCCGACGCCACACCGGTGTCGTCGCACGGACTCGGCTTCCGACGCCTTTTGTCCGTGCCAGTGATGTCCTCTTCGGCTGCTTGCCTTCGGTGCTGAGGTTCTCACCGGAGATCCTCCTCTAGCGGTTCGCTCGAGTTCTCGAGGTGTCGGCCTCACGGGGGTTTCAGTGGGCTTCATTGCTAACCTTCCCCTCCCTTGTGTCTTCTCTCTTGTTTCTAGTTGTCTTTTTTCTGTTTTTTCTTTGTCTTCTCTTCCCCTGTATCCCCCTGTACAAATGCTATTCTGTTATAAGAACATAGCCCGCCAGGCTCTTTCGATGAATGAAACAAGCGGTGGGGATTTATTCCCCCCCCCCCGTCAATCTCGAAAAAAAAAATCCACATTTTCTGTCGCCGGCTGTGTTAAATCCATAATGTTCCTTAATATATTACATTGTTGTGGCAACCACTATGACCATATTGGTCTCACAACGCGCATGTAACTACGTAAGTTAACAGCTAACAAAGTCAACACTTAAATAGAGAAAATGCTTACTTGCACGAATAATTACAGATGTGGCAGCTGAATGACAAGGGTAACCTTGTGAGCAGCTATTCAAGATTATGTGCCACAGTGGAACCCAGCAAGGAAGCAGGTACACATGGCATCATTCTTTTTATGTGAACTGGCTGGGAAAAATGTTATATACTTGATACAATTCTCTATGCAGTTGGTATAACTGGACCGCGTGCATGGATTGCAACTGGAAGTAAAGGTTAGTGATCGTTTATATCCTATATAAGATCCTACAAATCCAATCCTTTGAAATTTCGATAGGATTCATCATTTTGCTAGACCAGTTTCTGGAATAATGTGTTTCATTGAGCACAATGTCTGGTTTGTGCACTTGTAATAAGAGTAAATTTGGAGTTAATGTTTTCTCCAGGAATTATAGAGCTCCGTAAAAAACTTGTGTGTAAACTGAAGATAACTGAAAAAATTCCATGCTATAAGATTCATAATGTTTTCTGTAATCTTTGTTAGACATCGAAACCCTTTTTAAATAATCAAATAATTGTTCTGTTATATTAATATTGCTAGTCCTGTCACCTTTTCACAACTTGATATGCACAACTTACGAAACAAATTGAGAGGAATTTTATATGCAGACTCAAAAAAAGTATTGCAAGAACATTAACATATTACCTTCATTCTTAAGGTGGAACACAGTACAATTTTCTTAATAAACTATATTCTACACTTTGCTGCAGAATATTAGTATGCCAAAGAAACTCAGATCAGCTAACCAAACATTGCAATCAAAAGAGATATTGCATATGTGGTAGGGACTGTTGAGAAGAAAGAAAGATAAATTCTGGACAATTCAGTGGGATGATATAGCTTTTCACGATTCCCCTATTCTGAATTCTTCGATGTATCTCAATGCTATGTTTTTTTAACAGAGTTGCTCTCCCCCTCTCCCTCTCCCTCTCGCGCCGCCCCCGCGCGGCGGCCGGGAGGGAAACCCTAGCCGCCGCCTAGCCCTCCACCTCCCCTTCCTCCTCCCTCCCCCGCTGCCACCACGGGCGCGGCCAGGAAAGCCTGGACGCGGCCGGCGGCGGGGGGGGACTTCTTCGTCCTCGAGTTTGATGGGCCGGCGCGGGTTGGTGCCGCCGATCTCGGGCGTGGCGCGGCCGTCGGGCGCCACGGCGACGTCGATCTGATTCGGCGGCGTGGCGGAAGCCGCGGATCTCCGGCCCCGAGGCGCAGAGCGGCAGATCCGGTGGTCTGGCCCTTGCGGGCGGGCTGCGGGTGGATCCGGGTACGGTGACGGATCTTGGGTGTGCTCGTCATGCCCGGATCTGGTCATTGCTCGAATGATCTGAAGGTGTGGATGATGGCCGGTGAGATCCGGGCTCCGCGATCGGAGCCGACGATGGTGCCGCCCGCGGGCGTCGTTTCCCTGTTGAAGGCGTCGTTTCTGTGATTCTCCTACCTCCCGCTCGGTTGTTCCATGGGGAAACCCAAGATCTGGTGCTACCGGATCGGAAGATGGCGGCACTTTCGGTGTCGCTTTTCCCTCTTGAGGGCATCGTTTTTAGAACACGTGTTGCCTGGAGTGGTCTACTGGTGGAGTGGAGCTTCACCGATCATGACGAAGACGGCTGGTCTTGGCGGCGTGGTGCAGCGGAGACTCGACGATGGTCCTATTTGGTGGACTTGCACAGGGTGGAGGCGTTGCCTGGTGTCATGGTGGCATCGGCGGCAGGACTGGCGAGAGTCTTTGCTCCGATCGGCATGCTGAAGTTGGGTTCGAGGAAGAGGATGGAGGCGATTGCCGGAGCGTGTGCACAAGGCGCTATCTCTGAGTTAGCCAATGAGCCGGCGACGGTTGTGGCCGGGGAACAAGGCCCCGTTCACCCTGTCGTTTTTGTGCTAGTTGTGGTGTTTTCACCGTTGGTGGGTTCAGCTTGTTTTCGTTCGTTGTAAGGCTTTTGCCAGCTATGTTGAATAAAATTAATAAAGCGGCCGTATGCATCATTTTGATGCAGAGGCTGGGTGAACCTTTTCTAAAAAAAAACGATTCCCCTATTCTATTTACCATCAATTCAGTCCTAAGAACTATCATAGCAAAGCACAAGATCTATCACATATCAGCTCAAAATTGTACAACAAATATTAATCAGTTTACCACGGCTGCAATTCTATACAGGAAAAAAATTAGCGGCGAATACCATGAGGAAACCATTAGTGTGAAATAATTGTATGAGAGAACTGAACACGAAGGGAAAATAGCATCGTATATTACTTTAATCTGTTCACCAAGATTTTTTTTACCTGTTTTTGCTTTTCACTTTATTCTCAGCCTAATAAATACACAAATTGGTATATTATTTTAATCAAGTTTTTGTGAGTGGATCACGTGACATCAAATTTTTGGTTATCAATTTTGCGATTTATTTGATGCTGCAGGAGAAATCTTCCTTGCGTTCTTCAACCTCGACTCAGCGAGCAGGAAGATTACCGCAAGAATAACAGACCTGGAGAAGGTTCTTGGGACAGCGTTTGTACGCACACACTCGTGCAGCTGCACTGAGGTTTGGAGCGGCAGGAATCTGGGTTTACTGAAGGATGAGATCTCAGCAGCGGTAAATCCACACGGTTCGGTGGTGTTTGAACTCATGTGTTGAGGTTTGCGACAAATCTCTCACGGTACGAATAAATTTGGGAGCCTAGAGCGATGAATGTTAGTCTTGTTCTGAACAGTGTGACCTTGAATAATACTATGTACTGGTTTCGAGTAATCAACTCAGCATGATACAACAAGAATAATTGATGCATTGATACATAAACTCCTATCATATAAGGATTTCCGTAGCAGATATGTCTTAACACAGTACTAACACAGCACCAATAACACTGAATCCTTACGGAGCACAACATGCACAAATCAATATACAAGGGCATCTCCAGCCGTGCCCCCCAGCACCCCCAAGAGCCCTTTTTAACTTCGGTTTTAGGCTCGGATGGTAAAATAGCGCCGTTTTGCTACCAGTCGTGCCTCCAGGAACCAAAATAGCGCCGTTTTGGGCCAAATTAACGCCGGCGCACCCAGGCAATTTGCATGCAAAGCCCCCACATGGCAGCGTCTATCTCCCCTCTCTCTTCTCCATTTCTCTCTCCCCCACCCACGTGCCATCTCTCTCTTCCCCACCCACCCACCCACGCAGCTCTCTCCTCTCCTGCGCCCAGCTCCGGCCACGTCCTCCGCCCAGCTCCACCGCCGGGAGAACGGCGAGTTTTTTGCGGTTCTTCTCGACCTCGCCGCGCTCTTACTCGCGCCGAATCATTCCGACGAGCTCGTGTGCCCGTGGCCGTCCGCCGCCGCCCGTCCTCTGCCCCTGCTCCGTGCTCTATCTCGTGCCGCCGCCTCGCCCTGTGCTCCGGGATCGTCCGCCACCCTTCACGCCGCCCCTCGTCGAGCTCGCGCGGCCGCCCTCTGGAGGAGACACACCAGGAGACGCTCGTGCGGCACGCTCGTCCCGAACCCGGCGACGAGAGCTGGTCGAACGCGACCAAGCTCGCGTGCACGCGCGGCAGCACGCCGGCCTCGCGCCGCTGCCTCCCTCTCGTCCTCGCGTGCACGCGCGGCAGCACGCCCGGCCTCGGCCTCCCCTCGTCGAGCTCGCGCCGCTGCTGTCCCTCCCGCCCTCGCGCGGCAGCACGTCAGGCCTCGCGCCGCTGCAGTCCTGGGCGCTCGCGGCCCTCGCGCCCCTGGCGTTCGTGGCCATGGCCGTGGCCGAGGCAGAAGAACGTCCTCGTCGACTGGCTCATGTCCGTGGCGGTAGGCAAGCCACTGCTCGTCGTCCAGCTTCGACGGGCTCTCCATGGCCTGCACCGACGCGCCGCTGCCGTCCCTCCCGCCCTCGCGCCGACGTGCTGGAGGAGAGGCCTGATACGTCTCCAACGTATCCATAATTTATGTTGTTACATGCTTATATTATACCATTTGCTACATGTTTTATATACACTTCATATCACTTTTATGCATTTTCTGGGACTAACCTATTAACAAGATGCCACAGTGCCAGTTCCCTGTTTTCTGCTGTTTTTGGTTTCAGAAAGTTACTTCTGGAAATATTCTCGGAATTGCACGAAACAAAAGGCCAAGTCCCTATTTTTCCAACACGTACACGGAGTCCGAAGGAGAGACGAAGGAGAGCCACGAGGTGGCCAAACCACCTGGCGGCGCGGCAGTGGGCCCAGCCGCGCCGCCTGTGGTTTGGGCCCCTCGGGGGTCCGCCGACATCGCCCCTTCGCCTATTTATTCCCCGAGACGTGAAAACCCTAAAACACCGAGCCTTTCATCCAGAACATATTCGCTGCCGCCGCCGTCGTCAACCCTAACTCGGGGGGTTCTGAAGCTCTTCCCGGCACCCTGCCGGAGAGGGGAATCATCACCGGAGGGCTCTACATCGCCATGCCCGCCTCCGGAGTGATGCGTGAGTAGTTCATCCTTGGACTATGGGTCCATAGCAGTAGCTAGATGGTTGTCTTCTCCACTTGTGCCATCATGTTTAGATCTTGTGAGCTGCCTATCATGATCAAGATCATCTTATTGTA
Organism: Poa pratensis; assembly: GCA_947311845.1. NCBI lineage: Eukaryota > Viridiplantae > Streptophyta > Magnoliopsida > Poales > Poaceae > Poa > Poa pratensis. Next base: position 12,449,772 of record CAMZMU010000041.1, read on the forward strand.
ATGCTACATGTTGTGTTTGCTGGGATCTGACTTATATTGATACCTATGTGGAGCTGAATATTATATTATCATGTCTATGTCATTTGTGATCTTGCATGCTCTCCGTTACTTGTTGAAGCCTTGGCCAAGTGAATACTTGTGACTCCAAGAGGGGGTATTTATGCATGATAGTTGGGTTCAACCTCTATTTAACCTGGGATAGTGACAGCAAGTTCTAAGGTTGTAGATGTGTTGTTGCCACTAGGGGTAAAACAGCAATGCTTTATTCAAGGATGAATGTATTGTTTACATTACGCACATTACTTAATGCAATTGTCTGTTGCTTGCAACTTAATACTGGAAGGGGTACGGATGTTAACCGGAAAGTGGACTATTTAGGCATAGATGCATGCTGGATAGCGGTCTATGTACTTTGTCGTAATGCCCAAATGAATCTCATAGTAGACACCACAGCTCACACATGCATGTTATATGCACTTATCAATTGTCAATTGCCCAGCTGTAATTTGTTTACCCAGCATGTTAGTTATCTTATTGGAGAGACACCACTAGTGAACTGTGGACCCCGGTCCATTCTTTTACATCTGAAATACAATCTACTGCAATCATTGTTCTCTACTGTTTTATGCAAACAAACATCATCTTCCATTCGATACGTTTAACCCTTTGTTTTCAGCAAGCCGGTGAGATTGACAACCTCACTGTTAAGTTGGGGCAAAGTAATTTGATTGTGTTGTGCAGGTTCCACGTTGGCACCGGAATCCCTGGTGTTGCGCCGCACTACACTCCTTCACCAACACCTTCGAAGCAAACCTCGTTTTCCTACTGGTTCGATTAAACCTTGGTTTCATACTGAGGGAAAACTTGCTGCTGCACTCATCATACCTTCCTCTTGGGGTTCCCAACTGACGTGTGACGTACAAGCATTGTTTCTGCTGTTGCCGGGGAGATATTCCCTCGTCAACTAGCGCAGCAACACGTTTTCTGGCGCCGTTGCCGGGGAAAACCGAATTGCTTCTGCAAGGGGAGTCTCTCACACCCAATCTCTTTACTTTGTTATTTGTCTTGCTTAGTTTATTTTTATTTAGTCTTGTTTGCTCTCTTTATCAAAAACACAAAAAAATTAGTTACTTGTTTAATTCGTTTGATTTTGTTTTTCAAAATGAGTACTCCTGAGAACACTAAGTTGTGTGACTTCACTAGCACAAACAACAATGATTTCATATGCACTCCTATTGCTCCACCTGCTTCTACAGCAGAATTTTATGAAATTAAACCTGCTCTATTAAATCTTGTTATGAAAGAGCAATTTTCTGGTGTTAGTACTGATGATGCTGCTGCCCATCTTAATAACTTTGTTGAACTTTGTGAAATGCAAAAGTATAAGGATATGGATGGGGATATTATAAAACTGAAACTTTTTCCTTTCTCCTTGAGAGGAAGAGCTAAAGAATGGTTGCTTTCTTTGCCTAGAAATAGTATTGATTCTTGGACAAAATGCAAAGATGCTTTCATAGGGAAATATTATCCTCCTGCTAAGATTATATCCTTGAGAAGTAGCATTATGAATTTTAAACAACTTGATAATGAACATGTTGCTCAAGCTTGGGAAAGAATGAAATCTTTGGTGAAGAATTGTCCCACTCATGGACTGACTACTTGGATGATCATCCAAACCTTTTATGCAGGATTAAATTTTTCCTCAAGGAACTTATTGGATTCAGCCTCTGGAGGAACCTTTATGTCCATCACTTTAGGTGCAGCAACAAAGCTACTTGATGATATGATGATCAACTATTCCGAATGGCACACCGAAAGAGCTCCTCAAGGTAAGAAGGTAAATTCTGTTGAAGAAACCTCCTCTTTGAGTGATAAGATTGATGCTATTATGTCTATGCTTGTGAATGGTAGATCTCATGTTGATCCTAATAATGTTCCTTTAGCTTCATTGGTTGCTCAAGAAGAGCATGTTGATGTAAACTTCATTAAAAACAACAACTTCAACAACAATGCTTATAGGAATAATTTTGGTAGCAACAACTATAAGCCTTATCCTTCAAATGGTTATGGCAATTCTTATGGTAATTCCTACAGCAACAATAGAAGTGTGTCCTCTGATCTTGAAGCTATGCTTAAAGAATTTATTAGCACACAAAAAGCTTTCAATAAAACTGTTGAGGAAAAGTTTGAAAAAATTGATGATCTTGCTCTAAAGTTGATAGTCTTGCTCATGATGTTGAAATTCTAAAACTGAAAGTTATGCCTAATGAAGTTAAAGATATAAGTCATTTGCTACAGCAAATGCCATCCAAGTTCGAATTGATAATAATATTAGGATGTTGGCTGAATTGCATGCTAGGTGGGAAAAAGAGGAAGAACTTGAAAAAGAGAATAGTATAGTTAGAGTTTGTACTATCACCACCACTAGTAATGCTAATGTTTCACATGCTAGTAAGCCTCCTACTATTGATGGTAATGTTATTGGTGTTGGTAATGTCTCTACTACTTCTGCAAAGCGTTTGAAATTGCCTAAAACTGCTGAAACTTTTTCTGATAAAAGTGCTGAAATTTTTCAAACTATTGGAGACAATGGTTCCACCACCATTGACAATAATGATTTTGATTTTGATGATTGTAACATCTCTGAAGTTATTATGTTCTTGCAAAAATTAGCTAGAAGTCCCAATGCTAGCACTATTAATTTGGCTTTTACAAAGCATATTACAAATGCTCTTTTGCAAGCTAGGGAGGAGAAGTTGAAACTTAAAGCTTCTATTCCTAGGAAATTAGAAGATGGTTGGGAACCCATCATTAAGGTAAAGGTGAATGATTTTGATTGCAATGCCTTGTGTGATCTTGGTGCAAGTATTTCGGTTTTGCCCAAGAAGCTTTATGATATTCTTGATTTGCCACCTTTGGAACATTGTTATTTGGATGTTTTTCTCGCTGATAATGCTATGAAGAAACCTTTGGGGCGAGTTAATGATGTTTTTATTACAGTAAACAATAACCTTGTCCCGTTGATTTTATTGTTATGGATATTGAATGCAATGCATCTTGTCCTATTGTTTTGGGAAGACCTTTTCTTCGAACTGTTGGTGCCATCATTGATATGAAAGAAGGTAATATAAGGTACCAATTTCCTCTCAAGAAAGGTATGGAACACTTCCCTAGGAAGAGAATGAAGTTACCTTTTGACTCTATTGTTAGAGCAAGTTATGATGTTGATGCTTCTTCTCTTGACAACACTTGATTTTCACTTTCTGCGCCTAGCTGAAAGGCGTTAAAGAAAAGCGCTTATGGGAGACAACCCATCGTTTTTATTTGCTGTTATTTTTGTTTTCTTTGAGTCAAGGAGTTTTGTTACTTCTGTAGCAACTCCTTTGTATCTTTATTTTATCGCAATGTTGTGCCAAGTAAAGTTCTATATTGAAAGTTGATGCAAGATTTGGATTTCTGCGCAGTGACAGATTTTTAGCTGTCACGGATTTGAGCTTATCTCCCTGTAGAAAATTCAAAAAATTCTGAAAAAATCACGCATATTCCTGAGATATGTACGCAACTTTCATTATTTTAGGCCAGATCCATCTGAGCAACTTAAGTGCCTCGAAAAAATTCGTCATTCCAGACTGTTCTGTTTTTGACAGATTCTGCCTTTTGTTTTGCATTCGCTCTTTTACTGTGTTTGTGTGGATTTCTTTGCTCCACAAAGCATTGGTGGCTGTAGCTAATGTCCAGAAGCTTTGGGATTGATTGTATCATTACAGAATATGAGAATTTTTGATTATGCACTAACCCTCTAATGAGAACTGTCTTGAGTTTGGTGTGAAGGAAGTTTTCAAGGATCAAGCGAGAAGGGTGATATTATGTGATCAAGAAGAGTGAAAAGCCTAAGCTTGGGGATGCCCCCGTGGTTCATCCCAACCATATTCAGAGAGACTCAAGCGTCTAAGCTTGGGGATGCCCTTCTTCATCAACAAACTTATCAGGTCATCTCTAGTGAAACTATATTTTAATTCTTTCACATCTTATGCGCTTTACTTGGAGCGTCTGTGTGTTTTTATTTTTGTTTTTGTTTGAATAAATTCGGATCCTAGCAATCCTTGTGTGGGAGAGAGACACGCTCCGCTTTTTCATGTGAATACTCATGTTCTTCACTTATATTTGTTGAGTATTCTTAACTAGCTACTGCAGTGCTTTTAGCTCCTGTTTTTCATGCATCTCTTCGAGCTGTTAGCACTTGTTTATAAATACTCTCTTGCTGCATTATATTATCATTTGGAGAGTTTATGTTTAAATAAATTGATTGGTGTTTGTTTGGAAGAAAGAAAATGCTACATGTAGTAGTTGGTATTGGAAAAGACATATGCATTCTTGTAGATCATTGTCTTGTTTCGATTTGATGCTTTGCAATTGTTTTGAGCTCTCAAGTAGATCATGTTTAAGCTCTTGCATCATGTAGTTAAAGCCTAGTAGTGGAGAACTACCGTAGAGCTTGTTGAGACTTGGGATGCATATTTGTTCTCTCTAAGGTCTAGATATTTTCTGGTAAAATGTTTGAGCAACAAGGAAGACAGTGTAGAGTCTTATAATACTTGCAATATGTTTTTATGTGATTCTTGCTGTACCGGTTTATACTTGTGTTTGCTTCAAACAACCTTGCTAGCCTAAACTCTGTACTGAGAGGGAATGCTTCTCGTGCATCCAAAACTTGAGCCAAAACCCATGCCATTTGTGTCCACCATACCTACCTACTATGTGGTATTTCCTGCCATTCCAAGTAAATATTTCATGTGCTACCTTTAAACTATTCAAAACTTTATTACTCCTTATTTGTGTCAATGTTTTATAGCTCATGAGGAAGTATGTGGTGTTTTATCTTTCAATCTTGTCATTTACTTCTGACAGACTTTCACCAATGGACTAGTGGCATATACATCCGCTTATCCAATAATTTGCAAAAAGAGCTGGCAACGGGGTGCCCAGCCCCAATTAATTACAACTTTCATTAATAATTCTCTTCACATGTTTTGCCCTGATTTATCAGTAAGCAACTTAATTTGCAAATAGACACTCCTCCATGGTATGTGAATGTTGGAAGGCACCCGAGGATTCGGTTAGCCATGGCTTGTGTAAGCAAAAGGTTGGGAGGAGTGTCATCTATAAAGAAACTAAAATACATGTGTAAACAAAAGAGAAGAGGGATGATCTACCTTGCTGGTAGAGATAACGTCCTTCATGGGAGCCGCTCTTGAAAGTCTGGTTGACAAGGGGGTTAGAGTGCCCACTACCATTCGTTGACAACAACAAACACCTCTCAAATACTTATTTTGTGCTCTCTATATGCTTTCGAAAACTTAAAAAGCTCTAGCACATGATTTAATCCCTGCTTCCCTCTGCGAAGGGCCTATCTTTTACTTTATGTTGAGTCAGTTTACCTACTCCTTTCTATCTTAGAAGCAAACACTTGTGTCAACTTTGTGTGCATTGATTCTTACATGTTTACTTATTGCACTTGTTATATTGCTTTATGTTGACAACTATCCATGAGATATACATGTTACAAGTTGAAAGCAATGCTGAAACTTAATCATCCTTTGTGTTGCTTCAATGCCTTTTACTTTGAATCTATTGCTTTATGAGTTACCTCTTATGCAAAACTTTTTGATGCTTGTCTTGAAAGTACTATTCATGAAAAGTTTTTGCTTATATGATTCATTGTTTACTCTTTATCTATTTGTTAGCAAACTATAGATCATTGCTTTGAGTCACTTCATTCATGACATGAGCCTTGCAATATATTGATCAAGATTGTGTGAAAGCATGTCTCCTCAGAAATTATTTGTTGTTATCGTTTTACCTACTCGAGGACGAGTAGAACTAAGCTTGGGGATGCTTGATACGTCTCCAACGTATCCATAATTTCTGCTGTTCCATGCTTATATTATACCATTTGCTACATGTTTTATATACACTTCATATCACTTTTATGCATTTTCTGGGACTAACCTATTAACAAGATGCCACAGTGCCAGTTCCCTGTTTTCTGCTGTTTTTGGTTTCAGAAAGTTACTTCTGGAAATATTCTCGGAATTGCACGAAACAAAAGGCCAGTCCCTATTTTTCCAGCACGTACACGGAGTCCGAAGGAGAGACGAAGAGAGCCACGAGGTGGCCAAACCACCTGGCGGCGCGGCAGTGGGCCCAGCCGCGCCGCCTGTGGTTTGGGCCCCTCGGGGGTCCGCCGACATCGCCCCTTCGCCTATTTATTCCCCGAGACGTGAAAACCCTAAAACACCGAGCCTTTCATCCAGAACATATTCGCTGCCGCCGCCGTCGTCAACCCTAACTCGGGGGGTTCTGAAGCTCTTCCCGGCACCCTGCCGGAGAGGGGAATCATCACCGGAGGGCTCTACATCGCCATGCCCGCCTCCGGAGTGATGCGTGAGTAGTTCATCCTTGGACTATGGGTCCATAGCAGTAGCTAGATGGTTGTCTTCTCCACTTGTGCCATCATGTTTAGATCTTGTGAGCTGCCTATCATGATCAAGATCATCTTATTGTAATGCTACATGTTGTGTTTGCTGGGATCTGACTTATATTGATACCTATGTGGAGCTGAATATTATATTATCATGTCTATGTCATTTGTGATCTTGCATGCTCTCCGTTACTTGTTGAAGCCTTGGCCAAGTGAATACTTGTAACTCCAAGAGGGGGTATTTATGCATGATAGTTGGGTTCAACCTCTATTTAACCTGGGATAGTGACAGCAAGTTCTAAGGTTGTAGATGTGTTGTTGCCACTAGGGGTAAAACAGCAATGCTTTATTCAAGGATGAATGTATTGTTTACATTACGCACATTACTTAATGCAATTGTCTGTTGCTTGCAACTTAATACTGGAAGGGGTACGGATGTTAACCGGAAAGTGGACTATTTAGGCATAGATGCATGCTGGATAGCGGTCTATGTACTTTGTCGTAATGCCCAAATGAATCTCATAGTAGACACCACAGCTCACACATGCATGTTATATGCACTTATCAATTGTCAATTGCCCAGCTGTAATTTGTTTACCCAGCATGTTAGTTATCTTATTGGAGAGACACCACTAGTGAACTGTGGACCCCGGTCCATTCTTTTACATCTGAAATACAATCTACTGCAATCATTGTTCTCTACTGTTTTATGCAAACAAACATCATTTCCATTCGATACGTTTAACCCTTTGTTTTCAGCAAGCCGGTGAGATTGACAACCTCACTGTTAAGTTGGGGCAAAGTAATTTGATTGTGTTGTGCAGGTTCCACGTTGGCACCGGAATCCCTGGTGTTGCGCCGCACTACACTCCTTCACCAACACCTTCGAAGCAAACCTCGTTTTCCTACTGGTTCGATTAAACCTTGGTTTCATACTGAGGGAAAACTTGCTGCTGCACTCATCATACCTTCCTCTTGGGGTTCCCAACTGACGTGTGACGTACAAACATTGTTTCCGGTGCTGTTGCCGGGGAGATATTCCCTCGTCAACCTAGCGCTAGCAAGGCCACCGCGGGATGCATTGTTTGGCATGCCCACATCTTGTTTGTTGTAATGACAAGAACTGGAGAAAAAGTAAAAGCCACGTATTGGGGACTTGGGGTTGGAACGGCTGGTGAAATCACAGCCCCAGGTTTCTGATTTGCGCCGTTGCCCCCCCCCCCCCCCCCCCACCGAGCCTAATTTGGCGCCGCTTTGAATCCTGGGGGGGGGGCTGCACGGCTGGAGATGCCCTAAGCTTCTCTGTCTATTGCTTTGGGGATATTTTGAGAAACTAAAAATGAACAGAGAAATAGACGGGCGTTGGTTTCTTTCCTGGAAGAGAAAGACAAAGAGCTAACCTACCTTCCGCCGCCGTCAGTAGCACAACACCGACACCACTACTCTTGCTCTGCTCTTGGCCATGGCGGAGGAGGCCGTAGACCCGGCGCCCTTGCACCGCGCCCTCCGGACAAGCTCGCCGTCTGGGAGATCCTCGTCCGCCTGCCCGCCAAACCCCTCCTCGCCACCTCCACCCGCGCTTCCTCCTTAACGGAAGGCTCGAGCAGAGCCCAGCTTTAAATTAATAAAGACAACCGGGCCAAAGATCCACATGCAACAACTAGTCTCTGCCTCAGGCAGGCAAACATATAAGTAGTAGCACGCAGGCTATAGTACATAACCCCAGTGCTTACTTTTGGCAGCGCGTCCGGTCTGACACGGACGGAGATAGAAGAGAAAGCCTAAGGTACTGGCAGCGCGTCCGGTCTGACACGGACGGAGTCGTGAAGCGAGCGGATCCTGCCAATCGCTAGCCCCAGTGCTTCCCGATCCTGCCTCCAAGCCACTGGCCTCCACACCTGCATATACATCGCCATTTTGTACAACCCGTCAGCTGGTTGAGAAGGAAACACCCACTCAATCGAGAATTTGTTCCTAATGTTCCACAAAGACCAAAGTAAAGCCGCACAGCAAATCCAAAGAATTCGCTTATGTTGACCCGACTCTAAAGAAATAAGCCTAAACAGGTATGTGAAACACGAGGGGTTCCAGGAGCATTGCAGCAGCTCCCTAACCGCGCTCCCTAACCGCGGCTTCCTCCTCGCCCACCACCGCTGCCAGCCCTCCCTCCCACTCCTGTGCGGCCACCACCTCAGCGGCGACGGCATTTCTCTGGACGTCATCCCCTTCGACAACCACCGCGCCACCGCCGCCGACCAGCTCCAGCCCGCCGCGCAGCTTGGCTACTCCTTCTTCTGTCTCCAGGCCTCCTGCGATGGCCTGCTCGTCCTCGGCGGCCGCTACAGGAACCTGGGGTACTCCATCTGCAACCCAGCGACTCGTCAGTACGCTCCCCTGCGTCAGCTCGATCACTTCGCGCTCTTGGGGATGTACCCTCACAGCCCCACCGGCGAGTATCGGCTACTGCTCGGGAAGTCGTCGGCTTACGGACCTCCCCAGGATCAAGATGGCTCCTACGTCTTCACGCTGGGCTCCGGCCAGCCACCGAGGCGCGTAAGGCGCCCCGATGATGACATGGTATACCGATCCTCCTCTGTTCTGGTCCGTGGTAACCTGCATTGGCACGCAGAGCAGCATCAGAGCGCGAGCGACGTGATCAAGGTTTTCAACACCACAACCGAGTCGTTCCGGCAGATGAGTGCCCCGGCTGTTCCCGGCAAAGCTAGCCTGTTTGAGATGGATGGAATGCTCGGCATGTCGAGCTTCAATGTTGCAGCGGCGACCATTGGTATCTGGATGATGCAAGACTATGAAAGCTGGGCATGGACCTTCAGATACCGGGTTGATTTGCCTGTTGCAGATCTTAAGGTGCAGTTTGGAACGTTTGAGGTTCAATGGAGTGTGGTCTTGGGATGGTGATGTGCTCGTGCTGGTCCAGTTTGACCGGTGGCTGCTTCAGATTGACATGGATGGCAAGTTGGTTACCCGTTTCCCTTGCAGTTTAAAGTGTACTAATCAAGCTCGGCTCAAACAAACTCTTGTTCAGCTTGCCTTCTTTCCGGCACTAGAGGATTATGTTGTGAACGCGTCGCCTTTCATCTGACAATTGTTGATGATGATCAGTATCCTCGTGGGTGGGCTACGACATCAAGAATCAGATCGCTAGCTTCTTTGTTGATGATTCATATAAAGTTATGATCAAGAAGCCCTAATTGTTGTTGGTTGCATGAATTCAATTATTGTCAGGCGGAACGGACTACTGTTATGTATCCAGTGCTCAAAGAACCCCAAGACATCATGGTGCACATTTGAAATATGTGCAAACTAAGCTGTCTCATGTGTTTATTATGTTTGACTTCGTTGTTTTAATTAGGATATCACATCAACCTAGTTTCTCCATGTATTGTATTTGTTGATATTGATGTTTTTGTTTGGGTTGCTCACCACATATACCATATGGTTCCATGTATTGTATTTGATTGATGCTATGTTTTGTCGGTGTGACTGTGTCTGCAGTCTGCACTTGTTCTTACTTCTTAGCAATTCAACGCAGTGCTTACTTTTGGCAGTAGAAAACTTGGGCTTAATTTGTGCGCATTTCTGAGTTCTTTCCTGCAAACGAGTCTTTGAACATATAATCCGCCTTGTTCTTCTGATGGCTATGCTGTGAACACTTTGCTGGTGCTTCTTAACTACCTACCTGTCGTATCCTTTGAGCTGCAGTATTTATTAACTGGACCAACTATGAGCCTGCTGGCTTCTTCTTTCTGGGTTGATGTGTATGCAAGAACTTGTTTTTTTTTTTTGAAGCGGGGCAAAAGCTTTGCCTTATATTAATATAGAAGGAACAAACAACACACGGCCGAGGCCAAAGTAAAACGAACAGTTATGGGGCTGCGGAAAAACGGTCGCAACCCCCCCCCCCCCCCCCCCCCCGAAAACTAGCCAACTACCCTATTCCGTCCACTCTCGCGGAGAGGAAAATCGTTATCGCGAAGGAGCTACACCTTCAGCGGGGGTCCTAGTCTGTGAGGCGGCGAGCTTCTTAGCTCCCGCAAGGATCCAGTTTTCTCGCCTCGTCCTTTATCCGCTGCGCCAAAAAGGAGGGCGCCACGAACTTGTTGTTGAAGACTCTTGCATTTCTTTCTTTCCATAATTCCCAGGTGATCAGAATGGTCGCCGTCCTGAGTCCTTGACAAGAGGAGCAATCGGAGGCCACCACCGAGTTCCAATATTCCATGACGGTCGCTCTCCCAGAGCCCAGGTCCTGCATCAGCGCAGGACATTTGAGCCAGACGGCCGCCTCCGCCCAAACCCGCTTTGAGAAGCGGCACTCGAAGAGAATATGCCTCGCCATCTCGGGGCTGCATCTGCATAGCTGGCAAGTAGGTTGATGAGGCCATCCTCTGATGGCAAGGCGATCCGAAGTCCATAACCGATTTTGCACTGCCAGCCAGGCGAAGAAGGAGCATTTAGGCGGCGCCCAAGGGGCCCATACGATGCCCTGGTGACTCCATTATGTGTATGTTTGCATAAAGTCTATGTTTGTTTTGATACACCTCTGAACCCGAAGTGACTCCATATGTGTTGATGCAAAAACTATTAAGTCATTTTGCTCTGATTTTAATTTTTCGCCAACTGAACTGCCTAATGTCTCTATTTGTTCTTGGGCTAAAAACTCGTCTTGCTTTATTTTATTTGTCTTGCGGTGCTTCTTAGTACTGAATTGTTAGCAATATATCCTTCTCAAGTCACTATTCCTTGGACTGAATCATTGACTCTTTATTATCTAATAATGGTCTTCTTGACAATGTTTAGGGTGTTTCCTGTTTTTACCCTATGTTGTAGCTGATGATGAAAAAAAATCCTTTTTGTTGACTTGTAAGCTGATGAGAGTCTGTGTATGCACTCGTAACTTGTTCTTCCGTGTCTTACTTCTAAGCAATGCAAAGCAGTGCTTACTTATGGCAGTAGAAAATGTGGACTTAATTTGTTCCCATTTCTGAATTCTATCCTGCAACTGAGTCTTTAAACGTATATACTCTGCCTTGTTCTTCCCCCTAGGGCTCTGTTAAGTCTTTAGTATCTCTTGTTCTAGGTAAAAACTTAATTTTAGATTTGCTTAATGGCGGTCTGTGAGATGATGTACCTTGTCGGCAGGTTTGGGAGAGGGCACGAGTGTCTCATCTATATTTTTTTAACACTCCCGGTATCTATGCTTCAGCCCTTGTACTAATGGCTCTTGTAATTTATTCATTGGTTGATTTCTGATCGCTACCACAGAGACACAGTTTTAATCACAATTGCTATTAAGAAACATTTTTTTGAGGTTAATTGATATTAAGAACTTAGGTTATGCTTGCTTACATATTTTACATTTCCGCGTAGATTTTTTTTTAGATAAGGGGGTGCGGATCCCCGGCCTATGCATCAAAGTGATGCACACAGCCATCCGCAATTATTCATCAAACCTTACAAGTTACAACATTGATCAAACCGAAGTCAGCCGCTCGGCAACAAAAAGTCGCTACAACTATGATGGGGTGACCATGATCAGAGCTGCATGCCTTGACCTTACACCTACACGCATCATCTACAACTGGAGAACCGGTCCAGCAAACCCTCAACGCGCACCGCATGCGCGCGCTTCAGAAGTCGCTTCCGCCGTCTTCCTCGAACCCATCTTCAGGCAAAGATCAACGCTGTGACCTTGCAAGGCCAGCCGGCGACGTCGCCATGACGCCAAACAGCACCGCCGCCCTGCACTCGTCCATTCGCACGCATCCACGCCGAGACCCCACTGCACCATGCTGCCGAGTCACCATTGTTGACGCGGAAAATGGCACGCCGCTCCACCAGTAGACCCTCCAGGCATCACGTGTTCCAAAACGATGCCCTCAATAGGGAGAACGACACTGAAAGTGCTGCCATCGTCCGATCCGGTAAACCAGATCTAGGGTTTCCCCGGAACATCATGGCGAGAGGTGGGAGAATCACAGCGACGACACCTACAACAAGGTAACGATGCCCGCGGGCGCCGTTATCGTCGCCCCCGACAGCATCGGAGCCCGGCTCTCACCGGCCATCATCAACACCTCTATATCTTCCGCGAGTAGTGGCTGGATCGCCCTTGTCCCGCTGGATCCACCCCGCACCCACCCCCAAAGGGACGAGATGCCGGAGCCACCGATCTGCACAGGAGGGGCGGAGTACCCACGCCGTCCGCCACGCCGTCGATGCAGGGCTCGACGTCGCCGTGGCACCCGGCGACCGCGCCACGCCCGAGGTGAAGGAGACCAACCCGCACCGGTCCCAACCTCCTCAAGGACAATCGATCCCCCCCCCCCCCCCCCCGCTGCCGGGAGGCGGGGCGGTGGCGCTAGGGTTTCCCCTCTGCCGCCGCGCGGGGGCGAGAGGAGGGAGCACCACAAATCATCTGTCTCTGCTCCATTTCCGCGTAGATTAAGATGCTTGCATATTTTTTCCGCGTAGGAGTTGTACCTTTTACTCCATTTCTATTCTGTTATGAGTGTGTTGATTGGATCATACTGCGAAACAATGTTTGGGCCGCCATGTCATAAACCGTGTCAATTCACTCTCAGACTCGTTTAAGCTTGGCAAAGAACGGGCAAAAATTTGAAAAACTCCAACCTTCAAAGTTTCAAAATCATGGTTTCACGCTATTAACTGGCCGCCAAATAACCCAGTCCCGGACACCCAGCCCTCGATCATCTCCTGCGCGGCACGCCGTTGAGACGCCGGGACGAAGTGCCCAGCCCCATACACCGCGACGTGCGTGAGCGCGCCATAGCCCTGCACACCGCCGGCGACGGTCCCTTGGCTGCTCCGCCACACGGCGCGCTCGGCATCGAGGAACGAGGCAAGCCCGTCCCACCGTAGCTCCGGCAGCCACGCCTCCGCTGCCACCGGGCCGAGCTTCGCGTCGCGGATCCCCTCGTACAGCAGGACACGCGTCTTGGCCTTCAGCAGCGCCTCCACCTCTCCCTTGGCGCTCTTCATGATGTCGTCGTGCAGAGCCGCGTACACGGCCGTGCTGCACGCCTCCACCAGCGCCGCGCCGTCCCGGGCGCCCAGCGCGGCCTTCACTCCGGCGTCGTTCAGGAACCCCTGCAGCCCGGCGAAGTCCAGGTAGGAGTTCCCCTGCACAGCCACGTCCAGGAGCGTGGCGAGCCCCGCGGCGTTCTCCAGCCGCGCCACCAGGCGCTCCCAGGCGGTCGACGCCTCGCGCCACCTCGCCGCCTTGATCAGCTCCACGGTCTCCGCCTGCATGGCCTCCACCTCCCTCCTCTGCTTCGCGTTGATGAGCCCCATGAAGTAGGCCGCGTCGGCGTGCGTGGTGGTCTGCGCGACGGGGTGCACGATCCCGTTTCCCACGGCCACGCCCGCAGGTTGATCCTCTCGCGCTCCGGCAGCGCCGGGTTCGTGGCCAGTATGAGCGCGCCGGCGGTGGGGACGGACTTCCCGGCGTAGCTCTCGCCGGTGATGAAGACCGGGCGTGCGCGGAAGAAGCCCGGCTGCGCGTCCAAGAAAGCCTGGATGGCCGCGACGGTGTGCGCGGCGATGGTGGACTGGTCAGTGGGGATGGCGGCGGGCGTCGGCACGGCGCTGTAGCCGGTGCCGAGCGGGTCGAGGAAGAGGAGCCCGAAGCGACGGTTCCACGCGAATGGGTTTGGCGAGAGGGAAGCGTTGCCGGCGTCGAGTAGGTATGGGCCCAGCTGGAGGAAGTTGCTGAGCATGGAGCTGCAGCCAGGGCCGCCCTCCAGCCACACGAGCAGCGGCGTCGACTCCGGCGCCGTGAGCGGGTGCGTGGCCTCGTAGAAGGCGAAGTAGATAGAGGAAGAAGCGTTTGCCGCCGGGATGGGAAGGTACCCGGACTTGGTCGGCAAGGCTTCTTTGGGGAACACCACTTCCGCCGTGGTGGCCGTGATGAGCAAGAAGAAGAGGAACAGCAGAGGTGCCATGGCGCTCGTTGCTTAGTAGTCTCTGCATTTGGCTGGCGCCATGACAACTATATATTGGCGGTCGAAACTCCTTGAAAAGATGCATCCATGTACTTCTTCAACGGGCTTGGTCCGCCGTGTCCGCGTGCCTTATCACTCAAGTACTTGACTAGTCAGTGTTGAAATGTGTTCCCCTCGTCGCGTGGAACACGTGATAAGCTACCCAAACAAACACCATCAAAAAGAAATGTCTTCCCCTCATAAGCAAAAAAGGTAATCAGTTTATTGGAGAAAACCATCCAGTCAAAACATATAATCTGTAGAAGCTTAGGAGAAATATGACCATAGGCGACTTGAATCTCAAGCAATAGTATATCTGACTAAGTTAACTTGGCCTTCGAGGCACCCAATCTATTAACAGAAGAACCACGAGTCAAAATCTGAAAGAAGGAAATAAGATAGACGACTGATGGTCTTCTCAGTCTTACCTGAATGCGGAAAAATTATACTAGCATATGTTATTAGGCAGGCAACAAGGAAAAAGCTATCAACCACAAAGTGGCAGAAGATTTGTAGGTCTAAGAACAAAGGTGGGCTTGGCATTATATCTTAGGCGATAAGATATCAATCTCCTCGTGAAATGGTGATGGAAACTTGATACTCAACATGGATTATGGCAAGAAATTGTTAAAGCTAGGTATTTGGGAAATAAGACAGTGGGCTCTATTACTCCTAGATTTTCTGTTTCACCTTGTTGGAAATCAATGCTGCAAATCAAAGAGGTTTATTTTGCTGAGTACTCCTTTATGTGATGATTTTCCTGATCTGTTCGATATATGTCAGTTGCAAGATTAATTGCACTGTCAAAAAATTGTTGACCATGGTAAAACCTTTCCTTTCCGTAGAAGTTTACATGCCCACTTCCTTGAGCAGTGGAACGATACTGTACATGATTTTGATCAGATTCATCTTTTGGCAGATCCAGATACTGTTGTGTGTGGCTTATGCAAAAACATGAAATTTTCTGAAACGAAGGCAAAAGCTAGTATGACACCCTTTTTACGATTCCATCCACTGTTTATTTTCGAAATGGGGTATGGAGCCCCGGCATCTTCGATTCCATCCACTGGTAACAAACCACTGCCTCACTGAAAGTCGGCTACATTCAAATTCTAACAAACACATACACGTTGGACGTTGCTGAATGTTGTATTGTGTGGTACAACCATACTACATAAAAATGGCGCTATTTAGCCGAAAATCCTCGTAATCTACATCACTGGAGCTGAAGATCAGTTGTACAGTGGACACTGAACGGGTGAGCTGAAGATCTCGGGACATCCATTGC
Source organism: Poa pratensis (assembly GCA_947311845.1). Lineage (NCBI taxonomy): Eukaryota > Viridiplantae > Streptophyta > Magnoliopsida > Poales > Poaceae > Poa > Poa pratensis. The sequence continues at coordinate 12,465,562 of CAMZMU010000041.1, forward strand.
CTAACAGTCTACGAGGACAGACGAACTGCAGAGCAATCGTTGCAACCAGTACAGACTACAGACCTTCCTGTTGATGTTTGCTTAATCTTGACACAAGAATATCCGTTTTCCTGATCATGCTTGCATATCCAGCAAGTCAGTGTTGGCATTCTGCACTTGGGCATTCAGCGATAGCGTTCAGCAGTAACATTGTAGTACTCAAGTTTGGGCATTCAGTGACATTTTTCTCTAGATAAAAGTGTTTAAGAGCTGATTTTCTTCTCACTATATTAATTCGTGACATACCACATGCCTGGTTGAAATGACCCTCAACAATAACATGCACCTGAATGCTTGAAATCGGGAGTGCTTGGGGAATGTGTGGGTATCCAGGGTATGCATACCGTCTTACAGTGATACGGAGCTGCACTATAATTCTATCTCCAAAATGACACCAGCGAAACTCAGAACAAACCCTAAAATTTGCAGAACGCTACAGGTCAAATAAAACAAAAAATATTGCACGAAAATGGTACAAAAGACCTCAAAAGAGGCATATTTTCTACAAATACTCGTAATTTACATCATGGTAGTACAAATCAAACCAAACTGCGTGAATGACACCGCATAGAGGTCTAACACGGCTGGCTAACTTCTACTCACTTGCCGGGGACAAAGTTAGTGGCGAAAGCCCATGCGTTGTTGTTGACGGGTCAGCAAGATGGTCGGCGAGATTCTCGAGGGGGCCTTTGCCGGTGACGATGGCCTGAACAAAGAAGCCGAACATGGAGAACATGGCGAGCCGACCGTTCTTGACTTCCTTCACCTTGAGCTCCGCGAAAGCCTCGGGGTCATCGGCAAGACCGAGTGGGTCGAAGCTGCCACCAGGGTAGAGTGGGTCGACAATCTCACCGAGCGGGCCACCAGCAACACGGTACCCCTCCACAGCTCCCATGAGGACGACCTGACAGGCCCAGATAGCGAGGATACTCTGGGCGTGGACAAGGCTGGGGTTGCCGAGGTAGTCGAGTCCGCCCTCGCTGAAGATTTGGGACCCGGCCTTAAACCATACAGCCTCTCCGAACTTGACGCCGTTACGGGCAAGTAGCTCGGGGAAGACGCAGCCGAGCGCGCCGAGCATAGCCCACCGGCAGTGGATCACCTCCAGCTCACGGTTCTTGGCAAACGTCTCAGGGTCAGCCGAGAGGCCAGCAGTGTCCCACCCGTAGTCGCCTGGGAACTCGCCAGTCAAGTAACTTGGGGCCTCGCCAGAAAGCGGGCCGAGGTATAGCACACGGTCGGCACCGTACCACGGGCTGCCCGAGGAAACCTGCTTGGCTTTCGCCGCGGTCTTGCGCATCGTGACACGGGCCTCGCCGAAGAGAGCCGATGATGTCACGTTCTTCACTGCCTTGCCGGCAAATGTCGAGGAAGAGAGGGACATGGTGGTGGTCGCCATTGGGCTCCGAAGACTGGTGTTGTCCAGGATATAAAAGTGTGTGTGTGGTGGAGATGGTTTAACATGCCAGGAAGATGGTGCTATTTATGGCACCGGAGATGACACAGGGGACTGAACTTTGCCGTGTGAGCTAACAAGATTGTAGATAGAGATAGAGCAGAAATCTTGATGTCCGACGCCATTGGTGCAGCAGAGATCTCTTCATCTGTGAACACGTGGCAAGGTGAGAGCCAGGGAAGGGAGATATATGTGGATATGCCTAGGATCTCGTTGAGCTGTGTACACTGTACGAGAGGCCTCAAAAAAAAAAGGGGGGGACGCGCGTGGACTGGATGATGGATCACATACATCTGACCAGTTCACGGTCTGCATGCACCTGCTCTAACGTCACGGACTACCAAGAGCCATGCAGTAGCAGCCAATCCTTTGTCTACATGGAGTTCTATGTGGGATCCTTCGACAGCAGTTCAAAGTAGGGGCTCAACGTCAATTTACTGTACTTAGCCTCTAACCCAGCAGTTTACCAGTAAGAGTAGAGCAGATCAGAAAATAATCAACCGCAATGAGTAAATTGTCTCTGCATTGCCAAAAAAAAAAGGAAAGTCAAATTTTCGCTTCATTTTGTTTTGTGATGGGTTATACAAGAAATCCCCTTAATTCATGTACCGACGAAATTAAGAATAGATCATTTAAATAAAAGTGTGCCTATTTTGTTCCTAGAAAAGAGGACATTTATCACATTGGACATAAAAATTAAACATACTAAGTGTGATATGTTATTGACACCAAATATAATTAGATCTTAACACATACTAAATTACGAAGCTAGTGGAAAAGATTGTGTTCCTTTCACACAATCAAGGGTATCTTCAAACTGATTAATTTAATTGGTGTCATGGCGTGTCTTTTATGTTTACGAGTTTGTAAAAACTTGTGTTGTGGAAAAATCACAACACGACGCTCTGCCATCCTTTCATGTCGTCCTCCCGGCCGTGAGCACACTTGTAACCGCAACACGGATAATGCACATGAAGAAACATTAGATGGCGGGGAGATGGATCAGTGGCCGGTAAAAAATCATAAACCAGTTTGCGCCAAGAGTAATGGTCAATCAAATAAGAAACCAACAAAGCATGACATGTATGCCATTTTTCTTCTCGTCGTCCACCTAAAGAAAGGCTATCATACCCATCGGGTTAAATTTATGTGTTTATCGCACACATTTGTGGTTTTATGATCTTCAAACTGTTAGGGTTATCTCTTTCTTTTGCCATGTCCTTGCTTAGAGTTCTTCCCAATTCTTCTTTAGCTATTTGTTTGTTTATAGTTCTTTCTTTCATTTTATACCAGTGTACTTGATTGGCCTATTTGTTGGCCATTTGATTGGGCATGTACGTGGTATTATCTCCTCCTTTTTAAAACTTTTTAATCTATTTATTTTCTGATTATTTATAGATTGTAGAGCACAAAACAAGGGGAACGACTGGGGAATACCGCAGCCATGTCCAAGATGTACAAGTAAGCAGTGGACATGAAGCCACATTGTCCATTTAAAGAAAAAGTGTGTTTCTTAATCTACTTACCACGAGATAAGTTTGATATTATTACCAGTTTTGTGTTCATCTCATTGTACTCATAAATATAATTGATTAAGGTTGGCATTGTGTTTCTGTGCAAACGGAGCTTTACTCTGATGGTTGGGTTCCCTGTGGTGGAACCAGCCCACCCAGGTTCAAGTCCTAGACTTGGCATGGGCGTTTACATTTACCTGGATTTATTCCAGAATTTTCCGGCGCTACTCTTTCATTCAGTGGTAGGTGACGTGCCCGTCAACAGCGAGGCGCATGTGGTGACTTCGTCAACTTCAAGATCTGTCAGCTCAGTCCTTCGGAGGTGCTCATAGGGGTAGGGTGTGCATGTGTGCGTTCATTGGGGTGAGTGTACGTGCGTATTTGTGAGCGTCTGTGTTGTATTGTGTACTCAAAAAAAAATTGTGTTTCTGTAAAGCCTTTGTACATGGTTTTTTCCTGTTAGTGATGCATCCTACATAGTAATCCCTTTGTCCTGTGGTATGAGTATATCATGGGATGGAGGAGTACTATTTAGGCCGTGATGTCTTTGAATTCTTTTTCAGGTTCCTACTATTTATGTTGCTATATATGGCGAGTCAATGTCTCAATGAGCCTCTCATCAGGGTTCTTTTCAGAAAACAACACCCATTTTTTCTTTTCTTTTCGGGAAATTTTTACTATGACGGCCGATTGGGCCGGTCCATCTTTGTTTTCATTTCACCACCCGGACCAACCAATTGGTAGGGTGAAACGCCTGTGAATGTTTGAAATAGGGCATCCGCTTTTTCAGGCAAAATCATGTCTCTGGGATCATGGAATGTGTGGGTATCAGGGTATGCATGTAGTATTACAGGTTTTCAGAGCAGCACTATATAATTCTATACCCAAAATGACACAACACAAAGTGAAACATAACGAAAACATTATGCAGAACGCTACGGGTCAGGTAAAATGATGATGTTCCTCTCGTGAAACACAAAACGGCACCAAGGACTTCACAAAGAGGCAATTTTTTTCCCGGAAATCCTCGTAATTTACATCATGGTAGTACAAAGCAAACCATACGCGAACAACACCGCGTGCAGGTCTGATACAACTACAACTCTCAGTCAACATCCACTTACTTCCCTGGAGCAAAGTTGGTGGCGAAAGCCCATGCATTGTTGTTGACAGGGTCAGCAAGATGGTCGGCGAGGTTCTCGAGGGGGCCCTTGCCGGTGACGATGGCTTGCACAAAGAATCCAAACATGGAGAACATGGCGAGATGGCCGTTCTTGATTTCCTTCACCTTCAACTCCGCGAATGCCTCGGGGTCGTCGGCGAGGCCGAGGGGGTCGAAGCTGCCGCCAGGGTAGAGTGGGTCGACGATCTCACCCAGTGGGCCACCTGCAACACGGTACCCCTCCACAGCACCCATGAGCACGACCTGGCATGCCCATATAGCGAGGATGCTCTGGGCATGCACAAGGCTGGGGTTGCCGAGATAGTCGAGTCCACCCTCGCTGAAGATTTGGGACCCGGCCTTAAACCATACAGCCTCTCCAAACTTGACGCCATTGCGGGCAAGTAGCTCGGGAAGACGCATCCAAGCGCGCCGAGCATAGCCCACCGGCAGTGGATCACCTCCAGCTCACGGTTCTTGGCAAACGTCTCAGGGTCAGCCGAGAGGCCAGCGGTGTCCCACCCGTAGTCGCCCGGGAACTCGCCGGTCAAGTAGCTTGGGGCCTCACCGGAAAGCGGGCCGAGGTAGAGCACACGATCGGCACCGTACCATGGGCTGCCTGAGGAAACCTGCTTGGCTTTGGCCGCAGTCTTCCGCATTGTTACACGGGCCTCACCGAAGAGAACCGATGACGCGACATTCTTCACTGCCTTGCCAACGAAGGTCGAGGAAGAGAGGGACATGGTGGTGGTCGCCATTGAGCTTCTAAGACTGCTGTGTTGTGTTGTATGCTCTCTAAAGATTTAACCGTATGTGAAGATGGTTTAAGATGCGAGGAAGGTAGAGCTATTTATGGCGCTGGAGGTGACACAGTGGCTGAGCTTTGTCGTCTCAGCTTGCAAGATAGAAGATAGAGATAGAGAGAGCAAAAATCTTGATCTCCGACGCTATTGGTGCAGCAGATGTCTCTTAATCTGTGAAGACGTGGCATTGTGAGAGCCAAGGAAGGGAGATAGTCGTGGCTAGGTCTAGGATCTGGTTGGAGAATGGGGAGCTGTGATTGGATGATCGGTCACATGTACAGTCAGATCAGCTCAAGGTCTGCATTCAACGAGATTGTATCTGCATCATCGCCAGCAAAACAAAGCGAGAGTGAAATGTTCTCTTTACCAGAACGGGGCAGATGCCCAGTTGTAAAGATAGCAGTGGCTCAATCTAAAATCAGAGTTTAAATCCCGTGGGAACGGAATTCTGGAATTCTCGCAAAGGAGCAATTCTTCCGTAAAAAGAAACCACCAAGAACTAGTCATGTTTGATCTTTTTTTTTTATGTTCTCTTTACTTTTCTTGCTGACGACTGATGAACTATATAAGAAATCCCCTTCATCCACATACCGATGAAAAATTTAGAATACATGCATAGTGTAGAATAATTTTTTGCATTTTGCATCGTAGACACAAAAAGACATTTATCAGACTGAGGAGCGCCCTGCTATCTTCGAGAGGTTTCTCAACAAAGAAAAATTATACGTGATATCTTAATTGACGCTAGATAGAATCACAACTTAACACAAAGTAACTACAAAGCTAGCGCATAATCGTGTGTTCCTTTCACAAAATACTTACAATGGAACTTATCTTAATTGAATAAATTTGTTGGTGGCATGTCATGTCTTTTCAGCTTCCTATTTTAAATGACGTTGTGCCAACCTTTCACGACGTTCTCCTATGAACACACTCCAATCGTAACACAACAAGGATGATGCACATGCAGCACATTTAGATGGTGCCTAAGACTAATTGTCGATCAACAACTGATGAAATGAAGCACGAACTGTTTGTTTCCTAGTCCTTACGTTTCCCCTACATAGTCAATCTCATATTACCCTATATTTTCTCATTCCCCTTCTCCCTAGCCCAACGCTCGTCGTGTTTACTCCCTTCTCTGCCAATGTTTCTTCAGCTCACCCACCTAATTGAAAGGCGAGTATATTCTTCTGGTTAAATTTCTATGTTTGTCGCACATATTTATGATTTGTGATTTTGAACTTGCAAGTCCATGTGCTTGCTTAGGGATTTTATTTTTATTAACTATTTGTTTGTTTCATTTTGTGGCGATGTGCTTGATCGGCCTATTTGGATTTGGTGGTATGTTTGCATCTCGGTATGTAGCTCTCCTTGGATTGGAGATTTAAGTGTTTGTGCACCCTGGTATTTAGTTGTTCATGGGTTGGGGTTGTTTTTCTCGATTCTTCTTTCGCTATTTGTTTCTCTTCATGGTGACACACAAATTAGCCCAGGAACAAAGATAGAAAGAAGCTTAAGGATGGAGTAAACTTAATGGAGACAAATTTAAGATTAAAGTTCACCGCTGGGTAGCCCTCCACAAGAAGGCCAGAATGTATATGAAGGCCAGTATCCAAAATCGGGGTCGAATGCAAAGTGTTGCGACAAAGTTTGAACAATATATTAACCTTTTTTTTCCAATAAACAACCGTTTTTCACTTGCACTAAAACGTTCTTAAGAGAGACTCAAATAAAAAACTAAAGTTTTACTCCTCATTGAAACAAACAAGTTTGCCCCAATCCAAGGTTTTATGAGACTTCTAGAGCCTAAAGAAGTTGCCGCAGGTGCTCGCTGGGGAACACCTCGGGTACGGGCGCACCACCCTCTCGTGGGCCTCCCACGGCGACCACTGGCGCGCCCTGCGCCGCTTCCTCGCCGTCGAGCTCTTCTCGTCCTCCCGCCTCGCCGCGCTCGCCGCCGACCGCCGCGCCGAGGTCGCTTCCCTCGTCCAGAACCTGCTCCACGACGCCTCCTCCAGCGCCGTTGGCGGCGGTGAGATCACCCTCCGGCCCAGGCTCTTCGAGGTGGTGCTCAACGTTATGCTGCCCGCGATCACCGCGCACCGGCACGCCGGCGACGTTCACAGGTTCCAGGAGATCGTCGAGGAGTCGTTCGCGGTCAGCGGCGCGCCCTGTCTCGGGGACTTCTTCCCGGCGCTGCGGTGGGCCGACCGTCTCCGCGGCGTCGAGGCGTCACTTGCAAGCCTGCAGACAAGGCGTGACGCGTTCGTTGCTGGCCTCGTCGACGACCACCGGAGGATGCGCGACGCCGGTGTCCAAGACGTGGGGAAGAAGGGCGTCATCGACGTGCTCTTGGAACATCAACAAACCGATCCGGAGTTCTACACTAACACCGTCGTCAAAGGCATCCTCTTGGTGCGTACCCTCTTCTTCACCACCATGTGTGCCATTTTAGCTTGTGACAACTGACAAGATGGCTGTGTCCATGCTAACATTCAGGTACTCCTCACCGCCGGCACGAACACGTCGGCGCTGACCACCGAATGGGCGATGGCGCAGCTGCTGACGCACCCGGAAGCGATGCGGAAAGCGAGGGCCGAGCTAGATGCCATTGTCGGCACGGGTCGTCTGGTAGATGAGTCAGACATCACCAACCTCCCTTACCTGCAATGCATCGTCAAGGAGACCCTTCGGCTCCGCCCCGTTGGCCCGGTCATCCCGGGCGCACGAGGCAATGGAGGACTGCACGGTGGGCGGCTTCCGCGTTCGACGCGGCACCATGATCCTCGTGAACGCATGGGCAATCCACCGGCACGCTAATGTCTGGGATGAGCCAGAAGAGTTCAGGCCGGAGCGGTTCATGGACAGAGACACTGTCGCCGCGGTCAGCACCCCCATGCTGCCGTTCGGGCTTGGCCGGAGGCGGTGCCCCGGGGAGGGTCTGGCGATGCGCCTAGTCCCACTGACACTGGCAGCACTATTGCAGTGCTTTGAGTGGGATGTTGGTGAAGGCGGTACCATCGACATGGAGGAAGGTGCCGGGCTGACGATGCCAATGGCGACACCGTTGGCAGCCGTCTGCCGGCCCCGGGACTTTGTCAAGAGTGTGCTCTCTGCTTCAGCCACTTGATGGAGTGAACTCAAGTTTCTCAAAAAAAAAAAAGGGATAAAATTGTTTAGCAGTGGTAGTGGACTAGTGGTGCACTCACGCTAGTGCTAGTTGATAATAATACTTGCAGTAAAATTTCACTACTGAACATTGTAAAATCACACACAAGGGTGTAAACCCGTTTCAATGAATCGGCCATGGGCAGAAAGCCAAATGCACTACAGCAACAAATCTGTTGCTTGATGTATTCCTTCCTCTACATACTCTGCATGTCCACAAGCAGTTCTGGAGAGTGTTTACTAGGAAAGACCGGCAGGCAGGGGCGGAGACAGGGCGGGGCTAGCAGGGGAGGGCATACTTAGTACTAATGGCCGTATGTAATGATTCGTAATTGGTGTTTAAGCAAGCCCATAAATAATACGTACTAGTCCATGAAGTATACCACCATGAAGTATATACGTACTAAACACAGCCCATCTGACCATTTCACGGGAGGCCATAGGGCTGGCATTTTCATCTCTTCGTTGACCTTGGGTCCTTTGCCCTACTCGACGGTTCGTATGAAATCAGATCGATCTGCTACTGTTAGGCGTCTACTGCCGGTCGCTAGCCGCCGCCGGCCTGCGGCGCCAAAACATCGAAGCATGTTGCCCGCCCAAACCAGCCGTCCGTCGATCACCATGTGTCTGATCAAGGACTTTAAAGGTACATCAGATCATCTACATACATATGCTATCTGTATTCTGTACAAGCTAGTATTTTTTGTGACCTGCGACCTACAGTAGTCTAGTTAATCATCAATACACTTGGCAATATAGATTAATCTACTACTGTACTTAGATAGAATGCACTGTGATCTGAATTATTAGCCAAGTAAACATTGTTGCTAAATGCTAGCCTTCTACCCTAAACGTCTTTGTTGTTAGTTCAATCTATACTCTGTATACTATGTAAGAGCTAATTGGGTAAATAACACAACATTAGATCGTGCATAATTGGGAAAAGACTTCACTTTTAATCGTGGCTCAAAATATGAGTTAATTGGTACTCCCTAAATTACTTTGTACCCTTATATCGTACCGATGTTGATATTCTTGGTTTTGTTAGACTTCTACTACTCAAGGCTTGGAGAAATGGGTGTCTCTCATTTTAAAATACTGAAATTTTCTTGCAAAGGCCAGTTAACTATATATGGCTTACATGCTATGAGAAATTTTACATTGTCAACTCGCCCCCCTATGCTCAATTCCTGGCTCCGCCCCTGGCGGCAGGCTCAACAATCAATTTTTTCAAGAGAGTTAAGAACTTACAAGACCCGTGCAAACTGAAGTATCTTCCATTGCTCGATATTATCCAAGACTTACGTTCCCAACAACAGCAAAACCTTCTGATATGAGAATGCTGATATTCTTTACTATCCCCTCATTCCAGAGATCTTGCCACACCAGAACAGAGCATTCTCCGCCTCCGCCCTGGCACGCGAATACGCAAAGCCCAGCTCATCTTTTGACTAGTGCTTGATAACCAGCACGGCGATTTCTAGCCGACGCCCGTTGTATCGCTAATTCGACAGAAGAAGCTATCAGAACTGGATGCAGAGCTGCTCCGTGTGGGCTTTCCTCTCCTTCCATCGAAGCCAGCAAGTCGAATGGATTCACCAGGCTTTCAAGCCCTGGAATTAGAGCAGTCATTGACAAGGATAGATGCTTTGGTATGGTATGTAGGTGCCGAATGCTCAAGACGGCAAGCAGGTGGCAAAGAAAGGGAACTGAGTTGTATTTAGTTACAAATAAAATTTGAAAAGGTAAGTGATGAAAACAAAGAAAAAAACAAAAACTGGGACTACTACCACTTCTCAGAAGGAGCTGGAAATATGTGTTCAGCTTGTCTTAACAGCGAGGACACAGTCGCGGCAGCACCGATAATCAGCTAAATTTCCTCTAGTTTTAGAGGGATCAATCAAGGCATAGATCGCTCCGCACCTCCGGTCGCTTTGAGGCAGCCCCTAACGGACCGCGCCAATTACTGTACCAGACAGTCAATCACCCTGGGTACTACAGGAGCGGGACATGGTCGAACACCTCATGTGCACGGGGACAGCATAGGTGAGCGATGAACAAAGACATGAGAACGGAGAGATCCTGGAAGTGGCGTGGGTGCTAAGCAGTTGCTCACGACGCCGGACAGTGGGAATAATTTATGTGTTCTTTACGCACCTTTCTCGGTTTCTCCCTACGGAGCTCCCAAGCGGCGACGGTGACGGCGCGCTGGCCGGAGAGTCGATAGAAGGATGGGTTATGTGAGACAAATAATTCTCAGATGGGCTGGGCCTCGCTTATCTCTCACTCCCACCAACCGAATGGGCCAAGACCCACGAGTCCTCCTACCGATTTTTAGTCCCACCGCGCTTCTTTAGAAGCTCCGACACCGGTTTATAAGGCGGAGAGGCAGCGGTGGTAGCACGACCTTACTTGAACAGGATCTGTACTATAGGCTCGTACCGCTACGACCTTAAGCACTTACATCCGGCTGTAGAGGATCGTTCCTGCCTGGCTTACGCCGGTGCAGGGTGGCCCAAAGGTTGTCTGACGGACTCCACAAATCTTTTTTGCTGCTTATTTCAGCGTTTGTTTTTGCATGTCATCATTCATCAGTGGGTCTGAGACATCAAGGTTTTCATCTGGCGTTTTTGTCACAACAGTTTACCGATATTAAGAGGAAGCATGTTGAGTTGGATACGAGATGCCCGATGTGCAATCGGTTTGACGAAGATGGCGGCCACCTGTTTTTGAGATGTAAAAAGGTCAAACCGGTGTGGCGCAATCTGTTGGTCGAGGATGTCAGGCTCTCCCTACTTTCTGCTCCAAACCCCCTAATCGTCTTTGAAATGATTGTGAAGCTTCCTGCTCGAAGGCGTGATCTCGTGCTAATCCTTTTATGGGACTGGTGGACTTCCCGTAACAAGCGACAATCATCAGCACGGAAACGGTTCGCCATCGGATCCAGCGTCATGTTCTGGATTTCTCGCCAGTAGCAACACCCATAGAACATGGAACGAAAGAAGAAGTGGCCGTAGAGTCTGCTTCAGAGAGAAGATGGTCCAAACCACCTGTCAACACTGTAAAGGTCAATTTAGACGCTGCCTTCCATCAGAATACGAGGGAGAGTGCTTGGGGTTTTATAGCTCGTTCGGGTACAGGCCAGTTCATTGCCGCGGCAGCCGGGAAGTCACACAACAGTAGAGATGCTTTGCAAGCCGAAGCAGAGGCATGTGTCGCTGCTGTCGAGGGTGCAATGGCAATTGGTCTACACCGAGTGCAGTTTGAGTCGGATTGCAAGACTCTAGTCACCGCTATACGGACGAAGGAGCATGACCTGGCCCATGTGGGGGTCCTGCTAAAAGAAGCCCGAAATGGATGTATGAGCTCATTTGAATCTTTCGAGTTCATTTTTACTCCTAGGAGTTGTAACAAAGTGGCACACACCCTTGCCCAGCATGGCCTGAGCGCCGAAGTTGTTTGTGCTGGCTGGGAAGTTTTTGCCCCTGTCTTTGTAGCAGATTTGGTTGCCAGCGAGCTCGCTGTGCACTCTGGTTAATGGTAGTTTTCCTTTTCCTTGTCAAAAAAAAAGGAGTAGCCTGGGAGATGTTGTCAGATTGTTCTAACGGCACGTAGACAGGTTATGCTTATGCTCGCTCGTGCGAGCGAGCGCACGAATCTGACGCGGGCGTTTCTTCTTCCTCTGGGCAGCGTTGGCCAGACGATCCGGAGCCGACGGAGCCACGGCGGAGGCGGCAACGGTGAGGAGAGACTTAACTTGGGGGGGTGCGGGCCTCGCCGGCGCCGGAGAAGAGGGGTGGTGTTAGAGGGATGCCCGGGGCGATGGCGGACCGGCGGAGGCGGAGATGGGGGCAGGGCAGGGCGGGGCGGCGAGGCGTCGCGGTAGCGCGCCGTGGGCGGGGTCGTCGGCGGTTCGGCCGGCGGTGGCGGAGGGTGTTGCGGCGTCTGTCCTCCTCCTCTCCGGCGAGGGAATCTTTCGCAAAAGATCCGTGCGAGCAGTCGCACGTGCGAAGAATAGCATCGCCCCATAGTTCGTCTAACACAGCGCAAAAGAACGACATAGACTCCATAGATATTTTTTGTTACTGCAACATTTTGTCCCCACCGAACTAGTACACTCAACAACACACCAAACCAACTGAAATACTCATCACTGAATAGTTAATATCGGAGACTGAAGAACGGAACAGGATCAGACAACTAGTACAGTATGTTACATGTGAATATTCACAACCATGTAAAACGGCACATGTTTCTGTATTCCACAAGACATGAACAAAATGACCCGCAACGCCATCCGACAAAGCCTTTCGCCATTTCACAAACACATACTAACTGCATCAAAACCACTCCACCTTTTTCTATTGGACATTTCCAAATCAACACTAGCCCGTGCAATATTCACTCAGTGAATCAAAAGCAACCAACAATAAAGTTGCGACTTGCGAGCATATCTAATCAGCATCTTCGCAGCAATCCTGTTATGAAGAAATGAACATTTACAGGACAGACAAGTATAAAGCAAAAAGAAAAGGATAATGATCCATTGCATGTTAAACAGAAAAATAGATGCTCCGCTTCAGACTGATGAAACTAAAGACGGTCGGTCAAAGAAATCTCAGGACGCCCAGTGTAGGCACACACCGACTGAACTGTCCATCATGGTTGCGATTCAGACGTCACCCTCATGGCAGTGTACTTTCAGTCGATGGGAGCCCTTGTTTGACTCGACCTCATGGCCACCCTTCTTCAAGAAAGTAACTTCAGGGGTTCGATCTCCTCTATATCATGTCTATGGCATTATGAGAGGCTGGGTTCTCACTGTTGTCTGAAACCTTGAGATCAGGCTTGGGCCGTTTCAGCTCCATCACAGGCCCACAGCAGAACTTTTAGGACAATCAACAAGCCCTTGACCATCATCAGTGCAAGTCAATTATGTATCCTCTACCAACCAAAACAGAATCTCCCAATCATTCAAACGATATATCCATTTTTAGTTCATGATAAGCTACATATAGCAAAATTCAAAACAAAAAAACTACATATAGCAGTAGCAGTAGCAATACAAGCAATTTACCAATGCTGCAGCACAATTACCAAACAATATAACATTGGTTCATCAGCATTCTCTTTGTAATAAGTGCACAAAACGACAACAGTTGTGGGAAGCAAGTTGGTCCACGTTTCTAATCAGCAGCTACACATAATTCTGTCACCAAGACATCAATATTTACATCAGTATCTAACTGGAAAGGAAAGAATGATTCATCGCATCTAACTGGACAAGACTGCTTCACCATGGAAGCAAGCACGCAATGCATGGACTTACGCCATTCAGCAAAACTATATCAGTACCAAACCCTGGAACTATCTAACTCTGTTTCCTTTCAAGACCAATGAACATTCAGCTGTACAGTTGTTTCGGCTTCAACATGGACTTGCCTCCCTTCAGTGAAGTGACTCAATCAGTCAGAACTCTCCTCCTGTGACCTGTTACCGGGAGCACCAAGATCAACAGTCTGTTTACAGCAGCGTATACTGGAACTTTGGTTTACAGAGAGGTCAAAAATGCTTTACCCAATCCATGTAACCTTCACAGGTCACCACTCATATATCATGGGTAAAAGCCTCTGGCTCCTCAAAAGGAGCGGCCGGTACACTCCTCACATCAGTCCGTATCTTCTCAGCAGTTTCTCTAAGGGAGCTGATGATCTCATTCATTGGCTCCAATAACTGATCAACACCATCCTTATCTTGGACCTCACTCTTCAACTCGTACACCTCCTTCCTGTAGAGCGCGATCTCTGTATAGATCTCAGCGAGCCTCTCAATCTTCTGGTCGACTTCAGCTATTCCTGTCACCATATCAACTGTAACGGCGTACCGTATAGGCTCTAGTTCCTGAAATTGTAAAGCCATGGCAAAGTATTTCATTAGCAGCAGTGTAAGGTAATATGTCCACGCATCAAACAAATTTGAACGTTTTCTAATTTAGTAAAATCCAGTAGTGTTATTGGGTAAGTATTGCTGAACTGTCCACGAAATAGGTTTCGTAGTAACACATCTGAGTCAGATTACAGTGGTAGTGATAAACCAACATATAAAAAGGGAATCATGACAAGGTAATACACATTTAATGGCATCTAATTACAACAACTAAACAGTTTTATTCCACAGGTTAATGGACGTAGGCCATTTGTGCTACTCAAAACATGCAGACATGTTTCACTGCATGCTTCAAACAGCAGAGGCAGCAAATGTTGATTGTGTCTGCACTAGACAATTACTACTATACGGCAGTTGTGTGAAGGCTTGCAGAAATTCAGATAACTGATTGATCACTGAAGGATGTGAACTGTTCACCTACAACCCGAGCTTGCTTTATCAATGGGAAAGTACTAACATTCTGTGATAATACTAGTTCTAGGCACAAAATAAACATAATTCAAGAGGCTACTTGAACTGCTGCCTAGATGCTACACTACTTACTACATCAGTCACGCGCTAGGACACTAGGAAATAAGACCATTGGCAGTACCAAAACTTGTGCTAAGAGCATTTTGTTTATACTAGCAGAAGTACAGCTGCCTGCTGGGCGGGCGCTGGTGCAAATAAACAGAGGAAAAGTTTCGATTTCTTACAGGCCGAACCGCTGGACGAGGTGGCCGGGGAGATGGGTCCCTCGCGCGGATCGCCCGACCCCTTGGTCGCCTCGGAACGAAAGGCTCGCGGCGGCGCCGATCCATCTTGCTGCGGATGGAAGTCCGAATCGACCCATCCTTATATAGTCGCCGGAGTGGGTGCGCCGTCGTTCGGCCAGCGAGGTGGGACTAAAACTCTGGCATGATGCTCTCTCTGCCCGACGGCGAGAGGGAGGGGATTCGCGAAGACGAGACGAGGTGTGCCATCCGGCGATTATATCTTCGAATGGGTTGTGAAGGTACCGGCAAGTCCGGCCCGGCAAGTGCGGGCCCAGGTGGAAGGTACCGCAACCCTAGACAGGCCCACGGGATGCTTCATCGGCATGGCGGCGGCGGAGGCGATGTGATGGCCGCCACAAGGAGCAGCGGCGTACTCGACGCCACCAGAGCATGGCTGTTCTCCTTCCACCGTAGAGAAGGCCGTGGTGAAAGGCGCTGTGGCATGAATTTGGAGCGCCATAGGAGGCGAAGGGGAATCCTGGAGCTTGGCAAAGCGAAGCTGAAGGGAGAAAGAAGTGATACGATTGAGAGGCGGTCAGATCTAAGGAGTATCAGGGTCAATGAGACGAAACGGCCGACAGAACGGGCTGACGCCCTCTCCTTTTAATATACGGGGCCGTCAATCGTGCCGTGTGACGAGGGAAGTCACGGTGTCGGTTGTTTTCGCGAAAAACAAATGTGTCAATTGTCTTTTTTTTCGAACTGGGAAAGGTTACTAAGGATAGTATAAACGATTGGATCGGATTTTGACTCTGCTATATGTTTTATCACATTTTTCTTGGATTCGGATCAGACCAAAAATGGTCGGTGGCGGATTTGGTGGTGGATGTATATGATCATGGATTCGGGACGAAAACGGCGGATACGGGACATAATTAAAATTAATTGGATTGGTAAGGCTATGTATATCATCAACCCACAAAACTAAAATTAATCGATCTACAACTTAATAACCTAACAAACTTGTATTATACAGTTTGTACAATGATGTAGGTGAGTTGCTCTTCAACAGATTAACTGCACAACTCACTAACTACAAATTATGCTCTATTGGTTTAGACATTTCAGTAAAAAATTATATTATTCAGATTATAACCATCAGATAATTCTACTTAATTTTTGAATAATTCATATTCGAATATTATTTTCCATATCATCTCTTATGCCGTATCCGGGTGTTTAGTTCGGAATCGGATATTCTTATCCGTCTGATTCTTTAAAATCGGATATAGATTCTTTAAAACAGATTCAGGGGCGGATTCGGTGGAAATTATTCTATCCGTTTACACCCCTAAGAAAAACGCCCAAAGTGCATCTCTACCAGATACCGGATAAACCCTTGGCTCGAAAGATATTTGCTTTTTTCGGGACCGGGTAAAATCAAAAGGGGAACAACGAAACAAATGCTTGATAAGTCCCTTACCAAATCAAATTTTTAGGCAAGCAGAAAATTCAACACACGTGCTCTACTTGTTGCGTTTCCGCGACCGAATTTCCTGCATCCCCTCTTGGCGCGAATTCACTCCTACGCGGAAGTTTCAGCCCAACTACCCCGCCCCGTCTTGCTGCCGCGATAACCTATCACCCCGCCCCCGAGCCGCCGATTGGAGTGCCATGGACTTATTATATAGCCTCCGCTCGTCCTACCGCTAGCCGGATTCGTCGCCCCTTCGGCCCCAAGTTGTCAACCGCGACCTCCCATGCCTTCGGCGTTGCCGCACCAGTTTTGACCGCCCCCGCTAAGAATCAGAAGCAACACCTCTAGCTAGGCGGTGCCCGTCCTCCCGTCGCCTCGAATTCTCCTTCTCCTCCTCCTGCGCACGGTTACCCGCTACGTGGCTGCCGCGGCTTCCGCCGCGCGGAAAGTGAAGCCGAAGTCCCACACCACCAGGTCGAAGAGGGCCAAGGATCTAACGGTTCGGGGTCGTTCTCTTGTGGATCAGTTGCCGCCGAAGGCTCCGTCATCCTCTATGCTCTCAATGTGTTCGAGGAAACGCCGGAGATGTGGATTTATTTTCTTTCTTCCGAAATTTGCATAAATGGATGAATTTGCTAAGCAATTCACATGTTTGAATTGTGTAGCTATCATGTGTGTTCATCATACTGGCAAATGTTGGACGACAACGCGGTCGATATCACGAGTCCTCCGCTTGACTCGTTCGATGTCGAGATGTCCGAGGCCGAAACGAGGAGGAAGAAATTTAGGAGGAGGTGTTCGAGGGAAGCCAAGCACAGTTTGGAAAGCGGGCCGACAACTACGCTGAGTTGGAGGACACTAAATCCACTATATTGATCCGAGCACTAGTGAGTGTGACCCTTTTTGCAGGTGTGGGCAATGATTAAACGAGGGCAAGATATTGACAACGCACAGAGCAGTGGCGGAGCTCGATACAAACCAGACCAGACCATGGCCCGCCCAGCCCAGCCCAAAACACCGAAGAATATAAGTAATTTGGCCCATAAAAGAAAAAAGTCATAGTATTCTTTGGGCTGGCCCGCCCAACTTTCTGGCTAGAGCTCCGCCAGTGGCCCAGAGGACAAGCATCACAAGCTCATGTCAGAGTTGTCCCTACATTTGTTGAGGTCTCTCCAGGGTCGGTGTTATTTCAACAAGCAAACATGTAGCTGTCGGACCGGTTGATTGTCGTGTCCACTTGATGCGTCGACACGTATCTTCGGTTAAATCGTTGTATCGTATGATATATTCACCCGTTAATTATTTGTCAAAATTTGTTCTTGTTCTTACATATGGATGTAATTTTTTTCTACACGTTAATTACTAGCATAGCGACACAAGGCTTAATCTAGTTTATGGACTATGAAGATCCAGAAAGATAGCTAACTAAAAACGTGAGAACAGGCCACGCACAGTAACCTGACTGGCCATTCTATCCCATGACATTCGCTACGCGTGATCCACTAATGTGGCCAACTGGCCATGACCGGATACTATCGTGAAATCCCACGAGTAAAGTCAGGCGACGAGCTACTTAACTTTAACTGAACCGAGGTGTGGATATGTACACAGTGCACAGCTTTTATTCAGAAAAGAGACAACTGAACCTGAAGAAACTAACAGGGAGTGCAATAGGATTATCATTCATAAACAAGCGGCCTATAAATTAGATCTAAACAAAGATCTGATATTTATTCATTCGTCAACCTCGATGACAACGTATCCCTGGCGGTCGAGCTCGGCCCTGACGAACTGCTGGATCTCCTTCTTCCTTCGGCGAACACGCTGCATCACGGCGATGTTGCTCAGTTCCTGGGCCCAGAGCCTCTCCTTGTCTTGGTCGGAGGAGGGCAGCCTGTCGATGGAGCCGAGCGTGGGGAGACGAAGTCGGAGACGTCCCAGGAGAGGATGCGGTCGATCTGGTCTTGCGGCATGCTCCACCTCTGCGTCTTCTTGTTCACCGGCGCCGAGGTGCGTTCGCCGCCGTCGAGACCGACGATGCGCACGGGACCGGCCATCTCTGCGCTGCCGAGTTGGGGGATTGCGGTGGCGATGCTGGAGACTGGATCGACACGGCGATGTCTGCGCCTATATAGCTGCGGCCCATCTGCGATTCCAAGTTAGACTCGGAGTAATTCTAGATGGGCTGGGCTCGGTTTATCTCGCTCCCGCCGAACTGGGTCTTGGCCCATTTGGTTGTGGGTCTTGCTACTTTATCAGCGACCGATGCCCGATATTTAGTCCCACCTTGCTACTTTAGTAGCTGCGACACCGGAAAATGCGATGTTGAGATAGGCAGCATGTGAACCTGGCGCATCAATGGCGCAGGGGACATCTAGATTAGCGACTACGAGTAGCACTGCTAGCGTACATGCGGTTTAGATTCTTTTCCAGTTCCGGTACAGCAGGCGTTTGTCAGGGCTGAATTTCTCTCCGAGTTGGCTCGCCCATCAGCCTTATTATGGCCATTCGCCTCAAGTACTCATGCGCCCTAAATTTAATGGAAATGTTACCGTTTGATCTGCACACCCGGCACTTGCAATGTTAAGAAATCCGACTGTTTTTACCATAGATTTGCTACATACTCCGGCCTCGCTGCTCGACCTGTACCATGTCGCGGTCATCTGACCGAGCTACTAGTAGGGCTAGAACCAGGTCGCCGCCGCCGCCTGGATCAATTAATGTTTTTTATCGCCGTTCCTTTTTAGGCCGTACCTCGGTACCATACTGGCGGCACTGCTAATGTTTTTACTGAGCGTTACAGCAATGCACTTAAGATCACCCAGACCCAGCAGTTCAATTCGGTCCGCAGCAGCTCGTTGTAGGAATCACCGGCGAGTGGCGACCGTGCACAGCAAAGCGGCGGTGGCTCAGTGACTTTGCGGCTGATGCATTGCCACACAATGCAGGAGGCGGACACGGAGGCCCGGCTCATGATAGCATGCAAAGGCTCACAGCTCTGCATTGAGCGCGTCAGCGCGGCGACTCGCAGATCCAGCACGACGACGTGAATACGTGATGCGCCTGTCCGCGGCTGGCTCCATGAACACCTGGGCATTCATGGAGTCCTGAGGTGGCCGGGCGGGGGACGGTGCGTCGATGGTGGCGCTGCCGCAGCACGCGGCGGTCCGGGACGGGGCTGGCACGCGTGGGGCTCATACCGTACGGCGCCGCTCGACGGGCTCTGCCTGCCATTGTCAGGCGGCGCCCACCCCTGCCGTTGCGGCACTGGACAGGCTGCTCCGGTGCGCGAGCGTCGCGAGGCCATGACAACCCTATACAAGATGTGCAAAGCTGCCGGAGAAGCACCCGTCGTACAGTGTGCTCCGTCGCGGTACCGGCGCAGCACCCGCGCTCGTCATGCTCGCTGCAGCCACTTTGTCCGCCCCATCGAGGTGATCCGCCTCCTCGTCAGCAGCCACGACGACGGCAACGACCTATCTAGAATCTCAGGCATCACGTCCGTGCTGTGGAACCAAGTACCAACCATGTCAAGCTTGCATCTTGGCCTAATGGAGGGTGCCGTGGTCAAATAACTAGGAGCAGTAATCTGACACGTCCACTGTTTCACCAATATCTTTACCATCGCGCCGACCCCATTTAAGTAGGCAGTAGCTGTCCCTAGTCCTCTTACGTTTTGCCACCCTATTCTGACAACCACTGACTGTCCGTACCCTGTTTCTCTGAAAATATTGTCAGGTATTATACCTAATGGACCACCGTATGCTGCCATTAGTAAGTTGTATTGCATGCGTTTCGAATTTCTCAGTCTATTATGGCACGAATCCTCTGACAGACACGAACGGGCAGATAGCCAGGACTACCTGTCGCCGTGTTCCATATATTCACACTCCTGCGACACCGGTTTATAACGCTAGGGTTCTCCTGATTCGAGGATCCGACGGCCGTAGAGGATCGTTCCTGCCTGGCTCACGCCGGTGCAGGGTGGCCCAGAGGTTGTCTGACGGACTCCAGAATTCTTTTATTTTCCAAAGATATAACTTACGTAATTCTAGTTTCAGTCCACAACAGTATGAACAAATTTCTCCACATGACATCCGTGAAAATTAATTCACCAAGCAAGCAAAGCACGAATACAACTGAATACCATGGAAATGGTGTTTCAGACCAACAAATCTAAACTCCGGCCGGTGAAGAAATCTCATCGACATCCAGTGTAGACACACACTGACTGAACCGTCCATCGTGGTTTTGGTACAGACCTCACCTGGGCAATGTACTTTGAGTCAATGCACACCTAAAGGCCCGCTTAGATCCCTGGAATTTAACCAATACCTCCGGAAAATTTCACGGAGATCTTCACGTCCGGCTGAAAAATACGCCCCGAGTTGCTGGCGAACTTTATGGCCCGTGAATCTGAACGGTGAACCAATCAAGGTCTAAAGATGGAAGTAGTACTGTACCACGCATGATAAATTATGTCTGTACATGTTACAGTATGTTTAAGCGCTCACAATCAAAATCTCGGAAACAATTATCTATGGGGATCTTAAGAGTAAAGAAATCATGCAGCCCAGCACGAAACACACACACATCTTTGGACATTTTGTCTGAAGTTATGCAACCCAACACGAAACGAACACATCTTTTAAAACCTGTCTTCTCTGATGTCTGAAGTATCCCCTGTCGGTCTTCTGTCCGCAATCAGTTGCCTAGTCCACCAGCTTAGAGCATCTCCAACCACAATGGCCAAATTTGGCCCCCAAACTGTCTGCGGACACGTTCGCGGACACGACCGGACGACCCCCAAAAACGTGCCGCTCCAGCCGTTCCCCTAAAAAAGAAACCCCCAAATCCATACAAACCCATGCAACGTCGGAGTGAGAGTTGATCAACGTAGATATGTAGAACGTTGATACATAGTTCATCCGACAGCAGGTCGCCGGATTGACAAACATACTTACAAAAGTAAATTAGAGATGGGCAAATCTCACATCGGAGATTTGCCCTTGCCGGAGTCGCCGCCCTTGGACCGCTTGCGGAAGGCGAAGTACGGATCTTCGTCTTCCTCGTCGACTTGGCCGGCGAGGATCCGCACGGCGCGGGCCTGCTCCTCCGCGTGGCGGCGCGCATTGGCCGCCGCCTTCTTCTTCTTCTCTGCCTCCGCCTCCGCCTCCGCCTGCGACAGCGCGATGGCCGCCTCCAGCGCTTCTTGGTCCTTGCGGCGGCGGCGGCGGGCGTCGGTCTCGGCGGAGGTGAAGGACTGCGCCACCAAATCGAGGGGGAGGTCCGCGTCAGCCCCGGCGACAGCAGCCGCTATGCTCAGCGACTGGCCCGCCCGCTTCGCCTGGCGGAACACTTTGCCCACCGTCTCCGGCGCCCGCGGCGGCGGCACCGGCAGAAGCCTCCACCCCTCCCCATCGGGAAGGATCCTCCATCCAGGAGGGGCTTGGACCGGAGGGAGACGACGACGCGGCGTGGCCGCAGACGCCGGAGCTGACCTGCGGCTGACGCTTGGCGGCGCCGCCGATCTACGCGCCGGAGCCGACCAGCGGCTGCATTGGCCACTGGCCGCTCCCGCTCCCGATCCACGCGCCGGCGTGCTCGAGTGCCCCTTTTTCTCCAGCGACCGGAGGACAGCGACGCGGTAAGCGAGGTCGTCGTCGGGGTCCTCCTCCTCCGCGCGTTGCTCGACCGCCGCCGCCGGCGCCTTGCTCTCCGCGTCCGGGCTCATCCCAGAAGCTGCTGTCCTCGGAGCCGCTCGACATTGCGGATTGGAGATGAGGAGGAATGGGGAATGCGGTTAGGGTTTTCTCGGGGGCTCCGATTTTATCACGCCGGCGACGCGTGGACACCGTCGGTCAGTGTTCTCCGACGGTCAGCCTTCATCCGACACGCGGGCCCAACTTGTCAGCGACCTGAGGGCGGACGCGTCCGGTCGCGTCCGGGCGGTCCCAAACCCGCCCCACATTTGGGCTGGGTTTGGGGTGTGCCGGACCGCCCGGTCGTTTGGGGCCGTTATGGGGGCCGCGGTTGGGTGGCGTTTTTTGGCCCAAATCCCGCCCGGACCGTCCGCCGGACGTATAGAGCGGGTTTGGGGCCTCCGCTTGGAGATGCTCTTATCGGAACTCAAGAGTTCAAGTTAACCAAGAAATCTGCACGTGAAAAAGCATCATCATTCCATCTGGCCGCACAAAATCAGACAGCAAGACTTCTGGGTTGCCTTCAACAGATGAAAGTAACAACTGAAAGTTACCGTCCAACGTTGCTAAGGAGATGTCAGTGTCATGCCAAAAGATACGGGCCATGCCAGAGAGATACCGGCTAATATGGACACAACATTGAGTTAGCATCAATTTATTATTATTATCATGGAGGCAGGTCTAATAGTTCCGTTGTTTGCTGGCACTTCATGCCAACCACTCCGTGTACTTTGGCTGTTCGGCAGCACCAAACATGCACACCGCCACCTGATGTCTCTTTTCTCGCCTTCTTCCTCATGCTTCTAGACCTACATGAGGTATCATTCAGGACGCCATAGGAGCTGTTGTGGCCGAACATGATCAAAAGTAGGAACCCTTTTCCATGGCTGCATGCTTCTCTGCTATCACCATCATCATCGGTGCGATGCATGATGAGTCACAAATCCAGTATATGAAATGGCAGACAACAGTGATCAACCATCACAAGGAACTGCAAGGAAAAGTCATTTACTTGGCTTTTAGGGCTAGGAGACTTGTTTAATCCTCTTCATCTGCTCCTGTTACGGAAAATTTTATCCTAATTTACCGCATGGGAATGGGCTGGTTTCCAGCATGGATGTCTAATCAGTTTGGGAAGCTTGGGCAGCCAGCATGTAGTTCCCTTCACCCTGAAGAAAGGAATATCTGAATAAATAGGATTGCTCACCGTCACATTCAGATTGTGTACTATTGGATACCTTGAATGAGATCAGCATAGCACTTGCAACTCCTGGAAACAAGTGAAGTGTTCCTGTTTTAGGCCAGGGAAAAAGCAGTGATCAGGAACAAAGGCTAGGACCTCTCTAGTAATGACCAAATAGAACAGGAGGAGAGTGGACAAAGGAAGGAACAAGATACCAACGGGCCCCTGATAAATTATGCTTGGAAAAATGCACATAGATCTGCATATCTGACCGAAAACGACGCATGTTGGTACTGCCCCCTGCAGATATGGTTAACTATGTGGAAGGGAGCTAGGTGCCTCTCCTTTTCTATCTTCATCAAGTTGACTCAGTATCAAATTGCAAGCTCTATCCATCCCAATAAAAGCATCCCAATGCTAACATCATCATCGCCACACTTGCACAAACAGAGGAAAGCAAGATGGCAAGAACTCAGCTTCCATCTGCCAAAAAAGACTACCTAAAAAGTTCAGGCGGACCTCTTCCAGTGCACTTGTGACAGCAACAGTCTCCCACTAAAGCAGACCATTGTGATGATGCCTAACAAGTTAGCAACATATGGCCACAGCGATTTCTACAGGTAATATGTATATATAACTCAATTATTGGCTCTTTGGAAGGGATAACAAGATGCATAAAACAATACTATTGGCCTTACCGTTCTGACTCAACTTATTAGGGTAGTTCCCACTTTTCAGATCAGATAGTTATAATATTGAGAACATAGATGCAAAAAGGATGTATGTTTTTACCAGCACTATATTTAATAATACTCTTCAGAACAGTGATGAAATCAGCTGGTGGCGCCTACTGATATTGCTTCTTGTGAGTTCTGACCTAACCATCATGCTTTCAGTGCAAGTAGTTAATTTGCGAAAAGGTGTAGCTATAGTGCAGATATGGGGTGAATGAAAAGATTGTACACAACTAGTACAATAGTATGTGTCAAACAGTGTTCAGAAGTCAGTAATATAGGATTGCCTCTTATGGCCTAACCTAATCAACATTCTAGAGCCTGGAACTGTGGCTTTCCTGAATAGACTCAACCACAATCCTAACAAGATTCATGACTTTGTTATTAATGTAGAACCGCTTTCATCCCCACCTGCCAAATAGTCAAATGGCACCTGTGCCAGGCATGCTTGCAAATGGAAGAAAGCTTGTCCTGGAAACTTCATGCCTTGTACTGTCATTCTTGTTCTCTTTTAGAAAAAGAGTAGGAGTACACACAGCAGCAGCATATTGGTGTGAAACTAGATATCAAATCACTAAGGCAAGTACAGGAAAAGATGACAGAAGCATGCATTGCCTTGAACTGTCCCCTGGGATATGTAGCATCTATATTCTATACGAATGGGCCAGGTAGGAAAGAAAGAAGAGATAATAATCAAATAAAGATAGATATCCACTTACTCCAGACAAAGTTCTTTACCTCCTGATTCCTCACAAAGACCTCCCCACAAGCCTCAATTATTAGCCCAAAATATTCCCTTCACCTCCCAACCTCGTCCCCCTTTATAAGGCAAACTGCGAACTGGAAGAGATGCACCAAACATGAGCTGCAACCGAACCTAGAGAGAGAGCAAGGAGACAAATTCATGGTAGGAGATGGAGCAAGCAGACGAAGCATCATCAGTGAACAAGGAGAGCCCAGAGCGGCTTACCATCGACCAGGACGATGGCGCGACATGGCTCAGCCTCACGCTGGGCGTGGATGGATCGCCTGAGGAGGTAGCAAACTGCTCGGAGCCTGACCCTGAGCCCAAGCCTTCTGCCCCGCCCCCACACAAGGTTTTCTCATGTAACTTTTGCATGAGAAAGTTCTTCAGCTCACAGGCGCTGGGTGGCCACCAGAACGCCCACAAGCGGGAGCGCAGCGCCGCCAAGCGCTCCTACCATGCACAGAGGATGGTGATGGGCCTGCCTCTTGAGGCACACGCCGTCTTCATGCAATCCCTGAGAGTTAACCAGAGTTCAGTGATTCAGAAGTCGAGCCAGCAAGCACAGATCAGGACAGCACCAAGGTTTCATGAAGGAGGGATTACCTGGGCAACAATACCCTGCGAGGAGGTGCCAAATTCAACATGGCCAGGAAGCTTCAGATCAAGAACACAACCTTCAGACCAACCATCAGAACAAAGTAAGATAGACTTGAACCTCAGACTTTGATAGGTTGATGTATCAACTTTGACCAGTACAAAAGTCCTCAACAAATTTGTCCTTTTGAATAAACTAGCAAGGTGGCCCTCGCAAATGCGAGGGCATCATCTAAAATGTATTTAATATGTTCGTGTATTAATGTGTGTTTTTGTCGGGAAAGAACAAAATCTAAATAATAGCATCCTTTGAATGTTGTTTGAATTAGGCGTGCATGTATTGTTTGAATTTATAAATAATGTGTTTTCTATATCTAAAAAATAATTAGCATGTCACATATTTTAGGAGTTCGTTTACTTTTAACCGTAGGTAGTACTGCCATTTTAATACAGTATATTTTACTCTTCTCCTGCCATCCCCATTTTTCAGTGATACATATTTGTTTGTCATGTAATAATGATTACACTGACTTAAATAGCACATAGTTTCATGTAACATATTAAATTTAAAAAAAAATACTTAGATGGTTTAATAGGTTACCAAGCTTTAAGTCATCTCACAATTAATGTTTTTAATTGCCCCAAAAAATTATAACCATCGTACTATTTTCCCTAGTTGCATTGTCCTAAAATACCATCAAAAATTTCTATTATTTTATTTGCATGATTTAACTCTCTCTCTCCATGCCAAACTCACTCTTTTACCCAATAATAATACTATCTCGCTCACTTGCATATGTCGTGTCATGAAACTCCACTCCGTTTCTATGGAAACATTGTTTTAGAATCTTCATCGGTCGTAATGTCTTCTACATCATTAAAAAAATCGGAGATGTCTCATATTAAATTTTAAGAATAAGAATCCAAATAAAGTTCATGCGAGCAAAATAAAACTCCAGGGAGACTTACTTAAAAGTGTATTTGATCACACCTTAAGAAAACCATATAAGATTGAAGTAAACTCATGCAAACTTTCGCGGAACTTCTCACATGTGTATATTTCTCTACCATATTGTGCGTATATAACATATTTTTTTTAAGTAAAATTTGTGTTATGAAAAGTTAAAATAGTGACGACGAATGATAAAGTAGGCGTTTTCTAGGGCAGCACGTGGAGACAAAAATAATTAGAAGGCAGATCAGACAATCGATCAATCATAACACAACTACACCAAGATCTCAAGTACGTGTGCGCCTGCACTCTTCCATGCCTCCATGGTACCTGTATACATCGTGTTGATCAGATGCATCGTCGGCGAAGAATTTGCAAGTGGCCTCATGCTAGCAAGTCGATAGATCAGCGACATCCATGGTACCTGGCCGCATGCGAAGCCAAAGAAAAAAGGAAGTGGGACGCTTCATCATCGCCAGACTGCTAGCCGTAGATGGAGTCTTGGTGCCGGCGTCTGGCCGAGCTAGGATCGGAAGAGATCACATGGTTTTTGCAGATCGATTTATCAGCTAGTTAACATGCGATTGATGAGCTTATTAGTCCGATCGGATTATACTATAGATTCCAATTTGTATTTACTGACCGATCGACCAGCTAACTATACATCTGGCCGGCCGGAAGCGCCGATGGATTGGATAACTGTATGTCCGGCTGGAAGCGGACCGTGCCTGCAAATTCTTCATGTCACGAGTTATATATATAACCTGTTGGCGTTGTGCACGTGACATGATTTTTCTTTTCTTTTTTGGAGATAACATGACGTGATTTACTTGTTGAAAACGACTTGTTTGTACCGACTAACGTTGTACGTAACTTTTTCATCTTTTAATCTCAACCATCAAAATAAAAATCAACGAATCATATATCGACTTGTTTGTACCGACTAACGTTGTACGTAACTTTTTCATCTTTTAATCTCAACCATCAAAATAAAAATCAACGAATCATATATTTATAACCTATGTGGATTAACGTGGTGTCTCGAAAACTAACTCATTTTGCTTTTAGTATATAATAGATTGGTACGAAGAAGTGGTCAATTAAGTTCAGCTCGCCATCAGAATCAATTGAAAGCATTGATGGTACACTCTGAAGATATTATTGTTCTTTTTGAGTTCATGGTGACATTGCTGCAATACTTTTGTAGCAAGATACTTAATATCATTTTAGCCTAGTTGACACCGCTGTGAAGGAGGATTTTTGTACTTACTAGAAGCAGCATATATATTATCTCGTCAGTCATCGTCATATTTCAAGCTCTGTAAATTCTTGTTTTCGTTAACCTAGCACATACCTTGGGAGTATTTTATAGATTTATTTGATAAAGTGGAGTATATATTAGATGGATAGAGATAATATTAGTTCTCATACAGATCAAAATAAATAGCTAAGAAAATCTGTGCAAAATAACACATAGATAAATGAAGCTCTGATAAAAGATGGTTTCAAATTTAATGAAAACTCTGAAGCTGCAAAGTGCAGTTGACAACAGTAAGTTCATCTAACTTAAATTATATTATATACAGCATCTAAATTACTCCTTCCACTGGATACGGGCAATATTATCCCTGCACTTAGACAATGTAAACACTGAAATGGACTAAGCTACCCCTAATTGTTGTTATTCTCTGAAGTACTAAATGCATGCATGTAGGGAACACCAAGTAAAGCTAGATGTTAGTGGTACAGATGGAATAGGACAGTTCTTTTGCATTTGAATATGAAATGCACCTTTTACTATTCCAAACAGAAGTAGTCCAGACACTAGAGTACATTGCAGACAATATTAGTGTCCCTGTTGACATTAGCAAGAAAAGTCACATGTAACCATTTACGACGAAGAAAAACAATACACGAAGTTTCAGCTGCATCACTTACCATTAGAAAATAATCGAGGTGTCCTGCAAGGTATTGCACTGTGGATACAGATAGTCCAGATAAAGATGCATGTGGTCTATGGGAAGCATGTTCAGAGTTTCTTATACAGCTTTAGGCTGAAATAAGTGACAAACTAATCATAAATATATCTTCAAAGCACATATACTGATATAGAGGTCCATAGCAATCTATACCAGTTTTATAATCTACAGGAAAATCTTATTTTCAGGCATCCAATCAAGTAAGATTATACTGTCGAAATCAATCTGCTTATTTGGACAAGTGAACCAACTAGCAGGCATAACACATTATATTATTATATTGGTGCCAATTGAAAATTACACTAAGCAAATAACTCTATGCACCAGGCTGAAGAAAGCAACAAACTTCCATCTGCAATAATATGGTTTTCATACTCAGTATGTATTTTGAGCATCTCAAAGTTCTTTGGTGTGGCATCCAATTTATAAGCTCAGCACAGTTCTTCAGAAGTCAACACCATATAGGCAAGAAATAGCGTGATCATTCAATTGGCAATTGCTCAGACCTCTAGGATTTTGATTCAACAAAGAATCGAGTAAGTTAAATAGAAAAAATAAACAGCATGCCAAGTATGATCATTCAAACAAGCTATGGTATTTAGGCCCATCTCAAAATACAGCCACTTTACTGTAAGCGCACTGCTCAGTGACAGATCAAAACCAAAAAACTCAGAAGGCAATGGATCAGCCATAAGCATATAGCAAACATTACAAATATGTGGCCAAAAAGACAAAGGCACGATGTTGTAAGGATATACAGAGGTACAATTGCTCAGACCTCTAGGTTTTGATTCAACAAAGAATCATCACACCAAGTCTAAAAAGATAAGGTAAGCAGCATGCCAATTGCAAAGTATGATCATCCATGCAAGCTATGCAATTTACACCCAT
Organism: Poa pratensis; assembly: GCA_947311845.1. NCBI lineage: Eukaryota > Viridiplantae > Streptophyta > Magnoliopsida > Poales > Poaceae > Poa > Poa pratensis. Next base: position 12,494,608 of record CAMZMU010000041.1, read on the forward strand.
TTCAAATACAGACCATTAAGAGAAAGATACTATAAGCGCATTGCTTGGTAACAGATCAAAACGAAAATGAATCAGCAACAGCAATGGACGAGGATATATCAAACATTACAAATATGTGGCCAAAATGACCAAGGCACAATGTTCTAAGATATACAAAGGTACAATTCTACAAAACAAAACAAAAAAAAGAGAAAGCCTAGTCTCCTACTGGTGGTTGCCTAGCTACTAAATGAACTCAAAACGCTCCTGACTAGGCTTTAGAACTTCCAGCATCCTAACTTGACTGAGAATCTGCTCTGAAACTGTAAATTCTCCCTTATCGCCAGGAGCTCGAGGTGAGCTCAGAGTTATTAGCTTTACAGTGGAGCAGTCCAAGAACAACTACTCTGTTAGTAGTCTTGGAAGTATGATGCAGGAATCTCGATGGGAGGAAGCAACGTCGATACACATTTGAACTGTTCCAAACGATTACAGAATTAGACCACCATATTACCATCATAACAATATCAGAGGAAGATTACATAACTTATAGGAGTTGAGCATACCCTGTGTTGCTTATACTTCTCTCGAATGGCAGGTAAGTATGGACACTTTCTATTGAGCTGCAACTCATGTATGGCTATGATGCAATCCTTCAGTTCCGACGGCCTGTAGCCTGTCAGTTTCTGCATTTCCTTGCTCTGCAAACAGGTAATCACAGGATAGTTTTAGCCTCGAGAATGTGATATATCAAACCGAGATCCTAAGCTTTGAGAATATAATCATCCATTCTTACCCAAGGATTAGTATCTGGTCCTATGGTCAGCCTAGCAAGAAAAATTGACGAGGCAGCAATCACTGATGGCAAGAACCGGAGACAGCTGTAGTCCAGAAGACTCAGCTCAGCGAGGTAGCTACCCAGGAACTCCAGTAACAGACTGGAACGCTGCAACAATCATAATTTCAGGCGCCAGTACACATACTAGGAAGCAATGGAGGAAACATTAAGTCAAATGGATGCAATATGACGAATTTGAAGTATTGGTATTTGGTAATGACCTTTTTGTCTTCCGGACCAGATCTCGTGAAGCGCCTGAAATTAGTGAAAAATGCACACAGATTCAGTTAGAGACATGTTGAGAATAGGCAGCAGGAGAGTGTGAACATTTGGGTGAGCATGGCACCTACCTGAGGAAGGTCTTGATGGTGGGGCTGCCAATCTCGAAGTCTAGGAGCTTGAGTATGTCGCTCTCCATGGTGAGCAGCTCCAGCCTGGTGTAGGTGTTGTCGGTGATGTAGCAGAAGTCCTCCACATGCGGCGGGCTGATCTCCTCGTACTTCCTGCAAGCACCACAACTCATTAATATAGCTGGGCTCCGGCCTATTCCGTCACAGGGGGAGGTTGCGCTTGCTTACGCAGCGATGAGCATGGCGGCGACGCCGAGGAGCTGCAGCCTGTTGCGTCCGAGCGGGTTGGCGGAGAGGAATCGGTCGACGTAGGAGACGGTGAGGTAGAGCGTGTCGGCGACGAGCTTGTACTCCTCGGCGACCTCGACGAGCCAGTCGACGAGAATGGCGCGCATCCCGGCCGTCACGTCCGCCTGCACCGCCTCCAGGTAGTCCGCCGACGGCCGCCACGCCGGCTCCACCTGCACCCAGACACGTCAGATCGGCCGTCCCCACCCAGACCAAACGAATCGAAACACGGCCCTACGCGCTGCGGGAAATGGGGATCGGGTTTCGGGTACTGTACCTCCATGGTGCGGAGGTAGGTGTAGATGTCGGAGACGTAGGACCCGCAGAGCTCGCCGGAGCTGACCTCCGAGGGCGGCGAGGTGGACGCGCACCTGCTGCTCCCCCCGTCCTCCGCTCGCTCCTCCTCCTCGGACGCGTCATCGGGCTTGGCGACGGGGTGGCGGTCAGTCGAGGGCGGCGAGGGGCGGGGGGCGTTGGTGGGGAGCTCGCCGAGCGCCACCCGCTTCCGCTTGGCGGGTCCCGCGGCGGGGCGGCAGGAGGAGGCGGCGGCGCGCTTGGCGCCGGCCCGGGTGAGCCGGGGGCCCGTCGCCGCCACGGGGGCCGCGTTCTCCTTGTCGGCCATCGCTCCGGCGCGGTAGGTAGGGTTTGGGATCCGGGGGTGGGGGAGCGCGGCGAGGGAGGAGGAGGAGGAGCAGCGGCGGCGGCGGTTTGGGTTATGTAGAGGGGACTGGATTGGATTGGACTGGAAATGGGGGAATGGGAGGGAAGCTTTGGCCGCGCGATTTCGAACGCGGGGGAGGCGAGCCGAGGGTGTTTCTTCTTGGCCAGATTGGGGAATTTCGTTTTGGCTCGTGGAGTGGAGCGAACGTGGTGAAGGGCGGAAAAGTTCCGCGCTAAAAAGTTTTAAAATAATTCCGGCAATTCCGCCGCGCCAGCCACGTTCGGAGCTCGCCGCCCTCGGAAGATTTTTAGGACGAGAATATGTGTGTCCATTTTCTTGGACGAAAATACGAGAGAATCGAGTCATTTACAATACCAAATGCCTGTAGTGTGAAATACAGTGTTTGATGATTGGCGTAGTATTGAATTTGTGTTGTACTATATGCTTATAGTCTTGTCAACATGACCAGGAATTATGCAACGTATTTTGGGCAGGAGTGAGTATTTGAGTATTGGTTAAAGTTTAACATTTTATGTTCACACCATATATACAAAAAAAGTTAAAACAACTTCGGCTCGATCACATTTGCGACCTCGTGCCACGGCAATGCATGTGAAGACTCGTACCCGTCGATGTCGCACGTACGTGACTTCCCCGACAACGCCCTCCGACGACGACGAGGAAAGAGGGGTGGCTTGGGGATCGCTGGTGCTAGCCTCGTCATCGTTGCACGTCCTCCTCCTCTCGTGGTTTCTAGTGTACCAGTTGGTGCCTTTACGTCGCGGCTCTAATATGCTGGGCATGTACTCGCTGGGTTCATATTCAAATTTTATGTTTTTAATTGGCTGCATTCGTTCTGTATCAAACGCTCATGTAAATCTGCACCACAAAGTGCATACCTTTTCCTCTGTTTGATAGTATATTGCAGTAGTTTCTTTATTAACTAAAAATACCCTGCGCGTTGCGGCGGAATTTTTTTCATAAAAATTGTAATATAAGCGAAAATACATTTGACGCATGCAAATGGAAAAAAATCGGGAATATGCAGAATTCGGTTGGGCACAATAATCGAGAATCTAAGTTTAATCGGTGTAAAATATTTGAGGTAACTGTATAGATATAATAATTCATAATGTGGTTAGTTTTCATGAATGGATATAAAATCATAAAAAAATGTGGGATGACATGGATAATAATGGCTCAAATAGTGGATGCTGCGGCTTAAGGAATAGATGATGTGTGATTACTTAGTGGAGTTGACATGTACTATTGATTGGTTAAGAGAATGGATGATGTGGATAGTTTGCATGTTGATATAGAAAAATAATTAATGAAGTTAGTAGGGTTTCGCTTTATAAGAAGTATAGATTCATACCACATGAGGATGCACGGGTTGGCATTACTACTTAGTTGATATCATCCCGTCAATGAGCTTGCCCACATCCACGAACACGTAGAAAATGTGGCTGTAGCCGGCAGCAATTACGTGCCAACAAGAGCACGTTGGCCTGGTTGTGCCGGCGCAAGGGGCGCGATTAGCTTCCAGTTGCACGCGTTCGGCAGGTCTTCTCCTTCGAAAGCGCCATCGTATATTCTTTCTCTTCCACCGGCGGCGCTAACATACCAGACTATTATGGCGACAAGGTTGGATCAGCTTTACTATCTTTCAATTGAGGAGGTATGATGTGGAGAGGGGGCAGATGCCCCCCTTCCCTGCTTTATGATCGTTTGAAAGTAGTATATTTCAACATGACATGATTTGTGAGTTTTAGTAGATAGTATTCATTCATTAACTTTTCTATGTATCGTACATGCTAACAGGGATGACATATGCATGTTTCTTGATTTGGTCAACTCGTGCGCCAATTGGTGTCACCAGCGTGTTCGGAGTTTGTTCGAAGACTTCTAGAAGTTTTCGTCTAGGCTAGAGTTTTCGGTCAGTCGTGGACTGGATATTTCGTGCTAGGCCCGGGACTCCAAGATTAGATTCCTGCAACAACTCTATTTTATTTCACAGGACCTATAAAAGTCACCGTACTTCGCCAAAGTGAGTAGATATGTTGAGCACAAATTTGACCTCCATGTTGACCTCTTTACGCTATACCTTCATGATTCTTGCATCTAATTAGAGGAAAAAGATAGAGAAGATCTAGATCAACATTCTACCAATCAATCTTCCCTTTTAGTAAGGAGAAGCTTTTGGATCTAGATCTTGGAGATTCATTTGTTGAGTTCATCCTTGTTCTTTCTCTCTCTTCTCCCTAACATTAGTTGATTAGCTAGGATCTGAGAGTGGAAGAATTGAACATTTCTTATGTTCTTGCGATTGCATCTGTTGAATCGTTTGAATTCTCTCTGATGATTTGTGTTCACCTGCAAAAGTGGATATAAAATTCTCTAGATTGGGAAACAATGTAAATGGGCAAAAGAGATGTATCGAAAAAGGAATGTGAGCTACATACCAAGAAAATGAAACTGGCTGCAACATTGGTGTGTAGCATCATATACTAGGACCTTTGCCTAATAATTGTTGAAAAAAATATCCTATCGCTGGCCTTCTGTATAAGGCGCAAGCATCAACAAACCAAAAATCGTTAGGGCCCGTTTGGCATCAAAATATTTTTTAGATATTATGAGAATATCATGGTTAAAAAACTTAAATATCAAATAGTTTAACCTGTTTGGATGTCGTGAATAATGTGATTTTAAAACTGAAATATTTCATCTAAAAGTGCAGTTTTTGTTGTTTTAGATGTTCTGGTCTTGAACTCTTCTTTTCTAAAACCAAGAGGTATATTGATCCGCCTAGCACTCGAATACTTTATTTTTAAATATTGTGGATTTAAGAAAATAGAGCTCTCCAACATTCCTCCTTTTGCATTCCCACCAATCACAATAATGTGTAGGTTCCCGTAGTTCTCTCAAGTATTTCATAAGGCAGTATTCTTGCATCCACTTGGTTTCCAACATTACGATCACCGAGCAACACCTCACAAAGTCTTCAATTAACCTCAAGAACCATCTAGCTCCTGGCACATCCTCTCTCCTGCTGCTTCGTGTGCCACACGGTGGTGCGCCTCCTCCATCTCTCGACATGCGGCATGTTATGGCTTCCTCTGGCTTTCATCACTGCTAAAGCTTGTTGCTTGGTGGCCATGAGCCGGTGGGATGAGTCCTCCCTCACTGTACTGATGACAGAGATCACCTTCACACACTACTCGATGGAGGCGTTCTTCTCCTTGAGGTCTACCGCACTCAGATGTGTCTGCGTGCCCATCATGCCTCCGCCGACGTTCGGTGGCATAGGAGACAAACATAGCGACATTCTTCGGGAAGACCATTGATACGTCCAAAACGTAACTACTTTCTCGAACACTTTTGCTATTGTTTTACCTCTAACTTGTGTGTTTTGAATACAACTAATGCGGACTAACGCTGTTTTCAGCAGAATTGCCCTGGTGTCTTGTTTTTGTGCAGAAAGTCAACTTTCGGGAAAAACACCAGAAAAGATCGCAAACCTCCTATTTTACCAGAAGACTCACGGAGCCAGAAGGGGAGTCAGAGATGGGCCACGAGTGGCCCAAACCACATGGCGGCGCGGCCGGGGCCCACCGCGCCAGCCATGAGGAGGGCGACTCGGACACCTCCCCGAGTCCCCTTTCGACTACTTAACCCTCTCTGACCTAAAACGCGAGGGGGTCGTCCACTTCATCCAGAAACATCACCGTACGCCGCCGCCATCGCGAAACCTATTTCGGGGACCAGAAACTCCGTTCTGGCACTCCGCCGGGACGGGGAATTGGAGGAGATCATCGCCATCATCATCACCGACGCTTCTCCATCGACCATCCATGTTTCCCCCATCCATGTGTGAGTAATTCCCTGCTGTAGGCTGAGGGGGATGGTAGGGATTGGATGAGATTGTTCATGTAATAAGTTATAAGATCATTAGGGCATGGTGCCTAGTATCCGTTGTTAGTACTTATTGATGTTGTTGCAACTTGTTGAGCTTAATGCTTGTCACTAGGGCCCGAGTGCCATGATTTCAGATCTGAACATGTTATTGTTTCATAATGATATGCACTGTTTATTGATCATACCTGCAAGTTGTATACACATATTGTTGTCCGGAACCCGAGGTCCCAAAGTGACAATAATTGGGACAGCCGAGGGGAATGGCTGCGATGTGAGGATCACATGTGTTCACGGCGTGTTAATGCTTTGCTCCGGTACTTTATTAAAAGGAGTACCTTAATTACCAGTAGATTCCCTTGAGGCCCGGCTGCCAGGTAGGACAGAAGATGTTGTACAAGTTTCTCATTGCGAGCACGTACGACTATATACGGAACACATGCCTATGTTTACTTAGTACTTGGATGCTTTATCATTATTATCTGCAATGCCTATGTCTTGATTATTATATGAGCTATCTTATCCATGCAGCGCCCGTTCATCCATCCCTATGCCTACAGTGTTTTAATCCTACTGTTTACTGCAATCACTACTGCTGTCTCATTTACTGCTGCTTATTTCACTACTACTGCTATAAAACTGTTGCTACTGATAATCTGTGTCGAGCAAGACTATTCACAGGTGCAGCTGAATTGACAACTCCGCTGTTAAGGCTCTCAAGTATTCTTTGGCTCCCCTTGTGTCGAATCAATAAATTGGGTTTTACTTCCCTCGAAGACTGTTGCGATCCCCTATACTTGTGGGTCATCAAGACTATTTTCTGGCGCCGTTGCCGGGGAGCATAGCTTTATTTGTGAGTTCACTTGTGATCTATATTGCTCGCTGAAATTTATTCATCATGGGTAAAGCTCTTGAGAGGGTCCGTGTATTGCCATCCACTACAAGAAAAGGTACGACACTTAGTACCTCTGCTGCTCTTGACTCACCATCTGTATTGAGTCAACTTGTTACACCACCACAATCTTCACGTGTTTACTACTGCTGAATCTGAAATTGCCTCTGATAATATTGATGATGCTTCTACTGTGATTGATGAGAGTATTTCATTAGGTCCACTTTTAGATGCTGCTATTGCTAGTCTAAACAACTTGAAAATACTAGAACACCTAATGGAAGTCCTACTACTCCTGTTTATTCACCTGAGTTAAGGGATTATACTTGTGATGATGATCCTGATGAAACTTATGTGGAACTTGATGATGATTTTATTGATAAATGTAATGCTACTACTGGTGCAAGTAATATTAGAAATTTTCTTGCACAACATGCTGTTAAATACAAGTTGTCACCTGATCCTAAGTTTGCCACTTCTCCTATAAACATTAAAGATAAGGATTATGATTTTTCTCTTGATTTATCTCATATATCTATTGTTGAGAAAACTCCTTTTTGTGGCACTAAGAGTGAAAGTGCTGTAGAGCACATGAATGAGCTCTCTACTTTGAGTGGCTTATTTTCTGATGATATCAAGAAGCGTAGCTATTTTGTTGCTAAGATTTTTCCTTTCTCATTAAAAGATGATGCTAAAGCTTGGTATAACAACTTGTCTCCTGGTTCTATTACTAGTCCTACTGGTTTGCTTAATGTTTTCTTTCAGAAATATTTCCCTGCTAGTGCTCAACATGATGCTTTGCAGAGAATTTATAACTTTGACCAGGAAGATGAAGAGAAACTTCCAGAGGCATGGACAAGGTTTTGCTCTCTTATCAGAGCTCGGCCTGGACATGATTTGGAAAAGCATGATCTACTTGATATATTTTACAGTGGACTAACTATTGAATCTAGAGCATATCTGGATAGTTGTGCTAGTTGTGTTTTCAGGAAAAGAACCCTGAAGAAGCTGAAGAATTATTGGCTAAAATCAGCCAGAATTATGATGATTGGACTCTACCTGCGCCGACCCCCACACCTACACCGACACCAATATCAAAGAAGAGGGGAGGTATGATTGAATTGAATGATGAAACAATGAGGGAGCCAAGAAGACTCTCATTGAGAAGGGTATTAAATCTGAAGATGTGAAGAACCTTCCACCTATTGAAGATTTGTGTAAGCCAATTCCTCATCCATCCATAATTGAGGTCACTCTCTCCACAGGTTCGATGAAGGAGATATTCCCTACTCTAAACCACCTGATCAATGCTTAGATGAATTTGATAATTATGTTATTAAGCAAGATAATTTTAATATGAGAGTAGAGAATCATTTGCATGAAAACTCTCAAGCTATTAGTAAGTTGCATGATATTGTGGAGAGAACCTCCAATGATGTTAAGATGCTTATTAAACATTTCCATATGGTTCAAACTCAAATTGATCAACTCACTAAAGTGCAACAAGACATGTTAGCCAATGCTTCTAAAGAAAAAAAAACTGTCTATGTTAGCACTAGAAGGAGCTCATACTCAGGATCCTTTATATCCTGAGGGACATCCTAAAAGAATTGAACAAGATTCTCAACTAGCTGAAAATCCAGTTTCTCCTTCTAAAAAAAGAAGAAGAAACATAAAAATGTTGTAGAATCCTCTGAAACTGTTAATGATCCTAATAGTATATCTATCTCTGATGCTGAAACTGAAAGTGGTAATGAACTTGATAGTGATAAGGATAAAAATGATGCTCTTGATAAAGAAGTTAGTGAAAAGGAACCTGAAAAGCATACTAAAAACACAAAGTACACTAAGGAAGACTTCATTGCTAAGAAACATGGTAATGAAAGGGAACCTTGGGTTCAAAAGCAAATGCCTTTTCCAACTAAGAAACTAAAATCAAAGGAAGAAGAACATTATAATAAATTTTGTGAATGGATGAAACCCTTGTTCTTGCAAATTCCTTTGACTGATGCTATTAAATTGCCTCCTTACTCAAAGTATATGAAAGATATTGTTTCTAACAAGAGGAAAATTCCTAATGAGGAAATTTCTACTATGCTTGCTAATTATTCTTTCAATGGCAAGGTTCCTAAGAAGCTTGGAGATCCAGGTATACCAACCATCCCTTGCTCCATCAAGAATAATTATGTTAGAACTGCTTTATGTGATTTGGGAGCAGGAGTTAGTGTTATGCCTTTTTCTCTTATAAGAGACTCTATCTTGATAAATTGATACCTACTGATATATCTTTGCAAATGGCTGATAAATCTACTGCTGTTCCTGTTGGCATTTGTGAGGATGTCCCTGTTCAAGTGGCTAACAATTGTTTAATTTTGACTGATTTTGTTGTTCTTGAAATGCCTGAAGATGATAATATGTCTATTATTCTTGGAAGACCTTTTCTAAATACTGCAGGTGCTGTTATTGATTGCAATAAAGGAAAAGTAACTTTCAATGTTAATGATAAAGAACATACTGTTTATTTCCCCAAGAAAGTTGACAAGATTTATGGAGTCAATACCATCTCCAATTTTAAAACTATCAAAGTGGGAAGTATTGATTGCCCTATATATGATCATCAAGAAGGATATCAAAACATTATGATTGGATCCATATCAATACAATACAAGGTAACATGAGTGTTTCATGATGTTTAAATCATTTGTGTCATGTAAATTTATTTGGTGCCAAGACTTGATCAACCTTGTTATCAAATGTATTTGCATACATGAAAGAGCTAAACAACATTTCTTTCTTCAACTTTGTTTTACCTCCTGTAGTGATAATTAGGTTGCAAAAGTTTAGTTGTTTTGAATTTTAAAAATAATTTTTCTGCCCAAGTTTTATTAATTTAAATATCCAGATTTCGTGCAAATTGAAAGTTTTCAAAATCTGTAAAAATTATACCATTGGTCCTATTTTTCAAAGAGCATCGTGGGAGTGCCTGGTGCTGACCAAGGGGACCCACCATGGGGTCAAACCACATGGTGGCGCGGCTGCCCCTTGGCCCGCCAGCCACTGAGGTGGGGCCCCTTGGCCCTCCAACAGTTCCCCCACCTACCACTTCTTCCTCTTGCATCACTCAGCTCGTTTTTCTCTCTCACCCGAGTTTTTGCTGTTCTTCCTCGCGATTTCGATCTCTTTGTTCAGCCCATCTCAGCTGCTGAGATTTGGGGCAATTGCTCCGGTATGTGACTCCTCCATGTATCCAAGTAGAATTTTGTTTAGTAAAGTATACCTTGAGTATTTTGCTGCTGTAGGTGACTTGTTAAGTGAGTATGCATGCTTGTTCTATGTTGATATTCAGTTTTGATGCATGTTTAGTCCTCTAGCAAGTCATATAGTAGTTCCCCTCATTTGTATGCTTCAAAAATCAATTTTTATGATATGTGTTGAAAATTTCAGAAAAGGAAAATGCATAACCACAACTTTGGAGAGGTGTTTGAGAGTGACTCTCAGAGGGTAAGAAGACCCTTGAGGGCATCCACTCGAGTTAGGCGCTCCTATGATGAAGATGTCATTGCACCAAACATTGGAGATGGAGGGGATGATCAAATCCCAAATGCTTCATCCTTTCCATGCATTGAGTTTCTAACTAATGCAGGTTTGCTTGATGACTTCATGTTTCTCATCCAGAGGTTGGTTTAACTACTTATATGCAGGATGAGGGTGTCCAACATTATTGGCTCACCAAAACTTTTGTTGAGAGTTTTAAATTCACAAACTCATCTTATGGACCTGTTGTTAAATTTAAGATCTATGATATGCCTGTTACCATGAGTTTGAATGACTTTTGTGCTGCCATAGATATTGCTCCTATAGGTACAGCGAAGAAGATTGAAGGAAACACCCGCGACTTGGTGGAACTTTATCGAGCAGTGACCAATGACGATAGCCGCGACGCTCATCGCGGCAAGATAAGGAATATCCAATACCCTGCCATCAAGTATTTTGTTTTCTACCTTGCTACTAGCATTCTTGGTAGGGAAACACCAGCAACATTTCTAATTATCATCTTGCTTTTCTTGCTGCTGCACTTAATGGTACACTACATACACCTTGGTGCTCTTATTGCTCGCCGCTTAGCCGCTAAAGGACCCATCTATGGTGGGATTGTTGCAAAGCGTGTTGCTGCTAGTTTTGGTCTTTCTGCACACCTACTGATATGTGCTAGCCCCTGTTAGGCTTGATCTTGCTACTATGATAGCATCAGTTTGCTACACCTGGCTCTCGCATAGGGAACATTGTTTATAAAGTGTTTTATACTAACGGGGAGCCAACCGAGGTCCCTTTGCCCCAGGCCGATTTGTTTCCTATTCACAGGAGGCCGTGGTCATACTCCAGGAGGCATTGGAGGAGCAGCTTCGACTGCGAGGTTTTCACCAGCAGCATCAGGAGGAGGAAGAGGCACCTGGTGATCACTACACCGTCACTTATCCTGGTGCGTCGTCAGGCTCGCACCAGGATGAGCCCTCCTTCATATACGACAGTGGCACATCATGGGGACAGTGGCATTGACCTCCACTTAGGCCAAAAGCCTAAGCTTGGGGGAGGTATATCGACATCTCACTCATTTACATATCATATCTTGTCGATACTTTGTATATCCATGTTGCATTTTCTTTCTTTCTTTTTTTGTTGTTTTTTTATTGCTGCATTCCAAAACACAAAAAGACCAAAAATATTTCTGTTGTTTTCTTCATTTGTTTCTTTAAGTTTCAGTATAGTTTGCTTAGTTTTAAAATTCGGTTTGTTATTCAAAAATCCAAAAATATTTTGCTTTATTGTTTGTTTCTTTTTGCTCTTGTTTCAAAAACTCGAAAACCCAAAAATATTTGTTGTTTCTTTTTGGTTTTGTATAGTGTTTTCAGAGTTGGACAGCCATCCGTGACTCCGATGGAGCTTGGTTTTCATTTATCATTCGAAGCAACACAAGTGAAAAAGCAATAATGATGATCTACAACAACTCGAGTTGGGGTGAGAGGCTGGTATGAACTCTATTTGTTTTCATTTTTGTACATATACTCATCATGTGAGCATGCTTAGTTGGTTCATGTGAGGTATATGTCATTTAGTGGATGCTTAGTAGTTCTTGTTCTCTCATGATCGGTCCCAATTTATTAATAGTGGTAGCATGTTATGTTGATGTTTGCTTGCATTGTTCTATTCATAAGGGTATGACATTGTGGTATCCTCCTCTGAATAATTCATTCGAATTGACTTGGCACATGCTCATGCATGCATATGACTGAAAAACAAAAGTCAATTAAGCCTTGATGATTTATTTTGACTCAGAGTATCACTTTTATGCCTCAATTAATTTCATTTTGTCGCAAGCATGATTATGACGGTTATTGCTCTCTTGATTGTCGCTTCCCAGTCTATTGCTAGCCTTCACTTGTACTGAGCGGGAATGCTGCTCGTGCTTCCAAAACCATGAAAACCAAGTTATTCCAAAGTGTCCACCATAAATACCTATGCATGGCATTTCGAACCATTCAAGTAAATTTTCATGTGCTACCTTTAAAACCTTCAAAGTACTTCTCAATTTGTGTCAATGTTTTATAGCTCATGAGGAAGTATGTGGTGTTTTCTCTTTCAACCTTGTCGATTGTTCATGACAGACTTTCAACCACTAACTTGCAAAAAGAGCTGGCAAATGGGGTGCCCAGTCCCAATTAATTACAACTTTCATCAATAATTCTCTTCACATGTTTTGCCCTGATTTATCAGTAAGCAACTTAATTTGCAAATAGACACTCCTCCATGGTAGTGAATGTTGGAAGGCACCCGAGGATTCGGTTAGCCATGGCATGTGCAAGCAAAGAGTGGGAGGAGTGTCACCCATTGAAAGGACACGGATGTCGCCTAAAGGGGGGTGAATAGGCGATTAAAATTCTTTATGGTTTAGGCTTGAATAAATGCGGAATAAAACTAGCGTTTAATTTATCAAGCACGAAACCTAAACAAGCTAGGTTTACCTATGTGCACCAACAACTTATGCTAAACAATATAAGCAAATATGTGATAGCAAGATATATTACTTCAAGCTCGATGGCTATCACAAAGTAAATAGCATAAGTAAGAAGCTCGAGTATAGAAATACCGAGGCACTTGGAGACGATGATTTATCCCGAAGTTCACTTCCCAATGGAAGCTACGTCTCCGTTGGAGCGGTGCGGAGTCACAAAGTGATCCCCGAATAGCCGTCAAATGGCACACCATAATCTCCTTCGTGCCTCCACCAATGCGGAGTGCCACGAACCACTATGGGACACTCAAGGGTGGTCACCGAACCCATACAAGGATGAGGCACACTCCACAACTTAATTGGAGGCTCTCACCGAATTCCCGCGGCTCCCAAAGCCACAAGAATCACAAGGTTGGGGCGCGTCTCCACAACTTAATTGGAGGCTCCCAACAATCCCACGAGCCACCAAAACTCCGAGATCAATTAGGACCGTCTAGGGCACTCCAAGTACCCAAGAGGACAAGCTCTAGGGCACCCAAGTACCCAAGAGTAACAAGCTTCTCAACTTCGATTTCCACGTATCACCGTGGAGAACTCAAGCCTATGCAACTGATGCAATGAAGGCAAGACCACTAGAGGTGGTAAAATCCTTCACTCCCAAATCCCACCAAAAGCAACTAATGCTTGTGGGGGGGAGAAGAGAGGAAGAACCAAGAAGAACTCAACAAATGGAACTCCAAGATCTAGATACAAAGACTTCCCCTCACTTAAAGGAGATGTGGATTGGTAGAACAATAGATCTAGATTTTCTCCTTCAATCCTCCAAAGATCAACAAGTTTGAGTGGAGGGATTGGAAGATCTAGTAGTTTTGAGCTTGCAACAATGGAGGAGAGAGAAAGCAAAACGTGCTGGGCAGAGCTCACTGGCTGGAGGTAGGTGGAGGGGTATTTATACCCCTCCCAGAAAAAGAGTCGTTGCAGCCTGTTCTACACCGGAGTCTCCGGCCTTGGGCGGAAACTCCGGCCTTCTGGGGCCGGAAACTCCGGCCCCCACCCGGGGCTGAACTCTATCACACAAAGAGCAGCACGGCAGAAACTTCGGTCCCCTGGGGCCGGAAACTCCGGTCAGGGGCGGATACTCCGGCCCCTTGGGCTGGAAACTCCGGACCCCACCAGGGGCTGAACAAGAGAAACATGCTTTGACGAAAATCCCTGGGTGCGGAGACTCCGGACCTGTGGACCGGAGACTCCGTCCGGAAAAGCAGCAACAAAACAGCACAGCCTAAAATGCGATAGCTTTCTCGTTCGAACTCCAAATGAGATGAAACCAACTTCGTTGGAAAGATAACGACGAGTGCAAGCCCACAGAAAGATACCTAACCATACATATAAATGCCACACATGGGGAGGTGTGAACCCTAACTCGAAGGTAGACCGGTAATATTTCCAACTGAAAACGCAACAAGTTTTCCAAATGAAAATCCGTTTTTGAAGAACTTGGGCTTGTCATGAAGATCACGACAAGCACCAAAAACCAACAAGGAGAAAAGCCATATAAGAACCAAGAAAGATGATGAAGCCTAAGTATGCAATGGATTGAGCTCTCTCCAACTGATACGCTTAGGCTTTAGTCGAGAGCCCCTCTGATAGTATGGTATCTATCCTATAACCCGGTCTCCCGACTAACAACATGAGACCGGCAAGATAGAAACCCTATCAAGTTCATACCTTTGCCTTGCGCATTCCACTTGACTAGATGATGACGATCTTGATGTTCTCAAGTGGACCACCTTTCTTGATTGCGCTTTGCTTGGTGAAGATCCACATATTTCTCCCCCATACTCCACTATGGGAGAGCCTCTCATCGGCACATCTTCACTTGACCATTATCTCCAAATGGGTGGCAAGCTTCAAACATATAATATCTTCGAGATACTTTTCTTGAACTTGCACAACCAAGCTTGATGACAAACACCACTTGACGTCATCCTTCATGGGCTATATGAAATCTTCATTTGATGCTAGCCCATAGAAAGATACCTAACCATACATATAAATGACACACACATATCATGGGTTAGTTCACAAAGCTATATGGACAATTGCTTACCATACCAAGAGATACGTGATCCCACTTGGTACATCTTTTAGCTTTGTGAGTTGATCACTATCTTGATCAACCTTGTATCTTTTCTTCTCTTTTCAATAGACGATGTCTTGAAGAAAACCATGAATGATCGCTAATCCTTTTCTTCAAGACATACTTGCAATATGCTCAACTCACATATGACCAAACATCGGATAACTCCTCGAATAACACCTTGGTCATCACATACTCTTCTTCTTGACCATATCAAGTATATATCCATACACCTCGATGATCTTGATGCCAAATACTTCATTATATCAATATATTCAAGGCATCAACCTTGAATCCAACATATGGAGTTCAAGCATGGTCTATGGACAAACACTACAAGTATAACTCAATGCAACCATTAGTCCATAGGGATTGTCATTAATTACCAAAACGACACATGGGGGCGTCATGCCCTTTCACCCATAATGAAACTAAAATACATGTGTAAAAAAAAGAGAAGAGGGATGATCTACCTTGCTGGTAGAAATAACGTCCTTCGTGGGAGCCGCTCTCGAAATTCTGGTTGACAAGGGGCTTAGAGTGCCCACTACCATTCGTTGACAACAACAAACACTTCCCAAAACAATTTTGTTTCTGTTTAAAAAATGAAAAGCTCTAGCACATGATAATCCCTGCTTCCCTCTGCGAAGGGTCAATCTTTTACTTTCATGTTGAGTCACCATCCTTTCTTTGAGCACTTTCTCGAGAGCATAGTTGTCATTCTTAGTGTAATGTGCTTGTCCCAGAATGTGGTTAACTGTGATATAAGTTTGATGCTTTTATCTTTGATATCTTTGATTCTAGTCTTCCCATGAACTTCAGAGGTGCCTAGGCATTTATGTTTTGCTGTACAAAAACGGGCAAGCGAGATACCACCTTATCATATCCTATTATGAACATTACAATTTTGTGAGTTGATATGTTTCATGTTTGTTGCTATTAGTATGTTGGTATCTTTTCATAGTTTACATGCCTATTGGGTGACATTATTTGCATTTGCCTCATCTTGAATTGCCTAAGCATTTGTTCATATAGTGAGAATATATGCATCATATGAAGTAAATGTGTTCGTGAAAGTCTTTTATCGCACTCAGTTGTTAACTGAATTGCTTGAGGACAAGCAATAAGCTAAGCTTGGGGGGGAGTTGATACGTCCAAAACGTATCTACTTTTCCGAACACTTTTGCTATTGTTTTTACCTCTAACTTGTGTGTTTTGAATACAACTAATGCGGACTAACGCTGTTTTCAGCAGAATTGCCCTGGTGTCTTGTTTTTGTGCAGAAAGTCAACTTTCGGGAAAACACCAGAAAAGATCGCAAACCCCCTATTTTACCAGAAGACTCACGGAGCCAGAAGGGGAGTCGGAGATGGGCCAGGAGTGGGGCAAACCACATGGCGGCGCGGCAGGGGGCCCACCGCGCCAGCCTATGAGGAGGGTGACTCGGACACCTCCCCGAGTCCCCCTTTCGACTACTTAACCCTCTCTGACCTAAAACGCGAGGGGGTCATCCACTTCATCCAGAAACATCACCGTACGCCGCCGCCATCGCGAAACCTATTTCGGCACCAGAAACTCCGTTCTGGCACTTCGCCGGGACGGGAAATTGGAGGAGATCATCGCCATCATCATCACCGACGCTTCTCCATCGACCATCCATGTTTCCCCCATCCATGTGTGAGTAATTCCCTGCTGTAGGCTGAGGGGGATGGTAGGGATTGGATGAGATTGTTCATGTAATAAGTTATAAGATCATTAGGGCATGGTGCCTAGTATCCGTTGTTAGTACTTATTGACGTTGTTGCAACTTGTTGTGCTTATGCTTGACACTTAGGCCGAGTGCCATGATCTCAGATCTGAACATGTTATTGTTTCATAATAATATGCACTGTTTATTGATCATACCTGCAAGTTGTATACACATATTGTTGTCCGGAACTCGAGGTCCCAAAGTGGCAATAATTGGGACAGCCGAGGGGAATGGCTGCAATTTGAGGATTGATGACCCACAAGTATAGAGGGTGTATCGTAGTACTTTCGATAAATAAGAGTGTCGAACCCAACGAGGAGCAGAAGGTGTTGACAAGTGGTTTTGATGAAGGATTCACTGTAAATGCTCACAGACAAGTTTTTAGGAGTTTTTGATATGACAGATAAATAAAGTACAAGTAAATAAAGTGCGGTAATAATAGTTGCAGCGAGTGGCCCAATCCTTTCTACAGCAAAGGACAAGCCGGTTGTTATACTTATGATGACCAAACGTTCTTGAGGACACACGGGAATATTGTCAAGTGCTTTCGCTTCATACAGTTGATTATCTTCATTGTTTTGATAAGTGTTGTGTGGGTGAACCTATGCTAATGCACCGCCCTTCCTAGGACTAATACATACTTGTGATTAAACCCCTTGCAAGCATCCGCAAATACAAGAAAGTAATTAAGATAAACTAACCACAACCTTAAACTTTGAGATCCTGCTATCCCTCATGCATCGATATACCAACGGGTGTTCAGGTTTCTGTCACTCCGGCAACCCCACAATTGGCAAACGAATACACAATGCATTCCCCTAGGCCCAAAAAGGTGAAGTATCATGTAGTCGACGTTCACATGACACCACTAGAAGAATAACACCACAACTTAAGCATCAAACCATTAAATATTACTCAACATAATTCACTACTAACATCAAGACTTCTCCATGTCCTCAAGAACTAAACGAACTACTCACAAGACATCATATAGAACATAATCAGAGGTGATATGATGGTGAATAACAATCGGGGCATAAATCTCAAACCAATGGTTTCACCCAATAGCATCAATAACAAGGAGTAATTAACACCGGGAGAGTTTCCCCTATGGTATAGACAAGATTCAACCCTAGATGTTACAGCGGAACGAAGTGCAACGGCGGTGATGGCGATGTCGGTGGTGGAGATGATGATGATGATCCCAATGAAGTCCAGCTCGATGACGGTGACGATGGCGATGATTCCCCCCCCCCCCGGGAGGGAATTTCCCCCGGCAGATTTCTGCCTGCAGGAGAGCCTTTCGCTCTCGGGTGTTTTCCGCCTCGTGGAGGCGGCGGAATATTTCGGTGGCCGTCCCCTGTGGCTTAGGGTTCCGAGGGGGTCAAGTACGCGAAGGGCGATGGGTGAGATGGGCCAGGGCCCCCAAACCACCAGGCGGCGCGGCTGGTGGCCCGCCACGCCACCTGGTGAGGAGGGCCCATGTTGGCCCCTCTCAGCCTCCCCGTTTGGCCTCCTCCATCATCTGGTAAATTAGGGACTTCCATCTGTCCCCTTCAATTTATTGATCTTCAGAAATAATGCATCTCGTCGACGCTTTTTCCAGCAGAATCCTGACTCCGGTGTCCAATTCTCCATTATTCATCAAACATGCAAAATAGGTAAAATAACATAAGTAACACTTCTAAATATGAAATATATCGATGAATAACAGCAAATTATGATATAAAATAGTGATGCAAAATGGACGTATCAACCCCCCAAGCTTAGACCTCGCTTGTCCCCAAGCGAAAACTGAGCTTAGTAAACATGTCCACAAGTTTATGGAGCAAAGTGTCGATAAATAAAATACGGATAAGAAGCATCACATTCATTGATACATAAGTCATTCTAGACAGCAACTTCCCTTCATATAATCTAACTTGAAAACAAGTAAAGGGAACCACAATAAAGTGCATAAAGGAAATCATGATTGGTGAAGGCAAACTTAATCTCTTGGTCAGAGAACAATTAACAGATCATACTTATCTTTCGAGAAGAGTCTTTATATCAGAGCTTATATAGCAGAACTTACATGCCTCAATCATAACAATCTCCTTACAGTCATTGATAACTTTCAAAGTCATATTCATTCGGATAAAAGCTATTGTGCGAAACAAGGAAATAAGAGATATGATTAGAAGTATCAACACATATAATTGGATCACAACCACTCAAATGCTTGCTTGAGATAGAGAGGAATAGGTTTACTGACTCAACAATAATGTAAGAGATAGGCCCTTCGCAGAGGGAAGCAGGGATTAAATCATGTGCTAGAGCTTTTTAGTTTTCGAAAGCATATAGAGAGTATGAAAATAATTGTTTGAGCTATGTATGTCGTTGTCAACGAATGGTAGAGAGCTAAAACAATATCCAACAAGTTATCCAGACTTTCAAGAGTGGCTCCCATTTTAATTTCTTGTAGTTTGGCACTCCCCCAACCTTTGCTTACACAAGCCATGGCTAACCGTATCCACGGGTGCCAACCAAACAATCACAAACCATGGGAGAGTGCCTTTAGCATTTTAAGAACATTGCTTCCAGCAATTTTTTGATTTAAAGTGACAATTAACTCGGGCTGGGCACCCCATTTGCCAGCTCTTTTTATGAATTGGTTGGATAAGCAGATGTATATGCCACTAGTCCATTGGTGAAAGTCTGTCTAACAAGCTAAATAAAGAATAACCCTCATACTTCCTCATGAGCTAATAAACAGTGACACAAAATTAGGAGTTATAAGTTTTGAATAATTTTAAAGGTAGCACATGAAGTATTTACTTGGAATGGCGCAAAATACCATATAGTAGGAAGTTATGGTGGACTCGAATGGCAATGGTTTGGCTCAAGGTTTGGATGTATGAGAAGCATTCCCTCTCAACACAGGTCTTTGGCTAGCAAGGTTATGTAGCAAGCATAAGAGTTGAAGGATACAAACATTTATACAAGTGATAAGAATAATCATGCAATCTTCCTTCGAAGCACAAATAGTTTAACTTGAGAATACTAAGCTTATGAGCTACAAAGAAAGAAAGATCATGGAATAATATATTTGCATACACTTCCCTCTCTCTACTTAAGTCTCAAAGTATTGTTTACTACTGACCAATGCTAAGTTTGCCAAAACCAAAAAGATCAACTTGGTGCTCTAAAAAGTGATGCCTATACTAACAACAAGGCTATCAATATGAAAGAGAATTGCAAGCTAAAATAAAGTATGCAGAAAGTAAATGATAAAACTTCTCATTAATATTTCATAACGGCAACTCACACCAAGGGATACATAGATAACCGACTAAAAGAGAGATACTTCCACATTGCAAACCATCATATAAGATAACTTCCCTACTCACGATATGACTCTAAGGAAAAGTAAAAGGTAAAGATAATGGTGTGATACCGCGGCACACCCCCAAGCTTGGAACAAACCAAGGGGATGCTAATGCGCGCAAAGTGAACGTTCGTCAGGATACCTCAAGTGTACGGTTGGAGAATATAGTAGCAAGCTTTCCCTCAGTTTATGAAACCAAGGTTATCAATCCAGTAGGAGATAGATGATACTCTGAAGGTGTCAACGGCGTCAGAAAACTTGTGGCGTCGAAGGGGAGGATGTGGCGCGCGACCTCCCTATCAACGGTGCCAGAAACTTCTTGTGGAGTGGACGTGGAACCTGCACACAACACAATCAAACTACTTTGTCCCGACGAGACAGTGAGGGTGTCAACCTCACCGGCTTGCTGAAAACCAAGGGTTAAACGCACAGTGTGGAAAATGATGTTTGTTTCTAGAAAACAGTAGAGAACAATGATTGCAATAGATTGTATTTCAGATGTAAAAGAATGGACCGGGGTCCACAGTTCACTAGTGGTGTCTCTCCAATAAGATAACTAACATGCTAGGTAAACAAATTACAGCTGGACAATTGACAATTGATAAGTGCATATAACATGCATGTGCGAGTTGTGGTGTCTACTATGAGATTCATTTGGGCATTACGACAAAGTACATAGACCGCTATCCAGCATGCATCTATGCCTAAATAGTCCACCTTCAGGTTAGCGTCCGCACCCCTTTCAGTATTAAGTTGCAAGCAACAGACAATTGCATTAAGTAATGTGCATAATGTAAACAATACATTCATCCTTGAACAAAGCATTGCTGTTTTACCCCTAGTGGTAACAACACATCTACAACCTTAGAACTTGCTGTCACTATCCCAGGTTAAATAGAGGTTGAACCCAACTATAATGCATAAATACTCCCTCTTGGAGTTACAAGTACAAACTTAGCCAGAGCCCACACTAGTAACGAAGAGCATGCAAGATCACAAATGGCATAGACATGATATAATAATATTCAACTCGACATAGGTATCAATATAAGTCGGATCCCAGCAAACACAACATGTAGCATTACAATAAGATGATCTTGATCATGTAAGGCAGCTCACAAGATCTAAACATGATGGCACAAGTGGAGAAGACAACCATCTAGCTACTGCTATGGACCCATAGTCCAGGGATGAACTACTCACACATCACTCCGGAGGCGGGCATGGTGGTGTAGAGCCCTCCGGTGATGATCCCCTCTCTCCGGCAGGGTGCCGGGAAGAGCTTCAGAACCCCTCGAGTTAGGGTTGACGACGGCGGCGGCGGCGGATATTTCTGGATGAAAGGCTCGGTGTTTTAGGGTTTTCGCGTCGGGAGGCTTAAATAGGCGAAGGGGCGATGTCGGCGGAGTCCCGAGGGGCCCAACCCACCAGGTGGCGCGACGGGCCCACCTGCCGTGCCGCCCTGTTGTTTGGCTGCCTCGTGGCACATCTTCGTCTCTCCTTCGGACTCCGTGTACGTGGTGGAAAAATAGGGACTTGGCCTTTTGTTTCGTGCAATTCCGAGAATATTTCCAAAAGTACTTTTCTGAAACAAAAAACATCAGAAAACAGGGAACTGGCACTGTGGCATCTTGTTAATAGGTTAGTCCCAGAAAATGCATAAAAGTGATATGAAGTGTATATAAAACATGTAGCAAATGGTATAATATAAGCATGGAACAGCAGAAATTATGGATACGTTGGAGACGTATCAAGCTTCCCCAAGCTTAGTTCTACTCGTTCTCGAGTAGGTAAAACGTTAACAACAAATAATTTCTGAGAAGACATGCTTTCACACAATCTTGATCATAATATTGTAAGACATGTATGCTGTGATCAAATCATTCAAAGCAAATGTATATAGTTGATATCAAAAGACAAAGCAAGAGTCAAACAAGCTAAAAGTTTTCATGAACTATTGCTTCAAAGACATGAAACCGTACAAGGTTTATTAAAGATGATTTAAGTATCCAGTATAGGAGTTCTATCCTTCAAACCAAACATCAAGTAAATTTTCATAACATAGAAGGATTCAGCCAAGTAAACATAAACATGAACGTCATGAATCAACTGTTTCGAAGTCTACTCAACGGTGAGCGCAAGCATTTGGTATTGGCACCATGATGTTATGGCAAAGAGAACATTAATGGGGGTTTGGAAGGCCAAAGGAAAAAAGTCTCACAAAGCTATAAGTGACCATTAGACAAGAGGAAGTCTTATGATCGAAGCTATGTAAGAAGTAGTGATTGCCATGCAACGGATGCACATAGAGCTATATGTGTATGAAAACTCTCCAATGGAACTAGTGAGGGTGCATCCAACTTGGTTGCTCATGAAGACCTAGAGCACTTTTGAGGAGGCTCATCATTGGAATATACAACCCAAATTCTATAGTGTAAATTCCCCACATAGTTATACAAGTAGAACATGAAAACTCTCTCACATGGAGTATAGGTGCTAAACATGAGCACTAATGATGACTATGAATAATGCAGGTGCTATAACATGAGCACAAGTGTGAACAAAGGATAGTAATGTTGCCCCCTTTTTCTTTTTTCTTTTTTTTTTTTTTTTTTTTTTCTATGTTTTTCTATTTTTTCTTTTTCTGTTTCTCTTTTCGATGGATCAATGGCTCTTTTCACATTCAGGGCAACATCCTAATTACAACAACACACTTTTTGGTACAAATAACTCACAACGAACTATACATGATGTATGAAACTGAATGCCTCTGCCAGTGTAGCAGGATATGCAATGATCTAGCGTAACATGGGTAAACCACACATCAGCTGTATAGAATCATGCAAAGCAATATGTATATGATGAATGACAACAATTAATGTAATGTATGATGGATGTTGCATGGCAATATAACTCGGAACAACTATGGAAATGCTATAGTAGGTAGGTATGGTGGCTGTTTTGAGGAAGATGTATAGGCTTATGTGTAGGAGAACAAGAGGAAGTTCTCCCACGGGGTTGGATGTACTGGCGAAGTATGCACAACTCTCAATGTGAGCAGAAGGCAATGCACATCACCGAAGAGGCTAGCAAAATATGGATGGTGGAAGTGCCAAAAACCGTAGCTTAACATTAGTCAAAAAGAACTCACAAGCTTATTGCAAACAACTAGCAGGTTCAACATTAAGAGCATGATTAAAATTCACTCCAAGAAGGGCCGTTCACGGCGGCACAAGTACCCCGTTAGATCCCTCGATCTTCAGCACAACTAGTTACTACGATGAACTTTCAGACATGGAAAGCTATCAAGTCCAACTACACCTCAACAATTTTAGTAAAGTTTGTAGTACGGTACAAGCTCAAAGACAACAATCCACTATTGTTTTAACTTAATTAACCAAAAAGCTTTACCATCTAATACCTCAAAACATTTGCAAAGAATCAAGTTATCAAAGTTTCAATGATCTACAAGACTATGCAAGCTTATCATACCACTACCACATGCAACATTTTCTTTTTCCAAGCAAACACCAATCAATTTATTTAAACATAAAACTCTCCAAATGATAATATGATGCAGCAAG
Organism: Poa pratensis; assembly: GCA_947311845.1. Lineage (NCBI taxonomy): Eukaryota > Viridiplantae > Streptophyta > Magnoliopsida > Poales > Poaceae > Poa > Poa pratensis. The sequence goes on from CAMZMU010000041.1 coordinate 12,518,379, forward strand.
AGAGTGTTTATAAACACGTGCTAATAGCTCGAAGAGATGCATGAAAAACATGAGCTAAAAGCACTGCAATAGCTAGTTAAGAATACTCAACAAATATAAGTGAAGAACATGAGTATTCACATGAAAAAGCGGAGCGTGTCTCTCTCCCACACAAGGATTGCTAGGATCCAGATTTATTCAAACACAAACAAAAAAAATAAAAACACACAGTCGTTCCAAGTAAAGCGCATAAGATGTGAAAGAATTAAAATATAGTTTCACTAGAGATGACCTGATAGGTTTGTTGATGAAGAAGGGGATGCCTTGGGCATCCCCAAGCTTAGACGCTTGAGTCTCTATGAATATGGTTGGGGATGAACCATGGGGACATCCCCAAGCTTAGGCTTTTTACTCTTCTTGATCATATAATATCACCCTTCTCGCTTGATCCTTGAAAATTTCCTTCACACCAAACTCAAGACAGTTCTCATTAGAGGGTTAGTGCATAGATAAAAATTCTTATATTCTGTAATGAAACAATCATTCCCAAATCTTCTGGACATTAGCTACAGCAACCGATGCTTTGTGGAGCAAAGAAATCCACTCAAACATCGTAAAAGAGCAAATGCAAAACAAAAGGCAGAATCTGTCAAAAACAGAACAGTCTGTAAAGACCGAATTTTTCGAGGCACTTAAGTTGCTCAGATGGATCTGGCCCAAAATAATGAAAGTTGAGTACATATCTCAAGAATATGCGTGATGTTTCGTGGAATTTTTTGAATTTTCTACAGGGAGAAAAACTCAAATTCGTGACAGCTAAAAATCTGTTACTGCGCAGAAATCCAAATCTTGCGTCAACTTTCAATATAGAACTTCACTTGGCACAACATTGCTATAAAATAAAGATACAAAGGAGTTGCTACAGAAGTAACAAGACTCCTTGACTAAAAAAAAACAAATAAAAACGATGGGTTGTCTCCCATAAGCGATTTTCTTTAACGCCTTTCAGCTAGGCGCAGAAAGTGAAAATCAAGTGTTGTCGAGAGAAGAAGCATTAACAGAGAGTTTAGAAATTTTCTCAACGACACATTGCACCTTATCTACATAAGTTTCAGCAACTCCCCTTTTATTACTTTTAGGAACACTACTCTCATCAAATAAATTTTCAGGCACAATCCAAGTAGAGTTCTTTTCCAGTGCCTCATGCATTCCTACCAACTTAAAAGGAATTGGTATATTAACTTCCCCATCAATGCTAGTTTCATTAATGTACTTGGATTTCTCTTCCTCTAGTTTTTCAAGCGTATTACCAATATCAATATAATATCCAAGCATCTTATATTTCATAAAAACTTTTCTAGCTTCACAGGCGACATCTCTAAACTCTTTGAAAAGGGTTTCTAAAACAAAATCTTTCTTTTCCCCCTTTTCCATATCATGTAGTTTAAGAAACATATGCTGCATTATTGGGTTGAGGTTAACAAACCTGGCTTCAAGCATATGAACTAAAGAGGCAGCAACAATTTCATAATTAGGGGCAAGTTCCACTAGGGATCTATCCTCAAAAATTTTCAGTTTACTAACATGATTAAAGAATTCTTCAATATTTTCTCTACCAAGTATAGAACCACTTCCCACTGGTACATCTTTTAATACAAACTTAGGAAAAGGCATGATGAGAAGATAAGACAGGTGGCCGAATTAACAATAATGAAAAGTAACTAATTTTTTTTGTGTTTTTGATAAAGAGAACAGACAAGACAAAATAAAAGTAAACTAAGCAAGACAAATAACAAAGTAAAATGATTGGAAGTGAGAGACTCCCCTTGCAGCAGCGAAGTCGAACAACCCGGCAACGCCAGAAACTTGTCCTGTTGTTGGAGTTGTCAACTTTGCTCAGAGACACCTCCTATCTCCCCGGCAACCGCGCCAGAAAACTTGCTTGATGCGCGCAAAGTGCACGTTCGTCAGGATACCTCAAGTGTAAGGTTTGGAGAATATAGTAGTAAGCTTTCCCTCAGTTTATGAAACCAAGGTTATCAATCCAGTAGGAGATATATGATACTCTGAAGGTGTCAACGGTGTCAGAAAACTTGTGGCATCGAAGGGGAGGATGTGGCGCGCGACCTCCCTATCAACGGTGCCAGAAACTTCTTGTGGAGTGGACGTGGAACCTGCACACAACACAATCAAACTACTTTGTCCCGACGAGACAGTGAGGGTGTCAACCTCACCGGCTTGCTGAAAACAAAGGGTTAAACGCACAGTGTGGAAAATGATGTTTGTTTGTAGAAAATAGTAGAGAACAATGATTGCAATAGATTGTATTTCAGATGTAAAAGAATGGACCGGGGTCCACAGTTCACTAGTGGTGTCTCTCCAATAAGATACCTAACATGCTGGGTAAACAAATTACAGCTGGCCAATTGACAATTGATAAGTGCATATAACATGCATGTGCGAGTTGTGGTGTCTACTATGAGATTCATTTGGGCATTACGACAAAGTACATAGACCGCTATCCAGCATGCATCTATACCTAAATAGTCCACCTTCAAGTTAGCGTCCGCACCCCTTTCAGTATTAAGTTGCAAGCAACAGACAATTGCATTAAGTAATGTGTATAATGTAAACAATACATTCATCCTTGAAAAAGCATTGCTGTTTTACCCTAGTGGGAACAACACATCTACAACCTTAGAACTTGCTGTCACTATCCCAGGTTAAATAGAGGTTGAACCCAACTATCATGCATAAATACTCCTCTTGGAGTTACAAGTTCAAACTTGGCCAGAGCCCACACTAGTAACGGAGAGCATGCAAGATCACAAATGACATAGACATGATATAATAATATTCAACTCGACATAGGTATCAATATAAGTCGGATCCCAGCAAACACAACATGTAGGATTACAATAAGATGATCTTAATCATGTAAGGCAGCTCACAAGATCTAAACATGATGGCACAAGTGGAGAAGACAACCATCTAGCTACTGCTATGGACCCATAGTCCAGGGATGAACTACTCACACATCACTCCGGAGGCAGGCATGGTGGTGTAGAGCCCTCCGGTGATGATCCCCTCTCTCTGGCAGGGTGCCGAGATGAGCTTTAGAACCCCCCGAGTTAGGGCTGACGACGGCGGCGGCGGATATATTCTGGATGAAAGGCTCGGTGTTTTAGGGTTTTCGCGTCGGGAGGCTTAAATAGGCAAAGGGGCGATGTCGGCGGAGTCCCGAGGGGCCCAACCCACCAGGTGGCGCGGCAGGCCCACCTGCCACGCCGCCCTGTGGTTTGGTTGCCTCGTGGCATGTCTTCGTCTCTCCTTCGGACTCCGTGTACGTGTTGGAAAAATAGGGACTTGGCCTTTTGTTTCGTGCAATTCCGAGAATATTTCCAGAAGTACTTTTCTGAAACCAAAAACAGCAGAAAACAGGGAACTGGCACTGTGGCATCTTGTTAATAGGTTAGTCCCAGAAAATGCATAAAAGTGATATGAAGTGTATATAAAACATGTAGCAAATGGTATAATATAAGCATGGAACAGCAGAAATTATGGATACGTTGGAGACGTATCAGATGCCAATACTCATGATGAATTACTCCCTCAGCGGCGATGGTGGTACGACTTGGATTGGAGTAAGGAACCGCTCCAGCATTCGGCGAAGTCTGATGTTCTCTTCCTGGAGTATTTCCACCTCCTTCCGCAGGGCTCGGTATTGATCGCAGAACTCATCTGTAACTCGAACTACTTCCGTCACTGCTGGAAAAGAGCTAAAGTCCGGAATAGGTGGTATTGCTCCTGCAGGTTATGAGAAAAAGCACGTTGAGCGTTAACTGATCCCACAAACGTGGGCTTCCTGGCTGCCGGCTGTTCTCCCTTTGTTGACGGCATCTCCTTTACTTCCTTCATGACGCTTTCATCCATGTCCTTGCACCTTGCCTTCACCCTTTCTTCTTCTGTCCATCCAACGAAAGTGCCCTGGTTTAGATCCTTGACGAGCTCACGCTCACGACGCGCCACGTAGTCCTCTGACGATGAACCCTGGGACGATATCTGGCAGACAAAAGCTTGAAACAAAACGCGATGAAAAGGCGAGATACGAACCTCGGCGGTCCGGGTGAGTTATGTAGCAAAAAGTTTTACGACATAAGGAAGGTACAGGAGGAAACCTGATCGGAGACGAGCTTTGTGGGGCTCAAACCACAAGGTGGCATGGCAGGGGGCCCCACCGTGCCAGCCTGTGGTTTGGGCACCACGGTGGCGGTCTCCCATCCGGTTCGGTCTCTTATTTTTCCATATTTAATAAAAACGACGAAAATATCTTCTAGAGAGTTATTCGCGAAACTTTTCTTGCCGAAACTGTTACCTATTCGAAATCGAATTCTGCAGCCCCTGAAAAATGTTCCTCAATGAAAACTTCCGGAGTCACCACTTTAATTGTATCAACTTCTTCATTAATAGAATCTCTAGAAATATAATGCTTGAGTCTCTCACCATTTACCACTTGTGTAGAGTTATCTTTCAGTGAAGCAATTTTTATTGCGCCTGAACGATACACCTCCACAATAACAAATGGTCCTTCCCATTTTGAGAGTAACTTCCCTGCAAAAAATCTGAGACGAGACCTATACAATAGAACTTTCTCACCAACATTAAACTCTCTTTTAAGAATTCTCCTATCATGCAATTTCTTAACTTTTTCTTTAAAGAGTCTAGCATTTTCATAAGCCTCACTTCTCCATTCATCTAAAGAACTTAAATGCAGCAACCTTTTTTCACCAGCAAGTTTAAATTCTCTATTAAGTTCTCTCACTGCCCAATAAGCTTTGTGTTCTAACTCTAAAGGCAAGTGACAAGCTTTACCATAAACCATTTGATAAGGAGACATGCCCATTGGGTTCTTATAAGCAGTTCTATAAGCCCATAAAGCATCATTTAACTTACTAGCCCAATTTTTTCTAGATTTATTAACAGTCTTTTGTAAGATAGATTTAATCTCCCTATTTGACAATTCAACTTGTCCACTAGTTTGTGGATGATAAGCTGAAGCAATTCTATGATTAACACCATATTTAGCAAGAGTCTTTCTAAAACCACCATGAATAAAATGAGAACCTCCATCAGTCATAAGATACCTAGGTACACCAAACCTAGGAAAAATTACATCTTGAAGCATTTTTAAAGAGGTCTCACCATCAGCACTTTTAGTTGGAATAGCTTCCACCCATTTAGTAACATAATCAACAGCAACAAGTATATAAGTATTACCTTGTGAAGAAGGAAAAGGACCCATGAAGTCGAATCCCCAACAATCAAATGGTTCGATAACAAGAGAATAATTCATAGACATTTCATTGCGTCTAGAGATTCTACTGACCCTTTGACATTCATCACAAGATAAAATAAACTTCCTTGCATCCTTAAAGAGGGTATGCCAATAAAAACCTGATTGTAGAACTTTCTGCGCAGTTCTATCTCCAGCATGATGCCCTCCATAAGCACTTCCATGACATTTCCTCAATATTTCTTGTTGTTCATATTCAGGAACACATCTTCGCATAATACCATCGACTCCTTCTTTATATAAGTGTGGGCCATCCCAAAAATAATGCCGCAGGTCATAAAAGAATTTCCTTCTTTGCTGAGCTGAAAATGTTGGAGGCAAGTATGTAGCGCCCCGACCCGACTGCTGTACAGAGATGCTGTGTGTCACCGGTTACACGATACAACCGGAGGTTACGGGTTTACCAATCCCCGGCCAAAACCTTTGGCAGGCGTTGCTCGGTAATAGGCAACGCAACACCCCGATTGATGCCGTAACACAGGCACAACCCTCAATGCATAATAGAGAGATCAAGACTTGTGGAACAACTGGCACATCACAGACTCTACGACTCAAAGCATTATAGTTCAACTCTTATAATAGAGAAAGATAGCAATATTACAACCAGAGATCACAGACCCAATAGTACATCATGCGGAAGCGAAATAAGTTGTTCTAAACAACAAGATCCAAATTAGGGCCTAAGAGGCCTATAGATAAACATTCCAGTGCCAGCTGTTCCGGGATGTCCCAAGCTGCCACCTGGGAACCCCAGACTACTAGTCGACGTCCACATAGAACCCACCTTCAGTGTCGGTGAAGTCCTCCACTGAAACCAAACAACATTGAGTTCGATGAACTCTGCAAGATTATTAGAGCTACTAGCTCGATGATTGGCTTTCAAAGATTTTATGGGTGTTTTGCATAAAGCTGGTTTTCTTTATAAAAGACATCTGGCATCGACTAATCAGAATATTTTAAAAAGGGGTAAGAAGTAAACTCTTTTCTTTTGATCATCTTCATCAGCAACCACCATCAATCACTTCACCTGTCTACAAAGGCACCTCCCGAATCACCCTCGAGGAAGTCAACCTTGCATTCTTGGTAGTACCTTTAGTATTCAGGTTTTAATCATTCCTTTCAAGTTTTCTATGGTCTCTGAATACGGCACCAAGTCGTCCATAACCGTGGACACGACTTTTCGAAAAGATTTACCCTGCAGGGGTGTACTACTTTACAAAGACATATACCCGAGGGTATACGACTTTACCCACCAGTACCGTCCGGCTCATTGCCTGATCCTTAGCTCTCTTCCGGGGAAAGCCGGCTGAGTGGGAGTGGTTACAACCTTTACCTCGCTTGAGACTAACCCAGGATCATCAGTGGCGGTAGGGCAAGTGCCTCCAACCCCCGCCCCGCGGCCACTTATTTTCCTAAACACCACCAACCTCATCTCAGTCTTGGCCACCATCTCCACGCACGCGCAAATGGAAGCCCGAACTAGAGGACCCTCGGCTAGCCCTCCACGAGTTAGTCAATCGATAGGGGTTCCATATAGCCCACCGATGGAAGTACGCTCGGTCTTGGCTCGAAGGCGAGAACTCGCACTTAGGCGGCGAGAACGAGACAACCCACCACATTCCCCGTGGCCTCTCATCCCCGCCTTTTAGCAATTTATTATTCGTCACCACCATTTTCCATCACATCCGGCCATTCCGTCAACTGTTCCAACATTGAACATCCACCGGACATCGAAGCCTTTAAACTAAGCATGGCTAAGCATATACATAGCATTTATACTTATCGCAGGCCAACACTTCGATCCTATGGATATTAGGACGGATACAGGTATTGGCAACAGATTTCTAATGAAACTAGTAGGATACTCTAATTCCCAGCAAAAGACATTTGGAACCGAATGCAATATTGTAGTGGGGAAAATAGTTGGGGAAATATAGGAGGAGACATGCTCAGAGGGGGGATTACGCTTGCCTTGTTCAGGGGGCTGATAATACGGTTCGTCAGGGTATTGCGGTGGCACCCCGACTGATTGATCTATCGATGCATAAAAACACCGGAAGGACAACAATCAATAATCACTCATGCATAACAATTGCAATGCTTAAACACATGATGGGATGACATTTTAATGCACTGAAATTAACTAACAAGTTAAATAGGGTGCAAGGAAATATTTCTATTAACTAAAACAATTAACCCCATAATTATCTTAGTGTTTCTCCCTAACTTCTAAAAAGTGCAGTACATTAAGTGTGCTCAAATATGCATGCAAATGATGTTATGGGTTAGTTCATATTATCCTCAGCATTTTGATGTATTAAACACATTTTTTTGATAAATCAATATTAAGTTATTGAATTTATAAAATCCATTTTAAATCTGCCCTTTTTCTAAAGTGCAAGAAAAAGTTAATCCTAGTATTTAGTTCATCATGGAAATGATGTTAGAATGTGAAGTTTATTCCACTGATCATTTTGATACCTTATTTGCAAATTTTGGATCAAAATTTAATAAGTTATGAATTTACAAAATCATTTCCTTTTTCTGCCATTTTCCTTATTTTAAATAAACAACAACTAAATTAATTTAGTTGAACATGTAAATGATGCTAACATGTAAAGTTATTTCCCCTGAACATTTTGATATATTATTTGTAATTTTTGGAGCAATATTCAATTTGTTATGAATTTTTACAAGTTTTCTTTGAATATCTGCATTTCTTTAATAATTTCAGAAAAAATAACCGAATCGTTTCTCACCGCGCCAGTGGCTACCCACAGCCACTGAGCAGTGGGCCATCTGCCACGGTGGCAGCCACGCAGGCGCGCGCGGCCCACCGAGGTTTGACCGTGGCGTGGCCACGACCGGCGAGCGCGCACGGCGGTGACCGCGCCGGCGTCGAGCATCTAGTCGACGCTACGGCGTATGCGGTGGCGAGCTACGGAGCGCATGCGACGGGCATGAACATGGCGAGGCTAACTACGGCGGCGCCGCTACTTATTTGTCACCGGAGACGCCGGAAACACGATGACTCGCGGCGGCCGGCGGCGGGCTACGGTGGAGCTACGGCTACGAGGCCTAAAGAAGACAATGGGCATGCCCAGGATATCCGTGTGCTCACCCTCGACGCGTGGATGCTCGCAGTGGTGACGGAGGAGGCTGGAGTCGACGGCGAGCTTGCTCGGAGGTCCGGCGGCCGGAGTTGGAGAAGACGGCGTGGATCTCCGCAACGACGGTGCCCCGGCTCGATTCCGTGCACGGAGAGGAGGAGGAAGACGAGGCGGAGGCGGTGGCGTGCTTGGATTTGCTCGGGGAGCTCTCAAACGCCGGCGATGCGTGCGTCAACGGCAAGCTCGAGTTCGGCCATGGTGGGGAAATAGGAGAGGAAGAGCTAGGACAGAGGAGCGTGTCGAGCAGAGGAGCACGGGGGGCCTTCTTATCTCCTTCGTAGAGGAACGGAGAGGAGGGGGTCCGGGCGGCGCAACGAAGGACGTCGTGGGGGGGGGGCCTCCCTCGATCGCCGGCATCGGCGCGTCCGTGTCGTGCGGGAGGAGAGAGACGACCGATTTTTCAAAAAACCCCTGGAATACTTTTCCTATTTACAACTAAGTCCTTTTTCTGTTTCTTTCTTTTCCTTTTAAGACCAGTAGCTCTTTGGGGATTTATTTGGGGCACTTAACTTATTTCAAAAATTATGAAAATATTTGGGCAGCCTCCCCAGATCATGTAGAGGCTCCACAAAAATTGGCGTCTCAAAATAAAATGTCTTGAGCAAGATTTGTTCATAGGGTTTGATTATGGCAATTTTGCTAATTCCAAATTTATAATCTTTAGAATTTTCAGAGCAAGTTCAAAATAATATTTCTGAACTCTTGGAACTTTCTTGACAATTATGGATTAGCATTTGTATCTGTGTTTCTTAAAAACAAACACATTTAAATTGCAGGATTGAATTTAGTTGGTGCCCTTGTTTTCATTTGTTTTAATTTGTTTTCATCACTTTGTTCAACTTGAACATTAAAAACAAATAATGCTATGATGCATGAATGAGATGCAAAAGTGAAAATTTGGTTCACACTTTAAGTTCACAAACTTGGGGCTGTTACAATTCTACCCCCCTTACAGAATCTCGTCCCGAGATTCTAAGATTGCGGAAAGAAGCCGGGATACTCCTCACGAAGACTAGACTCCCTTTCCCAGGTTGCTTCTTCTTCGGAATGGTGAGACCACTGAATTTTTAGGAACTTGGTGGTCTTATTACGAGTCTTCCTTTCGGCTTCATCCAGGACACGGATGGGGTGCTCGCGATAAGTGAGATCTTCCTGGAGATCCAGTTCCTCATGATTGACTCCATGGATAGGATCTTTGAAACAACGACGAAGTTGGGATACATGAAACACATCATGCACATCTTGGAAGTTGGCTGGTAACTCCAGTTTATACGAAAGATCTCCTCGCTTAGCCAAAACAGTGAAAGGGCCAATGTAGCGAGGGGCCAATTTCCCCTTGATCCCGAAGCGACGAACGCCTCTAAGGGGAGAGACACGGAGGTAAGATTTATCACCAATTTCATAGTGCACCTCCTGATGATGCTTGTCATAATAACTCTTCTGCCTAGACTGGGTAATCTTTAGATTCTCTCGAATGATCCTAACCTTCTCCTCAGCTTCATTGATGATATCCGGACCGAAGAGTGCCCTCTCTCCAGTCTCGGACCAATTCAGAGGAGTGCGGCATTTTCTTCCATACAGAACCTCGAAAGGAGCCATGCCCAGACTAGCTTGATAGCTATTATTGTAGGAGAACTCCGCGAAAGGGAGATACTTTTCCCAATCCTTGCCAAAAGAGATAACACATGCCCTAAGCATGTCTTCCAGAACTTGGTTCACTCTTTCGGTCTGACCATCAGTTTGAGATGGAAAGCGGTTCTAAAGTTGAGACGGGTTCCCATAGCTTGTTGGAAACTAGTCCAAAACTTGGAGGTGAACAGACTTCCACGGTCAGAGATTATCTTCTTGGGAATGCCGTGAAGTACGACGATCCTGGACGCATACAGATCTGCCAACTTAGCAGCTGTGATGTCAACCCGAACGGGGAGGAAGTGAGCAACTTTTGATAGTCGGTCAATGATTACCCAAATTGCATCGTTTCCCCTAGGCGACTTCGGCAGTCCAGTAATGAAATCCATACCAATTTCATCATTTCCACTCAGGGACTGCAATGGGGCAAAGAGTTCCGGCAGGCCTTTGATGTTCAGCTTTTACTCGTCGACAGGTGTCGCATTCCGCAACATACTTGGCGATTTCTCGTTTCATCCGGGTCCACCAGAATTGTGGCCGAAGGTCTTGGTACATTTTGGTACTACCGGGATGAATAGAGAGAGGCGACTCATGAGCTTCTTGGAGGATCAGTTCCTTTAGATCCCCTTTTTTCGGCACTACTAGGCGGTCACCAAAGTAAACTACTCCGGTATCATCGACAGAGAAACATTTGGCCTTCCCGCTAGCAATGTTCTCCTTGATTTTCTAATACCCTTATCACGCTTTTGGGCATCCTTAATCTGGTCTACAAGAGTAGATTTGATCTCCAGATTTGCAAGGTAGCCAAGGGAACAATTTCCAGGTTCAAACGGGCGAACTCTTCATGAAGAGCAGGTTGAGCCTTTCAACCATCAGGTTGTTGCAATAGGACTTCCGACTTAGCGCATCAGCCACGACGTTGCTTTGCCGGGTTGATAGTTCAGACTCACATTATAGTCCGATTAACTCCAACCATCTTCTCTGCCTGAGATTCAGGTCTGGCTGGGTGAAGAGATACTTCAGACTCTTATGATCCGAGAAAATCTCGCAACGGTTACCAAACAGGTATGGTCTCCATTGCTTCAGAGCATAAACAACAGCAGCAAGTTCTAGATCATGAGTTGGGTATTGTGCTCATGCGGCTTCAATTGGCGGGAAGCATATGCCACCACATGACCCTCTTGCATTAGTACACAGCCCAAGCCTTGCAGGGAGGTGTCACAGAAGACGACAAATCCTTGCTGGTGTCCGGCAGGATGAGCACATGAGCAGATGTGAGTTTGGCTTTCAGTGTTTGGAAGCTCTCTTCAGCTTGTCCGTCCATCGAACTTTTTACCCTTCTTGAGAAGGTCAGTCAGGGCCTTGGCTATCTTGGAGAAACCTTCAATGAATCGGCGGTAGTAACCCGCCAATCCGAGAAAGCAACGGATGTCCTTGACTGACATTGGAGTCTTCCAATCCAAAGATGGATTGAATCTTGTCGGGAATGACAGCCACACCATTAGCGGATATCACATGACCAAGGAAGACAAGATTATCCAACCAGAACTCACACTTGGAGAACTTGGCATAGAGGCGGTGTTCTCGAAGTCGTGTCAGAACCAACCGAAGATGTTCGGCATGCTCTTCATCGGTTTTGGAATAAACGAGGATGTCATCGATGTAAATGACGACAAACTTGTCGAGATAATCCATGAAGATGGAGTTCATGAGCCTCATGAAAGTAGCTGGAGCATTGGTGAGACCAAAGGACATGACGGTATACTCATATGAGCCACATCGGGTAAAAATGCCGTCTTTGGGATATCCTCCTTTCTGATCTTGATCTGATGGTATCCTGACCTCAGATCCATCTTGGAGAATACCGTTGCACCAGCTAACTGATCTAACAGATCATTGATCCGGGGAATAGGATACTTGTTCTTAATTGTCACCGCATTCAACGACCTATAATCAGAAACCATACGAGGAACGGTAGAATCCCTCTTCTTGACGAAGAGTACCGGACAACCCCAAGGTGAACTGCTTGGCTGAATGAACTCCTTCGCTAGCAGCTGATCGATTTGCTCTTTCAACAGAGCCAACTCTTCCACCGGCATACGGTAGGGCTTCTTGGAAATCGGAGCAGTACCGGGAAGCAAATCTATGACAAACTCCACACTTCGATCAGGTGGCATGCCAGGCAATTCTTCCGGGAACACATCCGGGAAGTCACACACCACGTGTATTTCGTGTAGTTCAGGAGGGGATAAGCCTTCCATGAAGTAGAGGCTGATCTCCGGTGAGTTGGGAATGACTGAAGATGGAGGTCTTGATAGTGCAGACCAATACTCAACAATGTCGCCGGCCGAAGTGGTCACGGTGATGGTCTTGGCCGCACAGTCGAGATTAGCCCGGTATTTTACTAACCAGTCCATGCCCAATATGACATCAATACCGTTGGACTTCAAAGCTACCAACGCGAAAGGGAAGGACAGATACCCTATAGTAATAGAGACCTCAGGGTAACCCCATCGGTTTGCCATTTGGAGCCAGGCGTGGAGATCATCAAGGGACGGCTCAACTTCTCAAACGGTATGTGGTGGCAAATGCTATGGATATGAATGAATGCGATGCTCCAGAATCAAACAAAACTGTAGCAAGATTGTTGTTGATTCGTAGCTCACCCATGAGGACGCCGGGGTCCTCTTCAGCTTCATCAGCAGAGACGTGGTTCAGGCGACCACACACAATAGGGCCCGCTTTGCCAGCTGGAGTGGCGGGGGCTCGTGCAGGAGTTCTCGTGATAGGTGCCTTCTGGGGGCACTCCCTAGAGTAGTGGCCAGTCTGGCCATAGCTGTAGCAAGTGTTTCCAGGAGGGGCAGATAGCTGAGGACGATACCCACTCCCGCTCGCCCCAGGTGTCGAAATAGTGGGGCGCGGCGGTGGTGGCCTGTATCCCGCGGCCCTCGGCATGAATGGAGCACACGGCACAGCGCTGTAGGGAACGAAAACCCTGCGCTTCTTGCTCTGAGAACCGAGGAACTCAGGTGGTCCCCTTGGGCTGGCCTCTTGGAAGCCTCAAATTCCTTCCTTCCCTGCTCAAGAGTAAGAGCCTGGTTGAACAGCTCCTGGTAGTTCTGGAACTTGAAGGGCAGCAACTCATAGCGGAGCCTCGGCGCAAGCCCCTTGCGGAACAGCTCTTGCTTGTCGGCATCATTGGTCACGTCCGTGGGGCGTAACGAGAGAGATGGTTGAATTTGCACCCATAAGCTCGAAGATCCATATTACCCTGGTGCAGATCCAGGAACTCCCTCCTCTTCAGGTCCATTATTGGCTGAGGTATGTACTCCACACGAAAGGCGGTGCGGAAGTCCGCCCACATGAAAGCATGGCCTGGCGCGAATAACGCCACATGACTCTCCCACCAGCAGCCAGCCGCACCAGTCAGGAGGTAGGTGGCGAAGTTGACTTGCTCGGCCACTGGGACATGCAGCGCGCCGAACTGGCGCTCCAGAGCGCGAAGCCAGTCATCAGCGTCCAGTGGCTCCTTAGCATCAGCGAATGTAGGTGGCTGCGAGCGCAGGAACTCAGTGAGAGTGTTGCAGCCATTCCTCTGTGCATTCTGCTGCACCAACTGCTCAAGCAACCGCTCATTGCCCACGGTTCTCCTCAATGGCCATCAAGACCTGAGCCATCGAGGGCGGTGGCGGCAGATCATCCTCATCATCGTCGTGGTTACCGCGGCCTCCATGGCCTCCGCGGCCTCCTCGAGCCATTCTGGAGATTTGACAATGACACAGTTAGTATCTTTCTCCGAATGGTCGAACAATAGCATTAGCGTCTACTCAAGTACACAGACTAGGGACGATAATACATTGTGTAACAATTAACAAGGAGTCAACAAGATAGAACTTGGGTCAAAGATCAGCATCATGTGCTACTAGCGTGGGTTTCAAATAGTTAAGAAACCATGTGATTCAACACCACTCTAGTTGGCACAATCCGGGACCTTATGTTCAAGTCCTTGGGTTAAAACCCAAAGAAGGATCAAAAGATTAGACTCGGTAGGAACATCTGAGTTGATTTGGGATTTCAACGCAGCGGGAGCAACCAGACACATAACACTAAAGGTCGAACCCACCCACGTTATCCTAAAGTTTTGAAGTGATAGACGAGAAGTAAACTTTTAACTCAAATCGAGGTAAGATTGCTCCGAGATTAGAGTGTAACCAGTAAGGAGTAAAAAGAATCCTAAGATGGTTTTCACAACTCATTTTTAGGTTAAAATATTTTCACAAACACTAGACTCAACGTCGACCAGTAGAAGGGTTTCCTACAGGCAGTACTGCTCTGATACCAACTTGTAGCGCCCTGACCCGACTGCTATACAGTGATGCTGTGTGTCACCGGTTAGCGATACAACCGGAGGTTACGGGTTTACCAATCCCCGGCCAAAACCTTTGGCAGGCGTTGCTCGAATAATCGGCAACGCAACACCCCGATTGATGCCGTAACACAGGCACAACCCTCAATGCATAATAGAGAGATCAAGACTTGTGGAACAACTGGCACATCACAGACTCTACGACTCAAAGCATTATAGTTCAACTCTTATAATAGAGAAAGATAGCAAATATTACAACCAGGTCACAGACCCAACAGTACATCATGCGGAAGCGAAATAAGTTGTTCTAAACAACAAGATCCAAATTATGGCCTAAGAGGCCTATAGATAAACATTCCAGCGCCAGCTGTTCCGGGATGTCCCAAGCTGCCACCTGGGAACCCCAGACTACTCGTCGACGTCCACATAGAACCCACCTTCAGTGTCGGTGAAGTCCTCCACTGAAACCAAATAAACAATGTTGAGTTTGACGAACTCTGCAAGATTATTAGAGCTACTAGCTCGATGATTGGCTTTCAAAGGTTTTATGGGTATTTTGCATAAAGCTGGTTTTCTTTATAAAAGACATCTGGCATCGACTAATCAGAATATTTTAAAAAGGGGTAAGAAGTAAACTCTTTTCTTTTGATCATCTTCATCAGCAACCACCATCAATCACTTCACCTGTCTACAAAGGCACCTCCCCGAATCACCCTCGAGGAAGTCAACCTTGCATTCTTGGTAGTACCTTTAGTATTCAGGTTTTAATCATTCCTTTCAAGTTTTCTATGGTCTCTGAATCCGGCACCAAGTTGTCCATAACCGTGGACACGACTTTTCGAAAAGATTTACCCTGCAGGGGTGTACTACTTTACAAAGACATATACCCGAGGGTATACGACTTTACCCACCAGTACCGTCCGGCTCATTCCCTGATCCTTAGCTCTCTTCCGGGGAAAGCCGGCTGAGTAGGAGTGATTACAACCTTTACCTCGCTTGAGACTAACCCAGGATCATCAGTGGCGGTAGGGCAAGTGCCTCCACCCCCGCCCCGCGGCCACTTATTTTCCTAAACACCACCATCCTCATCTCAGTCTTAGCCACCATCTCCACGCACGTGCAAATGGAAGCCCGAACTAGAGGACCCTCGGCTAGCCCTCCACGAGTTAGTCGGTCGATAGGGGTTCCATATAGCCCACCGATGGAAGTACGCTCGGTCTTGGCTCGAAGGCGAGAACTCGCACTTAGGTGGCGAGAACGAGACAACCCAAAACATTCCCCGTGGCCTCTCATCCCGCCTTTTAGCAATTTATTATCCGTCACCACCATTTTCCATCACATCCGGCCATTTCGTCAACTGTTCCAACATTGAACATCCACCGGACATCGAAGCCTTTAAACTAAGCATGGCTAAGCATATACATATCATTTATACTTATCGCAGGCCAACACTTCGATCCTATGGATATTAGGACGGATACAGGTATTGGCAACAAATTTCTAATGCAACTAGTAGGATACTCTAATTCCCAGCAAAAGACATTTGGAACCGAATGCAATATTGTAGTGGGGAAAATAGTTGGGAAATATAGGAGGAGACATGCTCAGAGGGGGATTACGCTTGCCTTGTTCAGGGGGTTGATAATACGGTTCGTCAGGGTATTGCGGTGGCACCCCGACTGATTGATCTATCGATGCATAAAAACACCGGAAGGACAACAATCAATAATCACTCATGCATAACAATTGCAATGCTTAAACACATGATGGGATGAAATTTTAATGCACTGAAATTAACTAACAAGTTAAATAGGGTGCACGGAAATATTTCTATTAACTAAAACAATTAACCCCATAATTATCTTAGTGTTTCTCCCTAACTTCTAAAAAGTGCAGTACATTAAGTGTGCTCAAATATGCATGCAAATGATGTTATGGGTTAGTTCATATTATCCTGAGCATTTTGATGTATTAAACACATTTTTCTGATAAATCAATATTAAGTTATTGAATTTATAAAATCCATTTTAAATCTGCCCTTTTCCTAAAGTGCAAGAAAAAGTTAATCCTAGTATTTAGTTCATCATGGAAATGATGTTAGAATGTGAAGTTTATTCCACTGATCATTTTGATACCTTATTTGCAAATTTTGGATCAAAATTTAATAAGTTATGAATTTACACAATCATTTCCTTTTTCTGCCATTTTCCTTATTTTAAATAAACAACAACTAAATTAATTTAGTTGAACATGTAAATGATGCTAACATGTAAAGTTATTTCCCCTGAACATTTTGATATATTATTTGTAATTTTTGGAGCAATATTCAATTTGTTATGAATTTTTATAAGTTTTCTTTGAATATCTGCATTTCTTTAATAATTTCAGAAAAAATAACCGAATCGTTTCTCACCGCGCCAGTGGCTACCCACAGCCACTGAGCAGTGGGCCATCTGCCACGGTGGCAGCCATGCAGGCGCGCGCGGCCCACCGAGGTTTGACCGTGGCGTGGCCACGACCGGCGAGCGCGCACGGCGGTGACCGCGCCGGCGTCGAGCATCTAGTCGACGCTACGGCGTATGCGGTGGCGAGCTACTGAGCGCATGCGACGGGCGCGAACATGGCAAGCCTAACTACGGTGGCGCCGCTACTTATTTGTCACCGGAGACGCCGGAAACACGACGACTCGCGGCGGCCGGCGGCGGGCTACGTTGGAGCTACGGCTACGAGGCCTAAAGAAGACAATGGGCGTGCCCAGGATATCCGCGTGCTCCCCTCAATGCGTGGATGCTCGCAGCGGTGACGGAGGAGGCCGGAGTCGACGGCGAGCTTGCTCGGAGGTCCGGCGGCCGAAGTTGGAGAAGACGGCGTGGATCTCCGCAACGACGGTGCCCCGGTTCGATTCCATGCACGGAGAGGAGGAGGAAGACGAGGCGGAGGCGGTGGCGTGCTTGGATTTGCTCGGGGAGCTCTCAACGCCGGCGATGCGTGCGTCAACGGCGAGCTCGAGTTCGGCCATGGTGGGGAAAAAGGAGAGGAAGAGCTAGGGCAGAGGAGCGTGTCGAGCAGAGGAGCACGGGGGGCCTTCTTATCTCCTTCGCAGAGGAACGGAGAGGAGGGGGGGTCCGGGCGGCGCAAAGAAGGACGTCGTGGGGGGGGGGGGGGGGGGGGCTCCCTCGCTCGCCGGCATCGGCGCATCCGTGTCGTGCGGCAGGAGAGAGACGACCGATTTTTCTGAAACCCCCGGAATACTTTTCCTATTTACAACTAAGTCCTTTTTCTGTTTCTTTCTTTTCCTTTTAAGACCAGTAGCTCTTTGGGGATTTATTTGGGGCACTTAACTTATTTCAAAAATTATGAAAATATTTGGGCAGCCTCCCCATATCATGTAGAGGCTCCACAAAAATTGGCGTCTCAAAATAAAATGTCTTGAGCAAGATTTGTTCATAGGGTTTGATTATGGCAATTTTACTAATTCCAAATTTATAATCTTTAGAATTTTCAGAGCAAGTTCAAAATAATATTTCTGAACTCTTGGAACTTCCTTGACAATTATGGATTAGCATTTGTATCTGTGTTTGTCAAAAACAAACACATTTAAATTGCAGGGATTGAATTTAGTTGGTGCCCTTGTTTTCATTTGTTTTAATTTGTTTTCATCACTTTGTTCAACTTGAACATTAAAAACAAATAATGCTATGATGCATGAATGATATGCAAAAGTGAAAATTTGGTTCACATTTTAAGTTCACAAACTTGGGGCTGTTACAAAGTACTTGAAAACAATAAAGTTAGCGTAATCAGCATACCAAGGACTATCTCGCGAACTTACACTTATTGCAGCCAATTGTTCATTTGGAAAGCTATCATTAACAGGAATAGGATCATAAGGAATGCTTTCCAATCTAGACAAATTATCAGCAACAGGATTTTCAGCACCTTTTCTATCTATGATATGCAAATCAAATTCTTGCAAAAGAAGTACCCATCTAATAAGCCTTGGCTTAGCATCTTTCTTTTCCATAAGGTATCTAATTGCAGCATGATCAGTATGAATAGTGACTTTCGAATCAACTATGTAGGGTCGAAATTTGTCACAAGCAAAAACTACAGCTAGAAATTCTTTTTCAGTAGTGGCATAATTCTTTTGAGCAGAATCAAGAGTTTTACTAGCATAATGAATAACATTTAACTTTTTATCTACTCGCTGCCCAAGAACAGCGCCTACAGCATAATCACTAGCATCACACATAATTTCAAAAGGTAAATTCCAATCAGGTGGTTCAACTACAGGAGCGGTGATTAAAGCCTTTTTCAAAGTTTCAAAAGCTTCCTTACAATCATCATCAAAAACAAATGGTACATCTTTTTGAAGAAGATTAGTAAGAGGCTTGGAAATTTTAGAGAAATCTTTAATAAACCTCCTATAAAAACCAGCATGACCAAGAATACTACGAATACCTTTAACATCTTTGGGACAAGGCATCTTTTCAATTGCCTCCACTTTAGCTCGATCAACTTCAATACCTCTTTCAGAAATTTTATGTCCAAGAACAATTCCTTCATTAACCATAAAGTGGCATTTCTCCCAATTAAGAACAAGGCTAGTTTCTTCACATCTCTGCAAAACTTTGTCAAGGTTGTGCAAACAATTATCAAAGGAAGTTCCATAGACGGAGAAATCGTCCATGAAGACTTCCACAATTTCCTCACAAAAGCCATGAAAAATAGCAGACATGCATCTTTGAAAAGTAGCAGGAGCATTACATAAACCAAAAGGCATACGTCTATAAGCATAAGTTCCATAAGGACAAGTAAAAGTAGTTTTCTCTTGATCTTGCGCTCTCACAGCAATTTGAGAAAACCCAGAATACCCATCAAGGAAACAAAAGTGAGTTTTCTTGGACAACCTCTCAAGCATTTGATCAATAAAAGGCAAAGGATAATGATCTTTCTTAGTTACTTTGTTAACCTTTCTAAAATCAATGCACATCTATAACCAACTACTACTCTTTGAGGAATTAGTTCATCATTTTCATTAGGAACAACGGTAATTCCTCCTTTCTTAGGAACACAATGCACAGGACTTACCCATCTACTATCAGCAATAGGATAAATAATACCAGCTTCAAGAAGTTTTAATACCTCATTTCTTACCACTTCTTTCATCTTGGGTATTAAACGACGCTGATGCTCAACAACAGGCTTTGCATCAGGTTCCATGTTGATGGCGTGCTGACATATAGTAGGAGAAATTCCCTTCAGGTCATCAAGAGTATATCCCATAGCTCCGCGGTGTTTCTCAACACTCCCAATAACCTTTCCTCCTCTGTACCTGAAAGTTTAGAGCTGATAATAACAGGATATATTTTCTTATCATCAATATAAGCATATTTAAGATTATCAGGCAGAGGTTTCAAATCAAAAACAGGATCCTCCTTGGGTGGCATTGTGGTACCCAAATCTTCCACAGGTAAATTGTGTTTGAGCATAGGTTGACGAAGGAATACTTCATCAAGCTCATTCCTTTCTTCCCTGAAGTTCTCACTTTCATGATTCTCCATATGTTGCTGCAAAGCATTGTTAGGAGCAAGAACAATAGATGCAAGTTGAGCAATTTCAAAATCCTCACTAGGCAATTCAGTTTCATAAGGTGCTTTAGCAAATTTAGAGAAATTGAATTCATAAGATTCACCAGCAAATTTAGTAAAGATTTTCTCTTTCTTACAATCTATAACAGCACCACAAGTATTCAGAAAAGGTCTACCAAAAATAATAGGACAACTATCATTGGCAGCCGACCCAAGTACAAGAAAATCAGCAGGGTATTTAGTCTTACCACAAAGGACTTCGACATCTCTAATGATACCAATTGGAGAGATAGTTTCCCTATTAGCAAGCTGAATAACCACATCAATCTCTTCAAGTTTACAAGGAGCAATTTCGTGCATAATTTCCCTGTAAAGCTCATAAGGAATAGCACTAGAACTTGCACCAATATCACATAAACCATAATAGCAATGATCACCTATCCTAACAGAAAGCACAGGAACACTAGACTTCCTAGAACTTTTAGGATGTGAGACAATATTAGAAGCATCCTCACAAAAGATAATGTGTCTATCTTCTAAATTTTCAGTGACAAGATCTTTAACCAATGCTACAACAGGTTCAACAGTTATTTGCTCATCAGGTTTGGTAGTTTTCTTATTACTTTTACTAACAACACCAGTTATGATAGTATGTTCCTTAATCTTATTAGGAAAAGGAACTTTTTCAATATAAGGTTCTGGAATAATGCGATCAACAACATTAACCTCAACACCTTTAGATATATGAGAAACAGATTCATCTTTATATGGTTCATGATAATTTTTAAAACCCTCCTTCGGCAAACCGAAATAGGAAGCAAAGGCTTTATAAAAGTTTGCAACAATTTGAGAGTCAAGACCATAAGTAGTGCTAATTTTGCGATAATCATCAGTATCCATAAAATTTTTAACACACTCAAAGTCATAGTTTATACCTGACTCCCTACCTTTGTCATTCTCCCATCCTTCAGTGTTCTCCTGAATCCGATCAAGAAGGTCCCACTTAAACTCTTCTTTATTACGAGTGAACGATCCAGCACAAGTGGTATCCAATAGAGTTTTATCTTGAAAGGAGAGTCTTGCATAAAAGTTATCAATAACAACATTACCAGGAAGCTCATGAATGGGACATTTGAGCATTAATGCCTTCAATCTCCCCCACGCTTGAGCGATACTCTCTCCATCATAGGGCCAGAAGTTATATATGAGGTTCCGATCCTTATGAATCTCACTTGGAGGATAGAATTTGGAGTAAAAGAGAGGTACAATTTCCTCCCATCCAAGAGAATACCCATTCTTCAGCAGTTTATACCAATGTGCAGCTTTACCAGACAGTGATAGAGAGAATAATTTCTTCTTAACTTCTCCCATCGAGATACCTGCACACTTAAATAACTCGCACAATTCATGCAGAAATAACAAATGATCTCCAGGATGGACAGTTCCATCTCCTGCATAGCGGTTATTTGTGACACGTTCAACAATTTTCATAGGAATTTTGAACGGTATTACCTGCTCATCTGGCGCCTCCTCTACTACCTTAGCAGTGGTAGTTGTTTTCCCAAATAGGAATTCAAGAGAAGACCCCTCCATAATGAGATATAGCAGCAGGCAAAAATAAAAACAGCACGTACAATAAATGTTTCCCTTACCAATTCCACTTACCAATAGCGCTACACTCCCCGGCAACGGCGCCAGAAAATAGTCTTGATGACCCACAAGTATAGGGGGTGTATCGTAGTACTTTCGATAAATAAGAGTGTCGAACCCAACGAGGAGCAGAAGGTGTTGACAAGCGGTTTTGATGAAGGATTCACTGTAAATGCTCACAGACAAGTTTTTAGGAGTTTTTGATATGACAGATAAATAAAGTACAAGTAAATAAAATGCAGTAATAATAGTTGCAGCGAGTGGCCCAATCCTTTCTACAGCAAAGGACAAGCCGGTTGTTGTACTTATAATGACCAAACGTTCTTGAGGACACACGGGAATATTGTCAAGTGCTTTCGCTTCATATAGTTGATTAATCTTCATTGTTTTGATAAGTGTTGTGTGGGTGAACCTATGCTAATGCACCGCCCTTCCTAGGACTAATACATACTTGTGATTATACCCCTTGCAAGCATCCGCAAATACAAGAAAGTAATTAAGATAAACTAACCACAGCCTTAAACTTTGAGATCCTGCTATCCCTCATGCATCGATATACCAACGGGTGTTCAGGTTTCTGTCACTCCGGCAACCCCACAATTGGCAAACGAATACACAATGCATTCCCCTAGGCCCATAAAGGTGAAGTATCATGTAGTCGACGTTCACATGACACCACTAGAAGAATAACACCACAACTTAAGCATCAAACCATTAAATATTACTCAACATAGTTCACTACTAACATCAAGACTTCTCCCATGTCCTCAAGAACTAAACGAACTACTCACAAGACATCATACGGAACATGATCAGAGGTGATATGATGATGAATAACAATCTGAACATAAACCTTATCCAATGGTTTCACCCAATAGCATCAATAACAAGAGTAATCAACACCGGGAGAGTTTCCCCTATGAAATAGACAAGATTCAGCCCTAGATGTTACAGCGGAGACGGGTGCAGCGGCGGTGATGGGTGTTGGCGGTGGAGATGATGATGATGATCCCGATGAAGTCCAGCTCGATGACGGTGATGATGGCGACGATTTCCCCCTCCGGGAGGGAATTTCCCCCGGCAGATTTCTTCCTGCAGGGGAGCTTTTCGCTCTCTGGTGTTTTCCGCCTCGTGGAGGCGGCGGAATATTTCGATGGCCGTCCCTGTGTGTTAGGGTTCCGAGGGGGTCAAGTACGCGAAGGGGGACGGCTGAGGTGGGCCAGGGCCCCCAAACCACCGGCGGCGCGGGGGGGCCCCCGCGCCACCTGGTGAGGAGGGCCCATGGCCCTCTCAGCCTCCCCTTTTGGCCTCCTCCTCATCTGGTAAAATAGGACTTCCATATGTCTCCTTCGATTTATTGATCTTCAGAAATAGTGCATCTCGACGGTGCTTTTTCCAGCAGAATCCTGACTCCGGTGTCCAATTCTCCATTATTCATCAAACATGCAAAATAGGTAAAATAACATAAGTAACACTTCTAAATATGAAATATATCGATGAATAGCAGTAAATTATGATATAAAATAGTGATGCAAAATGGACGTATCAAGGATCACATGTGTTCACGGCGTGTTAATGCTTTGCTCCGGTACTCTATTAAAATGAGTACCTTAATTACCAGTAGATTCCCTTGAGGCCCGGCTGCCACCGGCTGGTAGGACAGAAGATGTTGTGCAAGTTTCTCATTGCGAGCATGTACGACTATATTCGGAACACATGCCTATGGTTACTTAGTACTTGGATGCTTTATCATTATTATCTGCAATGCCTATATCTTGATTATTATATGAACTATCTTATCCCTGTAGCACATGTTCATCCATCCCTATGCCTACAGTGTTTTAATCCTATTGTTTACCGCAATCACTACTGCTGTCATCATTTTACCGCTGTCGTTATTTCACTACTGCTGCTATCATAAACTGTTGCCACTGATAATCTGTGTCGAGTAAGACTGTTCGCAGGTGCAGTTGAATTGACAACTCCGCTGTTAAGGCTCACAAGTATTCTTTGACTCCCCTTATGTCGAATCAATAAATTGGGTTTTACTTCCCTCGAAGACTGTTGCGATCCCCTATACTTGTGGGTCATCAACCATCACCACGTCCTACTCCTTTATTGCGTCGTCCTCCTCATCCTCATCGAAAGGGGAAGGAGATGGGCGTAGCGGCGCGGTGCACTATGTGCGCTTGACAATGGTCATGGTGGCCAGGTTGTGGCGAGGTGGCCAACTGTGAAGGCATGAGATTTGGCACATTGGCCTACCTTTATAGGCAAAGCTTGGTGGCATGGGAACCGAAGGGTGGGCAGTGAGTCGACGCATTAGATTGAATGTTGTCACGTGTGGGTGAGCTGTATCTCCACCGCGTCAGAAATTGCGGCACCAGTCGGCGAACCTAGGGTGTGTTTGGTTCAAGAACCGAATAGAATGGAATGTCATGATTACATTCTCAGAGAACAGGTTGGTTCCATTCCCGTGTTCGATGAGGAATTAGGTGGCATGGAACGGTTTTCTCCCAGTGTTCGGTTGGAGTGATAAAGTGGAATCGGTTTGGCTTGGCTCACCTTTGGGTGAGATTACCTGTCGGGATTCAGCAGCAGCAGCAACTCGGCCGTCGGCGCTGGCCGCTGGGTGAGTGGCGGCGGGGTGAGCGACGCATCTCGGAAGATCTTCAGGGACCGGTAGCGGAGAGCTCAGCCAACATGGGGTGGGCGGCCTGCGGCGCCGCGATTAGCGAAAGTGGAGTGAGCAGCCGACGGCGGCGAGGTCAGCTACGGTGGGTTGAGCAGCGGCAGCGGCGACAACTCCTGGATTAAGTGATGCGCCGGCAATGGAGAGGTCAGCCAAGGGCGGGCGGCGACGAGTGGGCCAACCAAGGTGGCGTGAGTGGCGGCGGCCGGCGGCGGGAGGGGGCAGCCAAGGTGGCGTGAGTGGCGGCGGCTCCCGCGTGAGCGGCGGCCGGCAGCGGCGGGGCCAACCAAGGTTGCATGAGTGGCGGTGAGATGAGAGAGCAACTCTCTTTTTTTAAAGCGTTAAAGACCAAGGTCCATGTGATTCCACCGATTTGGAGGAATCGTTGGTTTCAGCATATTAGGGGTATATTCGTTTTTGGGGAATCAACAGGTTCCGGTTCTTCCTCAAACCGAACACAGGAATATCAACTAGGTGTAGAATGGACCCATTACATTCTACCTTATTCCTCAACCGAACACACCCTAGAAGTTGGTGAGCATCACCATTTAAAACTGACATCTGTGGATGACAATATGGTCCCGCTTGTCTGAGTTTATATATATGGTGGATGTGTACGACACGTTACGAGCGGTCCCAGAAGTTGGGGTGCACAAAGGGGGTGTGAGATAGATTTTCGTACCGTCTGAAATGATGAGGGTCTCCACTAGGGATGTCCCAACCCAACTAGATGGATGGGGAGGGGTGAAGATGCACTAACTTCATCACAACGACATTTCTTTGAACTCGGCGAGGAACGGGTGACAAGGTATATACACTGAAACCAAAACGATTTGTTACAAGAACATATGGTGCCATGGTGAAATCTGGGCCGTCTATTTCGCCTGGTTGACGGACCAGATTTGCCTAGATTTGTCCATTTTTGTCCGCCTGATGAACAAAACGGACGGCCTAGGTTTAGGGTTTAGTGTCCTTTTCGAACTCAAAAACATTGGTGGAAACGTATGTGCTTACTAGTGAATCAAAACACCAGATCATGAGGGGAAGATACATTGAGGAGTTTTTTCTTATACTTCTAAAAATAAAAATAGAACACGGTCTTGTAAAACACGACTCTATGGGTCCTCGTCTCACGGAACCCTCGACCTCGAGGCCTTAGCCTCCGTCAGATCGTCGATCAGGCGGTGCAAATCCTGCCACGACGACCCGTTCTCGCTGGTCGCGGCGCGCGCGCTCTCCGCCAGCTCCTGTGCCCTGGCCCTCATCGCCTCCCGCCGCTCTCCGCCCTCCATGAACTCGGCCACCGCCCGACCGATCGCCTCCGCCGGCACAATGTCCGCGTCCTCCGCCCTCACGCTGCGCTTGCCGCCGTCCCACACGCGCGCGCCGAACGCCGCCACCTCGGTGACCAGCCGCTCGTTGATGAACTGCTCGAACACCAGCGGCCACGTCAGCACAGGCACGCCGGCCGACGCGGCCTCCAGCACCGAGTTCCACCCGCAGTGCGTCACGAACGCGCCCACCGACGGGTGCGCCAGCACGGCCAGCTGCGGAGCCCACCCGCGCACGACCATGCCGCGGCCGGCGACGCGCTGTTCCCACCCTTCCGGTGCTTCGAGGTCGCCGGAGCGAATCACCCACAGGAACGTCTGGTTCGATGCCTCCAGCCCCAATGCGAGCTCGCGAACCTGGCGAGGCGAAAAGCTGGCCCAGTTTCCGAAGCAGACGAACACCACCGACCGGCTCGGCTTGGTGGACAGCCACCGCAGGCAGTCCACGTCGCCGTCACCGCCGCGGTGCACGGCTGAGTGGGACGGCTCGCCGACGGGACCGACGAAGTAGGCGCGGCGCGCGTCGACGCGGCTGAACTCCTCGCAGTAGGGCCTCTCCAGGTTGACGAAGGTGTTGACGATGACCCGAAGCCGGCGAGCTGGCCCGCTTTGATCCGATCCCACGACATTGCGAGGTGGTCTTCCTGGACGAGGAACTCCGGGAGCTCCGACGCCGGGATGGCGATCTTTCCCCCCGGGCATCCCCGGCACGTTCACCGCCGGACCCGCGGCGCCGCCGGCACGAACGATGTCGGCGCGGAGGGTGGAGAGTTTGTTCATGGCGAGCTGCGGGAAGACGCCGACGGGGTGGAAGGTGAGGCGCGGGACGCCGATCTCGGCGGCGACGTCCGTGGCCCGCCAGAAGGGCGCGTCGGCGACGATGGCGTCGGGGCGGTGCTCCCGGAGCAGGATCTCGTGGATCGGCTGCGCCAGGTCCACGGCGTGGTGCACGCGCCAGGCGTCGTGCGCGGGCGCGTCGCCGAGGCACTCCACGCCGGCCGCCAACCCGATGCCCGGGAACGGGTAGAGGAGCAGGCGCACCCCGGCGCGCGTGGCCGTTGTGGCGATGAGCGCCGCGTTGGCCGGCGTGACCACCATGGGGCCTCCACCTCCGCAGGCGGGCGCGCGGCCACCATGCGGCACGCCAGGTCGGTCATCGGGATGAGGTGCCCCCGCGCGAAGAAGGGCAGGAAGAACACCCGCAGCGGCAGCGGCCCGTCGCCGGCGCCCACGCCCGCCATGGAGGTCAGAGTAGACTCGGCCACTGCTCTGTGCGGACGAGGTATCACCACCGAGTTTGGGGCGCTACGGCTTTACACGGAAAACTGACGGATCACGGATGCATGCATGCATGCGTATCTCCCGCCGCGACATGGACGCATCGTTGGATCATTGGATGGTTGAAATGTGCATTCCCTGAAAACAAAATGTGCAGCGCCCGTGCATGGATCGACCTGGACATTCGGATGCCATGCGTGTTCAGTGCGTGTTGTTCTGTTCCTCTTCGCTTCTGCCCAGAATTGGCCATATACTTCATTGATTTGAACTAGTTTATCCAAATTAATCATCGCACCACTGCTATACAAATAATCATATGTTAAAAAACAGTTTATGTTCGTAAACACCTCTATAACTCTAAATCACCTTGCATTATGGACCAAACGTTCTTGAGATGCTACCAACCAAAGTGTTTGGTGCAGCACTGAACATTTCGCAGAACGCCCTTCAAGTGAAAATACTTGTAATAAAACCTAAGAGTACAGTTATTTGTAGACCGAGGAGAGGGAGTACAAAATGCAGATAACCAATGCAATTCAACTATATACAATAGAATACAGCCACAGAATTATAGATAACCAAACTTTACAGATGACAAAAGAGTCACAGAGGTTGATTGCTAGACAAACTACCTGAACATATGCACAGCACGAGGGAATGAAAAGAAAACATCACCCGGTAACTTCACAGGTACTACACGCCACTCTGCAGGCAACTCGAGCATTTGTGGCGTCAGAGAACAGGAGCTCATATACCCTGGTCCGCAGACCTTCTCTTTCCTGTGTTTGCGGCCTCAGGCGATACGGAACAGCCAGAACGTTGATGTGTTGCCATGCCCGCAGGGAGACGACAACCGACCCACAAGAGCTTCATGATGTCGAGCATAGCAATTGTCACCACATAAATCACGACCTCGCGTCAATAGACACTGCCAGGAGCTGCAAAAGCTCTAACCGGCGTTCCATGCCTCGGATGTAGTGGCCCAGCAGCATACACCTGAACAATCATTGCAAGTGAGGTCAGCCTCCATCTATACATAGGCAACACAGAGAAATAAGAAATCTACTGATCCATTCGTATTACCAGAATAGGAGACGCGCAAGATGATCCCGAGGAATAGATATGAGGGTTGAAATGGGAGGGACACATCCTCCACAAGTTCAGCACGGTCATCATCCCCGTTTCCATAATTTAGGTTTCCACCAGCCATGTTCTCCGATGGCGGAGGGGGCTTTGCATGCATCTTGGGAGAGAGAGTTGCTAGGAGACCATGTACCACAGAATGAATAGCTTCTTGCACACCGGGGCAGGAAGGTTCTGAGAGTCCGATAACCTGTAAAAGCAGTTTGTAGCTTAAATCAGAGACTGTTCACCTAAGTTCCCACGAAGCATCTACTAGATATGTAGAAACAAGAGGAAACATATTACTGCTAGATGAATAGGTCGGAGACAGAACAAACCGTGTCAGGGGATAATGATCTCAAGTAGTTCAGTAACTCATTTTTGTCTTCTCCAGTAAACTCTTGCATTTGCAGGGACGAATTTCTCCTCTTGAGTTCAAGTAGCTCCTGAAGGATTGAAAATAGCATAAGCACCAAATGAAAGTTTCTAGCAAGTCATGTAAAAAAAGTTTCCAGCTAGTGGTGAACAAGTAGATTAAGTCGAGAGATTAAAGAGCGGAAATGGAACTAATTTCTAGTTAAAGAAAGTAGGATGACTTTGGATATTACATAAACTAGTGTATCTCGCACCAGGTAAACATTCTCGACAAGTAGGTAACTTTAAAATAAAAATGTCCCATGGCTATGAGTATAGTAGGCCCGTGAAGTTTGATAGCTAACACGTAGGAAAACCGAACAACCAGCTAGCAATGAGAACTTGAGAAGTCTATTATACTACCTCTGTTTTACTATACCTATTATCAGCCCACCAAATGCAGACCAAGGAAGCACTAATGCTGACAGAAGTGTTCCTATTGCATAACATAATATAACCATTTAGCCATTCCAAACCCAAATTAATTTGGGTATAGAGTGGAATCAACACAATAACTACACTCTTGAGTTCCCTAGTGGAAAGGCATTTTGGAACAGAGTATCCCAAGACCAAGGACAAATAGAGTGAAAAGGATGGAGTAACTACCATCTGGGATGAGATAGATGTTACCTTTTCCATGGAATCCAAGCGAGACTGCAATTGGACAATATGTTCTTTTGCTTGAGCGTTTAAGTTCTCTAGTCCACCCATCTTTTCCAGGAATAATTTGTCATCCCTATTTTCTGATTCATTGGTCAGTTCACCATCTTCTGACAATCTCAAATCAGCCATATGTCCTCCCATATCAAGGCCACCGTGAGTATGTTCAGTGTTGTATCTTTCCTTGCATTCGAATTCATCATCAGACAACTCTAGGGTTCTTTCAAGAGAGAGCCTGTATTCAGCATTACACAGAGTGTACCTGAAACAGAATAAAGTAAACTTTGAGCAATAATCATCCCCGGTACACTCCAGCATGCTTATCATATCCATGAGTAGGCGATGCTAACAAATACACATATAAGCAGGCTACAAAAACAAGGAGGCTGGAGCTGGTCATATTCTGTAATAGTGAAAGTAAGTGACCAAAACAAAGTGTTCAATATCACTAGAACAAGCACCTAATGGTGTTTGTTATCATTAACATAACAAAAAATATCATTTTATCACATGAAAGGAAGTTGATTGCTATACAGATTAATGTTTCAGGCTGAAATTGGAAGAAGCAAGTTTGGTAACAAGCTATTTCACCTGCGGTTTTCAGAATTATGAAAAAACTGCAGCCCTTTGGTATCAACTGGAAGGGGATGGAAGACATCAAGCAACAGTTGCAAATAGACAACACAAAACTTGTACCAACAATAAAAGCATGTGGGCGGAGAAAATACGCAAGAAGATTCAGATTTAATATTCCACACTTCGCAGCCTCAAAACATGCTGTGACATGTCACATATTTGAACCATGAGCCGAAATGCAGCAAACTGCCCTAACAGCTGTGCAACTTACAATGACCAGTGACACTGAATATCAACGCTACAGCAGCGACCAGCCTACCACTAATGGTATGCTTCTCCAGTCCACCTCACATAAATACATAATCAGTTGACCTACATACCACATCAAGTCATGTCCTACTTGTATATGCACACAATTGCAAAATGTGATCATGCCAAAATGTGACTTCTTTGACCAACCAGATCAAATTCAACTGTAAGAAGTTTGGTCGCAATCTGTTTCACCTACGGTTTTCAGAATTATTAAAGAAAATGCAGCCGGTTACAACTGAAAGGGTGAGAAAGACATCGATCAACATTTGAACATTATAAATAGCAAATATCTAAGTAGAAAAGACAAAACTTGTACCAACAGTAAAAGCATGTTTGGAGGAGAGAATATGCAAGAAGATTCAGATTTAATAGGCCGCACTTTGCAGACTCAAAACATGCTGTGACATGTCACATACATGAACTATGAACCGAAGTGCAGCAACCTGCCCTAACAACTGTGCAAATTATAGTGACTGGTGGCACTGAATATCAGCGCTACAGCAGGCTATCAGCCTACCACTAATGGCATGCTTCTCCAGTCCACCTCACATAATCAGATGATCTACATACCACATCAACTCATTTCCTACTTGAATATGCACACATTTGCCAAAGGTGATCATGACAAAATGTGACTTCTTTAGACCAACCAGATCAAATTCAACTATAAAAAGGTATGATTCAGAAGAAAAGTGTATATGTACACAATTGCAAAAGGTGAACATGCCAAAATGTGACTTCTTTTGACCAGATCAAATTCAACTGTAAAAATGGTATGATTCGGGAGAAAAGCAGCATACCCTGTCATTATCGAAGATATCACAAGCTTGAAGACGGGATCCCAGAGGGCCTCCACGACAACACTGAATTGACCTGACGGAAGCAGACCGAGCATGCCCGAAACGGTCCTCTTCATCGCATCCATGGTTTCAGGAGGGACATCCCTTTGGACTACACTTAGATCTAGAGGCTCTACATCTTTTATCAAGTTCCAAAGCGAGGATTTCTGCAGACAATACAGGCGCGTCATGATAATGAACAGTAACAGCAGAGAAACTCGATGGGATTAAAAGATGACAGTTCCTATCTAGATATGTGAGACAGTGGAAGAACACAAGAATCTATTCTTCGTCGGTGAAAGCTAAACGACTCTTCCTCCCACTTGTCTGGAGACATCTCAATCTACTACACAGATAATCAATCGAAATTCTCGTAATTCCAGATGTCAATCCACATGATTTTGGTCAAGTTATGTTGAATACAGAATTACTAACAACGTTCCAGTAATACAGAATTACTAGAAGGGACGAATAAACACACGGTCGCTCGACGGAGGAGCATCGGCGGTCACCTCGGGGAATCCGTGGAGATGCCTCCCGCGCGCGTGGAGCTCGTCGGGCGACGCCGCCGAGGAGGCCGCCGCGAGGACCACCCCGAGCCTCCTGCGCCGGACGCCGCCCGCCGCCACGGAGGCCGGCGGGTGGACCCCACGGAGCCGCCTCCCGGGCATGGACACGGAGGCCCCGTGCAGCGGCGGCGCGCGGATGCCGGCGGAGATCGGCATGCCGTCGCCGGCGGCGGAGTGTCTCGCGAACGAGGTTTGGTGCGCGCTTGGTTGGTGGTGGTGGTGGCGCCTAGCTGGACCCAGGATAAGGGCCACACTGGTGGGTGTGGCTGACGCGTGGGCCCGGCCGGGCGGGACTCGTGGACACGGTCTGGCCTTCCCCACGTTGGGCCTCGCGTGGACCGTCGCGTCACCTTCGCCGAAGTGTGCGTGTCGTTTACCGTGTACCCCGCCGCGCCACATGGGTGCACACGCCATTTACTCGTTTTCTTTTCTTGTAGCCCTCGGAAAGTATTTTTTTTCGAGGAGGCGAGGAGGATTATACGTTGGACGTAGACATGTTGTATAACCATACACTAATCATCCAACCTAAAGTTTGTAAAAAAAATCATCTAACCTGCTTCCTTCATTTCAAATTAGATAAATTTAATTTATCCACATGTGAATGATTCAAATGTGAACGAATGGAAGAGTGAATATGATTTACTAGTTTTCACTTCTGAGTGACTCATTAAATACTAAATTAACACTCCACGAGTACCTTTTTTTTTTTGAAGAAAGGAAAGCCCCACCCTCTGCACCGATGTAGTGGGCGCGCTGCAATGCTGCTGTCTTTTCTTGTAATCCAAATTCTCTCTTCTATAAAATTAAGGATTACATACACTTGGAGAAAAAAAATCTGCATCGATCCATGCATGCAACATTTTGTTACTTTCGAAGTACTTCGTGCCAAAACATGTGACTCTCACTTTTCATCTATTATGTTTTACGACTAATTTGGTTGTTATAAATTACACCTTTGGAAAATTTTATTCTTGACACTATTTCAGTCGATCTGGTTGTTTGTCGGTATGAAAGATCATGTGCATCTCGATCATCTGCCTTGCACTTATAGAGCTGGATTTAACATGCATTCTATAAGAACCAAGTCTTGATTGGCTATTGCGATTGTGCGCATCATCCATGCAGAATTCGGGGATTAACCGCCTTTTCGGAGAAGTCTTAATTGGATGTGAAAACACAAAATTCATGTGCTGAAATCAACACACATATTGCGTTGTTCACTGATTATTTAGTGAGTTTCATAGAGAGAAGCACGTCCCTGTATATTAGTGCGTGCGCTCGTGCAAATGTGTGCTTTCAGTTGTGAAAAGAGAGAAATGCACATTAATTACATGTCCACAATTTCTTTATCTGACTGGCATGCATGCACGGAACCGTAGAAATGCACATGGTACAGGGTATGAGCGAGTGAGTTCCGTAAGCAATGCTCTTAACACGTAATTTTCGTGAAGGGAAACATCAGCACAAACTCGTGAAAATGTGATGTGAAACAAGTTAGGGAGTAGGGATTAAGTATAATCGTAAGCTCATCTGTTGGTTGCTTTAGCATGCTAGAGCTTTATGAGCCGTGATGGTCAGTTCATCGCTGGGTCAAACGTGTAGGGAGGTGGCAGATGGTTGTTGGCATAGGCGGCATGCTGGTTTGGTTTTGTCAACAATACATCAGTGATTGTCAATGCCCAGATACACTGTACTTGCACAGAAAAAAAAGTCAACTGATTAGCAAGTGCTAACCACCGAAGCAGGTGTGACCTGTCGCCTTTTTTATGCGTATATCTTTATAGGACGATTTATCAGCAAGGTTCTTGACCAGTCATCAGATTGACAAAAATCACCAAAATAAAATAAATACGAAAGATAATCTGTGCTGGTTGGCATAATCATTATTTCAAAACCAATCATATGTTTTAGGCGATTAGTGGTGGCTTAAACCAATTATTTATCTGTAATCGCTGGTGGCGAGGAACATGTTTTAGCTTTGTTCATCTGAAAGCTCCTCCACTCCACATTTTTTTTGGCACGTACGGGTACAAATGGATCATCTTGATAACAGAAGAATTAGATGATATTGAGAAAGCTAGGTTGAATTTTATCTATGCAGAAATGTATTACCTCTGGCTTAGAGAGGAAATTAAGGCCAGACAAAGATCTAGAGATAAAGATATTAAAGAAGGGGATAGAAATACCTCATACTTTCACTCTGTTGTGAAAGGACACAGATGTCGCCTAGAGGGGGGGGGGGGGTGAATAGGCGATTTAAAATTCTTTATGGTTTAGGCTTGAATAAATGCGGAATAAAACTAGTGTTTAATTTATCAAGCACGAAACCTAAATAAGCTAGGTTTACCTATGTGCACCAACAACTTGTGCTAAACAATATAAGCAAATATGTGATAGCAAGATATATTATTTCAAGCTCGATAGCTATCACAAAGTAAATAGCATAAGTAAGAAGCTCGAGTATAGAAATACCGAGGCACTTGGAGACGATGATTTATCCCGAAGTTCACTTCCCAATGGAAGCTACGTCTCCGTTGGAGCGGTGCGGAGTCATAAAGTGATCCCCGAATAGCTGTCAAATGGCACACCGTAATCTCTTTCGTGCCTCCACCAATGCGGAGTGCCACGAACCACTATGAGACACTCAAGGGTGGTCACCGAACCCGTACAAGGATGAGGCACACTCCACAACTTAATTGGAGGCTCTCACCGAATTCCCGCGGCTCCCAAAGCCACAAGAATCACAAGGTTGGGGCGCGTCTCCACAACTTAATTGGAGGCTCCGAACAATCCCGCGAGCCACCAAAACTCCGAGATCAACTAGGACCGTTTAGGGCACTCCAAGTACCCAAGAGGACAAGCTCTAGGGCACCCCAAGTACCCAAGAGTAACAAACTTCTCAACTTCGATTTCCACGTATCACCGTGAAGAACTCAAACCAATGCAACCGATGCAATGGGAAAGAACACAAGAAGTGCTCAAAATCCTTCACTCTCAAATCCCACCAAAAGCAACTAATACTTGTGGGGGGAGAAAAGAGGAAGAACAAGGAAGAACTCAACAAATGGAACTCCAAGATCTAGATCCAAAGGCTTCCCCTCACTTAGAGGAGAGATGGATTGGTGGAACAATAGATCTAGATCTTCTCTTTCCCTCCAAAGATCAACGAGTTTGGGTGGAGGATTGTGATCTAGTAGTTTTGAGCTTGCAACAATGGAGGAGAGAGAAAACAAATCGGGTTGGGCAGAGCTGGCTGGCTGGAGGTAGGTGGAGGGGTATTTATACCCCTCCCAGAAAAAGAGCCGTTGCAGCCAGTTTAACACCGGAGACTCCGGCCCAAGTGACCAGAGACTCCGGCCTGGGGCGGATACTCCGGCCCCCACCAGGGGGTGAACCACTTCAGCCACGGAGCAGCTCGGGCAAAGATTCCGGCCACAGGGGCCGGAAACTCCGGACCAGGGGCGGAGACTCCGGCCTAGGCCAGGAGCTGAACCTCCAAAAACACTCTCCGAGAAAAAGCTCTGAGTTCGGAGACTCCGGTCCTAGGCACCGGAGACTCCG
The DNA here is from genome assembly GCA_947311845.1 of Poa pratensis. Classification (NCBI taxonomy): domain Eukaryota; kingdom Viridiplantae; phylum Streptophyta; class Magnoliopsida; order Poales; family Poaceae; genus Poa; species Poa pratensis. The sequence continues at coordinate 12,553,471 of CAMZMU010000041.1, forward strand.
GCCTGGAAAACAGTAAAACTGCAAACTCAATAACTTTTGCGAGAAAACTCCAAATGAGATGAAACCAACTTTGTTGTAAAGATAACGAATATTAAGAACCATAAAAGAGTTAAGTTGACACACATATGAAGGTGTGGAACTTTCCTCACGGATAAACCGATAATATTTCCGACATGAAAACGCAACAAGTTTTCAAACCAAAATCCGTTTTCAAAGAACTTGGTCTTGTCATGAAGATCATGACAAGCACCAAAACCCAACTAGGAGAAAAACCAAATAAGAACCAAAAAAGATGATGATGCCAAGTATGCAAAGGTTTGAGCTCTCTCCAACTGATACGCTTAAGCTTTAGTCGAGAGCCCCTCTTGATAGTACGGTATCTATCCTATAACCCGGTCTCCCGACTAACAACATGAGACCGGTAAAATAGAAACCCTATCAAGATCATACCTTTGCCTTGCGCATTCCACTTGACTAGATGATGACGATCTTGATCTTCTCAAGTGGACCACCTTTCTTGATTGCGCTTCGCTTGGTGAAGATCCACATATTTCTCCCCCATACTCCACTATGGGAGAGCCTCTCATCGGCACATCTTCACTTGACCATTATCTCCAAATGGGTGGCAAGCTTCAAACATATAATATCTTCGAGATACTTCTCTTGAACTTGCACAACTCAAGCTTGATGACGATCACCACTTGACGTCATCCTTCATGGGCTATATGAAATCTTCATTTGATGCTAGCCCATAGAAAGATACCTAACCGTACATATAAATGCCACACACATATCATGGGTTAGTTCACAAAGCTATATGGACAATTGCTTACCATACCAAGAGATACATGATCCCACTTGGTACATCTTTTAGCTTTGTGAGTTGATCAATATCTTGATCAACCTTGTATCTTTTCTTCTCTTTTCAATAGACGATGTCTTGAAGAAAACCATGAATGATCACTAATCCTTTTCTTCAAGACATACTTGCAATATGCTCAACTCACATATGACCAAACATCGGATAACTCCTCGAATAACAACTTGGTCATCACATACTCTTCTTCTTGATCATATCAAGTATATATCCATACACCTCGATGATCTTGATGCCAAATACTTCATTATATCAATATATTCAAGGCATCAACCTTGAATCCAACATATGGAGTTCAAGCATGGTCTATGGACAAACACTACAAGTATAACTCAATGCAACCATTAGTCCATAGGGATTGTCATTAATTACCAAAACCACACATGGGGACGCCATGCCCTTTCAATCTCCCCCATTTTGGTAATTGATGACAATCTCTTTTACAAAGGTTTATATAATGAATTAAGCAACCATGCAAATCAACAAGCATGGATGCATGAGCATGAAAGGTAAATGCTTATGAACAAAACAAAAGCATAACACCAAATTCCCTTAAACCCTATAAAACTTCTCCCCCATTGGCATCCATTTCCAAAATGGGCGAAAAAATCTTAGAAGGTCAATATAGTATGAGCTCCCCCATAACGTGTGCATTTCTCAAAATATGAGTGAAATCAAATACACATATCCAATGACGAATAGTTGGAGAGAGCACAAACTATATTGAGGATCCAAAGATTGCAACAGAACGATATGGAAAACTTTTTACAATTCTCCAAATAAAAAGTAAGCAATCAAAAAGATCCAACTAACCAAATAAACACAAGATATTATGGTTCGAGCAAAAGAGTGTTTTAAAGGAAGTAGAGGAGCTCCCCAATATTTGTACACAATTTAGAATTATTGTATTTGAATACAAGGTGTACAAACATGGAATCCTCACTCCTCCGGTATCCTCTAAAACACAAAACCAAATGAATTCACAAGATAAAATAGGATATGCACTCATAAATCAAATTCTTTTCGGAGTCACGCCAAAGAATCAAAAGCGGAGTAAAAGAGGTGACACCGAAGAATTAGGATATCGAGTAAAGATGTAATTTCCCTCATGTATATAAGTTTCTAAGTGTACAGCAATCATGAGATATATATATCCACAAAGAAACATGTACACATAAAAGTAGTTACTAAGGAAAAGAAACACGATATCCAAAGGGAAGTCATAACATATACACATATGATGTTTGTTTAGGATCATAGCCCATAGCTCAATATTCTCATATTGTATAATAATGAACTTCAAATTCAACCACAACAAATGCATCACAAATATCACTAAGAGAAAAGAGATAGATGGGACGCATTGATAAAGCAACAAGTATCATAAGAATCGAATAGGATTTGCAAATTCATCAATAAAGTCTCTCTAAAATTTTGCAAGAACCACAATAAAGGTATAAATAAGTTTCATGCCATGATGCAACCTACACAAGGTTGGATGCTAGAAAAGTATGCATGAGGGTGAATACTTGTTACCGAGATGACATTGGGTTGATGTAGTAGATAAAATTTCATCAACCATCCTCGCTTGACTCCAATAAGCATGTAGTGAGGTACCTTCATTATAAATGAGACAAGCATCCAATGCATCTCCATGTACCTAAAACATATTCAAGTAAAATTGTTCCCAAACTAATTGGGTCCAAGTAGTTAGTCAAACTACAATACATAGAAGGAACTCCTCAAAAAATATGTGCATATAGATATGAAATTGGATTTCATGCACATCTTAACAAATTTAGGATTTCGAGGAGTTTCACCTATATATTGGCACAAAGAAAGAAAGCATGCCATAAAATAAACATGTAGTACATATGCATGCCTATTAACTTTAATAACCAAAATGAGATACAATTTGGACAAATATCAAGAAATCAAAGATGGTCCAAATTATATCAAAGATCCAAATCAAAAATTGATTTAGAGAAGCCAATTGAAACTAAAACCAAACCAACACATGATTGAAAAGATATCAATTGGACAAAGATATCAAAATGAAAATAAGATACCAATTGAGAGAGAGATGTTAATCAACGAATGATATAACCCACTCCCAAAGAGATGCCAATTGGGACAAACTCTCAAAAAGAAAGAGTGGGGTTCCAACAAATAAACCACACCCTCTACACTTTTCATGATGGCACAAAGTACCAAGCCGAAAAGGTTTGTCTTACATGAGACATGTCATCGGGATCAAAGACCAAAGGAAAGGATCAAATACAAATAGAATATAAATAAGATCCAATACTAATGAAAATATAAGTTTGTATTCAATATAGGATAGCTCACCCAAGAATAGTGCATTATCTATAAGTAGACTTTGAATGCAAGGTGCACAATGATGGGATCAATGCCTCTCCTACACCAAATAAAACACTAGGAAAGTTTGAGTAAAGTAAAATGATCCACAAGAGGCAAGGAAGACAACGGGAGTTAAAACACATTAATTTTGGCAAGAAATAAGGCAATAAAGTCAAGAGCCAATATAAAGATGATCTACAAAATTCACCACAATTATGACTATCAATTGTCATGGAAAAGGAGTATATGTAGAAATTTCTTAGTGGTGTATTGGATTGATATTCAAGATCATCTTCACAACCAATAAGCACATGGTGAAGGATAAGATTTAAGTGTGATGCTTATGTAGATAAATGTTCTTGATAGCTTCAAATATTCACGCGATTATGCAAAGCAACTACAAAGAGTGCTTTGAAGCAATTGGTTTCCCAAAGAGATATATGAGAACATATTAGAGGAAAACCTTACCAAGAACATTCATCACAAACAAGATCCAAAGTGTTAGTAAGAAAAAAAACATTCAAGCAAATGGGAACTTGTTTGAGAAACATGCCACATAGGAATATGATAATTAACAATATCAATTCTAGGTGACAATACCTCAATTGTTCACATTGTCTAGGTTTGTAATATGCACATAGCTTATTACTCCCCCATAATGTAATAATCCCTTTATTCTCCACAAGAGGCAAATAAAAACCAACTAGAGATAATTAATGGACATTATAGAATTTAAATTTCTCATGAGTATGACATACCACATAGAAACTAGATAAGATTGATATATCAACTCTAAGTGGTAGAACTCATGTATACACATTTTTAGGATTGTGAAGTGCGCAAGCATATCACTCCCCCAAAATGGAATAGTCCAAAAATCTCTCAAAAAGAGCCAATTAAGATATAAGCAAGTTGATACAAATGGCTCAACACAAACACACACATACATGGTGTGCAAACCAACATACACATGCTTGATTTCTCAAGATAAGTAAGTAGAGAGCACAACACATACAAACACTAGCAAGGTACAAAACCAAACACATGCAAGGGTGCAAGCAACTTTCAATGTATGTATGATTTAAACACAAGTTACCGCAAGGAGGAACATTGGATATGAGATAGAACAATATAATCCAAATGACTTGGCTTGAGAGAATATAATTGATGAAGATCCCTTAATTCTTCATGATGTAGCCAAGTCTCTAATGCCCTCCACCAACACCTATTGATCAAGTTTTAGTTTGTTGGTCCCCAACCAAGTTGGGTCCTAAGAGGTTAGTCACAATAGGCTTGGCAACCCAAATGGTCCTTTTCTTGACACCACTTTGAGTACCAACATATTTGGCAAACACATTGCCAACCTTATCCTTCCTAAGAGAATAAACATTATCAATTATTATGGGATTGGATAAGTTACCACTAGTGCATGAAGAGGCAAAATGACCCTTCTCACGACATATGTAGCAACATTTGCTTCCTCCTTTCTTCTTAGTTGAAGCTTCATCATGAGGAGGCATGCCATGGTTCTTCTTGGGAAGGGACCGTTCTTCATCTTGATGAACTTGAGTTTGAACTTGAGGCCTCTTCCCTTGTTCCTTCTTGCTAAGAGATTTCTTCTTCATAGGGCAAGATCTAACATGGTGCCCTTCAACTTTGCACTTGAAGCAAGTGATCTTGGCCGAATTCTTGACTTGTTCTTGGCCCTTCTTTTTCTTGTTATACTTGGACTTGTTCTTACTATTGGAGTTGAATCCAAGTCCACTCTTGTCATTGGGACGTCTTTGCACACTCAACATGTTGTCAAGTGTGGGCTTCCCATCATGACGCTTTTCCAAGTCTTTCTTCAAAGAAGTGACTTGTGCCTTGAGCTCTTTTAATTCCTCTACATGGTTAGTATCAACAAAAACACTAGAGGAAGTAGAAGCTTCATTGTTAGAACAAAAAGGCAAGGAAAGTAATTCATCACAAGATGTAGCAATATTATGAGTGGATGAATTACAAGGACTAGCACATGGCAATAAAGCATGTTGAGTAGAAGTTGTGCCATTGTCCACATGAGGCTCACAAGATTTCACCTTTGTAATAATAGCCTCATAAGCTAACTTTAGCTTATCATTGGAGACTAAAAGATTCTCATGAGAGCTCGAAAGCTTTTCATGTCTTTCTTCCAATTTCCCATAATTGCTAGAAAGCAATGCAAGTTGAGCCCTTAGCTCAACATTCTCCGTTAATATGGATGCTTCACAAGAGATAGAGTTAGTAGCACAAGCATTCTTATTTATGACAATAGGAGAAAGTAACTTGGCAAGCTCTTTAGAGTGAGAAGCTTTAAGTTGCGCATGAGACTCGGTGAGTTTGATGAGCTCACCCTTAATGACCCTAGAGCCATTATCTAGGTGCTCAAAATCCTCAAGGAGTTTGGCATGTGCATCTATAAGCTTACCATTTGATAATTTGAAGTCATTTGCCACTTTAAGAGATCTATCATGGGATTCCGTTACTCTAGAAAGTTCAAGAGCAAAAGTTTCCTCAAGAGTCTCCTTGGTGGATTGTTCTTCTTCAAGAGCTTCCTTGAGATCGGCGATCTCATCCGCATACTTATATTCGCGGCTTTGCATTTTCTCAATCATGTCTTCATGCTCATCAATAAGTTTCTTGCTCTCGATAGCAATAGTCAAGATTTCTATAAAGTTAGAACAAGCATTTTTATTCTTTGAAAGAGAATGAATAACCATTTTACCCTTCTCGAGTATGGAAGCATCATTATCATTTTGTTCATTTTCCTCATCAATATCATCATGAGATATATTGGGATCCAAAGTAGGAGATACCTCGGAAGCTTTAGCCATAAGGCAAAAGTGAGTACATGATGATGACGATGAAGAATTACTTGAGTCACCATTTAAATCCATATCTTGTTCCATGGAGTGTTCGGTTTCCTCTACATTGTTAGCCAAAATACTAGAGGAAATAGAAGCCTTTTTATCATGACAACAAGGTATAGAGAGCATATCATCACAAGGATTAATCAAGCAATTTGTACATGATATGCAAGGACTATCAACACACCGGAGACTCCGGCCTGGAAAACAGCAAAACTGCAAACTCAATAACTTTTGCGAGAAAACTCCAAATGAGATGAAACCAACTTTGTTGTAAAGATAACGACGAGGGCTTTGCTACGAAAAGAGTTAAGTTGACACACATATGAAGGTGTGGAACTTTCCTCACGGATAAACCGATAATATTTTCGACATGAAAACGCAACAAGTTTTCAAACCAAAATCCGTTTTCGAAGAACTTGGGCTTGTCATGAAGATCACGAGAAGCACCAAAACCCAATTAGGAGAAAAACCAAATAAGAACCAAAAAAGATGATGATGCCAAGTATGCAAAGGTTTGAGCTCTCTCCAACTGATACGCTTAAACTTTAGTCGAGAGCCCCTCTTGATAGTACGGTATCTATCCTATAACCCGGTCTCCCGACTAACAACATGAGACCGGTAAAATAGAAACCCTATCAAGATCATACCTTTGCCTTGCGCATTCCACTTGACTAGATGATGACGATCTTGATCTTCTCAAGTGGACCACCTTTCTTGATTGCGCTTCGCTTGGTGAAGATCCACATATTTATCCTCCATACTCCACTATGGGAGAGCCTCTCATCAGCACATCTTCACTTGACCATTATCTCCAAATGGGTGGCAAGCTTCAAACATATAATATCTTCGAGATACTTCTCCTGCAGGCTGCAGTAGATACAATCATGGATTATCTCCTGTAGGTCAGTATGCGAGCATTTCAATAAAAAAGAGTAAATCCAAGATGGAAAGTGGCATATCCGATATCAGTATTTCAGAAAACGCCGGGGAGTACATAATTCATGTCGATTTAATCTTAGACATCAATACATTTTTGTTAGAATAGCTCAGTAACATGGTATGGTAAGCTGCTGTAGCAGTCGGACTAGGATTAACAAACTGACATAAAAAGTGCCCAAGAAAGAGCCGAGACTGATGTTCACGAAGCATCCGGTTGGAGGAGCCCGGCACGTGCCGCCCACGTGCCCCGCCAAATCGCCGCACGCACCTCACCGTGCAGCGTAACTCGCACACAAACGCATCTCGATGGCCGCCCACGCCGGCGCCGGCGCCGCCGAGCCGGCCCGCGCCGACGACGAGGCGCGCGCCCTCCTCCCCGCCTCGGCGCCCGCGTCCGTCCACGACGCCGACGGCGGCTCCGAGTCGTCGGACCTCGAGGAGCGCGCGTTCGAGGCGTCCGAGAAGGTCATCGTGTCCCTCTCCTCGGACGACGCCGACGCCGACCTGGAGGCGCAGCAGCTCTCTTCATCCTCCCCGCCCTTCTCCTGGCGGAAGCTCTGGCTCTACACGGGCCCCGGGTTCCTGATGAGCATCGCGTTCCTGGACCCGGGCAACCTCGAGGGGGACCTCCAGGCGGGCGCGGCCGCCGGGGACACGCTGCTCTGGCTCCTCATGTGGGCCACCGCCATGGGCCTCCTCGTGCAGCTCCTCGCCGCGCGCCTCGGGGTCGCCACGGGGCGCCACCTCGCCGAGCTCTGCCGCGACGAGTACCCCGGCTGGGCGCGCCGCGCGCTCTGGCTCATGGCCGAGGTCGCCATGGTCGGCGCCGACATCCAGGAGGTCATCGGCAGCGCGATCGCCATCAAGATCCTCAGCAGGGGGTACCTGCCGCTCTGGGCCGGCGTCGTCATCACCGCCTTGGACTGGTCAGTTTTGGAGTTTTGCGGATTGGTTGTTGGATTTTTAATCTGCAATTGCTGTAATTTGATTGGGAGGTGCTGAATCGCATGATAGTTCCAAAACTAGTTACTTTTTTTTTTTGTCTAATCGGCATTAGAGATTTTTCCAAAAGAGGAGAAAAGGGAAAGGTTTCAGATTTTAGTCCTGGTTGTTGCTAGTGACATTTGGGTGAGGTTTTGGTGTCAGATCTCAGTTAGTTATGGAGTTACTCTTAAAATGTTTATCATACTTTCGGCATGGTTAGGGTTGCAGATATTTACCTGCCTTGACACAAGAATTCACAAAGCTTGATTTTTCTCAAACACGGATCAAAATGCAAAGTTGTTACTACTACACCTTTCAAGTTGAATTTTAATTTTGAATTCTTTTTCTAAATAGCTAATTGAGTTGTTGGAATTTTCATTCATTAGGAGTTGGTTTGGCATAGATTTGATTGTATATCACGATGTGTACTTCCTTTAATTTTCTGTTATATGAATGTTTGATCTGTTTTTTAAGGCCATAGCATCAGGGAAGTGACAGTACATTTGATCTTCTGTTAGTTCATGATGCTCTATGAGATATAAGGGTTGCAGATATTTACATTTTTACAAGAATTCACGAAAAAATTTATCCAACACTGATTTTTAGATTCAGAAAGCTTTCACTACACCTTTCAAGTTTGCATTTTTTACTTGTTTTTAAAGTAGCTGCTATATAATTCAGAATTTTCTTAGCCGGCAAGGTGGAAAGAACTAGATAAGTTTTTGTGTCATTTTCTGGCCTTTGTTTTTTGGTGCCTGGTTTTGTTTTCGAAATATTAATAAAAAACAAAACATGAACCGCTGGCAGTTTGGCACCCCGGTTTCTGTTAAGAACTTATAAATCACGTTAGTGGTTAGAGTATGGTTTCTAGTATTCAACATTCAGGCATGTATGCAAATTGAACTTGTACTATCAACTAGTCAAATTTCCTGACTAAAGATTAACTTGTGTATGTGACGCTTCCTGCCAACTTGAGATTTCCATGTTAGATTTGTTCTGCTGTTGTAGGTTTTTCTGAGATATTGTGAGCTCGTGGCAGGAGGGCGCTTTATAAGTTTTTTGGTTGACCCTAGCGAGTGCAAAGCAAAAGTTTGGCTTTTAAATGTCGTATTTATGCTGCTTTTCTATTTTTAGTGTTTCAAGAGTTAGATGTTCAGCAACCTTGTATCCACTCTAGTTTAGAAAATGTTTATCATACTTTCGGCATGGTTAGGGTTGCAGATATTTACCTGCCTTGACACAAGAATTCACAAAGCTTGATTTTTCTCAAACACGGATCAAAATGCAAAGTTGTTACTACTACACCTTTCAAGTTGAATTTTAATTTTGAATTCTTTTTCTAAATAGCTAATTGAGTTGTTGGAATTTTCATTCATTAGGAGTTGGTTTGGCATAGATTTGATTGTATATCACGATGTGTACTTCCTTTAATTTTCTGTTATATGAATGTTTGATCTGTTTTTTAAGGCCATAGCATCAGGGAAGTGACAGTACATTTGATCTTCTGTTAGTTCATGATGCTCTATGAGATATAAGGGTTGCAGATATTTACATTTTTACAAGAATTCACGAAAATTTTTATCCAACACTGATTTTTAGATTCAGAAAGCTTTCACTACACCTTTCAAGTTTGCATTTTTTACTTGTTTTTAAAGTAGCTGCTATATAATTCAGAATTTTCTTAGCCGGCAAGGTGGAAAGAACTAGATAAGTTTTTGTGTCATTTTCTGGCCTTTGTTTTTGGTGCCTGGTTTTGTTTTCGAAATATTAATAAAAAACAAAACATGAACCGCTGGCAGTTTGGCACCCCGGTTTCTGTTAAGAACTTATAAATCACGTTAGTGGTTAGAGTATGGTTTCTAGTATTCAACATTCAGGCATGTATGCAAATTGAACTTGTACTATCAACTAGTCAAATTTCCTGACTAAAGATTAACTTGTGTATGTGACGCTTCCTGCCAACTTGAGATTTCCATGTTAGATTTGTTCTGCTGTTGTAGGTTTTTCTGAGATATTGTGAGCTCGTGGCAGGAGGGCGCTTTATAAGTTTTTTGGTTGACCCTAGCGAGTGCAAAGCAAAAGTTTGGCTTTTAAATGTCGTATTTATGCTGCTTTTCTATTTTTAGTGTTTCAAGAGTTAGATGTTCAGCAACCTTGTATCCACTCTAGTTTAGAAAAATGTTTATCATACTTTCGGCATGGTTAGGGTTGCAGATATTTACCTGCCTTGACACAAGAATTCACAAAGCTTGATTTTTCTCAAACACGGATCAAAATGCAAAGTTGTTACTACTACACCTTTCAAGTTGAATTTTAATTTTGAATTCTTTTTCTAAATAGCTAATTGAGTTGTTGGAATTTTCATTCATTAGGAGTTGGTTTGGCATAGATTTGATTGTATATCACGATGTGTACTTCCTTTAATTTTCTGTTATATGAATGTTTGATCTGTTTTTTAAGGCCATAGCATCAGGGAAGTGACAGTACATTTGATCTTCTGTTAGTTCATGATGCTCTATGAGATATAAGGGTTGCAGATATTTACATTTTTACAAGAATTCACGAAAAAATTTATCCAACACTGATTTTTAGATTCAGAAAGCTTTCACTACACCTTTCAAGTTTGCATTTTTTACTTGTTTTTAAAGTAGCTGCTATATAATTCAGAATTTTCTTAGCCGGCAAGGTGGAAAGAACTAGATAAGTTTTTGTGTCATTTTCTGGCCTTTGTTTTTGGTGCCTGGTTTTGTTTTCGAAATATTAATAAAAAACAAAACATGAACCGCTGGCAGTTTGGCACCCCGGTTTCTGTTAAGAACTTATAAATCACGTTAGTGGTTAGAGTATGGTTTCTAGTATTCAACATTCAGGCATGTATGCAAATTGAACTTGTACTATCAACTAGTCAGATTTCCTGACTAAAGATTAACTTGTGTATGTGACGCTTCCTGCCAACTTGAGATTTCCATGTTAGATTTGTTCTGCTGTTGTAGGTTTTTCTGAGATATTGTGAGCTCGTGGCAGGAGGGCGCTTTATAAGTTTTTTGGTTGACCCTAGCGAGTGCAAAGCAAAAGTTTGGCTTTTAAATGTCGTATTTATGCTGCTTTTCTATTTTTAGTGTTTCAAGAGTTAGATGTTCAGCAACCTTGTATCCACTCTAGGTTTGTTAAGCACTGCTTAAAATTCATGACTTCATGCATAGATGCTACTGTGCCGCTTTCCACAAAAGTTAGAGATGCTGCGACTTTAGTTTATCTTCTGTCTTGTTCCATAGTTTAATGGATGGTCCTTGCACTTTTCTCTAAATCGTCACAAACTCACAATTGACTAATCAAGATCTCTTTTGTGTATAATATTAAAAGAACCAATATGGTTGAACTTATGCCTTGTGGTTTGCATCTTGAGCCGCCTTGAAGTTTAGATGCTTAGTTGAGTGTCACCAGTATGTTGTAATAGTCAAAAACATGAAACCAATGTAGCTATCGTTATTTGAATCATCCACTAACCCGGGCTTTTTTTTTCAGCTTCATTTTTCTTTCTCTGGAAAACTACGGGGTGAGAAAATTGGAGGCCATATTTGCAGTTTTGATTGCAACAATGGCCGTTTCCTTTGCATGGATGTTCACTGATACCAAGCCCAATGGAAAGGACCTGCTAGTTGGTAAGGATCTCACTGATCAACTGTTATGCTTAAAATTTTCCTCATACTTCTTACCCATTGATCATATGCAATTTTATCAACAGGTATTTTGGTTCCCAAACTCAGTTCTAAGACAATAAGACAAGCGGTTGGGGTTGTTGGCTGTGTTATTATGCCCCACAACGTCTTCCTCCATTCAGCGCTTGTGCAGTCTAGAAAAATAGATCCAAAGAAGGAATACCAAGTTCGTGAAGCATTGAGATACTACTCAATAGAGTCAACGGTGGCATTGGCTATATCCTTCATGATAAATCTCTTTGTCACGACTGTTTTCGCCAAAGGATTCTATGGCACTAAAGAAGCTGGCAGTATTGGTCTTGAAAATGCCGGACAATATCTACAAGAGAAGTTTGGTGGAGGGTTTTTACCTATCCTTTACATTTGGGGGATTGGGCTATTAGCGGCCGGGCAGAGTAGCACAATAACAGGAACTTATGCTGGACAGTTTATAATGGGTGGATTTCTTAATCTGAAGTTAAAGAAATGGATGAGGTCAATGATAACCAGAAGCTTTGCAATCGTGCCGACTATAGTTGTGGCTCTGTTCTTTGATTCATCTGATTCACTGGATGTTCTAAATGAGTGGCTCAATGTGCTTCAATCCATTCAGATCCCTTTTGCACTGATTCCGTTGATAACCTTGGTGTCCAAGGAGCAAGTCATGGGAGTCTTCAAAATAGGTCGTAACATGCAAGTAAGTTATCATCCATTTTTTGTCCACAATTTTGAACCCTGTTTCTGTTTCATATGGCAAAGTAGTATCTTGCGTTGAAAATGGTGTTTTAGTAGGCACTGTTGTTTTAATTTCGTATTCTTATGGTAAATGGTATTGGTTCTTACTGAGTTATGGCATTTCTCTGCAGGCCGTAACCTGGACAGTAGCTGCACTACTGATCACCATCAACGGCTATCTGCTGTTGGATTTCTTCTCATCCGAGATACGAGGTCCATTGTTCGCATCAGTTCTCTGCGTGGCAGTACTTGCTTATGCATCATTTGTACTGTATCTCATCCTGCGGGGCACCGAGATCTCGAACCAGATCATCGTAGCGATACACAAGAGGTTGTCATGACAGCTGTAACCAAGTTTTGCCCTTTTTACACAGCCTTAACGGCTTAATCTCTCAACCTTATAGAATGGTTCCGAGAAGAGAGACTGGAGATCTCGATGTACAGTGACATCCGGTCGTTGAAATGGGTGGACCCAGCCCTCTGATAAATCTGTTGTAGCGCTCTGACTTCATCCTGGAGGAGGAAAACACAAAAAATGAACTGCTTGACAGCTTGGCATTTGTTCCTTTTCTTCTGTATTTTTTTTGTCACAAACTAAAGCATAGAGAGGAATAGAAAAAGGACTAGAAGGAGAAGAAAACAATGTAATTTTATTCTTGATCTGTACATGAAACTGTTACAATGTGGACAATCAATATTGATCATCCAATCCTCGGTGTCATCGTTTGTATTGTGCCGCAGTGATATATATGTTCTGGTCCTGATACTTTTGGTCATGTTATGAACTAATTTTTATCCATGCGAAGATGTGCTGAGTTTTGTGCTTTCCTGAATGAAGACTGAAAAGAAAGAAAGAAAGAAAGAAAGAAAGAAAGAAAGAAAGTACTCTGACGCTGGTGGGAATTTGTTCCTGAACCTATGATGGTTGGTTGGGATGGGATGATGAACAGAACGAATACCAAGAGCATAAAATTCTTACAATGTGTCCACTTCATGCATGCCAGCTTCATGGAGTCATCCGTCCTAACAGTAAACGAAACCAAGGGAACAGTCTACAGGCTGTAGCCCCACCCACAAACATCGTCGCTGTCGACGCCGGAGCGCAGAGCTTTTTGCTCGGAAGTCTTCCTAGGGAAGAGTAGCAGGCACAAAATCTTCTCTTCGTGGTGGTGACTTTCTCCGTGACCAACCATTCAAGATTTTAGTTGTCCCATCCATTTAGGTTGTCACCAAGCCGAGCTCAAGACTTTTAGCAAGACAAACACATGCATTTTGTTTTTTGTGGGGAGACAAACACATGCATTTTTTGTTCTTGAGAAAAAGACAAACACATGCATTTTTTATTTTTTGAGATTCAGACAAACACATGCATGCATCTGATCGCTCGCACGCTGACGCCCAGCAGGGGCCTCCTCCAGTCCAACCAGCCCAAAGGCATTCCACCACCCGCAGCCCAGTCCACAGCGACTCCAGTACTCCCACAGGCCACAACACTCCCGCCAGCCCGGTATGCAGTAATTCCAGCACCCGCTCACCCATTGCGATATCATTTTTTACAACAAAATTTTATTTTCCTTAATTTATTTTTCAAATTTTGCATACGGAGTATAATTTTAAAAGAAAGTCGTCCGAAATTTGTTGAGAAATCACATGTGAGATATTGCAAGGTTCTTCTATGACAAGTTTATGTTTCCCTCGTTTTTTCCTATGTTGTATGCATATGGTTCCAAATTATAACAAACCAGTACGACTTTTGTTACTAATTCACACTAAAATGTGGCAAAGTTTGTTCCGTATTCTGCTACAAGAAATCTCATAACTCAAACTTTTAAATGTGAAGAAAACTAGACGGGAAGGAAACAAAACCTTCCAGAAAATTTCGGGGGGGGGGGGGGGGGGGGCAGTGGCCCTCATGGCTTGCAGTAGACTCTGCACCTCATATTTTCTGAAGATATGCAGAAAGGGATCATATGTAAGGCAATTTCATATCGAAGTTGCAGTGACATTTGCTAGTCGCTAGAGAGTGTGGTGACTGAGAGTTGTGTGCGTTTGTTGATGACCACCGTCGTCGTGGGCTAACTATGCACGTAATGAGCAGAGGTTGTTGGTCCGAGGTGAGCTTATTGCTCCTCCGACCTTATCTAGTCGCTAATGTGTGTTGTGAGTTGTGACTAGTACTGTATTGTGGCTTAGGGCTCCTGTGTGTTTTTCAAACGGAGGCAAAAGATTCGCCTCTTTCAGTAATAAAGAAGAGATTTGACAAGAAAAAGAAGGAAACTAAGAGTATAAAGGGTCTACTCTCCCAATATTACAAGACTCAAATGATGTTTACCACTCTTTGACGGGTAGGTCTGGTGTCCACACTGAGGTGAGAAACCTGACTCCGGGCTTGGCTGCAAGTGGGCAAAGCCCACAATTTTGCCATCCCTGCCTAGCAAGACGATCGGTGGTCCACAACATATTTTACATAGCCAACCAAGCTAAAAATTGACTTTAGGAGGAGCCCAAGCTGGCCACACGGTTTTGTTCAAAGTAGTGGGCGTGGCACTGAGCAGCTGCGCCTTGTATGCTGAATTTGTTGAGTAAGCTCCATTCGTCGATAGGTTCCACACAATAGAGTCCTCCACCTCCTCATGAAGTTGCACACCGACTCGAGTTCCTTCCAAAGATCAATGAACTTCTGGATGTGTTGACCGGATAAGCTGGCATCCATCTTGTTTTTTGGGATCCAAACATTTCCATGGAGGGATTGCTTGACTCACCATTTTTCCTTGTAGAAACCCTGGAGATAAGGGGCGCAACGTCTTTAGGCTTAGCATCTAGCCAAGGCGATTCACAGAATGGTGCAATCTCGTTGCCAATTTTGATCATTGTGGAGGCGTAGAAGAGGTCCATATGGCCGTTGTCACATGGGGTTCCCATTACAACCCAAAGTTTCTTGGGGTCGCACCATTCCAACCAAGGCCAGCGAAGGCGAAGGGAGTGTAGTTACGAGTGAAAATATTAATCTTGGGAGGCTTAGTTGCGGCTTCGTTTGGGCCACATAGGACCGTTCGTATTAGGCCCATTTACATCACTTAATTCGACCCAGTGATAGCAGTTGCTTACAAGTCGCAACAGATTTATTCCACATATTTGGTCGGTTTGTTCTGGGCCGTCCTCGCAATATGTCACTAGGACTTTCTCGTTCTAGACTAGCTTGTTTCCATGATTCCATGAGCCATCATGGTGCCAGCATGTTTTTGCAAGTGGTTCTTCTGTTATACGTGTCCTCTTCCCCTCCATGGTGTGACGAGTTCTTCAACCTACATTCCAAGTTTGCAACTGCAAGCGATTTGTCTTGAGCCTGCACACATGTCGGGTAAACCAAAGGGGAAAATGGCATTATGTTTGGCGCCAAAGATGCTCATCTTGCTCGTCCGTCCAAGTGTAGCAGAGCAACCCAATGGCGCTATGACATCTTGTTTTGGTCAGCCCTCGGCGCCGGGCCCGGCCTCTCACGCACTGAACCATTTTTGGTCAAACGCAAGAAGCTATGACGACACCCCGATGCCACCGAACGCAAGAGACACGGATCACATGCCGAAGCAAGTCGCCAGGTTAGCGCTCCATTAAGCTAGTCGACAAGGTGGCTGAGAGCAGATTCGCTAGCCAGTCGTTGCATGCATGCGATGCTAATTTGGCCTTTTCACGGCCCTGCAACTCCGGCCGGTTGCCGTCGGCGGGCAGCCCGTGGACGGGAGCTCAGGCAGTTACTTATATGAACACTTGATTTGGCGCTTGCTTCTGCTGAGAATCTGAGATCGATAACGGGTTTGGAGAGCCCTCAGAGCACTACTGTACGGCGCATTGGCATGTTTGCAGGCAGCTTGGCCTAACCCTAGGCTGTGGCTACTCGTATCACGTGTCTTGCTCTCCGTCCACTCAGACATCAGCAAACCTAGCAGTGCAATTGATCCATACTAATCGATTTCTTGTTGTCTCCATCTTGGCAAAGATGACCATGCTTGTAATACGTTTCTTCCACTCCCCCCCTTCTTTCTCCTCGCCTCACGCGGTCGTTTTTTTCCTTTGTAAGACTACCACGTGAACGGATGTACATCGCCTTAGACCTCACTCAACCAGCAAAAAGAAGACATGATTAGCAAAGATCGCGGTAACATCCTGGCAAGGCATACGAACCCAGTAAATCTTGATCCGGCTGGCCACCTTACACGCACATTTCACCCACCACTTTTACTGCTCGCTGTACATGCACATGCACACAACGATAGGTTAGATAGTTAGTTAGCTAGCTTGCTTCCCTTTCAATCCTCGATCTGATATTATCACATACTACTGTACTACATATATATAGGTGGTTAACTTTGCTTGCTGTCACAGTGTCACAGCACCGACCCGCAAAACTTAGCAGTTTTAATCAAATTTTGTTTTGAGAGTTCGCTAATAGCGCCATCATAGTTTTATACTCCCTCCGTTCACAAAAGGATCCTTTTGTGAACGGAGGGAGTAGAAGGCAGCAAAGTAGTTTACAAGGATTTGCTAAGGTTGTAGACAACAATCTAGCCTAGTTCTTGATTTGATCCACCTGCCATCTAAATCAAAAGTCCGAACTGATGTAAAAAGCAATAAATTTATACTTCAAAATTAGTAAATCAACCTCTCACAAAATAATTTAGACCACCGTCACCTGCTATTTTCCAACGCTCTAGGCCATCCAGTAGGGAATTTTACGGTGCATCCTACTACACATTTCGATGTGTAGTATATTTTTTATCCGATGGTTTACGTTGAATGTGCTAGTTTTGGGCTTCATAGATTCGGCCCGGGATTCAGAGCTAGAAGTGTCCGCATGAAAATGCAATTTTCAGTGTCCATGTATGAGAAGAGGAGGAGCAACATACAATTGGGGGCACATTTGATTGGGCTCGCGATCTATTCTATTCCTAGGCGTACATGTCCAACCAGGCTTGATTATATTTCCACATGTGTGACGCATCTAATGATTCAGTTTGAGTCATGGAGAAGAATAGCGTTTGGGGAAGAACTGGGCTTGGAGATCCGTGATAGAAGCTAGCTCGCTCGTCGATCTAGTGAGCACCCACGGCCATGGCTTCCTGGTCGACTGTACCAATCGCGACACTTGTGCACCTGGCGGTGACGGCGGCGGCGGCGAGCGGAGCTAGGACATAGCGCCATAATTTGTAATGAATGGGGAATTTGTATGTGAAGGGGCTGGAGGAGGACTCCGCTGCTGTTCATGGGATGTTTGATTTCTGATGGCGGGAGATCCAAAAACATGTAAATTTCTAAAGTATCCCTTTGGACGGGATGTACTACACGTGAGAGGCCTGTAGTAAAATGGATAGGAGCCGTCTGATGGCGCCCGATGGACGGCTCATATTCATTTGATGTACCGTAAAATGACTCATCCAATAAGTAGGAGGCTGGCAACTGTGTAGACTTTATCTGATTGAGATTATTGAACACACACTAGCATTCCGATGCTTCCACACACGATCCATGCCGTTAGAATCACACCTGAATCCAGCCAAATTTGATTGAATGTTTAATCAAATTCCGTTTCACTGTGAACTCTTGGTCTCCGGATAGGTCGGTGAGGCGAGAATCAATGATATTCAGACATTGATCTAATTTTTGTATAGAAAAATAGATAAAATTATAGAGAAGTAGAATCCTCGTTGATGGTCTCATGTCCCCATTTCATTGACTGTTGAGGCGGTCGTACTGGTCTTCCTTTTCTTTTGTTCAGCTTGCTTCCATTCCAAGCACCATATGCATGATCGATGGAGAAAAGGAGAAAGAGAGAAGGAAGAAAAGGGGCAGGCCACTGCATGCATATGCATATGCATGGTGGCGTTCCGATCTGCCGGCCGGCCCTTTACACAAAAGAAGGAAGTGCACACTGGTAGGCGCTCTCTCTCGATCTTTAATTTGTCTGGGTTCTCACTCGGATCTAGCTACATCGATCGATCGATCGATCGATCGGCGATCCCTTTTGCCTTTTAGGTCACTCTCTGGCTCGTCTCTAGGGTGATTGTGCACTTGTACGAGCTACTCTAAAGTCCCAAGTGAGAACCGTACCCGGCCAACTCCCCAAGTCCAAACTCATCGGTAAGTACATACATGATACCATGCATGTATCGATGCATGCACACTGATCGTCTCAGGGATAACCAAACAAAATATCTAAGGCCTAGTTTGGCAGCAAAGTTCTTCAAAAGCTGAGTTATTCTAATGCCATAGTATTTACGTTCCTGGCGGAGCAATATTTTAGTTTCAAAAAAATAGGTCCAAAGGTTATTTTTCCAATACTTCAAAATAGCACGTTTTGATAAGTATTAATACTACGGTAATTACTCACAACCAAACACATCATTTAAAAAATCGCATCAAAAGTATTTAAAACTACGGTATTTTGAGAAATTGTGGTATAATTGAAATACTTCAGAAATATTTTGATACTAAACTAGGTCTAAGATTTTACACACAAGTCAAACTTGTCTAACTTTTACATTTCATAATTATCAAACCTATAATCGCAAAATAGCGGAATGGCTAAATATAGACATTTCAATATTTAAATTATGCTTACGTTTCCTAAATGCACGAAATTTTAAAATATTCAAATATAGAATCTAATCAAACAGCGTAAATAGCCAACGTCTTTTTGTGTGGTTCTGTTGGCACATTATGACTGAATTATCGTTATAAAAAAATATCGTTGTGGCGTTGTGAGAAATTGTTATTTTGATTAAGTTTCAAATGGAAATAACATTTTACAGTTGTGACGTAAATTATTTTGGAAAGACTCAAATAATACAATCGGTAAAAACATGGAAAATATATTTATACTGAATTAGAATTTGTTGTTTTAAGTATATGCGAATGTGCAGCAATTTGAAATGTTTTCCCACAAGATGCATAATTAGTATTTGGAAGTTGTATTAGGTCTTGTAATGATTTTTGTTAAAGTTGTGTAAGCATGCGAGGAAATATGTCAGGTGTGGAGATCTATTTTTTTTTCAAATTTTGGTTTTTTTTTTCCATTTTTCTGAATCACGTTTTGGAAGTTATGATTTTTTCGATGTTTTTGTAAAAAAAAATTACGTGCACTGTGCAACTGGCTGGTGGGCCCATGCTGACGTCGGCACGTGACGTCAGCCGGCGGCGGAGCCGCAGCGCACGGTGGCGCACGCGCGCGAGGCCGCCACCGCGCGGATCCGCGAGAAGAGCCCTAGGTGAGCTGGACGGGCGGCGCGGCCGACCATTTGGTCGCCGGAATTGCCGGCGGCGACCAAAGAGGCGGCGGCGGACGTCGAACGCGGCGGCGCCTCTTCCGGCGCGGATGCGCCGTATCGGGACGCGGCCTTGGGTGAGGAGGTTGAGGGCGCGGCGGCGCACCTCTCTGCGTGCGCAGATTTGGACGGGGAGGCGCGGAGGAGCGGCGGCATCGCCGGCGATTTCGGCTCGCGCGGGGGAGAAGAGAGAGGAGGAGGGAGATGTGCTGACGCTTTTGCACAGAGACCCCTGGGGTTTTCCAAATTTGCAAATCTGTCCTTGGCGGGGGGTTTTCCGCAAAAGCGCTCGTGGAAATTCGTTCGTGGGCTACGTGGCGACGCGCAATTGGTAGAAACTCGGCTGCTACAGTAAATATTGTAGCAGCGTGAGCGGGAACGCATCTGGTCCGTCCGTCACAGTGATCGGACGGACAACGGTCATCGTGTGACGTGGACAGCGGGAGAGGCCGAGGTTCTGTCCAACTTTTATATACTAGGGAATTTCTACTTGTGCTGTTGTCTGTCAATTGTGTGACCTGCATGTGTATTGCATTTGATTTCTTATTACTTGGTCCTTTGTTCCTCACCAGGGAGCGGGATGTTCCGAGAGTCGTGCTTCTCCTAGTGCCTCAGCGGGTTCGCATCAGATCATCCCGTTTGATCGTTCGCTTCACCGGATTCCCGTGAGATGACACTGCTACATCTCGGTGGTCCTTCTCCTGGTGCTTCGCGTGCTGCTTCACCTGCTGCTTCGTCTTCATCGGGTGCTTCGTCTACTGCCATGCCCAGCCGTCGGTCGGCCGATCTCACCGCGGCAGATTTAGGGCTCACCCCGTCTCCCTAGATGTAGGATGATAGACCTATGTGTGTTTCAACTCCTATGTGTGTACTACTTGATGTACTACAAATTGCTACTATTGTGATATTTTTATTTGTGATAGCTTTTGTGTGATCTTGTTTGTGATATTGCTTGTTGTATGTTTTGCTGTATTTTCTGTAAATTAATTGCTGTAAAACGAGCTGGCAGCAGCCCCCCCAAAATAAAAACAAATCTGGCAATTCCATACGCCGACGGCCAAGCCGTCGACATAGGGTCGTCCAGGTGACCAAATGGTCACGCCCATGCCGACGGCTTTGCCGTCGGTGTATGGAATCGCCAGGAGCGCTCAGGTGCTTGCACGTGGCTGCCGTAGGCCGACGGCTTGGCCTTCGGCGTATCGAACAGCAGGAGTCCCAGAAGCTTGCACGTGACTCCAGTACGCCGACGGGTCGACCCTCGGCATAGCCTCTGACATTGCGGGACCCACGTGCTCGACTACGCCGACGGTTTCTTCGCCTAATACGCCGTGTGGGCCCTACCCGTGTATACGCCGAGGGTAAATGTACACGCTGATGGCCAAACGGGCTGAGCCGAGGGCGTCGGACGCCGAGGGACCTACGCCGAGGGCCGTCGTCGGCGTAGACATACGCCGACGGTTTATAGGCCTTTGCCGACGGCTTCCAGCCGTCGGCGTATCAGGCGCGTCCTGTAGTGTATAGTGAAGGGAATTTGTCTTAAGTTCGGATACATGCCGGGTAAACCAAAAGCTGAAGCTGCCGAGAAAACATTGTTATCCCTTCGTTCACTTTTATAAGGCACATTAGTTATCTCTACATGAATAACAAAATGAGTGAATTTAGACTTATTTTGTTCATAGATTCACTTATTTTAATATGTATGTGGTCAAAATGAAATATATATATGGTATGCCTAAAAGTAAACGGAGGAAGTAGTATATTTCGGCTCGGCTGCGACCTCCGGAGGAAATGGCGCCAAAGAAGCTTATCAACCAAGATCACAGTGATTTTCGCCAGCCCTTGGCCCCGCGCCAGAACACCCGCTCTGAACCGTTTTGGTCAAACGCATACCGCTACGACGGACCTTTGGCAGCAACCATTAACCGAACACGACGCAGTTCACATCACATGCCGAAACAAGTCGCCAGATTAGCTCTCCATTAAGCTAGTCGACAAGGTCGCTGAGAGTCAGACTCTTCGCTGCATGCACGCGACTCTAATTTGGCCTTTCTACGGCCCTGCACTCTGGCCGGTTGCCGCCGGCTTCCGGCCCGTGGACGGGAGCTCATGCACTTAATTATATGAACACTTGATTTGGCGCTTGCTTCTGGTGAGAATCTGAGACCGATAACGGCTTTGGAGAGCAGTGCTACGGCGTATTTGGCGCTTGGCATCTTACTACTTGCCAACCCTAGGCTGTGGCTACGCTTGCTCTTGTTTCGATCTTGGTAAAGATGGTCAAGCTTGTATCCATAGTAATCCATTTCTTCTACCTTGCCTCACGCGGTCGTTTTTCTTTGTCAGACCAACTAAACACGTGAACAGTTGTAGCTAGACTTCGACCTCACTCAACCATCAAAAGGAACGGATGATTAACAAAGATCGTGGTAAAGTCCTGGCAAAACGTACGAACCCAGTAAATCTTGATCCGGCCGGCCACCTTACACACATTTCACCACCACTTTTACAGTTTTACTGCTCGCTTTGTAAGTTATATCTCGAATGCACCGGCATGAAACGATAGTTAGTTAGCTAGCTTCCGTTTCACTCCTCGATTTGATATAATATTATCACGCAGTACTGTCAACTGTGCTATATATATTGTCACTTAATTTACTTTGCCTTTTGTCACAATGTCAAAGCACCGACCGGCCGTCTGAAAACCTAGCTACTCCCTTGGATCTGGAAAAATTGTCAGGAGAAATCTGCCTATCACGTACAAACTACAAAGTTTTTATATATTCTACCACACTCATTTCAGACTCGAGGGACTAGTAATTTTAATCAAATTCCATTTCAATATACATTGTATAGGTCGTCCTGAGGCGAGAATTAATATTTGTACTCATACATCGATCCATTATTTTATTTTAGAAAATCAGCTAAAATTATAGAAAAGAAGAATCCTCGGTGATGGTCTTGGCCCCATTTCATTGACTGTTTAGGCGGTTGATCGTACTGTTCTTCTTTTTCTTTTGTTCCAGCTTGCTTCCATTCCAAGCACCATATGATCGATGGAGAAAAGGCGAAAGAGAGAAGGAAGAAAAGGCGAATGCATATGCATATGCATATGCATGGCGTCCCGACCGTCCGGCCGGCATAATCTTTATGCAAAGGGAGGAAGTGCAGTACTCTATCGATCTCGGTCTGGGTTCTCACTCGGATCTAGCTACATCGATCGATCGGTGATTCCTTTTGCCTTTCATGGTCGATCTAACTCGCCTCTAGCACACTTTTACGAGCTACTCCCAAGTGAGAACAACTTAACCGTACCCCAACTCGCCAACTCCAAACTCGTCAGTACTACTATACATGACAGTCCTGCTACACGATACATATATGTTTCCGTCTCCGTTCCCCCGGTATACATCAATTATTTTGAATGCTTAAAACTTCTTATTTTTCCTGCCATGTGTATGTGTTTGCGAAACCACCTCCACGTTATCCAGCGACTAGGGATTGTCGCGACAGCCAAACAAAATCTCTACGAATTTGCACACAATTCAAACTTGTCTAACTTTTATATTTAAGTATCAAATTAATCTATAATCGGACAATAGCAGAGTCTCTAAAATAGACATGTCTCTTATTGAATTATAAACAACTATGTCGATCGGGCACTCAGGTGTCAGGACGACCTATACAATGTATATTGAAATGGAATTTGATTAAAATTACTAGTCCCTCGAGTCTGAAATGAGTGTGGTAGAATATATAAACACTTTGTAGTTTGTACGTGATAGGCAGATTTCTCCTGACAATTTTTCCAGATCCAAGGAGTAGCTAGGTTTTCAGACGGCTTAAGAATAGTTCTGTACACTGTCGCTCGATGCATGCAGACTGAAGAGATCATGCATGCGCTGCGCTTAACCCGGCCATAAATTTGTACCTTCCCGTGCGGCTGGTTAGAGCATGTCTAGTAGTACCCTCAAACTTCTAAATCCTCACAAATAACTGTTTTTTTACGGGGTGGAACGAAATAAACAAAAAGACTAGAACCTCTACACCCCTAAACTCGTAAAAAAAATTGAAGGTCGGACCCCGGGTCGCCCTCCCAACCTCTAAAAGTGAGGGTTGGAGAGGGGAAACAACCCCAGCCCTTATTCTACAGCTCCAACGCGCGGGAGGAAAATTTCTGCGCCATCCCCTTCCTCCCGCCGCCGCCGCGCTCGCAGCCGCCGGCCGCCGCGCCGAGCACCGCCGTTGTGTGCCTCCCCGGGCAAATCCACGGGCACTACGAGCACCGCCGCTGTCCCGTCTCCATCCTCGTCTAGCCGTGCGTCCCGGGAAGGTCGGGATCGAGCGCGTCTCCATCCTCGTCTAGCCGTGCATCCCGGGAAAGTCGGGATCGAGCTCCCGGGCGTGTGGATTTGTCGAGGCCATGGTGAATGGCCGCTGTGGCCATTGCTGACGTCACGCTGATGTCAGCACTTCATTTTTATTGTTTTCCAGAAATTCCAGAATATGATTTAAATTTGTAAATTCATATCTTTTAATTGGTAATTCAGAAAATTATGAATAATATATCAAAATGTTCAGAAAAATGAATTTTGTGGTGTAAACTATTAAACCATGCATCAATGATTATCATTTCCTAGTTTGTTTCAAGGTTGATTGTGTTTTCCTAGTGATAATTGTGATATGTCAAATGACAGTTTTAAGGGTAGGGTATAAGGGTTGGGCTTGAGGGTTCTAGTCTTTGCCCCTGTTTTTCAACCCTTAAAAGTGTCAAACAATGCCAATTCTCAACCCTTAAACTGCTATGAGCGTTTGAGGGTTTGAGGTACTACTAGTGATGCTCTTAAACCTTATAAATTTCTAGCTGAAGGCCGTAGCTTGGTCTAGCACTACAGGAATGGCCACCTAAGCCGACGGCCTTTTGCCGTAGGCACAAGTCTTTTTAACCGTCGGCATAGGCTATGCCGACGGCCACCGTCGGCATAGGTGCCCGTAGGCATAGCCTAGAAACCCGTCGGCACAGGTCTAGCTGTCGGCATAGGCTATGCCGCATATGTTTTCAAAATTATTTTTTTCATTTTTTATTTTTTTTAAAATATTTTTTAAAATTTCTAATTTATGTTTTTTTAATTTTGAAATTTCCAACTTAGCCACACACAATTTCTAATTACATATTAGACCCTTAATCTCAGGTCAAAGTACTTATCTCGGTCAAACTTCCCGTTCGGTCACCCATCTTCAGATTGCTCCAGCCCAAGCACGCTTAACTTTTGAGTTCCTTCTAAATTAGCCTCCAAATGAGATGTTAGAACTTACTGATGTTATTATTCTATCGAACATATTAACCCCTGGGTCATGATGTTACACTTTTATTGTCTAAATTTTGAAAATTTATTTGAATAAATAACAATGGTTCTGTAATAATAATATTTGAATAAATAACAATAAAATTTATTTTACTTTATTTTCTCTTTTTTACATTTAATATGCAATATTTCATATCTTCAAATCCGTAAATCAAAATTTAATAAATAAAATGTCTAAATCTATCACAAAAATGAGAGGAATCCAAATATGACATCCATAACATCTTTTTCATCATGCATATGACTTTTTGTAACATATTTTTGGTATTTTCTTAATTAAAAAATTTATTATTACACTTAAACAGTGAAAAATGATGTTTATAAAATTATTTTTGGCAACAATGTTTATCATACCAAGACACACCTATGTGTCAAATATGGGCACATTATCACAAACTATGGCACGGGGATGATCATATCTATGTCATTTGACTCGAATGTTATACATGTTTAAAGATGATTGACCTTTTTGTGAAGAAGTTTTATGTAAATTTTGTCAAAACTCATTTTTATCATTTTCCCTAACAACTAGTACACATATAAGGACTCCATGCCAAATGATTTGTTTTTTTAAGTATTTTTTTCACTTTCTTTTATTTTTTTCAAAAAACGGTCAAAATGGCCGTCGTGCGTATTCATCTAAAGGGGACGCATTTTTTTATTGTTGTATCTTAAAATTATTTTTATAAAATTTTCAGAGTAAACTATCACACACTTGTAGTTCAAAATTGAATTATTTTCGGAAAATAGACATAAAGTCATTTAAGTAGGCGAAATTAGTTAGAAACCGAGAAAATTCATAATATTTCTGGATTGTCCATCAAATATGATCTAATTTGTGTGGAAATTGGATGGGTGCCATTTTGCACCATATTTATTGTACTTGCTTCACAAAAAATATCTTTTTTACAGTTAAAAAATAAAAATGATATTTATAAACATAATTTGAAAAAACTTAGTTCTGCAACATTGTTTGTCATAACAAGACAAACCTATGTGTAAAATATGGGCACATTATCACAAACTATGGTACATAGATGATCATATCTAGATCATTTGACTCGAAATTTATACATGTTTATAGATGATTGACCTTTTTGTGAAGAAGTTTTATGGAAATTTTGTCAAAACTCAAGTTTATCATTTTCCCTAGCAACTAGTACACATATAAGGACTCCATGCCAAAGGATTTGTTTTTAAGTATTTTTTCACTTTCTTTTATTTTTTTCAAAAAACGTTCAAAATGGCCGTCGTGCGTATTCATCTAAAGGGGTCGCATTTTTTAAAACCATCGATGGTTCTGTGATATAACCACTATTGTTGTATCTTAAAATGATTTTTGTAAAATTTTCAGAGTAAACTATAACACACTTGTAGCTCAAAATTGAATTATTTTCGGAAAATAGACATAAAGTCATTTAAGTAGGCGAAATTAGTTAGAAACCGAGAAAATTCATAATATTTCTGGATTGTCCATCAAATATGATCTACTTTGTGTGGAAATTGGATGGGTGCCAGTTTGCACCATATTTTTTGTACTTGCTTCACAAAAAATGTCATTTTTTACAATTAAGTAATGAAAAATGATATTTATAAACATAATTTGAAAAAACTTAGTTCTGCAACATTATTTTTTATAACAAGACAAACCTATGTGTCAAATATGGGCACATTATCACAAACTATGGTACATAGATGATCATATCTAGGTCATTTGACTCGAAACTTATACATGTTTATAGATGATTGATCTTTTTGTGAATAAGTTTTATGGAATTTTTTTCCAAACTCAAGTTTATTATTTTTCCTAACAACTAGTACACATATAAGGAGTGCATGCCAAAGGATTTATTTTTTTGGGTATTTTTTCACATTCTTTTTTTTTTGAAAAAATGGTCAAAATAGACCCGTGGCATAATTTGTTGGAAAAAGTCATATGCATGATGAAAAAGATGGTATGGATGTCATATTTGGATTCCTCTCATTTTTCTAATCAATTTAAACATTTTATTTGTTAAATTTCGATTTATAGATTTAAAGATATGAATTATTTCATATTAAACGAAAACAGTAAAAAAACATAGCTATGCCCCGTTGGCATAACCTTTTGAACTTATGCCGTCGGCATAGACCCTGTGCCGACGGCCGCGTCGATGGACATTCCTCGTCGGAGCCTATGCCGACGGCCCCGTCAAAAAGCCGTCGGCATAACTCGTCATTCCTGTAGTGCAGACGTGTTTCAGTCAGCTGTGGACCGGCCGCTGCTTGGCCGCTGTTAATATTGCGTCCCAAGACCTCGTTCATTCTGACGTGCATGCAGCATGCATGCGTGCTCGCTAGCTGTTGCCTCAGTAAAACACAATCTATTTTTTGCGAATCAGTAAACCACAATCTAATTAACTCGAATTAGTCAGAGATACAAAGATCATGGATACTGTATCCTGGAGAGGATTACTATACTTGTGTAAGACTGTAAGAACAATAAAAACTTTACCATCAATTCCCTACCCAATAAAAAAAAATCTAGGCTGACGGCATTGCCGTTCGCGTAGATAAAAAAAGAGGAAATATCTAGTCTGGCCTGGTCGGGGTATACGCCGACGGCCCCGACATTTGGCCATCGGCATACGTCCTGGCCGTCAGCGTCTTCATTCTTTCCGTTGTGCCATTACTGAACTGTGTGAGAGAAGGAAGCGCACAAGCGATTTTAATGAATTAGGTGTTTGTTCCGTCCTAGTTGGTCCAACGACATATTTGTAACTTTTAGCACTTTTGTGGTCTTATGTACTATTGTGGATGATTATTAATAGATCGGTAGACTTTTTTGCAAAAATATCCCTTGTCGATCAGTAATAGAATTGAGCTATATGTAGAGCGGTGGAATTGTACTTCTTGTATTTCCCTACATGAGGGGTTCAGTTTGCAGTGTTGTACTTCGCTACAGTGTATTTACGGTCTTAACAACAGTAGCTGGCCGACGAGCCCGTGGTTCATCTATACCTGTCATTAAAAAATGCCATTTGGAACTCTGCACCGGAGTGAGGCCAGAATTTTAAAGAACCCGACAATAAAATCCTTTGGGCTTTCAGAAAAATTAACATGAACATGTGGATATATTTTATTCAGTTATAAGTTTTCATGTAGTACATGTATTTATATATGGGGGCAAAAAATAGAAAACCTCCGTCCTCAACAGTAGCCACCTCTGCCCTCTGTCCCAACTCTTGCCACCTCCACCTCTCCAGCCGCCCTACCTCATTGCGGAGAAAGACCTCGTGGTAGAAGGTGACAGAGGGGCTGTCACCGATATTCGCTTGCGGTGGTCTCCTTAAATATTTATCTGCATATGGTCCCATAGTGGGAAGTAACATAGGTATACTACTCTATGTTACTATCTCTATAGTGGGTAGTAACATATATGTGTGGTATCATATTGTACTACATTTATTACGTTGTAGACTCATTTTGCCTCGAAATTTGTTATGTTACAGTATCTACCTATAATACCCCCATTACCTATTTCTTCATTAAATACATGCCACGTCACCTTTTTTGCCTATGTGACACTTATGTTACTACCTATGTTACTCCCACTATGGGTAGTCTTAAATTTCGTTGCATCCTTCAATGGTGACCGATATCCATCCAATTGTCCTTAAATTCATTGGCCTAATAATCCGGACCACTGTTGTCCTTAAATTCTAGGTAAACAGAATATATAACAAATTAATTAACCTAGACGCACAACAACTATTATAAACTAACGGATCTAAGCGTGTACTAAGGATGACAGTGATTAAACATGTTCTCCCTCATTACCCAAACATAATAAGATGTTTCTCAAATTCATATGTATTTATACGCGTTTTAGTCCAATACCTAGTCCACATTGTAATAGCTAAAACAACTTATAATTAGGAACGAAGGGAATGTTCTTACTAGTAGTAAATGCACAGCTAGTATTTAGCTAGAAGGTGACATAAACCACATTCAGTCGTCAATCTTATCGATCAAGAGCACGCGTATACCTCTGTTGTGTTTTAGTTGTCGTGGGTTGTATAGAAGAAGATTTGCACTAGACTAGCGAGTAACAGACAGAGGGAGTACCTATCAACATTGAGGCGGATCGATCGATCGATGATGCAACGAAATTTGTGGGGACCAAATGCACATGTATGTATATTTCTGGATACTACTCTCTTTCCGTATGATAGTCTTGGATGCCAGTCCTGTAATCATCCGGTCCGTATTCGTGGCTCGAACGTACGTGCGCGAATCAATCATGCATGAATGCCGCCAAATTCACCAAACTAATTAACTCGCGGCATTCATTCATGCAAGCATGCGGGGCACGTAGCTATCGTTCCATGTACATGTAGTTATTGGCAGGTCCAACACATTATACATAACAGTTCGATCAGCAGGAGTCTATGGGAGAGAAATGATTCCATGGCCGGGGAGGTTGGTAGAGGGAGGAGGAAGACGAAGATCACTGTGCAGCAGCGCATGCATGTCCTTTCTCTACTATTTTTGTACCATCGTACCTCCGGTGCTCTCTCTGATTGCGTCCCCAGTATAATGGTCCATGCATGCGTATCTCCGAGAGAGAGAGAGAACAGGTGTGTTTACGCTCATGGGCCAAGCTGGAGGATGCATACAGGGCCATGAGTATGTACTAACACAGCAAGAAGAAAAGCCAAAAAAATCAGTGATCCGGACCTAGCAAGCACGCTTAATTTCCGTCGGGTAGGTGTGGCATTGATCCATGCATGCATGGTATACTAGTGAGGAATGACATTGTTCTTCATCCAGCGGTTAATATTTTGCACTCCGGACTTGTGACGCTGGTATATATGGCACATGTGGAAAGCGAGGAATGACTTGGTGTTCAACACCAACACCCTCTCTCCCGCCGACGATGTCATCCGTCGCGCCGCCGATGACTTGCTCGTCCGGTTGGGTCGGCCATTCCCAGCTACCGATCGATTGCGCAGTTGCGCTATCCTTTCACTGCCTTCACTCATGGATTTGATACTTTATCCAAACTAAGAAACGCCACATTTTTCTAATCGGATGTCCAATTTGGAATCTATTTTAGCAGTGTTTTCATTGTCTTGACGAGGTCTTCATTTAGAAGAAGATAAATGTTGAATGTGTTTTGGAAAATTCTATCTCTTTAGTTGTGAGATTCAACTTATACATTTAAGTCTCTCCGAAACAATTCTTTATTGATCATAGACATGTCGTACGTGTTTCAATGGAGTTTCAAGGAGGTTTGATTTTCAGTGGGATTGGAATAGGTTTAAATAAGGTCTGGAACAGTTCCCACTCATGGTTCATTGAGGTTTGACAGGGTATTGGTTTCAATGGGTTTCAAACTACTTCACCGGGTTTCACTTAGGTTTAAGAAATCTGGAAACTCTAATGAAAACACTCATCTAATCCTCTTGTACCACAATGTAACTTTAAGTATATTTGCAATGCCTATTTGGAAACCTGATTAACATGAGAAAGATTATTAAACTAATAAACCGAATGAGCTTGGGTAAATTTTTTTTTACCAAACGATTTTTGTTGAATATTTAGAAACCTAAGATAATTATTTACAAATTTCCACCTAATCTCGAAACCCAAGAAAGCGCATAATTCTTTCAGACGATTGACTTGTGAATGCATATACATATGCATCTTATTGGCTTGACGAGATGACAGCGCAGTAATATACAAGTTAAATCTAGCCTCAGAAGGAGGCGAGTGGTGCTGGTAACTCATCTTAAAACTTAAGCGCAAGGAATCGTACCAAGTTGGTCAGACTTTGAAAGCGGCGGGTACATATCAGTTATGTTCCCATCATCAGTATAAAACCGAGTTCTAGAGTAAGTTGTTGGGCTGGTATGCGCTGAGAAATACACATAGAGGTTATAAACTGAAAATACCTCTAAAAAAACAATTGACTACACTCATATCATATTTTTGCATTTAGTTTTCTTGCATATTTTTTCTTCTCATTAGAGTTTGGCCGACCTCTTTTTTTTCCATTCTCGGCCATGCATATCATTCTGGAGTCGGGTTTTGGTTTTGGTAAGTGAAACAACTCCAAACACACCTCAGTTTGTTTATATTGAAAAACAACTCTCTGAATCTCAATTTCTTCCAATGTCCTCCGTTGTCCACGCCTTTCCACCTCCTGTCGCCTACCCAACGCCACGCTGCATTGACTCCTCCCCAGCGACATGGCTTCCTCCTCGTTGACCTTATCATCGATGTCACCCTACTCTCGGACGCTTCCACCATCTCGTAACATGGTGGGGGCGGTCCTGCCTTTCTCCTACCATTGTGTGGTGACGCGATCTCACCGCGCAACAACTGGAACAGTTCTGGCTCTTCCTCCTATGTTATTTTGTGTGCCCTATATGGCATGGTCTTATACCATGACGACTATGTGGCGGTTCTTCAATTGAATTCGCCGATCAGTTCACCAAAAATTCCGAACTGATGGAGAAGGAAGGGCATTACATTTAACATTCTCCTCACATCAAGGCTAAAGACTACACCGAACTTACATGTGAGATCAATGAAATGCCTTAAGTATTTTATTTACTAGTGAATCGACCGGCTCTTAAACTCGAGACCTCCTACCTCTGATGAGTAGCGTGAACAGCTCAAATCCCTACCTGTCGTTTTACCTTTTCATATATATAGGAGTTATTACAACAATCAGAATTAACTACCAAATAGATATAATTAATATTTGGTTGGATAACTAGCAGATTATTCTACCTATACCAAGAACTGATACATCCTATAGCAGATCATTTACGTGGCGTGCATGCTTTATCAGCATCCTGAACCTCAGCCACACGGACTGGTTAAAATTGCGCCCGAAGGATGCAAACAACTGTAATGCAAGCGGATTCGTGAAGATGTCTTGTTGTTTGTGCTGATGCATATTCATATATAAGTATATCCAGATAAAGGCTAACTTTTGCCGGAGCGAAGGGAAGCCCGTCGTCGGGAGGGTGTTAAAATTTCTCTTGTGTTCATTTCATTATTTATTGCTTGTCCTGTATAACATATCTGCCACCTTTTTTTTAGAAATGGGGTGAAGCCCCGGCCTCTGCTCTCTGCCACCTGATATTTGGAAGATATGGAAATTGTATTCAGTAAATTTATAGCAAACTCTCTCTCTCTCGAACAAAATGATAATCCACTTCAATGTTTGGTGCGAGGTGGTTGCCAAGAACATCAAGTTCTTGAAGAAGAAACTGAATCTATTGCCCGTCCCCCGTGGTCCCAAGAAGACGCAAGCCACGAGGAAATGACCCTATTGGAATTAGGGTTTCCGTAGGGGTAGAATGTAGACCTCAGAGTTATTAGCATAGAACCACCACATTACACGTCAATGTTCGAAAAACCACCACTTTGCGTTTTGATCACATGAAACCGTTGGTATACACGAGATTGTTTGCAATTTGCACTAAAACTAAATTGATCATGAATTGACACGATTTCTGGCAATGGGACCCACCAGTCAGGGCTTAAGTGACATAACATGTTGACTTTTTTTTCTAAGGTGGCATCCTGGGCCCACATGTCAGACAATAAAAAAAGAAAAAATCTCCAAAAAATAAATAAATCATGGGCACCCCTATCAAACATGTCCAACCAATTAAACAAATAAAAAAATAAGAAAAAGGGAGTGTGGGCTAGCAGAGCAGCCTCCCGGCGCACTGCCCCGGCCGCCCCGCCCTGCCTCCTCTCGCGCACCACCGCTCTCCCCGGCCAGGAGCAACAAGGTCAGCCGGCGGACGCGGCCTAGATGGACCGGGACGAGGTCGTGAGTCCACGCCGCCGAGCACGAACAAGCCCATGGCGAGACTCGCGGCCGACCGGGACGAGGTCGTGCGTCCACTCGCCGTTCGTCGATGCTGCTCGTGACGGTCGTTCGCTGGGACACCGCACACGCCGACGTGACCCCGCGACCACACGCCTGCGCTGCGAGGGCCGCCACGATGTCGCCTACGAGGGATTGTCCAGGACACGTGCAGGGGCCGGCGTCGGCGAGGCGAGCATGGCCGCGGCGGGCGGTGAACAGGGGCCGCGGCGGGAGTCGGCGAGGTGAGCAGGGGTGGCGGAGGGCGAGCAGGGGCGGACCGCGGGGGTGCCGGCGTACATGCGCTCGAACCCTAGAGGCGAGCATGTCTAGGGCACCCCAAAGGCGAGCATGCCGAGCGCGAGCTGCGGCGCCGGGCGAGCAAGGGCTGGAGCGTCGGCGAGCCAGCAGGGGATGGAGCGGCACGGAGGAGGACTGGGAGGCTGCCGGGCGACGGTGTCTGCACCCTTTCACTTTTTTATTTTTTGGAGAAAATTTTCTTTTTATTGCCTGACATGTGGGCCCATGATGCCACCTCAGCAAAAGTCAACATTTTCTGCCACGTAAGCCCTGACTGGTGGGTCCCATTGCCAGAAATCGTGTCAACTTGTGTTCAATTTGTTTTTAGCGCACATTGCAAAAAATCTCATGTATACCGGCGGTTTCCTGCGATCAAAACGCTAAGTGGTGGTTTTTCGAATGTTGACGTGTAATGTGGTGGTTCTATGCTAATAACTCTAGACTTGGACATTATTTCTGTGGAGGAGAACGATGCCTGAAGCATCTTTGTCGTGACTACTGACCGCGGCCAAAGGTTTCTCATGAAAAAAAGCCCACCCTAGCCACCCTGACCAGGATGTAGATCCGACGAGTGGGCACCCAGATCCAGAGTCATGGAGATGGGTTGAACAACTTCTGAGGACGCCACCGTCTTCACACCTCACCCTGAAGTTCAACGAGGCGTCACCAGTGTCGCGACCATCATTCACACCCCGTTGTCGCCTGCACGGTTAAGCAGGACGACCATCGGCACTAATGTGCGTCCCTTGCCACCAGATCAAACATTGCCCCCACCTCCAAAGGCGGCCACCCAAGATGTCGGAGCTCTAGTGAGATGCCGAGCAGCGATATCCTCACTGCCACCTGTCTCCGTAACCGCTTGAGATTCCGGCGGACACCTCTCTCATGGCGGTGAAAAGAATGAGAAGGGGGAGGAGCTGCAGTTCGTTTGCTGATGTAATTTTGAATTCAAATCACACGAATGCTTCTCGTAAACATATATATGAGCTACTAGCGTATCAATATATGTGAAGTTATTGTTTTTCTTGAGACTATGGCTTATAAATTCAATGATGGAAAATCACAATCCCATGCCAAGCATACAAATTAATCGGTGCTAATATATATAGAAGCTAGCCGATAGGCCAGCCATCTCATATAAAAGATCAAATTTGGCTTTTGGTCCACAACTTTTTTGTTGTTGGCACCTATAATTTAGAGGTCACGTTGGTGTGTGGGGTTAATTAATGCAGTTGCCATGCTGAGAACTTAATCATGATTTGCTCCGTATGCATGATAGCTAATTGACAGTGGACTCTCAACACTATTGAGAGCACCTCTAGAAAGAAAGAAAACTCTAAAGAGCATTACAGCCGGTCAATGTGTTAGGGTGACGAAAATCTGATATGGGTGTGGTCATCAATGAAGTGATTGTGAAAGAAACAGCTTGGGTTTCATGATCACGGACGTCGGACGGTGCTCAACCACACGGATGATTGATATATTGTGTGTATTCAGTCACTGTTGATGTCAATTTCGAGTGAAATGTTTGAATTTTTACAGTAAAATTTGAGGCATCATTAGTCGCTTAATGATGTGTAAAGACAGCTACCTGTTTCCTGTTTATGAACATATATTTTTGGCATATAAAGTTAGCAAGTTACTTTGGAAAGGCAATGATAGAACGATAAACTGATTATGATGCATGGAGAAAGGGCTAGCAAGCTTGCTAGCAGCACTAAATATGTGTGTAATTACTTAAAAATGAACCACAAGCTAGGTGAAAGTTAGCTAGTACACACCTGTTACTTACTAACATAATTTTGTGGTGGGGCTCTATCATGCTCCTTTTTCTGTAAATGAATATCACAAACATGTTTGCAAAGTAAACATCACAATCTGTTAAGGCTAGAGAAAAAAATGCACATGGAAAAGACTCTACATCACTGCAGGTTCTTGCAAACGATCTTTTCTTATTTGCAGGGTCAACTCTACCATAATAATTAACCAAACAACGTATCTCAACTCAATTAGATATTAATCCACATTGGTGTCTTAGTAATTGAAGTCTGCACACCTTTAGTTTTCGGAAACAAGTGGTGCAAAATTAGCTAGGTCGCCGTAAACCTATTCTTTTTCTACTCGAACAACATGTACTCTCATTGGAGATTCCAAGCTAGCTAGGCCATCATGCTCTTAATGGAGAGTGATTAGTTGACGTCACCATCCACACAAGCTAATCAACACGCCGATCTCTCCTTGATGGAGATTGTCCTCACGGCTAAGTATTAGAAAACCCCTACAATAATATGACCAACAACACATAAATAACTATATACCAAGCATGATCCGTGTATTGCGTAAAAGCGAATACAATATCTCCAAATGTGGTACGAGCAAAATCATAAGAAATCAGCCTAGAATTCCAAATGGCGCCTCGTGCGGTCGGTTGGATCTCACCGCACGGATACCCAGACCCACATGTCAGCGGACGAACCGCTGCAGGTTTGACGAAAATTTAGTTTTGTTCGCACGCATTTTCAGGTTGCTAAAAGATAGTTAGGGCATGTACAATGGGGTGATGTCAGCCTTTTCTTAGCGTTGACACGTAGGATAATTGTCTAGTTGGCGGAGAGAAAATTAAGAAAAAGGAGGTTGCCTTCCCTTAGCTAAAAGATGATCTCTTACGAAATAAGAGAAGACTAATTTCACCATTGTACAGTTTGTCTTCCTTTTTTTTTGCGTGGACAGTTTGTCTTCCCTTAGAACTACGATTTCTTACTAAATATAATTAATTCTCATTAATTGTAAGGGATAGCAATAAGAGATAACGCATTATACAACTTATAATTTTGTCTTCTCTAAATGACGTGGACGGCTAAGAGAATCCGTGCCTTCCCTAGCATTGTACATGCCCATAAGGTGTAGGACGCCCTCCAAACGGTCGGGAGCGAAGTTCTAAGAAGCACGGGCACAGTAGAAGTAGATACTCATGTACTTACCTCAGATAAAGAGTATTATACGGCATACATACATCTTCGATTGTATCAATTGCATGAGTATTTAATTACTCACTGTGATTAGTAGCTTAATTTGACTTTACCATCTAATTTGTAACACTATTGTTCTGAAAGACGAAGGAAGCTGCGTTTTCAGTTTCTTGGCAACCGCAGATCCGGCGGTGTCGGCGGCGAAAACCTTACCATGAATTTCGCGCGGGAAAGAGCAAGAGCAAGATGAGCTCTTTCCACCTTTAAGTGAGTGATTAGAGGGGAGCAAAGCTAATTAGTGCTAGTAGCACCTCAACCTTATTAAAGCTAGTTAAAGTACGCTTTGAATGTAATCTAAGCAAGTAGGATTAGGAGTGGCTAAACTACATAGTAGGAGATAAAGATCCGGGGTGTGTTCCTGTGATGCGTGCCACGTGAGTACATACGTAACGGCGGGAGAAGCTCTTGGCCGTTTTCCCAAGACTGCGAAGCTTCGCGCCGTGACGGTCTGCCGTGGCTCACGTGGGGCCCACGGTGTCAGGGTGGCCTGTGCTAGTGGATGTGCTCACCTTCTTTCCAATTAGGACAGCCACTACTTCGGTCACAATTACAAGATTTTATTTTATATGCTTCGGTGTATAAATTCGCTCATTTTGGTGCATACATTGTTCACAATTAAAAATCTTAAATATCTTATACTCCCTCCGTAAACAAAAAGATGTCTAAGGTAGACTAAATTTGCATGTACTACACATTGAACCATATGTACATACATGTAAATTTATACTAGGTCGAGACATCCTTTTGTTAATCAGAGGAAGTAGTTGTGAATGGAGGAAATACTTTCCCTTTCAATTTTTTTCTTATGGTGCTTGATCATTGCTTTGCTTGTTGTTGCCATTGGAGGATTAGGAAATATGAATCCATGCCATACCCGCTCTCTATATTTTTTATGTGAGCTAATCCATGTTTTTCCGCATGGCTTTAACTCAAAAATACATTCGGCATGTGTATTGTGAATAAATGGACATGCATGGCTTTATCTAAAAAATACCGTGGGCATGTATATTGTGAATAAATCAAATTTCTTTATTACGTGCTTAGACGAAAATATGATGCAGAAAACAGGAAGTAGTTTGTTGCAGACGTGCAAAATGATCTTCTTAGTCTACATGAAACAGACAGAGATCCATACAACTAGGCTTGCTACTTTCTATCGTCTTTAACCACTTCACGTTGCAATGCCAACGTATTTGGATAGCCACGCAAGAAGACTCAAACATACGGCATGTTAGAACTTGTCTAACACTCTACATCATACTCCGCACGTTTATAATCAAGTCCACAACAGATGAAACATGGGTTCGAACACCACTATTAAAAGATTAGATCTTATCTAAGATGTCACTATCTAATATGTTGTTGAACAGGAAATGTTCCTACTTTATATCGGTTGCTACGGCTTTACGTTGCAATTCCAACGTACACGCAAACATAATCTAACACACGACACTTCTCCACTTGTCTGACCCTAGAACTCACACTACACACGCATCTAATCGAACTCAATGCAACCAAATCATTGCTTCAAACACCACTATATAACACCAACCTTAGATCTTATCTAATATGTCGGTAGAAAATATTGAAAAAAAGAATTTACATGTTTCACTCAAAATCCTCTAACTCATATTCACCGGTAGATATACCCAGCCAAAATGATAGGTGGGAGCTAGGCAACCTAACCCAAAGATAAGTAAGAACTGCAACTTTATACGTGTTTACGTGGCGATGACAACACATCCGGATAAACATGCGAACACACACTCAACCATACATACACACCACTCCTAAATCTAACCCTAACTCACACGCCACACGCTTCTAACCGACCCCAAAGAAACCGAAACACGGCTTCAAACATCGATACTCCCAAATTCAACAGACATAAGACACACACTTCCAATCGAACCCAAACCGCCGCGTCGGATCACGTATCCATGACAACAAATGCTTATGCGCCCACTAGCGAACATTGAAGAGTGAAATTCTCGATGTTTCCCTCAAACTTCCATGACACACATTCACAATTCACAAATTATTCCCTTTCGGAGCCGTATTTGTCAGTCATTCTAGTGATAACCGTTGCCAAAATACAGGAGGGGAAAAGGGAGGTAACCTGACCCCGGCGGTGACCGTAGCCCGCCGCCCGGTGATAACCGCCGACCCGCAGTCCAGTCTCAGTCGCTCAGGGGCTCACACACTCGGCGTTCTGCTCCCAAACCTTTTTCCGCCGACCTCCCTCGGCTTCGCTTATATTCGCGCTCCACTCCACTCCGTCGCAAACACAGGCACACAGCCCACACACACTGCCCTGGGAGCGCCTGGTGTTTCGGGTATTCGCGACAAGGTCCCCGCCGGCCAGCCAGCTAGCCATGGAGAGGAAGCAGGGCTTCTTCTCGGCGCTGCGGGAGGAGGTGGCGCGCGGGCTGTCGCCGGCGCGGGCGCGGCGGAGGCGGAGGAGGTGGCGGCGGCGAAGGCGGCGCAGCGGTATGCGGGCGGGGAGGCGCTCGCGCCGCTCATGGAGGGCCCGGATCCGGAGGAGGCCGGCGACGGCGGCGGGCGCCCCGGAGGGACCGGGACGGGTGGGGCCGGTGGGTGCGCGGCCAGCTCGCGCGCGCGCCGTCCGCCGCCGGGCCGGCGCCGTCCGGCGGTGGCGCGGCGAGGCGGAACGACCTCAGGATGCTGCTCGGGGTCATGGGCGCGGCGCTCGCGCCCGTGCATGTCTGCGCCGCCGAGCCGCTCCCGCACCTCAGCATCAAGGACACCCCCATTGTGAGCGCTCGCCGTTGCTTCTTCTCTGCTTTTGTTCTTGCTCTAGATTGGGTTAGTCCAGCGCTTCTATGAAATCTGCGAGTTCAACAAATCTTTCTGTCCATTTCTACGAGATTTCAGTTCTTGATTGCTGAAGCCAACTTCTCTTAGCTGGAATTAGCGTTTTTGTGTGTGTGTGTTCTTTCTTATCAAGTTCTGAACAGCAAAAAATGTTCTTT
Organism: Poa pratensis; assembly: GCA_947311845.1. NCBI lineage: Eukaryota > Viridiplantae > Streptophyta > Magnoliopsida > Poales > Poaceae > Poa > Poa pratensis. The sequence continues at coordinate 12,592,830 of CAMZMU010000041.1, forward strand.
GACGTTTTCTCCGGAACGTGTTTCAGAAACTTGTTGGTTCGTTAGGAGAAACACTGTGAAAAAGTGGGTTGTTGATGTGATGTGTGCAGTAAGGGGTTCATGCATTTGCTACAAAATTGGCATCTGAACACATTGCCACTCTGAAAAAGGGGAAATGGCTTTCCTGTATGTTATATCCCTACTTGCTGTAAAGAAGAAAGATTAAACTTAAAGCTGCGTGGTAAATTGAGTTACATGCTGTAAAAATGGTTCTTTGACATAGCTTTGTAGCTGTCTAACAGTGAGGTCTGAATCTGATCTATGCAGGAGACTTCGTCGGCGCAGTACATTCTGCAGCAGTATCTGGCTGCCTCCGGCGGTCAGAAGCTCCTCTCTTCGGTCCGAAACGCGTATGCCATGGGGAAGGTGCGCATGGTGGCCACCGAGTGTGAGACGGCTGGCCGTGTTGTGAAGAACCGCATGGCGGCACGCTGCGCCGAGCCTGGCCGGTTCGTGCTCTGGCAGATGGCTCCGGAGATGTGGTACATTGAGCTGGCTGTTGGCGGGAGCAAGGTGCACGCCGGATGCAACGGCAAGCTCGTCTGGCGCCACACCCCATGGCTCGGCGCACATTCTGCCAAGGGACCTGTCCGCCCTCTCCGCCGCGCACTTCAGGTACGACACCGGCACCAGTTTCACCGTCTTTAGGTGGTCTTCTCTCAATTTTTCTGTACACAATGCATGAAACCAGAGTTTGAAGGTTATTGTTCCTTTTCTCTCTAGGGCCTGGATCCTTTGACCACAGCGAGCATGTTTGCTGGTGCACGCTGCATCGGCGAGAGGAAGGTGAATGGGGACGATTGCTTCATTCTGAAGCTGTGTGCTGATCCTGAGACGCTAAGAGCACGCAGCGAGGGGCTTGCAGAGATCATCAGGCATGTCTCTTTGGGTACTTCAGCCAGAAGACCGGGCTCCTTGTCCACCTCGAGGATTCGCACCTCACCCGAATCAGTCCACGACCGGAGGGGATGCAGTTTACTGGGAGACCACCATCAATTCGTTCATCGAGGACTACCGGCCAGTGGAGGGGATAATGATTGCACACTCTGGACGCTCGGCCGTGACCCTTTTCCGTTTCGGAGAGGTCACCATGAGCCACACAAAAACTCGCATGGAGGAGGCATGGAGCATCGAGGAGGTCGCGTTCAATGTTCCCGGTCTCTCCATGGACTGCTTCATCCCACCCACCGACATCAAGTCTGGATCCATCAGCGAGACCGTCGAGCTCCCGCACAGTGGAAAGAGCAAGGTCGGTCTTCTCCCATGCCATGGTGCTAAGGTTGCTGCTTTAGAGAAGGCTGATGGTAATGTGCGTGGAGCGGAACCCTGCAGCGAGATTGCAAGTGATTTACGGCCGGGTTCGTACTGCTCCTTGCAGTGCTACTGACTCATTTTGATGAATGTAGGGTAGAAAGAAAGGGCTAAAGAGGATTTGGATCTTTGGAATTCCATATGTCCCCTGTAAATAGGGAAGGTTGAGCAACCACATGGTCTTCCATATCTATCCCTGAGGAGAGGCCTTGTGTGAGAATCCTTTCTGATCTCATCCGAGATATGATGTGGTAGGTAGTCATGTTTTTTTACTTTCTGTTTTGGTTTGGTCAGTGCCTATGGAAGAAGAACCAGGGGTGTTCTCCTCCATCCAACCACATGATAAGTAAGGATCATGGTGGTAGTGCTGCTCTTTTCTTGGTAGCAATACTAATATCAGGCCAGCGAGGAAGAAGGATTTCTTTGCCGGTAATCAAGATGATTTCGTCGTCTAATTTAGCAGTTCAGTGTGCTTTGGTTGTGACAGTCTCCGGTCAAACTAACTTTAGGGGAAACTGTAAGGTCCAGAGTGGTTGTTGCTCTTTTTTAGTGTTCCATGTTATGGGTCTAGCTGTTTTCCCCCCTTTGTCCTTGACACCATCTCTCTTATTTAGTATGAGATGGTGGTTGTTGTATTCTACAGAAGATGATGTAATCCAAAAACTTCTATGAATGCCATGGATTGAGGGTGTCTTCCTTTGTGCACACAGTTCTTCCTCCTCTTTTGCATGCTATAAAGCTAATGGTAGCATTAGCTTTGTTGCCAAATTGTCAGCTTACTATAATGCACTATCAGTGAATGTAGCTTTCTTGCATTCAGCTTCAGCTTGCAGCATGTTGGGGGCATGATTCATCAACATGCTGGTATTGGTCCCCATGTGCTTAGCCTCAGGTGCTGTGCTGCGTACTAGTATTATTATTTCGTTCTTTTTTAAGGTTTAAATTAGCTTTGCCTCTTTTGTTATCTCTTTGTGCTCCATCCTTAGATGCTTCAGCGCCATGATATTACACCTCAGCTTGCAATCTCATTGTGCTACTGCAAGAATAGCTGTACTCTTAGGTCCCGTAGGGCTTTGTTTCTCCTTGGGAAGATCAAGATGAGACCAATGACCAAGCTCAAAGAAGAAAAGAAGTGGGTTAAAGGCTCATGGGTGATGTATATTTCCAACATGTATGTCTGTGATGGCCACCTCTCAATACCACATGCATGTTGCATTCTCTGATTTGTAAATCTTCACAGTGGTCCCTAGCTAATTTTTCTGAAATGAGAAGGTGGAATACACCCATACTCTCTAGCCATTGGCTCAAATTCTCCACATTTAACCAATCTCCTTGGCTCAAAATCATCTGGATTGAAGCTTTTGTAGGAACTTGTGGCTTACAGCATTTTACATATTTACTACATTGCTCTACCCCTGGGATTAAAACCTCAGTGTGAAAGTACCATGGGAATTATAGGGAATAATTGATGTGTATTTCCAACATGTATGTCCCTGTGCTGGCCCACTTGTCCATCTCACATTCAGTTGACTTGTCCGTTTTGTAAATCTTAACAGCAAATTTCTCAGAAAGAGAAGGTGGAGAACACCACTACTCTCAACTCTGAAGTCATTGGCTCAAATCCTCCACACTTGACCTATCTCATTGGCTCAAAACCACCACCTAGATTGAAGCTTTGCACAACTATTTGCAGATATACTGAATTTCCGGGCTTCACCCACCTAGATTGGGCCTACGTCTTTCTTCAGAACCAAAGAAAAATACTCGTATATGAAAACAAGAAGGAGGAAGAGAAATTTATAAGAAAATCCCGTGTGATGCATGCATGACGAACCGGATCAAAAAACAAGCTGCATGAATCCAGCAAATCCGTGCAGCTTTTGGCGCGTTGTTAAGGAGTAAAGGACCACACTGTCGCAGGGAGCACTCGGAGGTTGGTTGGGCTGGTTGTTAGGGGCGGCGACCTCTTTGTAGACTTGACTTTCAACAGCAAACTCCAATCAGTTATCACTCACACAGCAAAAACAGGTAGGGTGCCGCGATGCAAACGCACAATGGAAATGCAGATGCAAATGCACTGCTGCACCGCTCTCTCTTTTTTGACTTGGTGGCTCCTAAAGCCTAAAGGCTCTTTGATCAAAAGCTGCCGGCTTTACATCATCTTCTAGTGCAATTGCAGGGTGCTTTGTTCTGGATTAGTAATATATTCCATTCCGTTCCAGGCCATGGCATCTTCACAACCAATTGCTAGGGAGGAGAGAAATTACCTCTGTGAGTTGAAGCATTTGGTCGGTGAGAGCTTAGCTCAGATCAAGAAAGGACCTGGAAGAGGTTAGAGAACAAGGATGGTTAAAACAGTTGTTAAGTACTGTATGAAACTGCATTCTGCAGGCAATTTGCTGTAAAGTGCAGGAGGTCTGAGGAGATTATGCAGAAGGAAAGGCTGGTCCAGTCTTGCAGGGCTGTGGGGGGTGCCTCAGGCTCAGAGATGTTTATCATCGAAGACCGTGCGGGAGATGTTGAACGAACGAACAAATAAACAAACAATCATGACCGAAGAAGATCTCAAACAGCTCGAGCTTTTGGATGATTCCGTATCGAAATATGGTATCGAGCCTGTGTCTATCCGCTGCGATGATTTGAAGTTCTAACCACATCAGCATATGGTTGAGAAGAAAGAAACTAGGAAGGTGAACTCCTGCTCCATCACCAATCACACGCGTCGTGTGTTCTCATCAAGGTTCCCCAGTGAAAAAAAACGGTATAATCAACTACGATACGAAACAGGTTTTTGTCCCGCTTTATAAATAAAGCAATGACCACCATACAACAGAGGATACAAACGCAACACCACACAAGCTGGGGCCAATAGCAAACACACGTCCAAAACAGAAACAAATGGAGACAAAGGTTGGAAGACTAAACTAAGTTGACCCGCAACCGCTGCGCCTCTCTGAAAATTATCACCACGTTCGTAGCACCGATCGTCGAGTACCAAGCAGCACCTTCATGAAGGAAAGCAATCGCTGCTACCCGGACCGGCAAGCCGGTCATAGGGTTTCCCCCGACACACAGAGAGAAGTGGATGGAGGGTAGCCACGACGCCCTTCAAGAAGGAAAGATGTCACCCGAAGGCGGCACCGCGTCGGTGTCGTATACACCGACAAGGATTTCTCCCGTAAACCCTATCCACGACCTCGACAATCCATAGCATAAGAGCCCCACAAGGACAAAGCCTCGTCATCCCACACTCGCCGCCCACCAGTTTGCGCCACCACGGTTACGCAATCGCCATCATCGTCTTACCGAAGCTACCGACACAAGGTCTGCAAGATGGAGGTAATGGGTAGCCCGACACGGGGTTCGCCGTACAGCAGCCGCGCGGGAGGGAACTGCCTCCACCGCCGAAAACGGTAGTCGACCGGACGTAGTCGCACAACACACCAGTCCCAGTCGGGTCCGGCCACACTGCCAGTCCCAAGAGGGTCCGCCCGGGCCCGAATCGGGCCCGTAAAGCCAGCCACCACGCTGCAACAAGGGCAGCCGCCATCGCTGTTGCACCCATGCACGAACACCTTCGCCTCCATCTTGCAGCGTTGTCGTCGTCTCTTCACGGACTCTGGCCCGGGGCTTGCAAGACGGAGCAAATAACAACACTGAACCAGAGACAACGGCATCGCAACCTTGCGGGAGGGAACAACCTCCACCACCGAGAGGCGGTAGTCGACCAGACGGAGCATCCGAAGCACACCAGGCCCACGCTGGCCCGGCCGGACCTAAACAGGTCCGTAAAGCTTCATCTGCCCCGCTGCAACAGGTGGGATGTAGCACCACCGCCCCCTGTTCTTGCGCCGTCGTCGCCGTCAAAGACAGGAAGCATCGCAGTAGCAGACGAGCCGGCCCGCCCAAGCCCAGAACTGGGCTAGGGGGCCTCGACCGCGTCGCACCGGACCTGCAGCACCCCGCCAGACGCCGGCCTCGCCGCACGCCGGCTCCACCGCGCCAGAGCCACTCAGAGAAACCCGAGCCAGAGCCTCCCGAAGTGCACCGCCGCCAGAGCGAGACCAGGCCCCGACCGGCTCGCACGGACGTGGGGAATTATAGTCCGCCGCCGCCGCCGCCCAGGCACAGCCCGGCGACCCAAGCCGGCGGCGGCGACGAGGAAAGTGGATGGAGGAGGAGGTTGGGCCGGGGACGGGGACGGCGCTCCCGTCGCCCTCGGGGGGGGGGGGGGGGGGGAGGAGCGCGAGGGAGGAGGGGGAGAGGAAGAGGCGGCGCGGGCTTGGCCGGCGGCGCCGTCTAGGGTTAGGGTTGGGGGCGAGCCCGAGCATATCACAATGGCGACGGTATAATCAACTAGGTGGACACAATAATGGTCGCTTAAATATATCAAAATATTCCCGTTCAAGTATCTCCGTACTTCACCCGGACAATGCAAAAAAAAAAAAAAAACGAGGTCACACTACTTATCATCCATGTACATGTGCTGATCATATTCATAACAACAACTCTGCAAACGGAAAAATGCTGCACCAGGACCGGTGAAATAGTATCGAAAAAGATACGACATGCCGCCTGATGAATCCCATTTCGTGCGTCACAGGCCGTTAGCACAAGCACTGGATTCGGCCTTCCTTTTCCTTTCCATGAGTAGCTCTACTCTTCTTTTTTTCTCCTTGCTGATCTGTGGATCGCAGGGCATAACATACAGGTTAGTAACATTAGGGGTGGGCACAAACGGTTACCATGCCATACAAAATTAGCAACAGCGCTAAGCTTCTGTCAGATGTGAAGAAGGAAGATGAACTAGCTTCTCTAAGCCGGTTTTAGCCGGTGTGACTTCCAGCTGTTTTTGCACACCCCTAAGTAATCTCAAATGGCCATCACGGTTTAGTGGACAGAAATGCAGTTTCAGACATCCAGCAAAGCATGATATCATGGTCTTTGCGGTATTAGAAATATGCCCAAAGAAATCCTCAGAACAAAAAACATGGATATATACCGTGTGGACCTTGGTAAGATTGGATACAGGTTTTGGTACTATTGGGATTCAGATGTGGTACATACCAAAAAAAAAAAGATTATGTGGTTCATGTGTAAGAATTTTGTCATGCTTTTTGGAATGGTAGAAATATACAAATCACTGACAGTAGTAGTGACACAATAATACAGTAAAAGCAACTCTAAATTGCCAAAAAAAACACACTAAAAAACCACCCCAAAATATTGGCAAGCCAACCATTGCACAACTACAATAAATAATCGTAAAGGCAAGTGTGCCCAAGTATTTACAGACAGGGCCGGTTTAGGCCCTGTGCAAGAAGTGCGACCGCCCGGGGCCCATAAAAAATGGGGCCCATATTTTATATACAGTATGTATGTATATACTACAGTAGAGCGAAAAATAAAAGGTCAGCCCTACTAGGCCTGAGCGACTGAGCCCAGCAAGCAGACAAGCAGCCAGCACGATGGATTAATTTAGTGGGCCAGCACGCAGCCGAGCAGCCAGCACGCGCCGCACGATCCGCTTCGTTTCTTGTATTGTCGTTTCATTTTCCCAGTCACCTCCTCTCGAACAAATCAAAAGGGACAAATAGCCTAGGTGTGCGTGGGTGGCCTGCCGGCGACGCTGTGGAGATGGCGGCGTGGCCGGAGAGGCTTCGGGCGACGGCGGCTCCCTCCTCTGTTCTCGGTACTCCGATGGAGTTCAAGAGCAGATCTGCCGTCGCGGGCGCGGCCGCTGCTCTCCGGAGTCGCGGCGTGTCCTTCCTCGAGCTGGCGGCCGTGGTGGCGGCGCCGGTTCCTGCTTTTGGGGTTCAGCTGACTCCACTTCGGTGGATGCTCATGCTTTTGCCTAAAATCTGCTGGAGCTTGCAGGTGAGTTCTGCTCCTTCGTCGTTGGATGCGGTGGGCTTCGTGGAAGAAGGTTGGTGCTCTCGGTCTGGTCTCCGGCGTGAGACAGCGACGACGCCATGGCTACGTCTCGGAGCTGATGTTCGTTCACCGGCCAGATTCTGGTGCTTGCGCCAGATGATTCTTGCAGCACTTCAACAAGGTTGGTCTGAGGCGTCGGCTTGGGTGCGTGGTGTGTGTGGTGGATCTGTGTTCTTCGTGCGAGGTGTGGATCTTGCTTCTCGTGTGTGTTGTTCTTTCAGTTCTTGATCTGTACACGAGCTCCTTTTCAAAAAAAAAAAGAATCGGCGACGCAGCGGCACTGGCGCACTACACAAAACCAACCAGCAGCTGAGTTTTCCGATCAAATCGGCATGGATTTGGGGAGAGATCAATTGATCAAGATCATCAATCAGAAGGTAACTCAGAGATCAATCTATTACTAATTTGTGGACGAATTTTTTCCGGTGGACACCCTATCGAAAAACATCAAATCCTTTAATTTCTTATCTGGTATTTGTGTTTCTCACTTGCAGCGTAAATCATGTTACCTAAAAAACATCAATCTGGCAGTCAGAAAAGAAATAACAGAAAAGAGTAGAGGAGTTGATTAAATATCAGCAAGGCACTATGAATAAGTTGGTGTTGAGGAGTAATACTAATACAAATTCTGAGCAATTGTGTATCACAAATGGCGAAGAACAACCTTATGTCATTATGTGCTGCATTGATGCTTTTGCGTCAAAAATGCACGGAAGTCTCGTTTCTCATAATTACCGGAGGTTAGTATGCAATTTCTATATGTTTATTTATTGTTGTAACGTCTATAATACTTTGTTTCGAACAAAGGCAAGATAAAATGTCAATTTTATAACTTTATAGCAATTGTATCTGCTCATGTATCGAATCCGAATTTTTCTTTGTTGGGCCCATTGGTAAACTTCGCACCGGGGCCTTTGAAATCATAGAGCCGGCCCTGTTTACAGATACTCATTCAACAATGAATCTATATGCACAGGTAGAAAATACTAAACAAAAAAGGGCATATAAGTTGCTGGTGACAGAATATATTTTATGGATCGATGCATATAAGTATAAGAAAATGTACCATGATTGCATTATAAAGACCTCTCTTCTTGCGGGACATGAGAGCCAAAGCAATGTCGTTATCGTCCCTCTCAGCTTGCTTAAGAGGATCATCCACATTATCGTTAGTTTCCTCAGCAGCACCTTCGTCCCCAACACAAGGTGGATCAACCGCCTTCTTACTTGTCAAATTGGAGGAAGTATTTCCCTCAGTTTCCATCTTCAACTCCTCGTGGTATTGCTTCTCTCGCATCATCTTCCGTCACGAAAAAATCAAGATGCATAAGATCTTAAAACAGCGATAGAATTATACAAGAAACTTATGTAATTTAACAAGGAGCTAACCTTCCTCTTCTTTTCAGCCGCTTTCATTATTCTCTGAGTCCGACCTCGATGCATTCGCGGATAAAACCTGGCCTTAAATTTCGTAACACATAATTAATCCGGATAGAACACAGTGAACTGGGGGAATCGGCTTTGCAATTGCACTCCATTACTAACAGCACGCAACTTTAAAGCATGGCGAGTTGAACTAATAAATAGCTAAATGAAATTGCCTTAGATCCGGGTACTGTAATTGGCCAAAAAAATCCCACACGGCTGATTAACTCAGGGCAGCCGAAAATTCCCGATCGAGCGATCGTGTCCAGAAGCAACACCTAAGAGACTATGGGGACTACATGGAGAAAACCCTGGGAATAAAGGAAGGACGAAGGTAGGTTTACCCGGAGTGCGGTAGTCCTTCGGCGTGGCGGCGGCGGCGGCGACGGCAGCGATCGATCTTCAGGGGATGGAGGACAACGAGAGAGGGGAAGGTGGGTTTTGGGCTTGGGTTTACGAGTCGCGTCCCACATGCCAAGTCTAGCGATGCCGGCCCAAGACGAAGATGGGCCGTATTGACGTGAGGGGCGATGGTGGCCGTGGACTGCAAATACCGGATAGCTCCCTGGCAATGATGGGCTTTCTCAAGGCGACGCTGGCTTATTTCGAGCAAAAAGAATTCACTTTGTTTTTTCCGCAAAAATATTAGTCAAATATTTTCACGAGAAATAGTGTGAGAGCAGGAGAAAAAGTTTTTTCTGATAACAGGAAAAGGAAACAAGAACCGTTACGCTTACCGCTTACGGGTGGGGTGGTTAGTGGAGGCAGATTCACCTCCAATGCCTTGTAATTATCCTTGCTGAAACCTTATAACATTTCTTTCAAGATTAATTCAATGAAATGTGGATCTTCTGCAGGTCCTTGAAAAAACAGTAGACATGTACATTATCTATTTGTCCGAGAATCAAGCTTTCAAATTCAAATTTATCCGAGTTTTTTTCGAACGGCGCCGATATTTCTACCGAAAATTCAGCCGAGAAAAGAAAAAACCCTGTCAATTGCAAATGCTGATACGAATCAGTTGACTGATCGAGCCATTCTACCGTGCCGAATCAGTGGACTCGCATGGCGTATTGATCAATCACATAGCAGTACTATTCTATCATATCCATGATCGTGGTATCAAGCTAGTGTTGAATCAGATAATATCCTATCATATCCCGGATCCTAGTATCAAGCTAGTATTGCGACGTTGCCGGTGAGAATTTTGCTCGATCGGCTGCACGTTGACCTGAAATAATTGGGTGCAGTAGCAGTCGCCGCTTGGTGGAGAGATCTCTCGTCGATATATTGTCAATCTAGCTAGTTTATACACACTGACTACAGCACAAAACCTGCAGGGAAGAAACAATGGCGACGGAGTCGACGGGATCGGTGGCCTTCGTCGCGGTGCCGTTCCCTGCGCAGGGCCACCTGAACCAGCTGCTGCACCTGTCCCTGCTGGTTGCGTCGCGGTCACGTGCACTACGCGGCGCCCGCCGCTCACCTCCGGCAGGCGCGGTCGCGCGTGCACGGCTGGGACCCCGACGCCCTCGGCTCCATCCACTTCCACAACCTCGACGTCTCCACGTACGAGTCCCCGGCTCCCGACCCGACGGCGCCGTCTCCCTTCCCCAACCACCTGCTTCCCATGTGGGAGGCCTTTGCCGTCACCGCGAACGCGCCTCTCGCGGTGCTTCTCCGGGGCCTCTCGGCCACGCACCGCCGCGTGGTGGTCGTGTACGACCGGCTCAACTCCTTCGCCGCGGTGGAGGCCGCGCGGCTGGGCAACGGCGAGGCCTACGGGCTGCAGTGCGTGGCCATCTCGTACCACCTCGGGTGGCTCGACGCCGGGCACCGGCTCCTACGCGACAACGGACTCCGGTACACCCCCGTCGACGTGTCCATGTCCAAGGACTTCGTGGAGTACATGGTCCGGACGACGGCGGAGGTGCGGGACGGGGGAGGACGAGGCGTGGCCTCCGCCGCAGGGCTCGTCATGAACACGTGCCGCGCGCTGGAGGGCGAGTTCATCGACGCCATCGCCGAGCTCCCGGAGTCCATGGACCAGAAGCTCTTCGCCGTCGGCCCACTCATCCCGCTTCTGGAGGCTAGCGCGCGCACAACGCCGGGAAAGAAGACGCGGCGGCACGAGTGCATGTACTGGCTGGACGCGCAGCCTCCGGCATCAGTGCTCTTTCAGGGAAGCAAGCAGAGGTTCATCTGGGTGCTGCGCGACGCCGACCGTGCCGACATATTCGCAGAGGCGTCCGGCAACAGCCGGCACGACCAGCTGCTGTCCGAGTTCACTGAAGACACCGAGGGCACGGGGCTAGTGATCACCGGGTGGGCGCCGCAGCTGGAGATCCTGGCGCACGGCGCCACGGCGGCGTTCATGAGCCACTGCGGCTGGAACTCGACCTTGGAGAGCCTGACCCACGGCAAGCCGATCCTCGCGTGGCCAATGCACTCGGACCAGCCCTGGGACTCCGAGCTCCTCTGCAAGTACCTCAGGGTCGCGGTCCTCGTGAGGCCGTGCGAGAAGCACGCTGAGGTGGTGCCGGCGCAGGACATCCAGGAGGTGATCCAGGAGGCGATGCTCTCAGGAAATGGAATGGCGATGCGGCAGCGGGCGAAGGTTCTGGGGGAAACAGTTCGTGCTTCTGTCACGGAAGGAGGCTCCTCCAGCCAGGACCTGGACCGCTTCGTTGCTCACATCACAAGGTGAGGTGATTGGGGAGGTTCTAGCTAGTTACCGATTGGCTACTGAAACATATTGCCGGACAGCTGCCCTAGGAACAAAATTCACAAGAGTTGAATCTTATTTTAAGGGTAAAAAGAGTTGTCACAACAAGCATATGCACCAACGTTCGTAAAAAAAAAAGTTCCGTGAATTATTAAGGCAGTGACACGTGTCTCTTTGTTCAGTCTTTGTTGTACATGTCAGCTATTCAATAATCTCATGTATAGGCAGAGTTCAGATTTTTTATGTAACTGACCACATATTGTGTTTTTACGAACGTTTTCTTGGATAATGAAGACTTACGACTTCACTGTCCAAGCGTAATCCCTGTTATTTACATATTGGCATACATAGGCTTCAAATTGATAGTTCTAGGGTTGAACGGATCTTTCTTTTGTTAAGATCTAGCTTGTTAATTATAAGTGAATGTACCTTCAACGATTGCACCAAGAGTGGAGGATGTGGCTTTTATAGTATCAGGGATAACTTCCAGGCCTCCAGGGCAATGTGCAAGGATGCATATAGACTAAGCTGAAACAATAGCTTGCATGAAGGCTATCGAGTCCAAAACTGACGCAACTACTCTTTTCGGCAAGCTCTTCTGTCTTGTGACCATGATTGGCTTGCCATCGTGTGCTTTTCAAGGATGCGAAATAGCATCGACTTATCATTACTTTTTCCTGACTTCACAGTTTGTCAAAAGGAAAAAATTAGAAGGAATAAACGCCCACCGTGGGGCTCGAACCCACGACCACAAGGTTAAGAGCCTTGCGCTCTACCAACTGAGCTAGACGGGCTCTGTTCATTGTCACAATTTTCTGGCCAAAAGTTAAATAAACTTCCTCATTAATCAAGATAGTATAGAACCATTGGTTGGAATAATTGATGATGCCAAGCAAGCTTCAAGACTTTCCCAAATGAAAGATTTGTATTTATGCCAGCTCGGTTCAGAATAAAGTCAAAGTTCCATGCACCAGTAACAGCACCTTATTAATCCGCAAAACAAAAGTAAGAGCTCCCTTTTGGTACTAATACAATTTGCTGCTCTCTTTTTTTTAACAAACATTTTTGCTGCTATCATGAAAGAATAAAGCATACATGCTAGTTACCTGGGATGCCGGTACACTTTTGATTATCTATTTTGCATTTGGCATGCCTACATAACCAACCAGAGGAAGATGCACAAAATTAGAGTTATTTCTGCAACAGGCCTACAACATTATATCTGTATCATATCATTGTGCCAAATATAACATATTTTGCACCTCTTCTAAGGCCCATGTCCAGCCTGCCAAAAGATACGTCTTACGCAAAAAAAAACAGCAGTTTACATAAATAGTGAGATGACATCGCAGTAGCCAAACACTTATCGAGGCCTCATTAATCGCTGTGGGCAGAACAGAAGTTACAGAACCAGGTAAAGTTCTCAATTAATTTCTGGTTAAGGAAGCCAACAGGATCGAACATGGGACAACAGAATGACTGAAAGATTCATCTCCACAGAAGGCATTACTTTAGCTCAAGACCTCCCTAATGGTACAACTATCTCTCCAGAATCAGTGTAGTTGACTGGTATCTTTCCACAGATGAAAATGGCTACTACTACCTCCGTATCAAAATATAAGATGTTCTAGCATTTTTCTAATACGGATGTACCTAGACACGTATTAGTGTGTATATTCGCTCATTTAGCCCCTATGTAGTCCGTATTGATATATCTAAAACATCTTATATTTTAATACGGAGGAGTAAACTATTATACCTTCATCCCGGTCATCATGCGCGCTTCAACATCTTCAGGACAGTCGATGCATCACAGCAGCAGTGCCAAACAGCCTTCTGGATCGACGAGCAGTTGCTAATTTGGATCATTTCAGTCACTACAGCTTCAACTAGTAAAGAGAAAAGTGCAAAATCTATTCTCTTTCAGTCACTATAGGACCAGGAAACACCGAAAGAGCGGGAACAAGCCTAAAATAGATATATCATGACCTCCAGGCTAAAATGGTTGCAAAATGGCAGCTCAAGTCGTATTCCCTCGAGCTTCAGGCTAGTCATCGTTGACTGAATGTAACTGACTCTGTAGTGGCCCTATTATATCTGGTACTTGTTCGATATCTTTGGTTGGCTGAGAAAAGCAGAAAAACTCTATTACAATTTCGTCAAATCTCTGGAGAAAAATGAGAAAAAACAGGGGTAAATGAAGTGCACCTGCAGGAATTCTAGGAGGCACCATATGAGGTAGTTTATGATCATCACAAGGCAAAACAGTTTGCCTGCCCAAGCTCCACATGCGAGGTTCTACGCCATTATAGAAACACAGACATTAGTTGCTTTTTGAAAAATGCAAGTGGTACTGCACAGACACTGACTTGCAGAACTAAACCATTATATGGAACATAACAGAAAATAGTCGACAGCAACGAGGACAATATATTCAACTACTGTAAGAAGATCAAAAGGGAAAACTATTGTTTCAGCTACAACTACTTATTCTGAAATGGCAGAAAAGTACAGTCAGTATTCCGCTTTATACTCACTGGGGAAGACGGCCTAGCAAATTTGTATCTGTGGACTGCATTGCACGGTCGTACACGATCTCTGTTCTTTTGGCCACATCATCCCAACTGTAGAGTCTTTTCATCTATGAGGCGCAATAGATTGATAAGCATGAAACAATTTGCATATAAAGTTTGTACTAGAGGAAAAAGCTGATGCAGGATGCCCATTTCTGTAAATGGTCCAATGCACAATAAGGTCGCAAGCCAGGTGTATAGAGTCGAAACTCACCCGAAGATGCATAGTTTGGGGTTCTATGCCAGGAAGTATGTCAATAGCTTTCTTCACAGCTCGCACCATGTCTTCTGGTCTGGTTCTGCAAGTACTATCATGTCATCTGGTAGGACCTGTAAAAATAGTCGTTTATAGGGAGCTGCAAATTGCCCAACTAGCTGAGAAGATTTATGGTTGACTACGAAAAACTATTGGAAATCGTAAATGACATATACCTCCGGAACTCCTCCGACTCTAGTGCTTACTGTCAGCAGTCCACAGCTTGCTGCCTCCAAAATGGCTATGCAAAATGCTTCTGTAAGCGAACTACAATAGGGAAAGGCGTTTCAGTACTACTATGGTTAACTGCACTCTGCTCAACGGTCATAAACAAGGTTAATTTATCCACCTTCTAGTTTCCCAAATAGTACTAAGATTATGCTTGAAGTGAAATTAAAACGGAACGAAAAGCTCTTCTCTTTCTGTTTGCACTGGATCCATGTAATACATACTTAAAAGTTCCAGAAGAAATACTCCGTCAACATTACTACGCTCAATTTATGATAATCTAAGTACATGTTTGAAAAACTAGATGTTCACAATAACAATTCAATGATCTGGTACAAGAATGACCAAGTGCAGGAAGGATCCACTGGATCCGATATGGCTTAAAATTATCTGTTCGAGGAGCGCGCTAAGAATTCCAAACATTCAAATACAACAATTTAGCGACCCTGCTAATGGTAGTGATAATTTCCACAGAAGCCTTGGGTTTTTCAGAGTTGAGCGGACAATTTTAGTAAAAGTAATTCTCTTTGTCGGAATACAAAGTGAAAGATGGAACACACAGGACTACTGCAGCACACCTAGGTATCATACAGTAATCGACGGAAAATAGAAAGACAGAAAAACAGAAAAAGGTACATATATCACACAATCCAGATGAAGAGGGATAAATGGATGAAAGAAACATATTTGAAACAGAAAACAATGAAAATTCAGAAAACTACCTGTTAAGAAATATATGACCAGATATCAGAACAGATTGCACTTGAGCATGAGGTACAGCCCCTAGCATCTCAACTCTATCCTGAAGGGAGAACTTCTCCCTCATCTCTTCAAGTCGCACACGTTTTGGACCATCACCTCCAACAATAAAGCGAACCTGACAAATCCATAGATTTATTAATCGAGGGAACACAAGGAGATCCAAAACGACGTAGAGTAAGAAGGTAAAGATGCAACATGATAATGTAGGAAACAAAATATTCTATGAAGCTGAACTGACACCCAATTTATTATACAGATCAGACCAGAAAGGATGACACTGATAAAACCAGTATTTCTATATGCTGAATAACTAATCTATTTGGTTGAGTGCATAATTGTAGTTCAGCTTCTCCTGTTCCATGCATGACTCATGCAAAGAGAAGCTGTAGTTATAACCCACCTTTGGAAACAGACGGCATACTTCTGGAATAACTTCAACAAGAAGGTCAGCACCTTTTCGATATACTAATCTACTTATCACAACAATGATGATTTCATCGCGACTTAAGCGGTTGGGGGAGGGAGTAAACATTGCAGTATCCACAACATTAGGGACCATGAAAACCTTCTCTGGAGATATCCCTGACCTCAAGACAGTGTTCTCTTTGCTTGTGTGAGACACACATATGGCCTGATCAATATCTGCAAGAGTAAACTGCAGCACCTTATTCATGTGAATGCTTCCAACGTCAGCGAAACCATAAAGCGAGTGGTCTGTGAAGACGACTTTGTACCCCATCGTCCTAGCATGCATTAATGCTTCATGGCACAGTGTAGAAAAGGCCTGATGTCCATGCACAACAGAAATCCTCTCACGGATAAGAATGGTCCTTATAATTGGAAACGTCATGAATAATGTCGGCAGTGTATTTTGCATAAGGAATGGCCTCCATGGCACATAATAAACCTTCAATCCGCCGGTAACATATCGTACCCAGAACGATTTCCATATGCATGTGTCATGACAATAACCTACAGAAGAGCACACCGAATTTGATCAAATGTTAACACATATATTGGTACCATAAGTTACTTTGAACACACCTATTATGCTCGTTGTGTTCATTAGAAGGTAAGATCTACAAAGCAGTGCATCCTCAAACAGAAACTATATGCAATAACAACAAAGCCTTTTGTTCCCAAACAAGTTGGAGAAGGCTAAGCAGAAACTATATGCATGCTCCCAAACAACTGGCAAAACAAAGAGGGCCCCAAATGGTGCACTTATGTGGATACTGCAGACTGATAAGAGCGGATGAATCAAATGCATGTCCATGAGCTCATCTAACATCCTTGAACCTAAATGAGCAGGATAGTAAATAGTTTGTTCGGAAAAGACCTTATGACCAAGCTTCAGCAGGCATTGAGATAGATAATAGATGTGGCTTTCCACACCACCAAAGTTTGGGAAGAAAAAGTCGGACACCATAAGAATTCTGTGCTTCCTGCTTATCCCATCCATTGCCATGAAACCTGAAATAACAAAAACCAGATTATCATCTGATTAACTGAGATCCATTAAAGGAAACGAGACTCCGAACAGAGCGAGCTAGTGAAATTTCAATCACCTCATATGATCCATACTAAATCACTAACGTAATTGGAACTAAAATTTCCAACATACACTCATAGACGTGATGCACGAATGTATCATCGGTTAACTGTTAACATACTCGTGCGTTCGTACATGCATCAAAAAGTCTATACATAGCATACATGACGGCTATTTAACACAGGAAGGAAATATGCAAACCAACAAGAGCGGTAGTCTTCTGATGGCAACATGTATCGGCAAGTCCATTCCAATCACAATTTAACTACCACATGATGTTAGAGACAGCAGGGGAGAATGCTACCTTAATACGTAGGGGTATGGTATGTACTGTAATATCTAAGTGCAATTTCTTCACTGGTCACTGCCAATCCAGCAGGCTCAGCGGGAGGCCTCCCAAACACGTAGGCTGCTCCCTGCACCTCCAGCCAGCTTAACTTACTCACTGTAACTTCTCCCCTCACTCGATTCCTCCGTAAATAGGCTAACTATCGATCGATTTCATCTTCGCTCTCTCAATCCCCTTCAAGTTCGGAGAAATTCCGTCTCGCGGACCTAGGGTTTCCGAGATACGTATGCACTTGTGTTCTGGGGCATAGGAGGAGAAGGTAAGAGGGGGCAGGGGAGAGGAAATGTGGTGTACCTGCTCTCCAGGCCGTGCTCTGGTCGCCGGCCGCCGGAGATGTGGACGAACAGAGGAGGCGAGAGGCTGACCTGCTGCGTTGGGTGGGGGCGTGTATTAAGATTTGTGGGACCTGCTGTAAGCGTCTGGAGTTGTTGCCCGAGATCCAGTGCTCTGTTACTGAAAAACATCGAAAATTTTGCAACAAAAAAAAACATCGAAATCATATTCGAGAGAGTAACAAATTCCGATACAATTTCGGAAGGGATGTAGCTAATGGTTTGTATTCCACAAACGTGCAGAACATAGATTCAAATACTTTGTATGTTGAACTACATAAAAAAAGACAACAGTGTGAATCTAAGTATGCACGTTTTATAAATTGTTACCTTCTATTGCGACCAATCCTCTGCTGCCCCCCGTGTTGCCTCCTCTGGCGACTCAGGGGAACACTAAAAACGCCACGGCCGCCAAGGTCTCCCGCCCCGTCGGCAAAGCTGGCCACGTCCAAGGAAGGTGGCGGCGGACGTGTTTCTCCAGGCTCGTCTCTTGTGTGTGCGTGCGGCAACAACTCAGCGACGAAGGCAAGGATTGGCGTGTCGGTAAGGCGGAGGGCGTCGACCGACGGCGCAGCGGTTGATAGTGGCGAAGCTACAACATCTAGGACCAGGGTGCCCAGATGGTGTCACAACACATAAAAACCATTTTTAAGGGTACATACATGGTGGAAAAATGTTATTTTGCAAAGAAGATGTGGCTTACGGAGAAATATTACAGGAATAGGTGAGTGGGTGGGCCCCGAGTGAAAATGTTGGGGTGGGGGGGGGGGGGGGGGGGGGGGCGTGTAAGGGTAGGGGCCAATTAGCGGCATACACGTTCGTCCATAAGAGGGAGTCGGTAGGCAATTCATCGTAAGTTTAGCATTTCTGATACAATAACTACAAACAAATTTGGCAACTCACTCGCTACTACTCAGTATTAACTCCCCGCTTTATTAGCTTACGCTCATGGTAAAAGAAGGATTACTCGGTTTAAAATTGTTCGATAATCCTAATACATATTTCGGATCTTATTTGTATCCGGGTGTCAAATCGAAATCAGTGACGTATTAATACGGAAGTTTTTTTGTGGATTATCGAGATTTATTTTTGGAGGTGGCGTCGAGACTGGACGCTGCGGTCAGGGAGTTACTCTCCCGGTATGGGTGGCAACATAGACTCCCGATAGACCTACCAGCATCTTAGGCGGATCTACAATTTTTCATTCTGGTATGTAATTCGCCTTTTTACTTTTTGGTTACCGACTGCACTAGTGGGAAAAAGACTAACAGTGGCGCACCAAAACCACTTTCTGTGGCGTACTCCCAGAATTTCCTGATGCGTCATAGAATTGTCGCCACAAAAATATAATTTCTGTGACGCACCTCGGCATGCTCCACGGAGATCAAACTTTCTGTGGCGCACCACGCTTGTGGCGCACCCAGCGTGGTGCGCCACAGAAAATATGAGGGCAGGGCCCAGACATGGAAATTTTGTGGCGCACCCTCTCCTGATGCGCCACAGAAAGTGGTGCGCCACAAAAAAAAAGCGTGCGCCACAAAAATTATGAAACAGGAATACACATTTTTTTGCTGTACAAATACAGGTATATATAGGATTTATACAGATTTATGCAGAAATACAGATATATTTGACAGGTATATAAACATTGATATACATTAATCACTATTTCATCACACATATTACTTAGTGTGCCCGAGATACATACACATAGTCACAAAAGTGCCGAATGTTTACACAATTAGTTATGATACAAACAGAAGTTCATCATTTCACACTACATATTACAAACCAAGTGTTCACCACCTAACTAGGATCAAATGTAGTACACATAGGAATGTTGGATTTCTGTGGCGCACCAGCCACGGTGTGCCACAGAATGTTGCATTTCTGCGGCACACCAGCCACGGTGTGCCACAGAATGTTGGCTTTCTGTGGCGCACCAGCCAACCTAGGTCCAATGATTGCACGTGGGACCCACTGGATTTCTGTGGCGCATGTGTGCTCATGCGCCACAAAATCTTTACTTTCTGTGGCGCATGAGTGCCCATGCGCCACAGAAAACCAACTTTCTGTGGCGCATGGCCACCGAATGCGGCACGGAAAGGCAAACATTTCTGTGGCACACCCCTTGCCATGTGCCATAGAAATATTTCTGTGGCGCACCAATTAAGGGTGCGCCACAGAATGCCATGTCACCTATATAGGATTTCCCTACTAGTGTTGGTGTGATGGTGAACTGGTGGCTATGTGCATCTTGGCTATGCAGAGGCCGTGTGTAATGCTTAAACCTTTTCAGTAACTAGTGGCAGTGCACGTGCAACGCACGTCTCTAATTTATTGTAATGTAAACATGTCTTAGCAATGGTGATATAGAAAGAGGGTGTTTGTGATTCTTTTTGAAGCTTGGGTTTGTGATTCTTGATAGCCCAGCTCACCTTGGCCAACCGCCTCACCCCCAACCCGTGCGCTGTAGCAAGGGGCTGAGCCGAGACCCCGTTGCACCATGCCTTAATGTCGCGAGGTGATCATTTTCGTGCTTTCGCCCCAGAGTCTACCAATGGTGAAGATGAACAATGGACCATGATCGAAGTGCTTAAGTTGCATAAAAAATCCACCACGGCTTCCAATGCATCTCTATCGGGTCATGTTCCTCGGTTACGCCTCGCAGCCTACCGACGCAGTAGTTGAAGAAGGCTATGAAATATCTCGAATTACATCACAAATCGAACAGCCAGAAAATCAAATGAGTTCAAGAATTATTAGGTTATTTGAAAACAACATGAGCGAAAAAAGTATTGGATGATTATCAGGCACGCAAGGTGCCTTTTCTTCAAGTGAGATAACCTTTTTTATCTAACTGGCAGTTTTTTTTACCAAATATACATGGAGTACGTGTATGTTCTGGAGTAGGTAATACCTCAAGCTCTTACCTGCAAAAAAAAACATAGAGCTGGTTTTCATGCGTCACCGAGTGCAGTAAAACTATTTATTTTCTATTAGTATATCCTGGAAGGTAATCAGCAAGAAACATACAATCTCTGAAATTCTATTTACCTTTGGTTCCGATGCAATCTTCAGTTGAGATAATCTTCTCTGAATTCATGTCCACACCTGAGCAGTGTTAATTAAGTTCGCCACAGCCTGCAGACTACATTGCATATAGATGGCTGATAAATGCATGAGTATGTTCATATTATTGCACTAACCAACACATTTAAGGGATGGACATCCCAGGCAGCAATCACAAGGAACATCTTAAGAACTGGTCGTCTCGTTTGCAGATACATCACAACAATATCACCTCTTGAAACCCCTCTGCGAGATGAAACTCACATGAAGCAAAAGAAGCAACTTTCGGGAAACAGCACATGAATCAGACGCCGTCTCTACCTCTTCGATCTGCCCAGGTCCACATCCGAGAGCGTGAGTAGCGGGCAGCAATTCGAAACCAGCCAACGAAAATCAAGACCGAGACCCGATATTAAGGAAGAGAGCAGAGCCGACTATTCCGATTTCTACATCGATCTCAGTCTGCATGGGTTCGTCCGTTTCTTGGTGCAGCGCACCGCCGGCACCGGGCGCGTCACGCATCGGCGGACGACAGCCAAGTCACGCGCTATCTCCTCCTGGGTTAAGGAGCTCTCGGAAGGTGGCAAAACGGTGGCAATTTGGTTATATTATGTGATTTATTGGGAGGGCAAAACGGTCTAAACCGGTCAATATTGAGTTGTGGACGATCTGAGCCGTTTGACTGGATATTGAAGGGCTCGGATTTAAAATATCCCAACAAGACAAGTTTGCTCTTTTAATAGTAGTATAGATAAAAGCCCTTTGTCTATAAAAATATGTGAATTTTCAAAAACCGATTCGGCACCTATGGCAGCTACGTATTTGTCTACGTGTGTGATGGACGTCCATATGTCAAACAGTACCGTCCAAACGGACTATATATTGTCAAACAACAAAGATTACTGGTGCTAAACTGAAAAATAAACAGGGACAAAGGATCTCGAATCGTTGATACACCGGCGCCCTTGGTCTTCTCCAGCACGGCGAGCATCCACATTTTCACACCGGCCGCTGGTGATTGCCGACTACCAGGTAATCCTGAACGAAACCACTACGCGTATATACGACGAATAGTAGTAGCACGATTTTGGTACAACTGCGACAGCATGCATATCCAAGGACGGTGCTCATGAGACGCACAGTCACGCTGAAGTTGAAGAACTACACCAACCGCCCCCTCTCCGAGCAGCGTATATAGTCACGTTTGGGACTAGAGATCTTGACGGCTTGACCAGTCATGCCCTTTGACCTCCTACACAGCACGTGCGGCGGCCCATCGACGCCACTATTAGGATCCCCTGTCTATATAGTATGTGGCCGGGGTAGTCGACAACAGCAAGAGGAGGGGCGCACCTAACCCGTAGACCTTGTTTGCACGGGTGTATTTTTGGAGATTGGTGGGCTTTATCCCGCTTAAACAATCTCCACATATGTGTATTTGACATGTTTTACTTGACTTTCTCTAGCAAATCTCAAACTCTTAGTGCATTTTTCTCAGCACTTAATACACTACCCCTAACAAGTGGATTGAAACTAAATGGTAATTTAATGGGATTGGATCAAGATTCTAAAACAAAAACTTGTAGCAAACAAGGCCTAAGTTCGCACTACCGGGGCATCCCCTATATAGGGGGCGATGGCCGGGAGGTCCATCATACTCTCCCAATGGCATTAAAACGATGTGTCGTGCACCGCCATGGCTTTGCACCGCATGCCGTCTTCGCCTTCAACAACATTGCATCGTTATCACTGGAGACCTTCAAGATCTCGTCACTATGATACAAATTATTGGAGCTGCGCCTCACAATTGCGGCATCTTGAATCTCAACTCGATCTCTCCTCTCTTTTCGTCGAATTCGTGATTGATCGTCGTACTCGGGTCATCGCAAGCAATGCAAGCGACAAGTGCGTAACGTCCTAGTCTCGTTGGTCTCTACACTTCCAGTCCTCCACCCACCTACCTACCCACGCCAACGGTGGAAGTACGGCACGTCCAGGCACATCGCGCCCCACCCTGTCTATATATACAGACAGACACTTCACCCAGCGAGAGAGAGGCATTTACGTTGTAACCCATGATGATCAAAGTTCTCCCGTTTCTCGTCTGCTCCAGCTTGTTATTTCCTCTGATCACAGGAGCGATGCCAATTTGCACGGACTCGAGTAAGTCTCCCGATCCCCATTCCATAGTAGCGTTTGATCTACGTTTGCTTTTTCATCGTGAGCTTCCGATTTACCCCCTCCCTATTTTCTGTCATTGACTTTAGGGGCTCCCGTGGTTCGAAATGTTACCATTCAGTTTTGCCGGACTGACGGCGGTGCCGGCGGCAGCTGCTGCGACGCCGTCGCCGATGCTGCGCTGCAGGAGCAGTTCGAGGTAATGGGCGTGAAGCCGGATGGGGCATGTGGCCGTCTCATCAAGTCCATCATATGTTCCGTACGTTCTCAGTCTCAGTTGCTTGCCCATATTTTTTCCCCTCATATTCTCCCGTGGCTTTTGGGCTGCTTTTTGGAGATACGGTCTTGATTTAAGCTGGGCAGTCCAGTCGGCGTCAAATATGCGAGTTGTGAATGGGCCTTGGGGTAGAGGTTGTGCTGTGTAGTCCAGGTAGAGTCTTTGATTTACTCAACAAAGAAAAAAGATAGTCTTTGTGGCTGGACTGCCGCTGTGGCTTGTGTGGCCTCCGTGCCGTCCACCGCCGTCGCTCGATCCGGCCGCCCTCTCCCGTCGCCAGCGACCACGGCGGCCGGTGGTGAGGGGAGGGGTGCCCGGGACCTTCTAGTTGGGTATTTTCTCTTCTTCTTAGCAAATAAAGTTGATTCACGGTGGCGTACGTGCGTGGTTTTCTCCTTCTTCCTCTCGTGGTCTGTTCTGCCTTGGGTATTTTCTCTTCTTCTTAGCAAATAAAGTTGATCTTGCTGACCATCAAATCGCTCATCGTGCTCATATGCTGGGGTATCTGGACCGAGAGAAACCGCTGGGTTTTTCACGACCGCTCAACACCCTACACTGTCGTAGTTTACTGGATCAGAGTTCAGAGATGAAGCCGAGAGAAATCGCAGGTTTTTTCACGACCGCTTAACACCCTACGCCGGCGCCAAGGCCTTGCCAACGCTCATGTCTGAAGACCCCTTAATTTCCCCGCTGCTACTCTGTTCTTTCCCTGCATTTTTAATTTCTCTCTTTTTTCTGATCGCTCTGTCCAAGTTTTTGTGCTCAAGTGATCACTCTGTAAGTTTCCCTCTGTTATCAATGAAAAGCCAACAATTGTTGGGTCTTTCAAAACAAAACAAAAAAGCCGCTGGGGAGTCACCCCGTTGCAGTTGGAGCTCTCCACTCCGGGACACTTGTTCTCCAAGACTCCAACGCCGGCGACAGCCTCCGTCAGGGGTTCACCTTGATACTTCTCCGTGACCTGCGTCATTTTCGACTATGTGAATATCTCCATGTTCGAGTGAGATGTGTGAGTGTAGGACACGGAGCTGAGGTCGTGTGTGCTGTGGCCGGCAAGTTTGATCCTGGTTATTCGTAACCAGCGCAGCTCCCAAAGTCTCGTATTGTTTTTACTATGACTACAGCGGGCTGCTGCCTGAACTTTTTTTTTTTGAACAAGGTACCGTAAGGGAAAACCCCTACGGTTAGGATTTTAAATTAAAAGAAAAACCAGCAGTTTTCCTTACAAAGTAGCCCTTGCTCAAATTGTTGCCTATGAGCCTTTGCAGACTCTATAAAATATGTTTAAATGAACCATAATTTACATGAGATATAAGAGAAGAGAAATAAATAAAAAACGCACACCAACAATACACAAGAGAGGGGCACTCCGAGAACTTAGAGATAGTTGATTGATGAGAAGCTCATCACGATCCAAGCAATACGATCACCAAGGAGGATCCACAAGACATGACAACGGAGACCCAGCCACGACACTTTACCATCGACGTAATGGAACACCAATAGGCATCCGAGGCCGCACAGCGCGCCGACACCACATGTGTCGGGGGCATGGCCGAAAGGTCGCGCACGGCAAGATGACGCATGTGTGTCGCCGACTGAAGTTGTAGGGCGTCGGAGATACCCTCACTGCACGTGGGGGTCGCCGCCATAGTCGCAGTGCGTAGAACCACCGGGTGCAGCCCCAATCCCATCTAGGTTCGATTACCCAAAGGGTGGGCTAGCCTAGAACGAGCACGAAGACCACCCATGGAAGACACGCCTCAGGACTTCGACAAGGATCTGACGCCTCATGACTTCGTAATTTAAGCACCAACTAATCTTCGGGAAAAAATGCATGGATGTACACATTGTGCAATCCTCCAAGAGTTTCTTATCAAAATGTGTTCCCTGTTATCAAGTACAAAAATAAAAGATAGTAAACCTCTCGGAGGTTTTAGAGTGGACTTTGGCTAAATTGAACTTCTGCAGCGTGGAAGGAGAGAATAAATTTCTAGAACTCTCAAAGACTCAAACCCCAACCTGTTATCTCGGTTCCTTCTACATACAGTGTATATATTTTACATTCTACATACTGGACCCTCCAAACCTTTTATAACATTACATATAGGATCAACCACCAAAATCCATCATGGTTTACGAACATGAGTTTTCGAACACAAATTGAAGAATATTTTTATGCTTGAATTGATATTTATTGCATTTTTCTAATGTTCAACCCAAATATCCCATGGACAGAAAGCCCTAGTTACATATCGCAATTGGCCAACTTGTTTAGGTTGGGTGACCGGAACGGCATCTCCACCTTCTTCAGATTTTCTGGAATATTCTATCGTGATTTTCTATGCAATTTCGCCAGAAAGAATGTGAGCTCCCCTCGACAGGAATCATTTTCATACTTACGAGTTTGACGAACACGCAGAATTAGTGAAGTTATGCATACTGAATTTGCGAGAACTGTTGTGCCACGATGAATAAATACTATGATTGCATGCTTACACAGTTCCTTTTCCATGTTTTCAGAAATGCAATCCGTTCTCCGCTGATCTATTTGACATTGGGTCTACTGCACGTACAGTTCCTCTGTTGTGCAGCTCTTCCTCGGTAGCAAGTTATTCTCAACCTGAGGACCCCATCCATCCCAAAGCGGGCTACTGTGAGCAAGTTTGGAAAGATTGCAAAAGCACAGCAATATCCAACTCCCCTTTTCAGCCTTCTGCACCAAGAAATGCTGCACTTACTGGTTCAGCTTCCATGCTTACTGATTTTTGGCAATCAGAAAATGACTTTTGTGCCTCACTTTCCGGTACACGAAACAACCAGTCAGTATGCTTCAATGGGCATGGGGTCTCAGTTAGCACTAGGGGGGACTCTTCACCACCTCCTACTGGGATTTGCCTCGAGAGGATTGGTAATGGATCCTACCTTAACATGGTTGCTCACCCCGATGGGTCCAGAAAAGCCTTTTTCTTCAGACAAGAAGGGAAGATATGGTTGGCTACTGTTCCTGAACAAGGAATGCAAGACGGTCTGCAAATTGATGAAACCAGCCCATTTCTTGATCTCGCTACCGAAGGTCGCCTCAATTCAGACATTGGACTCGTTGGTCTAGTGTTTCATCCGGATTTTGTGAACAATGGGCGTTTATTTGTTTCTTACATTTGTGATGGAACTCGGTCACCCAACTGTGCTGGTAGGTGTTCGTGTGATCATGAAGTGGCGTGCGATCCTTCAAAGCTCAGCTCTGATCATGGTGTTCATCCTTGCCAGTATCATCTAATTATCTCAGAGTTTGCTGCTAAAGGTTCAACATCAAGTTTTTATGAGGTAATAGACTTGTGTATTCTCATTTATATTTTGATTTCTGGGTAACATTGTATTTCTGCCTTCTTCTTTGGTAGGCAACATATGCCGATCCATCAGAAGTCAGAAGGGTATTTTCAATGGGATTGCCATATGTTTCTGACCATGCTGGTCAGCTCCTTTTTGGACCTACCGACGGATACCTATACTTTTTCACGGGAAATGGTGGGATAAGAGACGACCCTTTCAATTTCTCCCAGAATAAAAAGTCACTTTTGGGTAAAATCATGAGGCTCAACATTGATGAACTTCCAGGTAGGTTAAAGACAGACAAATAAATGATAAATACATTTCAGACATGTTGTTCGTTTTCTCTCTTTTTTTAATATACTTTTGTGTCTACATATCCGTATATAATTCCCCCTTTTTCAATTAAATAACCATTCTATCAACGTAATTAGGAAAAATATCAAGCTGGCACAACAGCTAAAGGGGTTAAGTAGCCTCAATAGTTTAAGGGTTAGATAGGCTCCCAAAAAATGATATGAAGTTGTCCTCAGTGGAAAATTTGTAGTCGTACTATACAAAATTGGTCTAGTTCTTTTTAATCATGTTGATAGTTAAATAATATTAGTAGTCTAGTTAAGTATGTGTGGCTGTGAATCAGGTTGTATATTTCACAATGTGTTTTTCGCCTTCAGAGCATAGAAGCACCCTGCACTGCACAGCTCAAAACACCATCATGCTGCTATTGTTACTACAACATGTCACTAAGGCTAACAGTAACTCTAGTTGGTACTATAGAACAAACAACAATAGACTAGTGCGTTGTGCTTTTCCAAAAGGTCAAAGTGCATGGCTTATAAAGCAGTATTCTTATCATTGTAGTACTTCATAGTTGCAAACCAGGCCCATATACTTCAGAATTTGTGTTTTCGAAGCATAGAAACAGTACTTGAAGTTAGAACAGTATTGTATGCTTTTTGAGTACGACTATCTTTGACAAACTTTTCGAACATCGGTGTATGATCTTTTGCTTAAAGAACAAATTTAAAGAGAGAAATGAAATATATGAAACACCTTCAAACTCAATAGAATTGCACAATATTATGCGACCACTATGGTTACACGAATTTTGAAAATTAGGTTTTACTTCTCTTAGAACCATTTTCATCAGAATATTAGAACCACTTGGTTGTACAACCATTTAGATAATTATATTACACTCTTGATGATGGAATTATTAGAATCATGTTAGATGTACTTATCCTGCCACTAAAAAACTTACTGGGAAGATATGAAAAAGGGCGGTTTTTCTTCTACAGTATCATAGTAATGCTGAAACAATTTCTTACTATCCAAGGGGCAAATAACCTAAAATGTTTTTCTTTTTCTTTTGAACTTCGCAGGACTGAATGAAGTTGCTAAACTAAGCTTATGGGGTAATTATACAATACCAAAGGACAATCCCAATGTTGATGATAGCAAGTTACGACCAGAGATTTGGGCCTTGGGTCTTGAAAACCCATGGAGATGCAGCTTTGACTCCGCGAGGCCTTTCCACTTATACTGTGCAGATAATGTCCAGGTATCATTTCAATGCTATTAGAATCTTAGAAATGAGTTCCTTTCTAAGCCGAGCTCTGTTTTCTGTAACATAAATAGTGCCTAATTCTGCGACATTTCATATATCTAGGACCAATACAAAGTGGTAGATTTGATACTCAAGGGGGGCAACTATGGGCGGGGTGGTGTGTACAAAGATCAGCGTGCTCGCTACCCACCGTGGGCTGCTCAAGTAACCAAACCTAAAGGCATCATTTCCCCCATAATGGGCTATAAGGTTTCTTCTGAGAACATGAACTCTGCATCAATAGTTGGTGGGTACGTGTACCGTGGGTTTGCCGATCCTTACTTGTATGGAAGGTATTTTCTATGCCACTGTTTTGCATTATTTGAATAACTTCCTTTCGGTCTTCGCTAATGTGCTGTTATTTAAAACTCACATGTATACTGATGGCTAATATAATATGACAGGTACTTATTCGCTGACATGTACACGTCTACCATGTGGACCGGCATAGATAACACTGATGGAAGTGGTAAATATACCTCTACTTCCATTCCATTCAGCTGTTCCAAGAAGACACCAATTCCCTGCGATGAGTCCGCCGACAGTCCTCTTGGTCCAATATTTTCGTTTGGCGAGGATAACAAGCTAGATGTCTTCATCTTGGCCAGCCAAGGCGTCTACCGGATTGTACAGCCTACCCTTTGTGGCTATGCTCATCCAGAGTCAGCAACGACTGAGGGAGAGACACCTTCTGGTGGCAGCCATGGAATGACACCACTGATCAAAGGGCTGGTGAGTCTGTTGTTGGTTTTGATCGCAGCTGTGGGTAGCTTGGTAGTTTGGAGATGTTTCTGCAACAACAATGCCTTCTGCTGCAATGGGAATGTCCAGGTAAACAATAACAACGCCATGCACGGAGATGGTCCTTTGGCGGCCGCAGCCGCACAAGGTGACATCGAATTTGGATAGTGACATGGTCACATGATACTCTGTTTACAGTCTCAAGAAAAAACTGAATTTGTACCAGATGAAGGTTTCTTTTGCGGCACTTGAGAATCAGTGCTGCTAGTAGTGGTAGGGCTAGGTTTAGGTCTAGGGTTAGTGTGTCTTTGGCTTTCATGGCGGCACAGATGTCTTCTTTCATCAGTTCCGAGTGGACTGGTGCAAAAGTTTCTCCGAGTTGACCAGCAGCAGATCATCAACGATACCTCCTTGGAAAATAATATGTGGTAGAGCAATAATAAAATTACTATTATTCTATTTCTATTTTATGTTCTGTGTTATCTCTACTATATAATATAGCTAGAGGTGATGGTTGGTACGTTTTTTAGTTTCCCAACTTACCCCTGCATTGGTAGGCTATTTACAGACAATTGCCACCGCCAAGTGATATGTCAGGTAGTTTTACGTTTTACCCCTTCGGGAAAGTGCATATGAACCCGTCGAGCTATCGGATGAGAGCGGAGAGAGAAGCCAGAGGTGGGCGGCACGGCCGTCGAGCCCGTTTTCTCCGGGCACGCGGCTGGAGGTCTGCATGGTTGTGTAGACGGCGCGGCTCCACGGACTAGAATACAGCGGCGGTGCCGGAAACGGGGTAATTTCGCCTCTGAACGCCGATGAGCTGTTTCTCTGTCCACGCTCAGTCTGTAGCATCTCGTGAGCAGTTGGGCCTTCACGTCCGTTAGATGCAGATGGATGGTGTATGCTGCGGGTCAAGGCACAGCGTGCCTCGCCAGAGGCAAGGCACCGGATCTCGGTCCGTCCGTTAGATGCAGATGGATGGTGGATGATGGGGGTCGAGGCACAGCGTGCCTCGCTAGAGGCAAGGCACCGGATCTCGTTCCGTACTGAATTGCCACCGAAGCTTTCACTTGAAAAAAAGAGGCTAATCCCTACCTGCTGCTTGAGTGTCTTTATACTATGAAGTTGGATTACTGGATTTATCAGCACTTCAACGTTTCTTCATCAAAATTTGTGGAAGTTTTGATTGATTGAAGGATAGAAAAGGAATTTAGCAAAAGCCAAGATGCATTTGTCTTTCAGTTTGATTCTTCTGTACACTTTGTTCTGATAGTTCTGAACTTGACTAGGATGTCCTCTCCTTGTGTTTGTAAATTGCCGGCCACTAGCTGTTGTCGCCGTAGAGAGTTTCTCTATGCGAGAAAAAGAGAAGTCTTGTTGTTTGCCACATGACGATGTTCGCCCAGAAGTTAAGTAGTCTTGGATTACAGAATTTAAACATATGGAAATGAAAGTTTCTTCATTTGATTTAGTCACCATAGCAACACACAAGATATTTCTAATGCAATTTGGAGTACCTAAAATGTTTTATTGGTACAACATTTATGAGCATATATTAGTTAAACATATGGAAATGAAAGGTTGTTCATTTGATTTAGTCACCATAGCAACGCACAAGATATTTCTAATGCAATTTGGAGTACCTAAAATGTTTTAATGGTACAACATTTATGAGCATATATTAGTTATTCAAGAAAATGATTTAATGGTACAATATTTATGAGCACATATTCGTTATTTAGACCCGTTGCAACGCACGGGTATTTTGCTAGTAATTGTAATATGCTCTGAATAGAAAGATTAGAGTAATAAACACCAAATTCAGATCCCTAGTCAGGCCTAAGAATTGGTTCATAAAATATTGATGGTACGGTTTTCTTAACCATGGGCATGACCGTATGAGTAATATAATACCTGGACGCCATAACTTAGGAGTTCACATTGTTAGTGTAAAATAGTGTTGGATAAACATTTTATATATAGCGTGACGTACTGTCAATACGTTGTCAGTAATTCATCATCGTATATATATTTGCGGTACTTAATCATTCTAAACCATGAGAGTATCGTAGTCCTGAATACCAAATGGTTAATTTTGGGATGCCAGACATCATTCCGCTGTATAAGGTGTCTTTTGGGTACACTGGAAAGTATGTCGTGGAACTGAATATATCAGGACTTAGATTTACTCCTTCGTCGATAAAGAGATACACTATGGGCCCCACTGTTATTTCGATGTACATCTATTGTGTGGTTCCTTACTATGAGTTAGTGACATCGACATCGGACATAAAAATATGGGATACGAGTAAAACAGTACGCGCCAGGGAACAAGGGCAACTGGGTATAAAGATCAAGGTGTTGACGACATAATACCAGTAAAGTCTCGCCTCGCGTTCTGCAATGTATCGTGAAGTAAAAAGAAGTGGCACTACAACACGATTCTTGATCTGCGGCCTTTTGCTAGCCACGGATAGCGATTCCGTGGCTGATCGCGACCAGCAATGCCGAGTTCTTCTTTTTCCATCACGGTTCCATGCAAGGCCCACGTGGGTTCTAAACGTCATCGATCTATGTGGGACCCACAACTTATTTCGTGAGTTAGTGGGAAAATGGACTGACAGACTAAAATAGTTTCTCTTCGATTAAACTATAGTACGCATACACAGTATGATTAGTCAAGAGCACCGTATAGTTTAATTCACCGTACATTCACCGACACTAATCGACACTAGCAAGAGATTTCACCGTACATTCTGGAACTAGATATTTTGCTTAGATAGTTTCATTTTTAACGCTCCACGATCGGCTCATAAGAATGCAAATAAATGATAGTTACACTCAGCTCTCGCGGAGAATAAACAGTTGTGTTTTGTGATCAGTGCCAAACTCCCAAGTCTCGCACCCACCACCCAGCAGAATTTATGGATCCTAAACTATCTGCACTATAGGGGTGCAGAGACAAAGCTGCGGCAAGTCAAACAACTCGACGCAGCTCTCCTGTGTTGAGCGCAAACATACGGTGCTGTGACTACACGGATGGAGCGATCAGGCTTTTCTTTTGCAGGTCAGTTACCTCGTCAAGGAAAGATGAGTCCTCCTTGGTTGCACCGAGTACTGCTTGAAAGATTTGTAGTGGGTCCCCACGACTGACAATAAGAATTGCAGAGCTGCATGAAAATTATTCATAAAAGTCAAATCCAGCATGATAATGGAAGCATGGAACAATAAATGTTAAGCTGCAACCTGGTATGTAAAAGTATTGGCTATGTTTATTATAGTGTTTTTCGACCAATGATATGAAGCAAAATCTAGTCATACGTCAACTCTACATGAGCTATTTGAACTTCAGCTTTCTTGACTGATACACTAGTTGATAGCTTCGCAGGTGGCTCTGTAACTTAAGCTCTGTTAGTGGTTCTTCAGGTTTCTGTACCTAAGTGCACTCAGTAGACTATGTAAGGTATTGCATGAATTGTTATATCTGCATAATCAAATCGTATACATCATAGCATTCTCTTCTTTCTAGATCATAAGTTCTATGACAAAACCTAAGGCCGGTTTTCTACTTGATTCATGCTAGAAGGTTATCACCATTACAACTACATCGAAAACTGAAAATACCTGGCTGGACATGCAGTTCTGATCTGCAAAGAGACCACTAGAAAAACAAATCGAGGAACAAGCAGGAGTAGAATTAAGTGGCCAGTTTATAAGGAAAACTGGACGAAACCGATACAAGGACACCGTAAACGCCAACCCCGAAGCCTCGCACCTATTGTGTCGAAGACTATGCCACGCAAGCAACCGCCTACACCAACAGCGGTTCCGGAGCCGTCGCTCCGGCTTTAATGCTGGCCTGAGGCCGCACAGCTCTGTCACCCAAGCAACTAGACCTGACATCTTACAGCATACAAGCATCTCCAGACCGGCCTTGGGTCCGCGCACTCGCCACACTACACATCAACATGCCGATTCCAGAACTATCGCCCCGGCTTCCTTTGGCCACCTAACCGCTAAACACACCACAAACTGCTAGGTGCCCCCTGGATCCCAAGACGATGAATACAAAGAATTAACGAGGCCGAAGTGTGGCCGCCGTCCTGGTCTGACAAGCTGGACCGGAGGCTTACGTCCGGGAACCGAAGGGAGGAGAGAAAAGACCCAAATCACGCCTTCAAAAAGGTATGTGGCACCCAGAAAGCTTCAACGTCAGCCAACGCCTGTACAGGCTTTCGCCTAGTCCCCCTCATCTCACAACCCGGGAGGATCAGCGGTAAATATAGCCTCTTGGTCTAATGACAAAGACTGCATTTTCTTTTTAACTGACATTTATGTAGACATTTTTTGGCAAGATATTTTATAGAGATTGTGGTGCTGATATAACACCATAAGCATGTAATAAAAATGAATAAACACAGATATCATTTGAGTTATATTGGCATGGAAGTACAAGTACCCATGAAACTCCATGTCTGTAGAAGACAGCACCCCTGCGAGTCTACTAGCAACATCTGCAACACTCTCGCCACCTTCTGGAGCCATAAAGGGATCTGTTTCATCTACAGCCCATACCTCTGCATACTACTACTGCATCATGTTAGATAAAGGCAACGTTTTCTTGTAAATGCGTAATGACAAAATTTATCCAAATAAAATTTTGACTGTGTGTTTCTGCTGATTTAAGTGTCATAGTTCCCAGACTAACCAACAAGGCATCACCATATCATCAGTGCTCAGTGCTCCTTGGCACACATTTAGCAGGGAATGGTATCTCTTGCACGTTGTTTGAACTCCCACCCAATGCAAACAAAATGGGTACAAACAAATAGATGTGATGCCTAATACCTGACAAGGTATAAGCATGCAAGTTGAAATTTCAACAAGCAGCACACAGGCATTTCAACCATGAGAGTGCAGATAGTGAAGCATCCATAAATAACATACAAGAGTTCGTATCTAACCTTCAAAAAGGCCTTTTTCATTTTACCTGTCAAGTAGGAGAATTATATTTGATAGAAAATATAAAATGTTTCTTGTTCCTATCAGGACTAGCCTTTTCCATAGCTGTATGCTGGATCTTTTCTGGAAAACTTGGATGCCCTAAACACATATCAAATACAATGAAAGCATTGTAGATCATGCGTGGTACAGTGTTTTAGTTTAACAAGATTATAACACAACTACTCGGCTTAAGGAGTACGACGATACTCCATAAAAAATATCATCAGAATTCGAACCCCAAATATTATCTAAACTGAAAAGTAAACCATAAAGATGGTCAGCCCCCAAGACAGTAACCTCAATGGAATGTTTATAAAAATGAGTATCCCTCTTCTAAGTATCACTGTATATTCATTTGCAAAAAAAAGTATCACTGTATACAGGAGTCAGCACACAAAAAAATGACACTTCCTGCTTTCAGTTGGACAACGTTTCTTCATCTCTATGGTTAATTGTGAGAAAGTATTACATAATATATTGCCAAATATTCAGTCGATTCGGTACTAATACATTTTTGAAAACAAAACAAAACAAAAACACCTGAGTTAACTAAGTGAGTCCAACTGAAAGCTCTATGGCATACTCCCTCCGTTCCATTCCCCCACAAAAAAAATACTCCCTCCGTTCCATAATGTAAGATGTTTTAGGTGTTACACATCAGGTGCGGACCTAGCATGTAATCATTGGGGTCAAATGACCCCAACGGATTTTGCTAATCTTCTTTAAAATTAACAAAATACTCTCTCAAATTTGCAATTATATCACTACACTTAAAAGACTGACCCAGATGGCATTTTATCCCGGGTTCGCCCCTGTTACATATGCATGTCTACATTCATATTTATAAGAATGTACACATACACTAAAAAGTGTCTATACACATGTGTATGCATGTGAATGTGGAAAAAGGCTAAAACATCTTATACTGTGGAACGGAGGGAGTACTAACAAAACTTGGCCGTATGCATATCTTTGAGGCAGAGGCCAGGGTAACTCCCCTTTTCGAAAAAATATAATATACTAACAAAACTTTATTTGTTTAAAACAGTTTTCACTTGATGCTCAATGATATGCACATTTGATGCCCCTGTGATTTTTATAAGAAATTTCAAAATTTTCTCCATGGTTTGATGCATGAGTACTAACTCACCTTCTCATGAGAACGCAACTCATATGATGGTCCAAAATAACGCTCACGAAGTCCTGCGGTTGCCTCTAACAATAACTCTCATGAGTGGGGGTAAATGTTCACAACTCAAAAATACTAGATATAGGAGCCAAGGCATTATCCACATGAAAATTACTAAGCTTGCGAATACACATCCGAAATACTCAAGCGACTATCCAATTAAAATCACTTGCCTCACACACAATCAAATGCTTAAGCAATAAGCACACATTTTGCGGGCCAAGAAGGCATTTTGAGTAATTTATCTAGCTTGAAACCGAACAATGTCATCAAGGAGCCGCTTACCTTGCAGCTGGGACCATCAAATGGAATGCCAAGCACACCAGCGACCGCCCTCGCCTTCTCGGTGGTCCGCGAGAACGGCGAATAACGGATCTTCACAGAATCCAGAGGCACACCCATCTCCTCAAGCTCCTGCAAGAGCAGAATCGATCACCTCCCCTCACGCACTACCGCGTACCACGATCCAGGAGGCCACAGATTGGAGCTCCAGCCCGTACCTTCCGGAGGTACTCCCGGCGGATCGCGCCTGATCGACGCCCTGCGGGGCCAGTCCGTCTCCGGCTTCGTGCCGTTCTCCTGCCAGCCAAGGAAGATCGAGTTAACTGAAGCTCCGGGCTGGATTTAGCGATTACGGCAGATGGAAACTGAAGACGGCGAGTTGGGATATGGTACCAGGGAGGAGACGATGATGCCGCGCTCGTTGGGTATGCTACGGCCGTGGCGGAGGATCCAGCACCTGTTCTGGAAGATGGGCGGCGGCGACGACGGCGAGTCGCCGGTCGAACGCTCGATCTTACCTGCTCGACTATCCATGTAGGAATCTACAGTGGCATTATCCTTTTTCTTTTTGGATTTGTACCCCGTGCCACGGTCAAGGGTCAACCCACCGCAAGGCATTGGCCCGAACCGTCCAACCCCTTTTCCCAGAAAAAGGAACGCCCGATATACCTCGCCGTTGCATTCTAGGCCCGTCCACTAAGGGCGTGTTTGGTAGCCCGGCTTCCCTCAGAAAATCTCCACCCACCCCATTTTTCGCTGTTTGGTAGACTGGCTCGTGCGTCCTCAGCCCTGCCCACCTCGCCCAAATTTGGCTCTCAGCCATGCCCACGAGAGAAGCTCGAATCGAGCTTCTCACCTCGCCCTGGCTGAGCTCGTCCCCGCAAAACATTGTACGCAACCACGGAACGCACGCGGCCCTCCACCCCGGGGCGGTCACTGTTCACCGTGCCCCCCGCGCACGCGTTCGCACACCACACGGAGCTCCACCTTCGTTCGCCCACACGGACCTCTCCCTGCGTCGTCCCGCGCCGCCGCCGGCCGAAGGCGAAGACCAGCAGCTCCTTCCGCGCCGCCGCCGGCCACGGCCGCCACGGGAGACGACCACCACGGCCACGGAGACCACCGCCGTCGCGCTGCCCGGAGCTCATTTTCCCCCGAGTCTTCTCTCTCTCACCTTCTACCCGTCGCCATTGCCGGTGCGCCGCCCCGCCCCGCCGCCCTACGCCGCCTCAACCTCGGCCCGACACCCAGCGCCTCCGCCCAGCGCCGCCGTCCGCGCTGGACCAGGCCCGCTGCCTTGCGCTGCCTCACACAACCCCTCGCGCCGCCGCAGATGGAGCTTCCTCGACGCCAGACTCCTCTCCTCCGACGAGACACCATTTTCCTTCCCGTCCCTGACCTACATCAGCACGACCAGCGGCCGGAGCTCCTACGCCGTCCTCGTCCGGCACCAGCACGACCCGCGGCCAGCAGGCGCACGCGAGCTCGTCGTCCCGCCGTCAACCCACGTCTAGGGACCTGATTGCGTTTTGTTTTCCAGTTTAGGGACCGAATTGTTTTTTATTTTTTGTCCAAGGGTCTCTGTGTAAAACATTGGACACCAGCCTGTCTTAACTCACACGAGGCACCAAACAACATCTCGGTCCAGCTCGTTTCAGCAAACACAAGCTACCAAACACGGACAAAAATCTGAGCTGAGCTTGTATGAGGGCAACATGTATGAGTGGAGATATAGATTCTTTGTTGATACAGGCTACCAAACACACCCTAAAAGGCAGTCAGCGACCATGCTCTGCCGAGTCACATTTTCACTTTTTGGAATTTGTTATACAATAGGCTACACAGAATAACGCCTCTTAAGATTAAGGGCAAAAGAGCGGAAAGTGTCTCTGGCTCCCGACCACGAGTGATCACGGTGGTTCAAAAAATTCAAAAACACTGTTTATGAGCTTTTTATATATATAAAAAAATCACATAGGTATCCAAACGTGTATATTGTCAAATCTCTAATTTTCTAATTTTTGTGTAACCCAAAATACAACTTATTTGAAGTTGATTTTTTGCAAGTTTGTGGGATACGTAATTAGCTACATAGCTACATACGTGTTTGTTTTCTGAATTTTTAAAAACAAATAAATAGTGTTTTTGCTTTTTTTTAAACCACCCGGATCACTGGTACTCGGGAGCACCATATCTTCAAAAGGAACTATTTTTACTTATTTTGTGTGTAGATCATGACATGCATATGTAGTTGTATACTTTTCTTCACAGTTTTTAGAGTTTTTAAAAAGCGGCAACATTTAACCTCGGTAGTATAAGAAATGTTTTTCGAGTAGCAAAACCACTATTTGCCATTCCTAGATTGAGACTAGAAAACGCTTTACAGCCATGATTCTCTGAAAGCACACCATGCTCCAACACAGCATACACAGCTGCTCTGGGACACGGCGAACTAGCTTCCGAATGTTCCAGACGACCAAACGGATGAAGCAAAGGTGAGCCGAGCATAGTCACGGTGGGCGGCTGGGCGCACACTCACCTACTCACACGACCGTGCGGCGTAACATTCACGCTGTTCTCCTCGCCCCACGATGAGCCCATCCTACCGCCAGCGCAGCAGGCAGCCGCCCGCTCGCCGACCTCCGCAGCAGGCAGGCGGGCGGCGCCGTATCCTCTGTATATTTAAACGATCGTCGACAGCGCGAGGGAGAAAGTCCCGGTGTACGCCATGAGGATCCATCTTCCTCTGCTCCTCGTCTGCTGCAGCTTGTTGCTTCCTCTGATCCCTGGAGCCATGCCACTTTGCACGACCTCCAGTTAGTCTCCCGATGATCCCATTCCA
Organism: Poa pratensis; assembly: GCA_947311845.1. Taxonomy (NCBI): domain Eukaryota; kingdom Viridiplantae; phylum Streptophyta; class Magnoliopsida; order Poales; family Poaceae; genus Poa; species Poa pratensis. The sequence goes on from CAMZMU010000041.1 coordinate 12,630,837, forward strand.
TAGTTGAACATATTTGCGTTATTTCGGGTTTGCTTTTTCATCGTGAGCTGCCGATTTGCCGCGTCCAACTAAGCGTGCTTGTTAAGCTGAGTTTTGTTATTCTCGAAGACAAAGCTGAGTTTTGTTTCTGTCGATCACCAGGGGCACCCGTGGTGCTGAATGTGACGCTCAAGTTCTGCCTGACTGACGGCCGTGGCGGTGGCAGCTGTTGCGACGCCGCCGCCGACGCCGCGCTGCAGGAGCAGTTCAACGATATGGGTGTGAAGCCGGCCGACGGCGCTTGCGGTCGGCTCGTCAAATCGATACTCTGTTCGGTACGTTCAATCTCATCAGTTGCTCGTCCCACTGCACTGTCGGGCTTATTTTCGGTCATCCGTTGTTCTTGCCACCGCACTGTCAGTGTCAGGCTTATTTTTGTTCATGTTCTCGGGTTGTTTTTTGGGGCCTTTCCAACGTACTACGTAGGTGCTTTAATTTTGCTGCTCGAGTCCAGTCGACGTCATGCGTGTGAGTTGTGATTGAAAGTGGAGTTTGAGCTGTAGTACGTAATCTGGTCCAGGTCGAATCTTTGTTCCCCTTTTTTGTCCTTCCATTTCCTTTGGATCATGGAGGCAGTCCATGTCCATCTCTCCGACACTAGCTCGATCGCCGATATCCCGATTGAGGCTCTCGATCTAGTCGCTGCAGCTGCTGGGTCTTTGATAACACCAACGTGTAGTCGAGTGGTTGTGGCGTCTGTGGCGTCCACCGCTCTCGTTCGATCCGGCCGCCCTCCCCCGTCGCCGGCGGCCACGGTGGTGAGGGGGAAGTGGGGTCCGGGACCTATATGTTCTCTTCTTTCTCTCGTCTTTGTCGAGGTGGCCGGGGCGACAGACGGCGCCCTGGATCTGTGGTGCCATGGCGAGATCGGGTTCTTCCCCGTCCCCGACCGGAGACGCCGCTCTCCAGGCCTCCGGTGGAGTTGACCGGCGCTGGTCGGGATAGCCGCTTTGGAACAACTTGTTCCACAATGCATCCGCTATCTGCGCGCCGCTCTCCATGTGTCCGGTGGAGACGCCGCTCTCCAGCTCGAATCAAGGGATTGCATCTAGGCACTAGCTGCACTGAGGGAAGTAGTCTTCAGACTAGTCAGTCTGGAATTGTGCACGCAAGCACCAACAAATATTTGGGAAAAATGCATGGATGTACACATTGTACAATCCTGTAAAATTTTGCATCAAAAGTTGTCCCTTTGTTATCAAGTAAAAAAATGATAGCAAATCTCTTGTCGGATTTAGTGTGGACTTTGGGTGGGATTCAACTTCTCCAGCGAGGAAGAAGAGAAGAAAATTTCTGGAACTCTGAAACCCCATCCTATTATCGGTTCCTTCTGCATACGGTGCATATATACATTACAGTTTTCATATTGGACCTCCAAACCTTTTAATATTACATCTAGAACTAACCAAGAAAATCCAACATAGTTTATGAACATGATTTTTTTTAAAAAAAAAATATTCATACTTGAATCGCTATTTTTTGTGTGTTTTTTTTAGGTTCAACCAAGAGATCCCATTGACACAAAGCTCTAGTTACACATCTGACCTTCTTTAGAATCTCTGGAATATTGTATGCGATTTCGCCAGAAAGAATGTGAGCATCCCTCGGCAGGAATCATTTTCATACTTAGGTGTTTGATGAACATGCAGAACTAGTGTTGCTATAAATACTGAATATTATTGCGAGAACTATTATGCAATAAATTATTAATATTACTGCGTGCTTACACAATTCCTTTTACATGTTTGCAGAAATGCAATCCATTTTCGGCTGAGCTGTTTGACATTGGGTCCACCGCACGTAAAGTTCCTCTCTTGTGCAGCTCTTCCTCAGCACAAAATTATTCTCAACCTGAGAACCCCATCCAGCCCAAAGGGGATACTGCGAGCAAGTTTGGAAAGATTGCAAAAGCACAGCAATATCCAACTCCCCCTTCCAGCCTTCTGCACCAAGAAATGCTACGCTTACTGTTTCAGCTTCTAAACTTACTGATTTCTGGCAATCAGAAAATGACTTTTGTGCCTCACTTTCCGGTACACCAAACAACCAGTCAGTATGCTTCAATGGGCATGGGGTCTCATTTAGCACTAGGAGGAACTCTTCACCATCTCCTACTGGGATTTGCCTCGAGAGAATTAGTAATGGATCCTACCTTAACATGGTTGGTCACCCTGATGGGTCCAGCAAAGCCTTCTTCTCCAGACAGGATGGAAAGATATGGCTGGCTACTGTTCCTGAACAAGGAATGCAAGACAGTTTGCAAATTGACGAGATGAACCCATTTCTTGATCTCGCGACTGAAGACCTCAATTCGGACATTGGACTAGTGGGTGTAGTGTTTCATCCGGATTATGCAAACAATGGGCGTATCTTTGTTTCATACATTTGTGATGGAACTCGATCACCCAACTGTGCTGGTAGGTGTTCGTGTGATCATGAAGTGGCGTGCGATCCCTCAAAGGTCAGCTCTGATCGTGGTGTTCAGCCTTGCCAGTACCATCTAATTATCTCAGAGTTTTCTGCTAAAGGTTCAATATCAAGCTTTTCTGAGGTAATAGACTTGTGTTTTCTCTTCTTTGTAGTCCTTTATATTTAGATGCCTGGGTAAACATTATATTTCTAACCTTCTTCTTTATAGGCAACATGTGCTGATCCATCAGAAGTCAGAAGGATATTTTCAATGGGGTTGCCATATGTTTCTAACCATGCTGGTCAGCTCCTTTTTGGACCTACCGATGGATACCTATACTTTTTCACGGGAAATGGTGGGATAAGTGGCGACCCTTTCAACTTCTCCCAGAATAAGAAGTCACTTTTGGGAAAAATCATGAGGCTCAACATTGATGAACTTCCAGGTAAGCTAAGGAAGGAAAGAGAAATGATAAATACATTTTGGACATGTTGTTCGCTCTCTCTCTCTCTCTCTCTCTCTCTCTCTCTCTCTCTTAATATACTTTTGTGTCTACATATCCGCAACTCTCACTTTTCAATTAAATGATCATTCTATCAACGTAATAAGGAAATATTTTGTTTTCTAAGCTGGCACAACAACTGAATGGGTCAAGTAGCCACCTAGTTCAAGGGTTAAATAGGCTTCCAAAAAATAATATGTAGTTATCCTCATGGAAACACTTGTAGTGGTACCATACAAAATTTGTCTAGTGCTTTTTTTGCATGCTGAAAGTTAAATTGCGTGAATTATAAAGCAATATTGTTAGTAGTCTAGTTGAATATGTGTGGCTGTGAATCAGCTCGTGTATTTTAGAATGTGTTTTCACCTTCAGAGCATAGAAGCACCCTGTAGTGCACAGCTCAAAACACCATCATGTTGCTATTGTTGCTACAACATGTCACTAAGGCTAACAATAAATCTTGATATTGTCCCAATATTGTTGGTACTATAACAGACAACAGTAGACTAGTGCTTTCTGCTTTGTGCTTTTCCAAAAAGGTCAAATTGCATGAATTATAAAGCAGTATTGTTTGCATTGTAGTATTGCTTAGTTACAAATCAGGCACACGTACTTCAGAATTTGTGCCTTTGAAGCATAGAAACAGTGCTCTGAACAGTATTATGCTATATCAGGGGGCGCCGTTTTGGCACCCGGGAGCATGTGCTCCTGGTTTTTAAACTGCATTTTGAATGCATTTCAAAATGTCCAAAAAAATCCGACAAATGTAGATCTTGATGTTTTACATGCTCACAAAGTCGTTTCACGAAAAACCGATATTTTTTGTGCCATGTGTAAAAAATACAAAATTCAGTGCTAAAAAGGGATTTTTAGAGAGATTGTTTTGTCTTTTTGACACAAACCACTAAAAAAGTCAGTTTTCCACGAAACTTTGCATGGTCACGTACAATGTCGAGATGTAATCGGCAAATGTTTGTTCGAAATTTTGACATTTCAAAATGTTTTTTCAATCGCAGTAGCATATGCTCCCATGTGCCAAAATGAATTTCGATATTGTTACTACTACATTCCAGTTAGTTACCCCCTCCGTATCAAAATGTAAGATGTTTTAGCCTTTTTTGGTCCACACATATCTAGTATATCGTGTGGTTTTTAAGAGTACGACTATCTTTGGCAAACTTGTTGAACATCAGTGTATGATCTTTTGTTTGAAGAGCAAATTATAAAGAGAGAAATGAAATATATGAAACACCTTCAATCTCAATAGAATTCCAGAATAGTATATGACCAGTTTAGTCACACGAATTTTCATAATTAGTTTTTACTTCTCTTAGAACCATTTTCATCACAATATTATTTCATTTCATTGCAAGTTGTGTGAGTAGTTTGCGCAGTACAAGACAAGAATCTCGCACAAAATAATGTTCTCCAAAGCTAATGGCTTGTCGAAAATTTTAGTCTAAAGGAAGACTGGTTCCACTTGGTTGTACAACCACTTAGATAATTATATTACACTCTTGATGATGGAATGGTTAGAATCATTTTAGATGTGCTTATCATACCACTTAAAAACACTTACTGGGAAGATCTGAAAAAGGCGGTCTATCTTCTACAGTAACATAGTAATGCTTAATTTTTTTTACTATCTATGGGGCAAATATCCTAAACTATTTTTCTTCTTCTTTTTTGCAGAGCTGAATGAAGTTGCTAACCTAACCTTATGGGGTAATTATACAATACCAAAGGACAATCCCTATGTTGATGATAGCAACTTACGACCAGAGATTTGGGCCTTGGGTCTTGAAAACCCATGGAGATGCAGCTTTGACTCCGTGAGGCCTTTCCACTTATACTGTGCAGATGATGTTCAGGTATCATTTAAATGCTATAAGAATCTTACAATTCCTTCTTAAATCTAAGCTCTGTTTTGTTTTCTTTATCACAAATAGTGCCTAACTCTGTGACCTTGCATATGTGTAGGACCAATACAAAGTGGTAGATTTGATATCCAAGGGGGGCAACTTTGGGTGGGGCGGGGTGTATGAGGATCAGCATGTTGGCTATCCACCATGGGCTGCTCAAGTAACCAAACGTACAGAAGGTATCATTTTCCCCATAATGGGCTATAAGGTTTCTTCTGAGAACATGGACTCTTCATCAATAGTTGGTGGGATTGTGTACCGTGGATCTGCCGATCTTTGCTTATATGGAAGGTATTGTTTACGCCATACTGTTTTGCATTGTTTGAATTACTTTCTTTCGGACTTCACTAGTGTGCTGTTGTTTAGACCTCACATGTATGCTAATGCCTAATATATATAACATGACAGGTACTTATTTGCTGACATGTACACGTCTGCCATGTGGACCGGCATAGCTAACACTGATGGCAGTGGTAAATATACCTCTACTTCCATTCCATTCAGCTGTTCTGAGAAGACACCAATTCCATTCGACGAGTCCACCAACAATCCTCTTGGCCTGATATTTTCATTTGGCGAGGATAACAAGTTGGAAACGTTCATCTTGGCTAGCCAAGGAGTCTACCGGATTGTCCAGCCTGCCCTTTGCGGGTATGCTCATCCAAATTCTGCAACGGCAGAAGGAGTCACACCTTCTGGTGGCATCAATGGAATGACACCACTGATAAAAGGGCTGGTGATTCTGTTATCAGTTTTGATAGCAGCTGTGGGTAGCTTGGTAGTTTGGAGATGTTTCTGCAACAACGCAGCCTTCTGCTGCAATGGGAATGTCAATGTTACCAATAACAACACCATGCACGGAGATAGTCCTGCAGCCAAACCAGGTGACATTGAATGTGCTATGCCTAAGCCTGAACAGTATCATGGTCGATAGCTGTGATGTTTATGGTCTCTAGTTTCTGTTGCGTATCGGTGTATGCTAGCTATAGAGTTCTTTCGTTGAACATTTGAACCACGCGTCTGTACATATTTCATTGTCACGTCATTTTACTTTTACTTTTGAGAAACATTCGAAGAGTTCTGTAACTTTATTTGGGGTCTGGAAGAAGAAATGAATTTGTATCAGATGCTGAAGCTCTCTTTGCGGCACTCGAGCATCAGTAGTGTTGTGCTTTACTTCCCTACCATAGTGGGTCTTCCTTACCTATTCGCCTGGCTTTGACCCTGTGGATAGCTTGGCTCCATGGTGGCGCAGCCTGCTGGGCACCTTCATGTGTGATTATATATTTTGCCACCGAGTGCCTGGGGTACCCCCTTCTTCCTTGTCGTAATCAGCCAATGCTAGAGCCTGAGGCCTCGACATCGTTGACGGTTTCCCTTCACCGGGGCAGTCTCGGAACCAACTCGATCATCACGTCAAGCATGGGCTCCTTCTTCCTAGCCATGTACTCCTCCTGTCCTCCGTATTTCCTTGAGCTCTGTCGTGATTAACTCCACCAAGCAATGCTCCTCGAGGACCTCCTCGTCCTCGACCTCACACTCAAGCCCTTTCCACGGATCGAGACGTGGCGGGTCATCTTAAAAGGGCCCCAAACTCGTAAACTCGCAGCAATTTTGTGGGTTTGCGCGTTTTGTAGGCTCTGCTATATATGCTCTAACACGGGTCCCCGAGATCCCGTGCTCGTGTTACGAAAAACATCGAAATCATATTCGAGAGATTAATAAATTCCGCAACAATTTCGGATCGGATGTAGCCAATGGTTTATATTCCACAAACGTGCAGAAAATCAGTTTCAAATACTTTATATTTTGAGCTCACAAAAATGAAAAAGGGCACATCTATGATCTAAGTATGCACATTTTCAAATATCTAAATTATGTCCGATTTTGCCATTTTTATGTACCTCATAATACAAAGTATATTAAATTCACACATTTGGGACACATTGTCTACATCCTTATTTTTCATAATGTTTTAACACTCATAAATACAATTTTCAAATTTGAAAAAAAAATAGGAGCACTGGACCTCTTTTTTTTTTTTTTTGACACATCCAAACCTCCGTATATTCAACAGCCGTCCACATACACAGTACACAGACAAGAAACGAAGAAAGAACAATACGAAGGGGAAAAGGATCCAAAAGCAACGAGAACTTCACCGCCGCCGTCGCCGGAGATTTACTTCCAGGATGAAGAGAATACACTATGTGCTCCACTCTGTTATTTCGATGTACATGTATTGCGTGGTACCTTATGAGTTAGTCACATTGGAGATAAAAATACGGTATACGAGTAAACAAATACACGTCAGGAACCAGCGCAAGTATGTATAAAGATCAATGTGTTGACGACAGAATACCGATAAAGTCTCTGCTCCGGTTCTGTGATGTATCGTGAAGTAAAATAAATGTGTAAATGGAATATAAAGGCACTACAACACGATTCTCGACGTTCGCTAGCCACGGATAGCGATTTCATGGCTGATCCCTAACTCCTGATGCTTTTTTTTTTGAATTTCCCTAACTCCTGATGCTGACTCCGTGTGCGTGATATAGCACAACACTGACTAGAAAAAAAGCATGTACATTGTGCCGTAAAGAGACGTGTCGCATGGCACATTGGCACGCAGTTGATTGTTCTTTGCGTGTGCGATTAAGAGCATAGTTGGCTCGATCTATCTAATATTAGTACAGTACTGAAAAGAGGAGGGGGACATAACTTGCTAGCTGATAGTCGTACTCGTACATCACCAGGAGACGCAAATCAACCACTGCAGCACTGCTTAATTATCTTTCGAAAAGAGAAACATCAGAAAAGAGATGGATACCTCGACGCCCACCCCAACCCTTTCCTTTCACCAAAAAATCAACCACTGCTTAATTATCTTTCGAAAAGAGAAACATCAGAAAAGAGATGGATACCTCGATGTAGTATAAATAGCTCAACGCCCGACCTTTTCGTTTCACCAAAAAATCAACCACCCCCACCCCCACCCCCACGCAGGCCTGCTCTCTCCACTCTTGCTCAGACATGATGAAGATCCATCTTCCTCTGCTCCTCGTTTGCTGCAGCTTGTTGATCCCTGGAGCCTTGCCACTTTGCACAGACTCGAGTTGGTCTCCCGATCCCCGTTCCATAGTATTTGCTTCCTTTTTATTTTGTATCTGGGTTTGCTTTTTCACTGTGAACTCCTGCCGTTTCCCCTTTGCAATTTACCGCGTGCAAGTGCAACTAGCCAACTAAGCGTGCTTCTCAAGCTGATGTTCGTTTCCGTCGTTGGTCAGGGTCGCCCGTGGTGCTGAATGCCACGCTGAAGTTCTGCCAGACCGACGGCGGCAGCTGCTGCGACGCCGCCGCCGACGCCACGCTGCAGGAGCAGTTCCACGCTATGGGTCTGAAGCCCGGCGGAGCATGCGCCCGTCTCGTCAAGTCGATACTCTGTTCGGTACGTTCTCATCACTTGCTCGTCCCACTGCACGTCTCCAGTGGTTTTGGGGGCTTTTCCGAGGTACGTAACGTACGGTCTTTACTTTAATTTTGATGCTCAAGTCCAGTCGACGTCATGCGCGTGAGTTGTGATCTAGGCCGCAACGCAATGCATAGCGGTGTTTGTGCTGTAGCTGTAGATTATCTCATTATCTGGTCAAGGTTGGATCTTTGTTCCCTCGAATTGGATTTCAGCGACAGTACGAGAGCGATTATGGAGGCAGTTCATCTCCATGTGTGTGAGTTGAGTTGTGATGGGCCGCGTGGTAGAGTTTCAGGAGCTACTAGTAGTAGTAGTAGTAGTAGTAGATTATTTGGTCCAGGTACTTCTTTTATTAGTCCGCCTTTTCCTCGGTTTGGATTGGATGTCGAGTGGTTGGATTGCCCCTGTGGCGTCTGTGGCCTCCGTGCCGTTCCCCTCCCCCGTCGTCGGCGGCCGGCGGCCAGGGTGGCCGGTGGAGGGGGTCCGAGACCCTCTAGAAGGTATTTTCCTTCTTCTTCTTTGTAAATAAAGTGGATCCTGGTTTTCTCCTTCTTCCTCTCGGCTTGGCCGAGCTGCCCAATGGTGGTGCCTTGGCGAGATCGGGTTCTCCCCGACCGGAGACGCTGCTCTCCACACCTCCCAGTGGTGGTTCCGTCTGGCTGACCGGCGAGGCTCGGGATACCGCTCCGGCGTCTCCCCGAAGCAGTTGGAGATCGGTGTTCCAACGTCGTGGACGGCCTCCGTCGGGGTTCAGCTTGATGCTCGTCTGTGTGCATATCTCCATGTGTGAGTGTAGGTACGAGCACGAAGCTAGGCTCGTGTGTGCTGTGGCCGGCGAGTTTACTCCGATTTATTTTGGACTTTGAGTGGGTTGACTCTGGGTGGGAATATTCAACTTCTCCAGCGAGGAAGAAGAGAAGGAAAATATGGAACTCCAAAACCCCAACCTATTCTAGGTTCTTTCTGCATTCATGGTATACATTTTACAATTTACATACTGGACCCTCCAAATCTTTAATACTGTACATTTATTAGGCAGTGGCGGAGCTTGAAAGAAAAAAATCTTGGGCGAGTCAAACTAAATCAGAGCACAAAAATTGCAATTCTATAGCATATAGTTCAGTAGCATTAGTCAATACTCAATATCTTCAGTTCAGCAGATCATAGATGGATTTCTCCAAAACTAAATAAAGCATTCTAAAATTTAGTGTGGCCATAAGGCATGGAGACAAGATTTACATACTACAGATCAGCTCTCCGATTTTTTTGCTTCTAAAATATTCAATGACATCTTCATAGTTGTAAGTCTCCAGAATTTCAGCATCTATGTTTACTAACAGACTAGTTGTCAGATAGTCATCTTCCATTCTTGCTGCGCAACCTTGTTTTAAATGATTTAAGACCAACCAACAAAATCCATCATGGTTCATGAACATGATTTTTCAAAATAAATAAATATTAAAGACTATTTCATGCTTGAATTGCTACTTTTTTGCATTTACTTTTTTTATGTTCAACTTATGGATCTCGTGGACACAGAGCTCTAGTTACATGTCGCAACTTGTGTAGGTTGGATGGCCGGAACCACATCTCAACCTTCTTCAGAATTTCGGAATATTCTACCGTAAATTTTTATGTGATTTTGGGCAGAAAGGATGTGAGCTCCCCTCGACAGGAATCATTTTCATACTTACATGTTGACGAACACACAGAACTAGTGACGTTATACACATTAAATAAAATAACTAGTGACGTTATAAATACTGAATATTATTGCGAAAAGCCGAAAACTATTATGCAACGATGAATAATTAATATCATTGCGTGCTTACATAGTTCCTTTTCCATGTTTTCAGAAGTGCAATCTGTTCTCGGCCGATCTGTTTGACATTGGGTTTACCGCACGTACGGTTCCTCTCTTGTGCAGCTCTTCCAGAGCACCAAGTTATTCTCATCCTGGGGACCCCATCCAGCCCAAAGGGGGGGGTACTGTGAGCAAGTTTGGAAAGATTGCAAAAGCACAGCAATATCTAACTCACCTTTTCAGCCTTCTGCACCAAGAAATGATGAGCTAATTGGTTCAGCTTCCATGCTTACTGATTTTTGGCAGTCAGAAAATGACTTTTGTGCCTCACATTCCGGCACACCAAACAACCAGTCAGTATGCTTCAATGGGCATAGCGTCTCATTTAGCACTAGGAGGGACACTTCACCATCTCCTAGTGGTATTTGCCTTGAGAGGATTGGTAATGGATCCTACCTTAACATGGTTGCTCACCCTGATGGGTCCAGCAAAGCCTTCTTCTCCAGACAAGATGGAAAGATATGGTTGGCTACTGTTCCTGAACAAGGAATGCAAGATGGTCTGCAAATTGACGAGACAATTCCGTTTCTTGATCTCACGACTAAAGACCTCAATTCGGACATTGTACTCGTGGGTGTAGTGTTTCATCCGGATTATGCAAACAATGGGTTTGCGCTCGGCAGTCGTTCTTTATGAAGGGCGCGCTGGTTCAGTGGTTATCGTGTGAGCGTACTACACCCAGGTCCTGTGTTCGAAACCCACCCGAGCACGTTGAGTTTTGGATGCGATCATACCAGCACTAAAGCACCGGATCCTATCAGAACTCCGAAGTTAAGCGTGCTTAGGTGAGAGTAGTACTAGGATGGGTGACCTCCTGGGAAGTCCTCGTGTTGCATCCCTCCTTTTAACTCCGCCTATGTTGTCTCAACATAGCCGGTCCCAAGCCCGGATAAAGGAGGAGGGTTGTGATAGGCTTGGCAAGCCAACGGAAAAAACCCAGCCACTCTTATGGAGATGAAACCCAAAAGAACCTCGTTGGGGCGTAACCCTCTTAGCGACGCGCCATATCGGAACCCGGGTGTGGTGTCAAATGGGCAAGGGCCGGGCCGCCACCCCCTTGGTGGCGCGCCGTATCTTGATCTGGATACGGTGATAAGTGAGCAAGGATCGGGTCGTCGCATCCTTAGTGGCGCGCTGCATCGACGCCCGGGTGTAGTGAAAAATGAGCAAGGGTCTTCGCATTTGACTCGACGAGTGCGGAGGGTAAGGAAGTTAGCCGAGCCTAGGAGGATCCGCTTAGGTAGCTGGAACGTAGGTCCCTGACGGGCAAGTTACGGGAGTTAGTTGATACGGCGATAAGGAGGCGTGTTGATGTCCTATGCGTCCAAGAGACCAAATGGAAGGGACAGAAGGCGAAGGAGGTGGAGGATACCGGCTTTAAGCTGTGGTACACGGGGACAACCTCAAACAAAAATGGGGTAGGCATCTTGATCAACAAGAGCCTCAAGGATGGAGTAGTGGACGTCAAGAGGCAAGGAGACCGGATTATCCTAGTCAAGCTGGTTGTTGGGGACTTAGTTCTCAATGTTATCAGCGCGTATGCCCCGCAAGTAGGCCACAACGAGAGCACCAAGAGAGAGTTCTGGGAAGGTCTGAGGACTTGGTTAGGAGATACCTACTGGTGAGAAGCTCTTCATAGGAGGAGACCTCAATGGCCATGTGGGTACATCTAACACAGGTTTTGAAGGGGTGCATGGGGGCTTTGGCTATGGCATCAGGAACCAAGAAGGGAGGATGTCTTAAGCTTCGCCCTAGCCTACGACATGGTCGTAGCTAACACCCTCTTTAGAAAGAGAGAATCCCACCTAGTGACTTTCAGTAGTGGCCAACACTCTAGCCAGATTGATTTTGTCCTCTCTCGAAGAGAAGATAGACGCGCTTGCCTTGATTGTAAGGCGATACCTGGAGAGAGTGTTGTCCATCAACATAAGCTGGTGGTGGCTGACTTCCGTTTTTGGATTCGTGTCCAGCGGGATAAGCGCCCAAAAGTTGCTAGAACAAAGTGGTGGAAGTTAAAGGGAGAGGCAGCTCAAGCTTTTAAGGAGAGGGTTTTTAAGGAGGGCCCTTGGGAGGAAGGAGGCGATGCAAACAGTATGTGGATGAGGATGGCGACTTGCATTCGGAAGATTGCATCAGAGGAGTTTGGGGGTCAGGGGAAGTAGAAGGGATGCTAAGGATACCTGGTGGTGGAACGTTGAGGTCCAGAAGGCTATTAAGGAGAAGAAGGACTGTTTCAGACGCCTATACCTGGACAGGAGCGCAACCAACATGGAGATATACAAGGGGGCAAAGAAGGCCGCAAAGCGAGCGGTGAGCGAGGCAAGGGGTCGGGCGTATGAGGACCTCTACCAGCGTCTAAACACGAAGGAAGGCGAAAGAGACATCTATAAGATGGCGAAGATGAGAGAAAGGAAGACGAGGGATGTCAACCAAGTCAAATGCATAAAGGACGGAGCGGATCAACTCCTCGTGAAGGACGAAGAGATCAAGCGTAGATGGCGCGAGTACTTCGACGACCTGTTCAATGGAGAGAATGAGAGCTCTACCATTGAGCTAGACGATTCCTCCGATGATACCAGCCGACGCTTTGTGCGGCGTATCCAGGAGGCTGAGGTTAGGGAGACTTTGAAGAGGATGAAAGGAGGCAAGGCAATGGGCCCTGATGGTATCCCCATCGAGGTGTGGAGAGGCCTTGGAGACATAGCGATAGTATGGCTAACTAAACTTTTCAACCTCATTTTTCGGTCAAACAAGATGCCCGAAGAATGGAGGCGGAGTACATTAGTGCCAATCTTCAAGAACAAGGGGGATGTTCAAAGTTGCACTAATTACCGTGGAATCAAGTTGATGAGCCATACAATGAAGCTATGGGAGAGAGTCATTGAGCACCGTTTAAGAAGATTGACAAGCGTGACCAAAAATCAATTTGGTTTCATGCCTGGGAGGTCTACCATGGAAGCCATCTTCTTGGTACGACAACTTATGGAGAGATACAGGGAGAAGAAGAAGGATCTTCATATGGTGTTCATTGACTTGGAGAAGGCGTATGATAAGATACCACGGAATGTCATGTGGTGGGCCTTGGAGAAACACAAAGTCCCAACAAAGTACATTACCCTCATTAAGGATATGTATGATAATGTTGTGACAAGTGTTCGAACAAGTGATGGCGACACCGATGACTTTCCAATTAAAATAGGACTGCACCAGGGGTCAGCTTTGAGCCCTTATCTCTTTACTTTGGTGATGGATGAGGTCACAGGGGATATACAAGGAGATATCCCATGGTGTATGCTCTTTGCGGATGATGTGGTGCTAATTGACGATAGTCGGGCGGGGGTTAATAGAAAGTTAGAGCTGTGGAGGCGGACTCTAGAATCGAAAGGTTTTAGGCTTAGTAGAACCAAAACTGAGTACATGAGGTGCAGTTTCAGTACACTAGGCACGAGGAGGAAGAGGTTAGGCTTGATGGACAGGTGGTACCTGAGAAAGACACCTTCCGATATTTGGGGTCTATGCTCCAGAAGGATGGTGATATCGATGAAGATGTGAGTCATCGAATCAAAGCTGGTTGGATGAAGTGGCGCCAAGCTTCTGGCGTCCTCTGTGATAGGAAAGTGCCACAAAAGCTAAAAGGCAAGTTCTATAGGACGGCGATTCGACCTGCGATGTTGTATGGCGCAGAATGTTGGCCGACCAAGAGACGACATATCCAACAGTTAGGTGTAGCGGAGATGCGCATGTTGAGATGGATATGTGGCCACACAAGAAAGGACCGGGTTAGGAATGATGATATACGTGAGAGAGTTGGGGTAGCACCAATTGAAGAGAAGGTTGTCCAACACCGTTAAGATGGTTTGGTCATATAGAACGTAGGCCTCCGGAAGCGCCATTGCATACCGGACGGATAAAGCGGGATGAGAATGTTAAGAGGGGTCGTGGTAGGCCAAACTTGACATGGGAGGAGTCGGTTAAAGAGATCTGAAGGATTGGAATATCACCAAAGAATTAGCCATGGATAGGGCTGCGTGGAAGTTAGCTATCCATGTGCCAGAACCATGACTTGGTTTCGAGATCTTATGGGTTTCAACTCTAGCCTACCCCAACTTGTTTGGAAATAAAAGTCTTTGTTGTTGTTTTATGCAAACAATGGGCGTATCTTTGTTTCATACATTTGTGATGGAACTCGGTCACCCAACTGTGCTGGTAGGTGTTCGTGTGATCATGAAGTGGCATGCGATCCCTCAAAGCTCAGCTCTGATCATGGTGTTCAGCCTTGCCAGTACCATCTAATTATCTCAGAGTTTTCTGCTAAAGGTTCAACATCAAGCTTTTCTGAGGTAATAGACTTGTGTATTCTCGTCTTTGCATTTATTTATATTTGGATTGCTGGGTAAACATTGTATTTCTACACTTCTTCTTTGATAGGAAACATATGCCGATCCATCAGAAGTCAGAAGAATATTTTCAATGGGGTTGCCATATGTTTCTAACCATGCTGGTGAGCTCCTTTTTTGGACCTACCGATGGATACCTGTACTTTTTCACGGGAAATGGTGGGATAAGAGGTGACCCTTTCAACTTCTCTCAGAATAAAAAGTCACTTTTGGGAAAAATAATGAGGCTCAACATTGATGAACTTCCAGGTAAGTTCAGATAAATGATAAATACAATTTAGACATGTTGTTTATTCTCTCTCTCTCTCTCGCTTAATATACTTTTGTGTTTACATATCCTTAATTTCCCCTTTTAAATTAAATGACCATTCTTTCAACGTGATTAGGAAATATTGTTTTTCTCCAAGCTGGCACAACAGCTAAAAGGGTTAAGTAGACTCACCAGTTCAAGGGTTAGATAGGCTTCCAAAAAATAATATGTAGTTATCCTCGTGGAAATATTTATAGTGGTACCATACAAAATTGGCCTAGTGCTTCTTTGCATGTTAAAAGTTAAATTGACTGAATTATAAAGCAATATTATTAGTAGTCTAGTTGAATATGTGTGGCTGTGAATCAGGTAGTGTATTTTAGAATGTGTTTTCCACCTTCAGAGCACAAAAGCACCCTGCACTGCACAGCTCAAACAGCATGTTGCTGTTGTTACGGCTAACAATAAATCTGGATATTGTCGTAATATTGGTGGTACTATAGAACATACAAGAGTAGACTAGTGCTTTGTGCTTTTCCAAAAGGTCAAATTCCATCAATTATAAAGCAGTATCGTTAGCATTGAAAATCAGGCCCACGTACTTCAGAATTTGTGCTTTGGAAGCTTAGAAACAGTACTCAGAACAGTATTATGCTTTATTGTTACTACTACATTCCATTAGGTATAGTGTATACTTTTTAAGATTAAGACTATCTTTGGCAAACTTTTTGAACATCAGTGTGTGATCTTTTGTTTAAAGAGCAAAATTTAAAGAGAGCAATGAAATACCTTCGAACTCGGCAGAATTACAGTATAGTGCGTGACCAGTATGGTCACACGAATTTTGAAATTAGTTTTACTTTGACCAGTATGGTCACACGAATTTTGAAATTAGTTTTTACTTCTCTTAGAACCATTTCCATCACAATGTTATTGCATTTCATTCCAAGTTGGATGAGTGTTGTGCCAGTACGATACAAGAATCTTACACAAAATAATGTTCTGTAAAGCTAATGGCTAGTCCCAAAATTTAGTACAGGAAGACTGGTTCCACTTGGTTGTACAACCACTTAGATAATTCTATTACACTCTTGATGATGGAATGATTAGAATCATTTTAGATGTGCTTATTATACCACTTAAAAACTTACTGGGAACATATGGAAAAGGCAGTGTATCTTCTATAGTAACATAATAATGCTTAAACAATTTCTTATAATCTAAGGGGCAAATATCCTAAACTATTTTTTCTTCTTCTTTTGAGCTTCGCAGAGCTGAATGAAGTTGCTAACCTAAGCTTATGGGGTAATGTAACAGCCTGAAGTTTGAGAAACTAAAAACCTGAGTAAAATTTTCGCTTTTGTGTAGTTTGCATCATGGCATTCATGCATCATGTTGTTGCTAGGGAATTGTGTGGTTGCTAGGGAATTGTGGTGGTTTGGCACCACTTAAAACCAAATTGTCAAATGTGCTTCAACAAATTTTCAAATGAATGAAGGCACTCAAAATTGCAAAACAAAACACTTTGACATCGTATATTTGTCAAGAAAGTTTCAAGAGTTCCAAAATGATATTTTGCACTTGCTCCAAAATATTAAAGGAGCAACACTTTTAAAATTTAGCAAAATGCCATATCCAACCTCTCTAAACAAATGTTGTCCAAAACATTTTATTTTGAGCCGCCAATTTTTGTGGAGCTTCCACATGATATGAAAAGGCTACACAATTTATTTCATAATTTTCTAAAATGTATAAGTGCCACAAATAAATCTTCAAAGAGCTGCTGGGTTAAAAGGTTCCAAATTTAAATCGGAAAAGGACCTATCCGTGATTGCCACAAAAGTTCCAGGGGCGTTTTGCAAATTGGCTTTCTTCTTCCCTGTAGCGACCGAGCTGGGCGGCCGAGCCGCACTAGCTCGAGCACGCAGCGCCCGGGCCCCCTCCCGACCTTCCCCTGCGAGAAGGACAGCACCCCCACGAGCCCCACTTGCCCTGCTCCCCATTCCGCACCGCCCGCTCCTCTGTCTCGCTCCCCATCTTCTCCCCGAGCACAAACCGAGCGCCATGGCCGCCGAGCTCCACCGGCGCCTCGCCATAGATTGAGTGCGCCCTCGACGAATCGAAGAGCACCACGACGTTCGCCTCGTCGTCTTCTTCCTCTCCACCAAGGGAATCGAGCCGGGGATCCCGCATTCGCCGTCACCGCCTCGTTCTTCGCTGACCACCGCCGCGGCTTCGCCGGATGAATCCATCGCCGTCCGTCCACCTCCGGTCCTCCCGAGGACATCCACGAGTTCAGGGTGAGAATGCCGTCCTTCTGGACCTCTTCCCCCTCCCTCTCCCGCCTTAGTTCGCCGTCGCCGGATTTCTGCACGCGCATCGGATATTCTGAGCTGGGTCGAGCCAGAATTTCTGGTTTATCACCGTACGATGAACCACCTCAGTTCTCCTCCGTCGGATTTTCCGATGACGGTCCAGATCGGATTATCCGAGCTAGGGCAGTACGTCAAAAACCAAGATTTTTCTCCAGCCCGTCGGATATTCTGAGTTCCATTTGATTCAGATATTCCGAAGCAGTGCAGTGCCTAGTACTGCATATTTTTCTCACCTCTTCCAATCCTAGCTATGTAATCTTAATTGTTGCTTAAAGTAATTTAGCAAAAAGGACATAATTAAAGAGGAAATTTAAAAATGTAATAACTTATTTTTTGTTCATCAGAAAAATGTGTTCGATTTACCGATATGTCCAGAAAAATGTGAACTACTCATCACCATCATATTCATGCATGTTGGAACTAAATAATTTGTGAACAATTTTGAAAACTTGCTAAAACTATAGAAACTTTGAAAATTCGTATCGAATTCAATTCTTATCGAAAAAATGCAAACTAGGTACCAAAATTCTTAGAAAATTAGGGCCTATCCAATGGTACCAGTGCCATGCTTCATTGGAGCTTAGTTTGGTACTGTGTACGAAAGGTTATAAATGCCTCCTTGTTTAGATTTGTGAAGGTTTGACCCTAAAATTGCTAAAAACAATTATGGTACCCCTTTTAAATTGTTAAGTGGACCCTAAGGGTAACTTAAATGCATTAAAATGTCATATCATCATTTTTGTATGCATTGCACTATTGCCATGTGTTGATTGTTGTTTTTGCTTTCCGGTGTTGTTTGCTCTCCGGTAGATCATGAGTTCGGAGTTGAGCATCATTATTCCGACTAGCAGTTTGACTACTCTGCTCAACAAGGCAAGCATAATCCCCCTCTGAGCATATCTTATCCTATTTTTCGCAAATATTTTCTCCACTATAATATTGCATGCGGTTCCAAATATCACTTTTATTGGATTAGAGTATCCTATAGTTGCATTAAGATTCTGATGCCAATTACCTGTTTCCCCTCCTAATATCCATAGGATTTGTACTGTTGGCCCGAATTACTTAACTATGCAATGTTGATGCTTAGCCATGCTTAGTTAAATGCTTAGCCGTCTGATGGATACTTCATGTTGGAAACAGGTGGTCGAAGTGTTCAGATGATGGTGGAGAAATTGTGGTGACAGGTAATAAAATGCTTAAAGGTGGGGATGAGAGGCCACTTTGGTATGGTGGTATTTTGTCTCACTCTCGCCGCCTAGGTGCGAGTTCTTTACCTCTTGAACCAAGAATGAGCGAGCTTCCATTCGGTGGGGTATATGGAGCCCTCGTCGACCGACTAACTTGAGCGGGACTAGCCAGGGTCCTCTAATTTGAGCTTCCATTTACGCGTGCGTGAAGACGGTGGCCAAGACTGAGATGAGGATAGTGGTGTTTAGGAAAATGAGTGGCCACGGGGCAGGGTGTTGTGATCCGCTGCTCCGTCCTCACTGATGATCCTGGGTTAGTCTTTAACAAGGTAAAGGTTATAACCGTTCCCACTCAGCCGGCTTTCCTCGGAAGAGAGCTACGTGTAGGCAATGAGCCGGGCGGTACCAAAGGTAAACACAGTGCACCCCTGCAGGGTTAAATCTTTTCGAAAAGCCGTGTCCACGGTTATGGACAAACGTGGGAAGTGAAGGTAAGATCATAGAATAACTTTAACGGAATGATTAAAAACTGGGTACTAGAGGTACCACTCACGAATGCAAGGTGAGCTTCCTCGAGGGTGATTCGGGGAGGTGCCTCTGATGAACAGGTACAGTGGTTGATGATGGTTGATGTTGAGAAAGGTGATCAAGGAAAAGAGTCCCTTCTTACCTCTTTTACAAATATTCTGATTAGTCGATACCATTGAGTTATGTTTTCATAAATAAAACCAGCTTTATGCAAAACAGCCATAACACTTTGAAAGCCTCATCGAGCTAAAGCTCTATATATATAATCTTGCGAGTTCGTCGAACTCAACGTCGTTTGTTTTGTTTCAGAGAAGGACTTCACCGACCTCGAAGGTGGGTTCTTTGTGGACATCGATGAGTAGTCTGGGGTTCCCAGGTGGCAGCTTGGGACATCCCGGAACAGCTGGCGCTTGATGTTTATCTGTAGGCCTCTTAGGCCATATTTTGGTTCTTGTTGTTTAGAACAACCTAATTTGCTTCCGCTTGTTGTAATGTTGGGTCTGTGACCTCTGGTTGTCATTTGCTATATTTCTCTATTATAAGAGTTGAACTATAATGATTTGTGTCGTAGAGTCTGTGATGTGCCAGTTGTTTCACAAGTCTTGATCTCTCTATTATGCTTTGATAGTTGAGCCTGTGTTAAGGCATCAATCGGGGTGTTGCGTTGCCGGTGATCAATTCCGAGCAACGCCTGCCAAAGGTTTTGGCCGGGGATTGGTAAACCCATAACCTCCGGTTGTATCGCTTAACCGGTGACACTCAGCATCACTGTATAGCAGTCGGGTCAGGGCGCCACAGGTAATTATACAATACCAAAGGACAATCCCAATGCTGATGATAGCAACTTACGACCAGAGATTTGGGCGCTGGGTCTTGAAAACCCTTGGAGATGCAGCTTTGACTCTGCGAGGCCTTTCCACTTATGCTGTGCAGATGATGTCCAGGTAACATTTCAATTAATGCTATAAGTATCTCAGAAATGAGTTACTTTCTAAGCCCGAGCTCTTTAATGTTTTCTGTATCATAAATAGTGCCTAATTTTGTGACCTTGCATATGTCTAGGACCAATACAAAGTGGTAGATTTGATATCCAAGGGGGGCAACTTTGGGTGGGGCGGGGTGTATGAGGATCAGCATGTTGGCTATCCACCTTGGGCTGCCCAAGTAACTAAACCTACAGAAGGCATCATTTTCCCCATAATGGGCTATAAGGTTTCTTCTGAGAACATGGACTCTGCATCAATTGTTGGTGGGATTGTGTACCGTGGATCTGCTGATCCTTCTTTGTATGGAAGGTATTGTTTACGCCATACTTGTTTGCATTGTGAGAATTACTTTCTTTTGAACTTTGCCAATGTGCTGTTGTTTACACCTCGCATGTATGCTAATGGTTGATATAAATATGACAGATACTTATTTGCTGACATGTACACGTCTGCCATGTGGACCGGCATAGCTAACACAGATGGCAGTGGTAAATATACCTCTACTGCCATTCCATTCAGCTGTTCCGAGAAGACACCAATTCCATGCGATTTGTCTTCCAACAGTCCTCTTGGCCTGATATTTTCGTTTGGCGAGGATAACAAGTTGGACGCCTTCATCTTGGCCAGCCAAGGCGTCTACCGGATTGTTCAGCCTACCCTTTGTGGCTATGCTCATCCAGATTCTGCAACGACAGAAGGAGTGACACCTTCTGGTGGCAGCCATGGAATGACACCACTGATCAAAGGGCTGGTGAGTCTGTTGTCGGTTTTGATCGCAGCTGTGGGTAGCTTGGTAGTTTGAAGATGTTTCTGCAACAATGCAGTCTTCTTCTGCAACGGGAATGTCCAGGTTACTAATAACAACACCATGCACGGAGATAGTCCTGCAGCCACACCAGGTGACATTGAATGGGCTATGCCTAAGCTGCCCTGAAGAGTGTCATTGTCGCTAGACGTGATGTTTATGGTCTCCAGTTTCTGTAGAGTATCAGAGTCATTGTCGCTAGGTGCGGTGTTTATGGTCTCCAGTTTCTGTTGTGTATCAGTGTACGACAGCTATCGAGTTCTTTCATTGAACATTTGGGGGATTTTATTATTTGCCACACTTATACTTTTCTTTCATTGAACCACGCGTCTGTACATATTTCATTGTCACGTCCTTTATTTTTATTTTGGAGAAACATTTAAAGAGTTATGTAACTATACTTGGAGTCTGAACACAGAAATGAATTTGTATTAAATGCTCAAGCATCAGTGGTGTTGTGCTTTACTTTCCTAATATAGTGGGTCTTCTTACCTATTCACGAGCTTTGTAGTGATTGACTCCTCCACCAAGTGATGATCCTCGAGGACCGCCTCCTCCTCGACCTCACACTCAAGCTCTTTCCATGGAATAAGACGTAGTGAGTCATCCTCCGACGATGTCGTTGTTGTGTCCTCGGCCATCTCCAAATTTCTTTTGGAGCCGTTGGAGGAAAATGTTGAGTATGAGGGGAGGAGGAGCCGGCTGACCAAGGGGGCCATCTCCAAAATTCTTTTGGAGCCGTTGGAGGAAAATGTTGAGTATGAGGGGAGGAGGAGCCGGCAGACCAAGGGGCCATCTCCAAATTTCTTTTGGAGCCGTTGGAGAAAAATGTTGAGTATGAGGGGAGGAGGAGTCGGCAGACCAAGGGGGTGCTCTTCCTCCCCTTAGGAGAGACATGCTTGACGCGGTGAGACCGCACATCATGGGAGGAGCTTCCGGATGCCACATACGTGGCACCGCACCACGACGACACACATGAAATGCAATCATTTTTTCTTCTATCGAACCACTGTGTCTAGCGTAGTATAGCAAATGTTGTGACAACTGGGCAACGTGACCGAGAAACTACCTGGGGTCGACACGTGTTAAGGGGAGAATAGTGAGGAGACAACACAAGTGTCCCATGGAATTTGAAGAGGCAACTTAGGGCTTCTTTGGATTATAAGAATAGTAAAAATGTAGGATTGAGATGTCATGTGAAATGGATTTTGAAACGCATGTGTGTTGAAATGCATGAATTTTCACTCTATCTCTACTCTCTCATCAATCTTTCAAAATTCTTGTGTTCAATTCCTGTCCATCGAAAAGCACTTGCTGCAAAATTCATGCGTTTCAGAAATCTACCTTGGGGTCGACACATGTTAAGGGGAGAAAAGTGAGGAGACAACACGTGTGTCACATGGAATTTGAGGAGGCGACTTAGGGTTTCTTTGGATTACAAGAATAGTAAGAACACATGATTAAGATGTCATGTGAAATGGATTCCGAAACACATGAGTTTTGAAATGCATGAATTTTCACTCTATCTCTACTCTCTCACAAATCTTTCAAAATTCCTGTGTTCAATTTCTGCACACCATGCAAAAGCACTTGTTGCAAAATTCATCTGTTTCAAAATCCTATAGAATTGGGGGCATAGGAATGGATTCCATAGGAATTTGATGGCCCAAATCCTATGGTTCAAAGGACCTTTATAGGAAAAATTACATAGGATTTAAACCCTCCAAAATTTATACGGAAATCCAACAATCCAAAGAGGGCCTTAGCAGGAAAAATCACGCACGGTAAAATATCTCCGCCCGTTTGCGACACATGCCAGAACCGCAAGCCTTGTTTCTCATCAAGCTTAGCAAGTGTAAAAAAACTTGTGCGATGTGCCCAAACCCAAACAATATAATGCACATGATTTTTTTTGACATAACCTCGTCAAGAGGGCAGGGAGTTCCCACAATGCATTGTAGAAGAAAGAATTGATCCAGTTTAGAAATGGAAACCGGATCCAAACCCATACATTACGTGGTTAATTTATGGGAACCGGCAAAACCACTCAACCCTCTAAAGGAATTAAGTCACATCATCGGAGACGGAAACAAGAGTCCCTAGGCCTTATATCCGGCAAAATGAAGCAACCTATCCCTGAGAGCACTCATGAAACAAGATTTACCTGTGTCCATTATTTCACACAACACTGACTAGAAACAAATCATACGGTATGTGTTAGCCATTGTACAAAAAACATATGCAATATCTTAGACATTAGTAAATGAAGTGTCGTATGGCCGATAAACAAATGCAGTTAATTAATGGCCTAATGGCCCGGTCTATCTGGTAGTAGTAAGGATGACTCTAACGGGATGATCCATCCAGTCCGTGCGTGTCCGTCCCTGTCCACTGGAGCCAAAAACATGGCCCAACGGGGCGACGCAAACGGACGGCGGTCCGTTTTTCTGTCCGTCCCGACGCCTGGCCCAAATTTGGGTCACCGATGCGTCGTGGGCGGACAGAAAAACACGTCCGTTGTGTCCTCTCGTGTCCTCCCTGTCCGCGTGATGGTCCATATGTCAGTCAAACAAATCCTCTCTCCCCTCTCCTCCCACCTACCGCACTACTCTCTCCAGAAATCCCCACCGCATTCGCTCCACTCGCCGGAGCCGCGCCGCCGTGGAGAGAGCTCGTGGTGCCGCCGGCGTCCACATCCGCCGTCTCCGTCGCTCTCTTGCCCTCCCACGTCGAGGACAGCCTCGCATCTTTTTCTTGCAACCCGTCTCCGCGTCCAACCTTGCACCTGTACCACGACGGCCCTTCCTCTGCGCTCGCCGTGACGCGCACCACCTTGACGTGGCGCTCTCCCTCGCCGCCCCGCTCGGTGGGCTGCATCTCGACCAGGACGCACTTGCCGCGGAAGATGCAGCCGGGCTCCGGGCAGCAGCACGGCGCGTGCGCGCACACTAGCTGGTGGACTGGTGGTCGCCATCCACTCGGGCAGTGGCGGCGGCCTCCACTCGGGCTTGGGCGCCGAGCTCATGCGGGATGGCGACGCGGCCGAGGTCGCACTCGATGAATGCTAGCTAGCTGAACGATCGATGGAGCTTGTGTACTAGTACTCGGCCGATCCGTGGATTATCGATTTCAGCTAGCTAGCCATCTCGCGGACGAGCGCGCTCTTGCTGGCGCTGGCGAAGGACGCCGACGCGGAGCCGCTGACGATGAGGCGCGCGTCGTGCTGCATCCACGCGTGGCGCCGCCGATCGCCTCCTCGTGGCTGCTCGAGGTACTAGTTCTTCCGCATGTGTGCCATGCGAGCTGTTTGCTCCTGGAGCTGGATCGATCTTGTACTAGATTGCACAAGAAGCGGCAGCAACTCACGAGCAAGAAGACGGTAGCTGCTCGCATGCCTGCAGGCCACGGCGCCGGCGCTCGAGCAGAAAACAGGCAAATTCCTGCTAGGTGTCGAGACAGCAGCGAGCTGAACTTCGCGTCGCCGGCGACCTCGTCCAGTACTAGTACTACTCAGATGCCGATGTCCGTTTGCGTCGGTATGCCCCGTTGAGGGCACTCTCCAAATACGTATGTCCGCACGGTGTCCGCATGGCCGGACGGCGACGCAAACGGATAAATTCTGGACAAAATCGAGGTCCGTTTGCGTCGCCATGTTGAATTCATCCTAGTACTGGAAATATGCCGGGAACATAATTATGAGTCCTAGATATATGCTCTCGTCACCAGGAGACGCAAATCAAACAACTTGGCCACTTGGGCAAAATGGAACGGAGGAAGCGTGTAGCGGGCAACTCGACAAGAGGAAGAAGCCGACCGCCTCCTCGCCACTTGCTACGGAGCGCTCCACACGACCACACAACACTACAGCACACCGCGAGCGTCCAGGTAGAGTGCCACCTGCCACGGTCAACTCACGTAGGTGTCCCTCGATCCACCACATGGCACTGCCAGAAACCGTCCAACGCGATTTCCCCTGAGGAAACGGAAACCCGATTTTCCACATGGATATTTAGAAAGAAGAAACCACGATTAATAGTATTTACCGAGAAGAAACCCACACAGATATCCCCCGCCGATGTAATCTACGCGCCTCAACCAAGGGGCTGACAGCGACCAGGCCTCTGCCGGAGTGCCGGTGTCACCTTTCCTTTAGCCTTTTCGATTCTCCAGGGGCCATTCACACGCTTGGACCTACCGTACAACTTATTCCTTTTCTCAGCTTCATTCACCATACCAATGTTAAGGTACTCCTTACACAACATTTCCTCGTTTTTATCATAATACTGCTATTCTCTTTTTGAACTTCAAGCAATTTCCTTAATCGACTCGATAAGGAGGGGTCAAAATAAAATCAGGACAGTCAGCCTCCCACATACAAGGAAATACATTTGTTGCGGAATTATAGTGTGCTAAACTAATTTAGGGTATATACAATGGTCCAATATTAGCGTTACCATGTAGATTGATTGATTAGATGCAGGAGAGCAAAATGAAAAAAAAGAGGATTATGCTGTGTTTGGTTCCGAAGTATTATTAAATGATTTCCTACCGGGAGGAGGCCGGAGGCGTTTTTTTTTTAAGAAGAAGAGTGCAAGAGAGCACTGATGAGTACATGCTGGTGTTGCGAGCACGGAGGCTCGAACCCAGGTGGGCAGGCATGCATCAACCCATGCCTACCATCCCGGCTATACCGTGGTTCTCTTCCGAAGTATTATTGAAGTCTAGAAATACCACAGTTTACAATACTTTGACTTGTCTGGCGATGACTAGAAATTGTGGTTTCAATAGTACAATATTCTCATTTTTTTAGTTTTATTAAGACGCTCGTATCCGTCGTCCGATTAGATAGAATAGAATGTTATTTACATAGTTTAAGACTACTAGGGAAAATCCCTTTGAACACAAAATGGAGAGTTTAAGACTACTACAGTATCCTTCAAATTATGGTATTTTCGAAGTATTATCAAAACAGCTCGAGACCTCTTTTTTCTAAAACGGAGAAAGAGAGGAAAACGCATGCTAGCGTCTGCGGAGTACTACGTGAATCTCTATTCTTTCACTTGTCAGGCGGCTGCAGCGGCAAACGAGGATCAGAGGATGGATTCTGAGTTGTGTACTTGTGTGTCAGGTGGTCGTGGGCCTGTCGGATCTGATCTGCAGGCCCGCACAGCAGCTCGTCCTCCTGCTGCGGATGTGCGCCTAGGGGAATGTCGATCAAGGAGGCCCCGATGTATGTAGCTCCGGCCGGGCGTACCTAGTTCTGGAACATCCGATCGAATAAACAGCCTTTCTTGTTCCAAGTCTGATCAATGCAGAGTGCGAGCATCATCACTGTGTGCCTGGAACCCATATAGCTCCACGAGCCCTCACACATGGTCATCGCCTTCCGATCGATCCAGCAGCTCTTCTGGTTCTGTAGCGACCGGCCGACGACGCTACCGACTTCTTTTGTTGTTCTCTGCATGCCTTTATGCTAGCTAGAAGAGATCAAGAGTACAACAATACACGAGCTAGAAGAGAACAACAACTTACCATGATCTACCACTACCAGGCTTGCCCACAACGATATGAATCTGACATGATAGCAGGCTGCTAGCAGCTACAGCCATGCAATTACACAATCTGTCAAAAGTTTATCATCCATGTAGCAACGTGTTCGACGGCCACACAGTTAAACATCTAATGAAAAGTTGATTGTCCATGCGTCAAAAGTCAAAACTACACAATACAGCACTTCCCAAACGCCCCGTGATTTTGCTAAAACAGAGAAAAAACGCAGTTTCAAGATAATGAAGTATTTGTTTGCTTGGCACTGAAATACTTCAGTTTTGCAATACTGTGGTTTTTGAAAAAACTTTGCTGCCAAACTAGGCCTTATCTTCTCTCTCAACGTGCAAACCCTTTTGTGTTGTGTTTGTTTCCCTAGCATTGGACAAATGAGCGCTTAAACCAGGCCAACTAATAATCATCAGCGGTGCTACATTTTTGTGTCCGATTCTTGTCCGACATACAACAGGGACCAACAGATTGTATCAGCGCAACAACACTGAACAACAGATATGTATGTTCGTACAAGAATCGGACGTAAAATGTCGGATACAAAGAAAATTCGCACAATTATTAGCGTCTGATATAAGCTCCACAGGTGAGAGCTTAGCCTTTTCTTCTTCTTTATTTGTGATGTTTATGTTTATCATCTAAGCGTCCACATAATCTTCTAGCATTAGAGATGTTTTTAAACTTCCGTTTTGAAGCTGTCTGCTTTGCCAAGTTAACCCATTTCTAGAGTACAGACTTTTGGCTCCTAAGTTCCGGTGCTCCTTCTATTTAAAAAAAGTGGGTTGTAGCTAAAATGGTTTATCCCATAAATGTGCAAAATATCAAATATCAAATTCTTTGTATTATGAGCTACTTAAAAATGATAAAAGTGTAGATTTGACTATGCATATTTTAAATCTCTAAATTCTACCAGATAAAGTATTTAAAATTGGTAGGTTGCATTTTTATGGATACACCATTAGCTACAACCGTATTTTTTTTACAGAAGTTATGAACTTGTGAATATGATTTTTTTTAATGGAAGGAGTACTAGAGCTAGGGAGCCAAAGACACTTTCCGCCTATTTCTCACAGTACTTGCTTAGGGATAATAGAGAATGTAGTTTTTAGGGATGAACTAGAAATGGTTTTGATGCTAGTTTCGCGAGGCACACAGCACAGAGCTGCTCGGACACGGCAAATTATCTTATGTTTAGAAACCACCATCCAGCCACCTACCGCTTCTCGTTGGCATTCCCACCCCACCATCCACGATGAACATCCTCTCCCGACTGTACCTCATTGGCGCAAGTACTATGCTAGTAATTAGAAAAGTGAGGCGGGCACTGGGACGTGAGCCGACGGCGACGGCCGCCTGCATCCCCACCACACGATGACGCCATCCTACGGCCGGGCGCGTGTTATCCCATCTCACCGGCTTTTACTTGTACCAGGACCGGGCACTATATAAGGACGCCATCCCATCCGGGGTTGACAGGGAAAACCAGGGTGCGAGGGGAGGAGGAAGAAGATAGAGCGTTGAGCGAGCCATGGCGATCCATCTTTCTTTGCTCCTCGTCTGTTGTTCCAGCCTGCTGCTTCTTCCTCTGATCCCCGGAGCCTTGTCACTTTGCACGGACTCGAGTTAGTCTACGACTACGATTCCCATTTCTTAATACAGTAGTACAATTTGTTTGTGTTTTATGTGGGTTTGCTTTTCCATCGTGAATTGCCGTTTTTTAGATCTACCGCGTTCAACTAGCTTGTTTGTTAAGCTGTTTTCTGTTTCTGTCGATCACTAGGGGCACCCGTGGTGCTGAAGAATGTGACGCTCAAGTTCTGTGGTGGCGGTGGCAGCGGCAGCGGCAGCTGCTGCGACGCCGTCGCGGACGCCGCGCTGCAGGAGCAGTTCGACGCTATGGGTGTGAAGCCAGACGGCCCATGCGCCGGCCACGTCAAGTCCATCCTCTGCTCGGTACTTTCTCAGTTTAGTACTTACAGTTATTTTTTGCCATATTCTCCGGTATATTTGTTCGTTTTTTTTTCTTCTTTCGTCAAGCCCATGTTCGGTTTTTACTTGTCGGTGTCATGCGCGTAGTAGAATTGGAGGTCTACTAGTGGTGTCACCAGGTCGAGTCTTTGTTCAAGTTGTTCCTCTTTTGTTCTGCCTTTCCACGGATTGGAGTATTCTTTGGCGGTAGCCCATCAAATTTGGTCAAGATGACATGCCAAAAAGTATGTCAACTCCAAAAACCAAGGGTGGCAATCGGGTTATTGTAAAAAAAAAAAAGGTGGCAAACGGGTTATTATTGTCAAAAAAAAAAGGTGGCATTCGGGTCGCCTGTTTCCAGACCCTGTCCACGCCCGAACCCGATAGGCAATCCGATCAAAAGGAGCTGTCGTTGACTAATTCTTCAGAATGCGTCAACAGACCTCAGAATCCGATTTACCTCGCCGGACGCCGCCGTCGTGGGAGGCCGTCCGGCCGGCCGGCGGGGCTGCGCGCTGCCTGGATCTCAAGCTCGAGCCCCTGTTTTTCCCTTTCCTTTTCTCGTTTTTTCCTGCTCCCAGATCTGATTTACCTCGCCGGACGCCGCTACGCGCTAGACCTCCGAGCCTTGACTGCCATGGACGGCATGGACAGATGAAGAATTTGAGGGCTCTTTGTAGGTCCCCGCCGGCCGTTATCTCCCCCTCTTCGGGAGGTGGTGACGACGGCGCTATATAAAGTCTCCTCCGACTTCTCCAGCGACTCTGTCGACTACGGAGCCGACGGTGAGCTAGGCTGCTTGGGTGGGTTTATATGCGGACGGCTCTGCTGCAACCTGCAAGGCAGCGTCGGTTATATTTCCTCTTCTTGGCAGAGCGCGTTGAAATAATCCTCCATTTTTTTTCTTAAATTAAGCACCAACTAATCTTTGGGAGAAATATATGG
This sequence comes from Poa pratensis, assembly GCA_947311845.1. Classification (NCBI taxonomy): domain Eukaryota; kingdom Viridiplantae; phylum Streptophyta; class Magnoliopsida; order Poales; family Poaceae; genus Poa; species Poa pratensis. Next base: position 12,660,049 of record CAMZMU010000041.1, read on the forward strand.
ATGTACACATTGTACAATCCTGCGAAATTTCGTATGGAAATGTGCCCCTGTTATCGAGTACAAAGAAAGATAGGAAATCCATTGTACTAAAGTGGACCTTTAGTGGGATTCAACTTCTCCAGCGACGAAGAAGAGGAGGAATTTCAGGAACTCTGAAACCTCAACCTATTCTAGGTTCCTTCTACATACAATTTATATATTGTACAATTTACGACTCTCCCAACCTTTGAATATTTCATATAGAACCAAACACCAAAATCCATCATGGTTCAGGAACTCTGAAACCCCAACCTATTCTAGGTTCCTTCTACATACAGTTATCTATTGTACAATTTACGACCCTCCAAACCTTTAAATCCAAAAACCGAAATCCATCATGGTTCAGGAACTTGATTTTAACAAAATAAATTGAATTAAAGACTATGTCATGATGACTATTCGTGCTTACACAGTTCTTTTTCCATGTTTTCAGAAATGCAATCAGTTCTCGGCTGATCTGTTTGACATTGGGTCTACTGCACGTACAGTTCCGCTCTTGTGCAGCTCTTCCTCGACACCAAATCATTCTCAACCTGAGGACCCCATCCAGCCCAGAGGGGAGTATTGTGAGCAAGTTTGGAAAGATTGCAAAAACACAGCAATATCCAACTCCCCCTTTCAGCCTTCCGCGCCAAGAAATGCCACACTTACTGGTTCAACTACCATGCTTACTGATTTTTGGCACTCAGAAAATGACTTTTGTGCGTCATTTTCTGGTACGCCAGTAACCAGTCAGTATGCTTCAATGGGCATGGGATCTCATTTAACACTAAGAGGAACTCTTCACCATCTCCTGCTGGGATTTGCCTTGAGAAGATTGCTACTGGATCGTATCTTAACATGGTTGCTCACCCTGATGCGCCCAACAAAGGCTTCTTCTTCAGACAAGATGGGAAGATATGGTTAGCTACTGTTCCTGAACAAGGAACGCAAGACGGTCTGCAAATTGACGAGACAAGCCCATTTCTTGATCTCGTCACTGAAGGTCAACTCATTTCGGATCTTCTACTCGTGGGTCTAGCGTTTCATCCGCATTTTGCAAACAATGGGCGTTTCTTTGTGTCATACATTTGTGATGGAACTCGGTCACCCAACTGTGCTGGTAGATGTTCGTGTGATCTTGAAGTGGCGTGCGATCCCTCAAAGCTTGGTTCTGATAATGGGTTCAGCCTTGCCAGTACCATCTAGTTATCTCAGAGTATTCTGCTGAAGGTTCACCATCAAGCTTTTCTGAGGTATAGACGTGTGTATTCTCTTCTTTGCAGTCCTTTATAGTTAAATTCCTGTGTAAGCATTGTATATCTACCCTTCTTCTTTGATAGGCAACATATGCCGATCCATCAGAAGTCAGAAGGGTATTTTCAATGGGGTTGCCATATGTTTATAACCATGCTGGTCAGCTTCTTTTTGGACCTACCGATGGATACCTTTACTTTTTCACGGGAAATGGTGGGATAAGAGGCGACCCTTTTAACTTCTCCCAGAATAAAAGGTCACTTTTGGGAAAAATCATGAGGCTCAACATTGATGAACTTCCAGGTAAGTTAAAGATGGACACAGAAATGATAAATACATTTTAGAGATGTTGCTCATTTCCCTCTTTTCATATATTTTTGTGTCTACATATGCGTTATTCCCTTTTTTCAGTTAAATGACATTCTATCAACATAATTAGGAAATACTCCCTCCGTTCCAAATTATAAGCCTTTTTAGTTTTTTCATTATTAGTACGTGTCTAGACTTATTTAAGTGTGTTGATTTACTCATTTCAGTCCATATACGTAGGAATCAAGAAAAAGCTAAAAAGGTATTTGTTCAAGCTGGCACAACAGCTAATATGGTTAAGTAGACTCACTAGTTCAAGAGTTAGGTAGACTTCCAAAAAATACTATGTAGTCATCCTCAGGGAAAAATTTGTAGTGATACCAAACAACATTAGCCTACTGCTTCTTTGCATGTTGAAAGTTAAATTGCGTGAATTATAAAGCAATATTGTTAGTGGCCTACTTGAATATGCGTGGCTGTGAATCAGGCCGTGTACTTTACAATGTGTTTTCACCTTCAGCTCAAACCACCATCATGTTGCTATTGTTACTATAGCATTTCAATAAGGCTAACAATAAATATGTAGATATCGCCGCAGTATTGGTGGTACTATAGAACAGTAGACCAGTGGTTTGTGCTTTTCTAAAAGATCAAATTGCTTGAATTACAAATCAGTATTGGTAGTACAACATTTCACTAAGGCTAACAACTGTTTTTCTTCGTTTGAGCTTCGCAGAGCTGAATGAAGTTGCTAACCTAAGCTTATACGGTAATTATACAATACCAAAGGACAATCCCAATGCTGATGATAGCAACTTACGACCGGAGATTTGGGCCCTGGGTCTTGAAAACCCATGGAGATGCAGCTTCGACTCGGCGAGGCATTTCCACTTGTACTGTGCAGATGATGTCCAGGTATCATTTCAATGCTATAAGCATCTTAGAAATGAGTTCTACTAAGAACGAGAATGTTTTCGGTATCATATATAGTGCCTAATTTTGTGACCTTGCAGGACCAATACAAAGTGATAGATTTGATATCCAAGGGGGGCAACTTTGGATGGGGTGGTGTGTATAAGGATGCATGTTCGCTATCCACCGTGGGCTGCTCAAGTATCCAAATCTACAGAAGGCAAAGACATCATTTTCCCCATAATGGGCTATAAGGTTTCTTCTTCTACCTCTGAGAACATGGACTATGCATCAATAGTTGGTGGGTATGTGTACCGTGGGTCTGCGGATCCTCGCTTGTTTGGAAGGTATTGTTTACGCCTTATTTTTTTTCTTTATTTGAATTACTTTCTTTCTGACTTCCCCAATGTGCTGAGTTTACACCTCGTATGTATGCTAATGGCTAATATAATATGACAGGTACTTATTTGCTGACATGTACACGTCTGCCATGTGGACCGGCATAGATAACATGGATGGAAGTGGTAAATATACCTCTACTTCCATTCTATTGAGCTGTTCTGAGAAGACACCAATGCCTTGCGATGAGCCCACCAACAACCCTCTTGGCTTAATATTTTCGGTTGGCGAGGATAACTACCGAGAACTCTACATCTTGGCCAGCCAAGGCGTCTACCGGATTGTTCAGCCTACCCTTTGTGGCTATGCTCATCAGGATTCTGCAACGACGGACGGAGTGGTACCTTCTGGTGGCAGCAATAGAATAGCACTACTGATCACAGTGCTGGGGAGTGTGTTGCTGGGCGCATCTGTGACTATCTACGTAGTTTGGAAATGTTTCTGCAACAACATAATCGTGTGTTGCAATGAGAATGTCCAGGTAAACAATAACTACCTGGCACGGAGATAGTCGTCCTTCCACGACCACAAGCTGAACTAGGCGACATTGAATTTTCTGTAATTATGCCTGAAGTGTGCCATGGTCGCTAAATACTCTGTTCATGGTCTCCAATTTCTGTTGTGTATCTGTGTATGCTAGCTATCGAGTACTTATATTGAACATTTGAACCACACGTCTGTACATATTTCATTGTTACGTCTTTTTTACATTTTATTTTTGAGAAACATTAGAAGAGTTCTGTAAATATATGTGGAGTCTGAAAAAAGAACTTAATCACACGCTGAAGGTTTCTCTTGCGCCACTCAAGTATCAGTGGTGTTGTGCTTTACTTGTACCATAGTTGGTCTTCCTTACCTATTCGCGTGGTTTTTACTCTGCTGGCGGTTTGGCTCCATGGTAGCGCATCCTGCTCAGCACCTCGCGCGATCATGCCTCGCCGCCGAGTGCCTGGGGTACCTCAAGCTCTGAAGTCCCAGTGTGACTAATTGATCTCGGCTAACGAACCAAGAGAAAGATAAGGGGAGGTTGTCTACCACTTTCCACTCACCTTGGAGCCTTTTGATCGGAGGCCAAAATCAAGGTTTGGTCCTGGTTGCTTGATATAAAAAGAAATCGATAGCATATTATGTAGTTTTTTTTTTTTTGGCGAAGGACATAGGGCTAATTAGCACGGTGCTTAAAAACCTAAGGGTTACAAGCATGTTTGGCTAGAGAATTTCCCAAGTGATCTAACCAAAGCCATGTACGGCGATTCTGCCGTTGTGTATTAGTGGAATGCCAGCGTTCCATATGAGAAAAAAATGGTACCGAAGGGATGGAAGACCGACGGCAACAGCAGTGCCGGTAGTTTTCAGGAGGACTACGCCGACCTGGGAGCTCATGTACGTATGTCTCCGCGACCGATCGTGGACGCGTCGCCTACTATAAGCCCTTGTTCCATGCAAAAAAAAAAATACTATAAGCCCTTGTTGGGCCAGCCCATATGCCCGCGCGCGACGACAACTGTTTCTTCGCGGCAAGCCTCTTCAAAACGACCCAATAAAATACAGTACTGTCATGTTTTATTTTTTAAAGATCAATATTTTTGGAAAAAAATGAATATTTTTAAAATATCAACAATTTCCTAATCTGAAACTTTTTTAAAATTCTACAACTTTAAAATCCGAAACTATTTCAAAAGAATTGAACGTTGTTTGAAATTTGAGCAAATTTCTATCCGAACGATTTTCAAAGCTGAACAATTTCATATCTGAACAAATTTTGAATCTGATTTTTTTATATCTGAACAAAATTCGAATCTGAACAAAATTTGAATCTGAACAATTTCCGAGAATATGAAAAATATCGTAAATAAAAAAAAGAACAACGAAAACAAACAGAAAAAAGAAAAGAAGCACAACAGAAAAACGAAAAAGAAAACAACGGAGAAGGAAACTAAGAAAAAAAGTAGATATGGCTAGCCTCCCTCCCAGGTCCATATGAACTCAATATCCACCTCCTCCACTAGGGTGATACCCTCCACGAGCTCCGCCGTGTCTAGATCCGTAGGGACGTCCTCCATCCAGTCCCTCTATCACAAAGGAGTGTTGCGAGCTCGCCTAGGCACTTTCTTTATGAGGTTGGGGGGGGGGGCTCAAAGTCCATCATACGACCTCCAGGGAGTCATTTGCCTGTCCAGAAGAGCGTGGAGGCTCTATGTCCAAGCATCGAGGAGGTGGCCGCCTCAAACAACTGTGTCACAACCCGTACTAGTGTTCAAGTTAATGTGCAATTCTTCTCGGCTAATGCTTTGCGTCGATCATGTTCAATCCTTGAATGTTTTTGTTGATGCCAATGATTACAATCAAGTGATTTTATATTCATGATCATGTTTTGGTGACTATGCTTTTCGGCTAAGCGCAATGTCTATATTCATGCCCTACTTATCTAGGGGTTAATTAGTGCTAATTATTTATTTTTGTGTCTTAGTTATAATAATAATTGATCGATTTTAATCATGATTAATTAAGATAAATATAAAATTAGCTCATCTATGGGCTCAACACAGATTTAGAAAGAGGAAGATGTTGTCATTCCCCCCTACAGACTGAAGTGTATTTTTCTTTCAATAATGCTCATGTGGGGTTGGTTGATCTTAATATATGCTCTTTGCCCTCTTTGAGTATTGTGTCGATATCTTTTAGACTAGACCACATTTTATAGTTTTGTTTTTAAATCGCACATATATTTGTTGGTGTGTACACAGTACACTGCGGTGGCTAGTGTGTATGCTTCCCGCTTCCCGGGTGCATTTGCATTTCTCGTGTTTACACATAAATGTATAGTTTAGGTGTTAGTTGTTGGAAACCTCCGTACGAGTGCAGGTCTACTTTTCACAACAGTGTATTATGTTTATACTTCCGCATGTTTAGTTTGTACTTTTGTATAATATGTTTTAGGTATATTAATGGGGACTAAATACGAACGAAAATAAGGGAATACACAAGCTAAAACGTGTCTAGATAGGTACGGATATGAAAAAAAAGTAAAACATCTTATATTTAGAAACGCAGTGAGTAATAATAGATTAAAAATAGGAATAATAATAGTGAGAACCGGGAGAAACAAATCGGAGAAAGTACAAAATTGAAAAAATAAGAGAAAACTAGAAAGAGAAAATAAAAATTACACAGATGAAAAGACACAAAATACAAAATAAAACCAAGCTAGATCAGTAGATTGACAATCGCGGAGAGCAAAGTCTCTCCCTGACCCGTCCCCTTTGCACCGTGGCGTTATCTGCATCTTGTTTTCCTTTTCAAATAATCATCAGCATCGTAGTAGTCCTTGCTTGGCACTTAAGACAAGCAGAGATTCGGGGAAACGAGGGAGAAAAGCGATACACGGTTTGGTTTTAGTGAGAAATCACAATGCCATCTTTTGCCAATCATCCATCACAGTTTTGCTCTTTTAGCTTGAAATCACGAGGGCATCTTGTGCTAATCATCCATCACGATCGTGCTTGCATACACTTCGCCCCAACATCAAGATCTCTCTGGTTCGCAAGAAATGACTTTCCTACTTTATTTGTGTGAATCGACGTGTATCCGTAATTACGGAGTACAAAAAGATCAATTGTGTCACCCCTCTCTCATCACCCACACAGTGACACATGCTTAGTAGATTTTTGTCTTTCCAACGCTCACAGAGAGAGGCCATTTCAGAGTAACTCTGGCGAAGAAAAGAAGTGACTCCGTCAGGCAGGGTAACGTCAGAGGATCCCGTTCCCAGCTTGCTCTCTTGCTTCACTCTACACACAAGACAACACCACACAAACCCCAGCGCACCATCTACCTTTCCCTGTGATTCTGCCATGGCTCGCCTCCTACCCGTCCTGCTCCTCCTCCTCGCCGCATCCACCGCCTACTCCCAGTCTCCGGCAGCCGCGCCCTCCTCCTCCTCCCACTCCGGCGCCGTCGCCGCCTCACCGACCACCTCAGCCACCCCAGCCCCTTCTTCCTCCTCCAAAAACCCCATCTCCATCTCACCCGCATCACCCCCCTCCCACTCCAGCACCAAGCTCACCTCCCCTGCCGCCGCGCCCCTCCAATCCACAGCTCCACCCACACTGCCACCGCCCACGCCCTCCCCCGCCACCTCCCCGCCGCCCACATTGCCGTCCCCGACCACCGCACCTACAACCTCTCCCCCATCGCCATCCCCCGTCACCGCCGCGCCAACATTTCCCCCACCAGCGGCCGCGCCGGCTCTCTCCCCTCCATCCCTCGCCCCCACGCCGGCATTGTCGACGTCCCCTCCGGCCCTCGCGCCGGCGCCCGTCGTCGTCCTCGCCGCCCCGGCTCCCGCGCCGAGCAAGAAGCCCAGGACCAAGAACCACGTGGCCCCCGCCGGCGCCCCGCTCTCCGCCGCTTCTTCGCCCAGCACCGGCGGGCGCGGCCTCGCCCCAGGGCCCGGCCCCTCCGCCGCCGACATGTCGGTACGTACCTACACCCATTTACTACACGCAATCCGGATTCCAAACCGGCCGCTCTAAACCGGATTTGATGGTCTCCACTCGCGTCCGCCGGCCCACTGGACCCACTGGTCAGGGACCGGACGTCCAGTCAACATGACCACACATACCCAACGGACGCGTACACGTGGCCGATTTCGTAGGTTTTTTTTGGTTGCTCCTCGTCTGACTGCCACCTGGGCCCCACTTGCAGGGCGACGCGGCGGGAGAGCAGCAGGCTACGGGAGGCGCGACGCTGCTGCTGCTGCTGGTTCTCTTCTCGCTGACGGTGGGCCCGGCGTTGGCCTGAGCCCATTGAGGATGGCAAGCGGGGTCACCTGTCAGGCTAGGCTGTTCGCCGCCGAGCTTCACTATCGCTGCCACTGTTAATTTCCACTACTGTTACCGTAGGTGCCACTTGTTCCTGCTACTGAGCTACTACTGCACTAATTTTTGCTTGGACCTGTAAACTGCATCTGATCTGCAGCACACTGCTACTTCCTTGCCATGATTATTGAGGATTGTTATTATCTTGTTACCATGGTCTCTAGATCATCAGTTCTTCACTAGCTTGTTACTATTGCTTTGCAATGGATGCTTTGGCAGTGCATTATACTTTTTTCGCAAGACTTATGAGTCACTTGCAAGTGTGCTGAACCTATCGAGGCGCCCTTGCTGGCTATTTCTCCTTTGATCTTGCAGCCTGTTTTTTTATCACCGTTTTGAATCATGTGATGAGTGTTGTGGGTCTGAATCTGGTGTATGGATCCACATTTGACCATACGGATAGTGCTCTCACGCCTGAATTCACAGGTTGTAGTAAGAAAGAACAAGAGAAACCAGCAACCCCTGAGTATCTTGAATCAAAAATGCTAGTTAATCAAACGTGATCTGCTTCCTGCTAGATCCTTGATGCCTTGCCTTGTTAGTACTTTTGTTAGGACCTGGGAAGATCTTGTAGATGGAAAAAAAATGAAACTGAAAACACACACCATGAAACTACCAATACCATTGTTCATGTCTGTGCCATAGTAAACTGTGCTATTTTCAATCCTACTGCAATCTTAAATTTGCCAAATCACTCTAGCCTCCGGTTTCAAACAACCGTTGTTACATGGGACTTCACACAAGAGAGTACAGTATCAGCAGCACTCTACACTAGCAGCCCATAATGCAACAAGGAGAAGACACCAATGCCTGCCAAAGTAAAAGGCTCAAAAGCTGGGAAAGCTCTTCTTTTGGGGCAGCTGACAAAACCGTAGGCTGCCCATGCAGCAATTCTAGTGCACACAGCACACACGAATCTAAGCAAATCTTGTTCTTATTTACCTGGAATCCTGGACTCATGTCTTCAGAGTTCAGACGAGATCGCAGGGATGAACAAAACTTCAGGATCAAGCAGTTCCTTGCTTGTGCTGCATGCAAAGGATCTTGGGAACAATCTCTAGATTTCCTTTTCCTTTTCTTTATTGGGAATCTGATCTTTCATGGTATATACACATAAAGTGTCACAACTGCAATGAGATTCTTGTCTAGAAACTTTAGCTTACCTAGAGACGAGACATTCGCTGGGAACTGGTTTGATTATATACACACAGTATATGTACAAATGGAAAACAGAGTATTAAACATCGGAATGCACCCCGCATTTGGTTAAAATTCCATCATTTTTAATCATTTTCCCACTATCTAATGATCCTCCTTCTGAAGACGAAACACTAGCTGAAAGCACCGTTAGTTGCAGGGTTCAGCCTGCGGGGGTGGTGCTGAGGCTCATCCGAGCCGCCGGAGAAGATGTCCGCCGGCGCATTGGTGAACCTGAAACTGTTCAGAATACTCAGCTTCGGTTTCATGCCGTGTCTGTGCTTGTCGAGGTAGACCACGACGACCGTGATGTCGTCGTGGAAATGCCGCCTGATCCCTCTCTCGATCATTTACATGCATGTCGTCGTATCTCATCTCTCTCTTCCTCGTGGCCTCAGATATCGCCGCCCTCACCAGCCCCTTCGCTATTCCCTGAGCACATTTTCCACACAAAAATTTATCAGACTCTGCATAATGGAACAACTGTAGAATGGTCATGGCTGATGGGGTTAAGTAAAACTTGGCTTACCGCTCTTGGATTCTTGAAGACGATCTCCACTGCCCGCTTTGTCTGTCAACTGCTCCCACAGACCATCCGATGCAAATATTACGAAGAGATCTTGCTGTCGTATTTGGTGTACTTTGATGGATGGCTCCGCTGTTATGACGGCCCGATTCAACGGAATAGGACGAACATGTTTCTGGAATATAGGGTCTCTGGCAAATTCAGGTTTCTTCAGATAGACATCCCCAATTGATCTGGAAACCTGAAAGCATCAGAGAAAGCATGTCTATTTTCGCCAAAGAGCATTGTCACTGTATGAATAAAAGCAAGTTAAGTTTCAAAAATAAAATAAAAGCAGGTTTGTTGTGTGAACTGCTTTTAAAGTTTTTAAGGAACATTAGAAAGCATAGTGATGATTATTGATGCTGGCAAGCGGCAACCGGCGTCATCTTTTCTCAGATCATGTAACATTCACCTAGATAGACCGACTACAGGCTTTAGAAAATACAAAAAGGAGCCAATAATCATATGGGTTTGCCACACTGCACAACATCACAACTAACTCCAGACTCCAGTTGCTGACTTTTTCGAACAGAATATATTCTCATGGGTCGGTATTAGATCAAGGAGTGCTTTGCAAAAGAACACTGGAATCTGTATTATGATATTGAGAACAGATGTATCGATGTATGTATAACATGAAGCCAAAGCAACGTCCGACAAAGCACGAGTATAGCCTTTATCGGTGTTACAAATTCAGAGCCTCATGTCATAAAGCTAGCACACGGATATATCTGGGCCTGCCTCTCTCGCTTGGCAGACTTAGGAGGGTTGACCTACAGCCATACATCGACAAGATCGCTTCTGCTCTCAACCCTTGGAAATCCAAATTCCTCAACAGGGCCGGGTGTGATGCCCTCGTCAAATACGTGCTCACAGCCTTGCCGATTTTCCTCCTCACCGTCATCAAGGTCGATAAGGCTATCCTTAAAGCTTTTGACAAGTTGCGAAGAAGTATGCTCTGGGCTGCGAGCGACAAAGTCACCGGAGGAAAATGCAAAGTTTGCTGGATGAAGGTGTGCCGTCCTAAAAAGTTTGGAGGGCTCGGAATTCTAGATCTTGAGAAGTTTTCTCGGGCTCTGCGTCTACGATGGCTTTGGCTCGAGTGGGACGCCCCTGACAAGCCTTGGGTTGGCCTGGAAACCCCCAACAATGCGGCTGATATTGAGCTCTTCAACGCTGCCACGGATGTCACTATTGGGGACGGCAGGACTGCCCGCTTCTGGACATCATCTTGGCTGCATGGGACGGCGCCCATGTCTATTGCTCCAAAGATTTTCGTGGCCTCCAAGAAGAAGAACAGGCATGTCCAGAACGCTCTCTCCGACCTCAACTGGGTTGCGGACATGTCAGTTCAGAACTTCTCTTTTGATCACATGATCAAGTTCGTCAATCTTTGGGATGGTCTTCAGGAGGTCACGCTTTTGCCTGGCACCGCTGACACCATCACCTGGACCCTTTCCCCCAATGGAAAATATTCGGCTGGATCGGCATACAAAGCCAAATTCTTGGGGTCCATCCCATGCTCCTTTGGCAACCTTGTTTGGAAGACCTGGGCGCCCCCGAAGTGCAGGTTTTTCTCTTGGCTGGTGGTGCATAACAGGTTATGGACCGCCGATCGTCTTGCTGTCAGGGGATGGCCTCATACCCCCTTATGCCAGCTTTGCAGAGCCCACGACGAGACGGCCAGACACCTCCTTTTTGAGTGTCGTTTCTCTCGCCGCATCTGGCAGGCCGCTGCTTCTTGGCTGTTGTGCCCCTCCTTGATTCAGGACCTTGGCGCAGGGCGCCCCACCGTGCTTGCCTATTGGCACGCACTTGCGAAGACACCGTCTGCCCATCCCAAGGGGCTCAAATCAGCCATAATTCTGATTACTTGGGAGTTGTGGAAGGAGCGGAACGCGCGGGTCTTCAACAACAGATTCACCATGCCGACGGTTCTATTTGACAAAATCAAGGTGGAAGGGAAGAACTGGATCCTGGCGGGTGCGAAGCATTTTGGGGAGATTATTTCCGCATAGTTCAAGTTTGAAGCAACCACTTCGTGAGGACATGACGATTTACCTCTCAGAGTGACTGGACGGTGTTGGGTGATTGTATCTTAGTTTGCAGTTTCATTCCAGTTTTTACTTAGGTTTAGGCCGTGTTGTATTTGCTTCTCCTATATCAATATAAAAGGCAAAGCTTTTGCCCCGGTTCAAAAAAAAGATATATCAGTATGTAAACGCATTCAGATAAACACGAAACCCGCCGCCCTTCTTCTCTCCTCCTCCCCCGCGCCTCTCTCCTTTCCGTCCGCCGGCGGCGGCGCAGTCCCGGCCCAACCCTCCCCTCTCCCCTCTCGCGCGCGTCCGCCGCCCCCACGCGGCGACGGCGCGCGCCCCTCGAACCCCTCCTCTCCCCGACCCTCTCTTCTCCCCATCCCATCGCCGCCATCGGCAGAGGCCGCCGGGCACAGCCCGCGCAGCGTCGGCGGTCTGTCCCTCTCCGCGCCGGGATGGGTAGAGGCGGGGCTCTGCCCCTCTGGCGACGGTGCTCCTCGTCCGGCGACGGCTCGGTTTTCGGCCGGGAGGCGGTGTGGCGGCGGCGGGCTACGGCGGCGGCTCAGCTACACGGTTCTCTCTGCTGCCAGAGGTGAGCGCAGCGGCGGCGTGATGACCCACAAGTATAGGGGGTGTATTGTAGTACTTTCGATAAATAAGAGTGTCGAACCCAACGAGGAGCGGAAAGTGTTGACAAGCAGTTTTGATTAGGAATTCACTGTAAATACTAGCAGACAGGTTTTTAGGGATTTTTGATATAGCAGATAAATAAAGTACGAGTAAATAAAAGAGAGTAATAATAATTGCAGCAAGTGGCCCAATCCTTTCTAGAGCAAAGGACAAGCCGGTGGGTTTACTTATGATGACCAAACGTTCTTGAGGACACACGGGAATTTCGTCAAGTGCTTTCGCTTCATATAGCTGATTAATCTTTATTGTTTTGATAGGTGTTGTGTGGGTGAACCTATGCTAATGCACCGCCCTTCTTAGGACTAATACATACTTGTGATTATACCCCTTGCAAGCATCCGTAAATACAAGAAAGTAATTAAGATAAATCTAACCACAGCCTTAAACTCTGAGATCCTGCTATCCCTCATGCATCGATATACCAACGGGGGTTCAGGTTTCTATCACTCCGGCAACCCCACAATTAAATATTCGAATACACAATGCATTCCCCTAGGCCCATAAAGGTGAAGTATCATGAAGTCGACGTTCACATGACATCACTAGAAGAATAGCATCACAATTTAAATATCAAACCATTAAATATTACTCAACATAATGCACTACTAACATCAAGACTTCTCCCATGTCCTCAAGAACTAAACGAACTACTCACAAGACATCACACTAGTAGGAAAAGGGTTATAGGTGGGTTGGCATTCTGTGGCGCACCCTTAATTGGTGCGCCACAGAAATATTTCTGTGGCGCATGGTAGCAGGTGCGCCACAGAAATTTTGGCCTTTCTGTGGTGCATCTGGTGACCATGCGCCACATAAAGTTGGTTTTCTATGGCGCATTCGCACACATGCGCCACAGAAAGTCAGACTTCTGTGGCGCATGTGTACCCATGCGCCATAGAAATCCTGTGGGTCCCACATGCGATCATTGGGCCTAGATCCATCTGGGGAAATTCTGTGGCGCACCGTGGCTGGTGCGCCACAGAAACCCAACATTCTGTGGCGCACCTTTCACCATGCGCCACAGAATGTTAGCTTTCTGTGGCGCACCAAACACCATACGCCACAGAAAGTGGGCATTCTGTGGCGCACCTAGCTGCGTGCGCCACAGAATGTTGGCCCAGGTCCACAAAAAGGTGGCAACACCCACTTTCCCCATGTGACCTTCATTCTCCCCCATGCATATAGCTCGAGCTCCTCCTCTCTCCCATGTCATTTTGACCATCCTATTATCCATTATTTGTTGTTAAACCTACTTTGTTTGACATATAATTGGTGAGGGCTTGGGGAGAGCCTCCATATATATTCTCCTCCTCTCTTTTTGTCCACTATTTTCTCTCCATCACCACACACTCTCTCTCATCGGTCACGGCCACGTCTCGGTAACGGATCTAGATCTACTAGGTGAGTATTGTTGGATGAATATGTGTGTACATGAAGCTTATGTGTGTTGTGCATGTTGTTGCCTTTTGTTGTTGTGTTGCGCAGGCGTAGTGCATGGATGTTTGCCGAAATGTTGATTCATTTCCATTTCGGTAAAATTTTGCACCACATATGTCCTACTTCTAGGGGAATTCATGCCGAATTTTTTCGTCGAACATTTCCAACTTAATAACACATACTCTATATGTTTACCGCATAGGCGACCATGGTCATGAAGATGAGCTCCAGTCGAATCAACAACTACAAGGAAGAAGCGAAGGCGGAAATGATTCGGTGCAACAGGCGCCACATACGATGTCCGTGTAGAAGTTGCAAATTTGTGCGATGGATCGACCCTGATTCTGGACAATTGGAGGAACACCTGCTCAGGCGCGGTTTCATGGAAGGCTTCAATGAAGCGCCGACAGCAAATGTTGCGCCGACAGCAAATGTTGCGCCTAAAGACGAGGGCGGGTAAGATGATCGTGACGAAGGAGATGCCGACGGACATGGTCATGGTGACGGAGTAGATGGTGGTGGAGAAGACGCGAACACGCCGCAGAGCTCGCTAATGCCGGCCTTGATGGAGTCTCATGTTCAAGAACTGCTCCTCAAGGAGGCGAGGACCGTTAGAGAGAAAGCCAAGCTGGCGCAAATGGAGATAGACGGGAAGACTCCGTTGTATCCAGGGTGCCGGCCACAGGATACGCGCTTGCAAGTAACGCTTGATGCTCTGCAGATGAAGTCGGGAAACAAATGGACCGACGTGAGCTTCAACAAGAACATGAAATTCTTCCACGAGCGTCTTCCCGAGGGGAACACATTGCCAACTAGTATCGAGGAGGCAAAGAAAGTCGTGTGCCCTCTTGACCTACCGCACGTTAAATACCACGCCTGCATCAATGATTGCGCAATTTATCGGGGCGAGTACGAGGACAGAACCACATGTCCGGTGTGCGGCCAAGGACGGTACAAGAGCCGTGGGAAGAAAGGTCCTCACAAAGTGGTATGGTACTTTCCTATCACTACCCGTCTGCAGCGGTACTTCGTGGACCCTAAGGAAGCAAAGCTCATGCAATGGCATGCGGAAAAGGAGAAGCCTGAAGAAGATCCGGAGAAGGGCAGGATCCTTACACAACCTTCAGACGCTAGCCAGTGGCAAGAGTTGGACGCCGTCGGAAATTTCGGAGGCGACGCAAGGAACGTCAGGCTCGGTATGAGCACCGATGGACTCAATCCGTTCGGCAACCAGAGTAGCACGCATAGTGTGGCGCCCCGACCTGACTGCTATACAGTGATACTGTGTCTCCGGTTAACCGATACCAGCATGCACACTATCAAAGCATAATAGAGAGATCAAGACTTGTGGAACAACTGGCACATCACAGACTCTACGACACAAAATCATATAGTTCAACTCTTATAATAGAGAAAGATAGCAAATGACAACCAGAGGTCACAGACCCAACATTACAACATGCGGAAGCGAAGTGTGTTGTTCTAAACAACAAGAACCAAATTATGGCCTAAGAGGCCTGCAAATAAACATCCAGCGCCAGCTGTTCCGGGATGTCCCAAGCTGCCACCTGGGAACCCCAGACTACTCGTCGACGTCCACAAAGAACCCACCTTCGAGGTCGGTGAAGTCCTCTCCTGAAAATAAGCAAACGACGTTGAGTTCGACGAACTCGCAAGATTAAGAGCTAATATATGCTCGATGATTGGCTTTCAAGGTTTTATGGATGTTTTGCATAAAGCTGATTTTATTTATGAAAACATAACTCAAAGGCATCGACTATTCAGAGTATTTTCAAAAGAGGTAAGAAGTACTCTTTTCTTGATCACCTTTCTCAACAACAACCATCACCAACCACTGTACCTGTTCATCAAAGGCACCTCCCCGAATCACCCTCGAGGAAGCTCACCTTGCTTTTGTGAGTGGTACCTCTAGTACCCAGTTTTTAATCATTCCGTTAAAGTTATTCTATGATCTTACCTTCACTTCCCAAGTCGTCCATAACCGCGGACACGGCTTTTCGAAAAGATTTATCCCTGCAGGGGTGTACAAAGTGGAAGTCCCCGGAGTCCCGAGGGGCTCCAGCTCCTTCGCCACGTGTACGTCCGGCCCATTACCTGTACAATTAGCTCTCTTCCATGGAAAGCCGGCTGGGTGGGAGTGGTGTCGACTTCTCCCTCGTTAAGGACTTTCCAGGATCATCAGTGGCGGCAGGACTGCCAGGATCACGACACCCGCCCCACGGCCACTTATTTTCCTAACACCACAATCCTCATCTCAGTTCATCCCACCATCATCACGCACGCGCAAATGGAAGCCCGAACTAGAGGACCCTGGCTAGCCCCGCTCGAGTTATTTAGTCTATGAGGGTTCCTGCACTGCGAATGCATAGGCCTCACGCATGGTTGCACGCTCAGTCTTGGTTCAAGAGGTATAGCACTCGCACCTAGGCGACGGGAATGAGACAAAGCACCACAACCACAGTGGCCTCTCATCCCCACCTTTTAGCATTTTATTATCCATCTCCACAATTCTCCACCATCATCTCAACAATTCACACCTGTTTCCAACAACACATATATCCATCGTATAGCTATGCATATAACTAGACATGGCTAAGCATCACATAGCATTTATAAGTAACTCGGCCAACAACTCAAACCTAGGGATAATAGGAGGGGAAACAGATAATGGCATAGGGAATTAATGCAACTATAGGACACTCTAATCCGACGAAAGTTGACATTTAGAACCGCATGCAATATTATAGTGGAGAAAATATTTGCGGAAAACATAGGATAAGATATGCTCAGAGGGGGGATTACGCTTGCCTTGTTGATATGGCTGGTAGTACGGATCGTCACAAGACGGGGGTGGCACTTCACCTCCTTGATCTACCGATGCACAAACAACACCGGAAGAACAATCAACACATGGCAATTGTGCAATGCATACAAGGATGATGATGTGACATTTTAAATGCACCCTAGAAGCTTTGAACATGATCAACAAGTTAAATGGGGTCCCCGTTATATTTATTGCATTATTTGGAATAACCCCATATTTAAACTTAGTGATTATAATTACTACTAGAGCACATTATTGTAATTGTGATCAATGATGCATGATGATAAGATTTTGGATCACTCATCTTTTTCTGATCATTTCGGTATAAGAAACACATTTTTCGAAGGTCCCGGTAAGAAGTTATAATTTTATAAGTTCCTCTTTTAAACTTATGGTTTTAACATTACTAGAAGCACCATAATTTATTTGTGATCAAATATGCATAATATTTATTTTAAAGTTTTAATCACAATTTTCTGGGCATTTTGGTGTATTACATGCATTTTTCGGATACACCGATAAAAAGTTACCATTTTAATAGATTTCCTTTTTGATATTACTTTTTGATGATTTATTTAATCAACAATATCATATTTATACATTTAGAGATTAAGGGGTGAAAAGAAAACAGAAATTTCAAAACTGTATTGAAATCCGGAATTTATTCCGGAAATTTCTGGGTTTTGTACCGGGTCATTCCGGGTTTTATACCGGGTCTGGCACCGGGTTTAATTCCGGGTCAATTCCGGGTATGAACCGGGCGAAAATGGTCGAGTCCAGTACCGTTTTTCTTAATCCGGTATAGATTGGACAATTCCGGGTCTGGTACCGGGGATTCCGGGTTCAGTTCCGGAAATTTCCGGGTTGGACACCGGATTTGTCAACGCGACCAAAACGAAATAGAGCTACGGGGATTCGATGAACTAGGGGAAAAGGAGGAAATGTAGAGGTCCATTTGGAGGGTTTGCTCACCCTGAACTCGTGGGGGTGCTTGGAAGGACCGGAGATGGACGGAGACGGCCGGAATCGTCCGGGAAAGCTTCCGGCGGTGGTTGGCGAAGAACTTGGCGGCACGGTTGGTTCGAGGCGTCCCGGCTCGATTCCTTCGGTGGAGTGGTAGAGGACGACGAGGCGGAGCTATTGGTGGTCTTCGTTTCGCTCGGGGACTCCTCAATCAACGGCGGCGAGCTCGGCCATGGGAGCTAGCTCTTGGAGCTCTTTGGGGAGAGAAGAATGGAGAGGAGAGTGAGGAAAGTGAGTGGGCTGGTTGGGGGGTTTTCTCTCCTTCACTTTAGTGTCCTTTTCTTTTACACAAAACCCCTGCGCTTTCGTTTTCCTCACAGACAAGTCCTTTTCTCTTTTAATTTTAGAACCAACCAAATTTGCCTTATTTTCTTTAGGCCCCAAAACATTTTAGAAAAATATGCCAAAATTTGGGGAGGCTCCCCTTAGCTTGTAGAAGCTCCACAAATTTTTGGTGTGGCCAAATAAAAGGTTTTGAACCACTTTTGTTCATATAGGTTTGGATTAGGCCATTTTGCTAAATTCAAAATGTTGCTCCTTTGGTAAATTAGAGCAAGTGCAAAATATTACCTGGGAGTTTGTTGAAACAAGTTTGCATTGTGGTTTTCAAATGGTGCTAAACCATTTAGTGTGTTGCCCAGCAATTTAATATGGATGCCATGATGCAATTAAACACAAAAGCGAAAATTTTACTCGGGTTTTTAGGTTCTCAACTTTGGGCTGTTACAATTCTACCCTCCTTACAGGAATCTCGTCCCGAGATTCTAAGAGTAGGAAAGAGGGAAAGGTTACGACGGTACTACACGATCTTCTCGGTGTAGATCGATCCAGCGCATCCTGAAGATCTTCATCGGCTACACTTCAAGGTCACTATCAATGTACACCATCGGAAAGAAGGAAACCTCTCCGAAAGAATGGAGCTTGGTGAATATACAACGACCGAGTACCTCCTAGTAGAATTTAGGATGAGACTTCAAGCATCCCTTGGATTGACAGTTAAGAGACACTTTCGTGTGACGGGAGATTGATAGGGAGCTTCCAGTTGGTAGACAACTGTTTTCTCAAAAGATTCAGAATATGAACTTTGCACAAGGCCTTCACCTTCTGAGGGAGGGTGTTGAAACAAGGTTCCAACGGATAAAGAGGCAACTCTACCAAACAGCTTGAGTAGAACTTTCCTCACGGAGGAGCATTTCGGATCACATGGGAAGGGTCGGGAAGATGGACATAGAGAACTTCAGAAACTCCGCAAACGTTAGTATCAGGAACACTTCTTGATTTTCCAGACATCGGGACAAACTTCTTGAGGATCACCAACTGTCGTTTCTGTTTGAGATTTAGATCTGATCGGGTGTAGAGATACTTCAGACTCCGGATGTATGAATAGGAAGTCCTTGCAAGGCATCCCAACGGATTACATTTGCTAGGAATCCCAAGAGTTGGACTACCAGGTCTAACTCCAAAGGAGGAACGAGATTGCGGAACCGCGAAATAGCAACTTGTCAGGAGACAGCTGCCCCAATTGAATATCTGGCAGCGAGACACAATTTAGTTCTTGATGGGAAACACCATAGAAGACAAAGGAGTTCTCAGACTTCCTCTCTTTCTGGGACAATTCAATCAGTGGCTTGGATGCATAGATAACATCTTCAAGGAATGGAGGTAACCACATACCATTCCGAGAATATTCTACACATGCATGATCGAGTTGAGATGATTCGAGGAAACAGACAATTCACACCAGATCCACGGCGACATCTTTCAGCAATTGCACGTGAACCAGGGAAAGTCACTTCTAACTTCAGAACCTTGTCTTGTGACGACACAAGGTTAGTTCTAACAAGTTTCCAATAAAACATGGAGGAAAAAAATGTAGTGGATGGGCTCAACAACAAACTTATCTAGATACTCCAGACGGTCGACCTCACAAGGTATGTGTTCTGAAATTATCACATGAACGGGCATAAGGATTGGTCAGGCTACACATTCAGGTAGGTAGGTCTGAGTTTGATTTGACGATAGCCCAATTCAAATCAAAAGATTTGGAGGTTAGAATATCCAAGAGGAGATACCACCTCACTTCAACATGGACTGACTAGACATCCCATTGGAAGGAACTATATCAGATAGAGCTTTTATCTTCTAACTCTCCAAGTTGTTTAAGCTCAACCGAATAATTCAGGACATCCAGCACGATTTTCTTGGAGAAGGGAGTTGTTCAGAGAACCAGCTTACTCATAAGCTCAATTTTTCTTGGAGAAAAGAGTTGTCCGTGATGTTGAGCTTGGACAGGCGACAACCTGGCGATACTTCTGGAAGGAACAACAGGATATCACGATCCATCTACAGGATATCACGACATGGCAGTGGATCTTGAGTTCGAGAGAGGATCATGCCGTTCAGTGCACAAGGAGATGGTTTTGGGAGCTTCGGCATGAACCTAGCTCTTTGACCGAGGGAAGGCACCGGAGAGAACGAACTTGGCAACACAGTCAAACTCAGCTTATTGATCGGATAACCAATCATGCTAAGGAGGATAAAGAAGGTCTTTGGATTGCAACGCAGTAAGAACTGCTGAGAATATCCGATAGCCACATCATTGCTCACGAATTATCATTCCCGAGTAACAAGTCACTCGGAGATCGGAGAGTAACAAGGTGTAAGAGCATCACTTCATCAAGAGGATCATGATACTTCGCACAATACCCCGATATCAAAGAGTGTGACACTCTAAGGTGGAGCAGAAACAGAGACTAATAAACCTCTTATTCTGTGGATTACAAAACTTTGACCTAGCCCGGGAAGTGGACAAGGTACTGGAGTTTGTTTCTCCTACCAAGACGAAGAGAAAGTCTTAACGGATCAGGAAAAAGTCTTGCATCGGAACATACCAACGCACGATGAAACTTTACTGTCAACAGACAGACAAAGGTCAGGAAAGCAGATTAGAGTAAGAACATGCTCTGGAGAAATCCTAAGATGTTGAAGATGCACCGGTTATTACTCAATTGTGATAACCATGCCCAAAAAGGAGAGATGCAGCAGAGTCATGAATATAGTTGGGAGACTCGCTAGGAGAATCCTGGCTGTAACCCCGATGTTTCCAAGATAGAACCTAGAGCAAGGCTAAGGAAGAGATGAAGTTACATAACCAGCTGAGGTGCGGTAATTTAAGGTTCAACTATTTACCACACAGACCACGGAAAGACTTGGGTTGAAGATCAGCATCATGTGCTACTAGCGAGAGTTAAGTAATCACAACTTAACACACTCTAGTTAGCACAATCCGGGACCTTCTGTTCAAGTCCTTGGGTTAAAACCCAAAAGAACGGATTAAGAGATTAAACTGGATAGGAATACAAGGGTTCTTAACCAACTGAGTTGATGGGAATTTTCGTCGTACTCCAGATGGTTTCTCGGCACAAGAAGCTTCGGATTGTAGCGCGGCGGGAGCAACTGGACACACAACACTAAAGGTCGAACCCACCCACGTGATCCTAATAATTTTGAATCAACAGATAAGAAGTAAAACCTTTAAACTCAAATCGAGGTAAGATTGCTCCGAGATTAGAGGGTAACCAGATAAGGAGTAAAAAGAATCCTAAGATGGTTTTCACAACTCATTTTTAGGTTCAAAATATTTTCACAAACACTAGACTCAACGTCGACCAGTAGAAGGGTTTCCTACAGGCAGTACTGCTCTGATACCAACTTGTGGCGCCCCGACCTGACTGCTATACAGTGATACTGTGTCTCCGGTTAACCGATACCAGCAGGCACACTATCAAAGCATAATAGAGAGATCAAGACTTGTGGAACAACTGGCACATCACAGACTCTACGACACAAAATCATATAGTTCAACTCTTATAATAGAGAAAGATAGCAAATGACAACCAGAGGTCACAGACCCAACATTACAACATGCGGAAGCGAAGTGTGTTGTTCTAAACAACAAGAACCAAATTATGGCCTAAGAGGCCTGCAAATAAACATCCAGCGCCAGCTGTTCCGGGATGTCCCAAGCTGCCACCTGGGAACCCCAGACTACTCGTCGACGTCCACAAAGAACCCACCTTCGAGGTCGGTGAAGTCCTCTCCTGAAAATAAGCAAACGACGTTGAGTTCGACGAACTCGCAAGATTAAGAGCTAATATATGCTCGATGATTGGCTTTCAAGGTTTTATGGCTGTTTTGCATAAAGCTGATTTTATTTATGAAAACATAACTCAAAGGCATCGACTATTCAGAGTATTTTCAAAAGAGGTAAGAAGTACTCTTTTCTTGATCACCTTTCTCAACAACAACCATCACCAACCACTGTACCTGTTCATCAAAGGCACCTCCCCGAATCACCCTCGAGGAAGCTCACCTTGCTTTTGTGAGTGGTACCTCTAGTACCCAGTTTTTAATCATTCCGTTAAAGTTATTCTATGATCTTACCTTCACTTCCCAAGTCGTCCATAACCGCGGACACGGCTTTTCGAAAAGATTTATCCCTGCAGGGGTGTACAAAGTGGAAGTCCCCGGAGTCCCGAGGGGCTCCAGCTCCTTCGCCACGCGTACCGTCCGGCCCATTACCTGTACAATTAGCTCTCTTCCATGGAAAGCCGGCTGGGTGGGAGTGGTGTCGACTTCTCCCTCGTTAAGGACTTTCCAGGATCATCAGTGGCGGCAGGACTGCCAGGATCACGACACCCCGCCCCACGGCCACTTATTTTCCTAACACCACAATCCTCATCTCAGTTCATCCCACCATCATCACGCACGCGCAAATGGAAGCCCGAACTAGAGGACCCTGGCTAGCCCCGCTCGAGTTATTTAGTCTATGAGGGTTCCTGCACTGCGAATGCATAGGCCTCACGCATGGTTGCACGCTCAGTCTTGGTTCAAGAGGTATAGCACTCGCACCTAGGCGACGGGAACGAGACAAAGCACCACAACCACAGTGGCCTCTCATCCCCACCTTTTAGCATTTTATTATCCATCTCCACAATTCTCCACCATCATCTCAACAATTCACACCTGTTTCCAACAACACATATATCCATCGTATAGCTATGCATATAACTAGGCATGGCTAAGCATCACATAGCATTTATAAGTAACTCGGCCAACAACTCAAACCTATGGATAATAGGAGGGGAAACAGATAATGGCATAGGGAATTAATGCAACTATAGGATACTCTAATCCGACAAAGTTGACATTTAGAACCGCATGCAATATTATAGTGGAGAAAATATTTGCGGAAACATAGGATAAGATATGCTCAGAGGGGGGATTACGCTTGCCTTGTTGATATGGCTGGTAGTACGGATCGTCACAAGACGGGGGTGGCACTTCACCTCCTTGATCTACCGATGCACAAACAACACCGGAAGAACAATCAACACATGGCAATTGTGCAATGCATACAAGGATGATGATGTGACATTTTAAATGCACCCTAGAAGCTTTGAACATGATCAACAAGTTAAATGGGGTCCCCGTTATATTTATTGCATTATTTGGAAAACCCCATATTTAAACTTAGTGATTATAATTACTACTAGAGCACATTATTGTAATTGTGATCAATGATGCATGATGATAAAGATTTTGGATCACTCATCTTTTTCTGATCATTTCGGTATAAGAAACACATTTTTCGAGGTCCCGGTAAGAAGTTATTAATTTTATAAGTTCCTCTTTTAAACTTATGGTTTTAACATTACTAGAAGCACCATAATTTATTTGTGATCAAATATGCATAATATTTATTTTAAAGTTTTAATTACAATTTTCTGGGCATTTTGGTGTATTACATGCATTTTTCGGATACACGATAAAAAGTTACCATTTTAATAGATTTCCTTTTTTATATTACTTTTTGATGATTTATTTAATCAACAATATCATATTTATACATTTAGAGATTAAGGGGTGAAAAGAAAACAGAAATTTCAAAACTGTATTGAAATCCGGAATTTCTTCCGGAAATTTCTGGGTTTTGTACCGGGTCATTCCGGGTTTTATACCGGGTCTGGCACCGGGTTTAATTCCGGGTCAAATCCGGGTATGAACCGGGCGAAAATGGTTGAGTCCAGTACCGTTTTTCTTAATCCGGTATAGATTCCGGACAATTCCGGGTCTGGTACCGGGGGATTCCGGGTTCAGTTCCGGAAATTTCCGGGTTGGACACTGGATTTGTCAACGCGACCAAAACGAAATAGAGCTATGGGGATTCGATGAACTAGGGGGAAAAGGAGGAAATGTAGAGGTCCATTTGGAGGGTTTGCTCACCCTGAACTCGTGGGGGTGCTTGGAAGGACCGGAGATGGACGGAGACGGCCGGAATCGTCCGGGAAAGCTTCCGGCGGTGGTTGGCGAAGAACTTGGCGGCACGGTTGGTTCGAGGCGTCCCGGCTCGATTCCTTCGGTGGAGTGGTAGAGGACGACGAGGCGGAGCTATTGGTGGTCTTCGTTTCGCTCGGGGACTCCTCAATCAACGGCGGCGAGCTCGGCCATGGGAGCTAGCTCTTGGAGCTCTTTGGGGAGAGAAGAATGGAGAGGAGAGTGAGGAAAGTGAGTGGGCTGGTTGGGGGGTTTTCTCTCCTTCACTTTAGTGTCCTTTTCTTTTACACAAAACCCCTGCGCTTTCGTTTTCCTCACAGACAAGTCATTTTCTCTTTTAATTTTAGAACCAACCAAATTTGCCTTATTTTCTTTAGGCCCCAAAACATTTTAGAAAAATATGCCAAAATTTGGGGAGGCTCCCCTTAGCTTGTAGAAGCTCCACAAATTTTTGGTGTGGCCAAATAAAAGGTTTTGAACCACTTTTGTTCATATAGGTTTGGATTAGGCCATTTTGCTAAATTCAAAATGTTGCTCCTTTGGTAAATTAGAGCAAGTGCAAAATATTACCTGGGAGTTTGTTGAAACAAGTTTGCATTGTGGTTTTCAAATGGTGCTAAACCATTTAGTGTGTTGCCCAACAATTTAATATGGATGCCATGATGCAATTAAACACAAAAGCGAAAATTTTACTCGGGTTTTTAGGTTCTCAACTTTGGGCTGTTACACATAGCACTTGGCCCGTGTTTGTATGGCCTTACAACCTTCCCCCGTGGTTGTGCACGAAGCAAAGGTATATACACATGAGTCTTCTCATTCAGGGGCCGAAACAAGCAGGTGTCCACATACATACGTATATCGCGTTGTTGGAAGAGGAGTTAGCCACGTTGTGGGTGACCCCAGCCCGTACGTGGGATGCCTACAGTGGAGATTATTTCCCTATGAGAGCCACGCTGCTCACGACGGTGCAGGACTATCCTGGTTGCTCATATGTATCGGCCCAGGTAAGCCACGGATTATGCGCATGTGTCAGGTGCATGGACTCAACCCTGCATCTCCAGCTACCAAGGAAGACAGGGTCTTCGAAAACCGTGTACCCAGGGGCTCGAAGGTGGCTTCGCATGGATCACCCGTGGATGAAACGCGGTGACCTGTTTAATGGTAAGGACGAGCCCAAAGGACCCCTGATCCCGAGGAGCGGCACAGAAATCGACGAGCTGTTGAATAATTGGAAGGAGTGCCCTGCGCCGGGAAAGAAACGACCGAAGGTAGATCCGTTGCTGTGTGTATGGAAAGCGAGGGCTGTTTTCCACAACTTGCCCTACTGGAAGGTCCTCAAGATGCCACATAGCCTCGATATGATGCACATTACGAAGAATGTCACCGAGAGTCTGCTTGGCACTCTTTCCAACATGCCAGAAAAGACCAAGGATGGGACGAAAGCAAGATACGATCTGAAATGGCTTGGTGTCAGGAAAGATCTTTAGGCCCCCGATAGCGATGACGATGATGATGATCAGACGGAAGGGACTCAAGGTCGCGGCAAAAGGGTAAATAAGAACACTGTGGTGCTTCCCGCTACGTGCTTCAGTATGAGTCCGGAGGAGCTCGAGCAATTCTACAGGTGTCTTCTAGGAGTCAAATTTCCAAATGGTTACGCGGGGCAGATAAGCAGATATCTGGACGGAAAGAAGAAGAGGTTTAGTGGGATGAAGTCTCACGACTGTCACGTGCTGTTGACGCAGATACTTCCCGTTGCGATTCGAGGGATAATGGACGAGCACGTCCGTGATACGCTGCTTGCCCTTTGCAACTTTGTCGACGTCATCAACAGGAAGTCGATCGGGGTGAAGCAGCTCGACAGGCTACAGGAAGAGATCGAGCTGGTACTATGAGAGCTCGAGATTTACTTCCCGCCAGCATTCTTTGATATATGCGTGCATCTCCTTCTCCATGTCGTTGATGACATCAGGCAGCTAGGGCCAACGTTCATGCACTACATGATGCCGTTCGAAAGGATGAACGGTGTCATGAAAGGATACGTTCGCAACAGGGCCCATCCAGACACAAGCATGACCAAGGGCTTTCTAACCTACGAGTGCATCTCCTTCTGCCAGAATTATCTAAGCAACGAGAACCAGGATGTAGGTCTGCCCACGAGGAAACACTTCGACAGGCTCAATGGATATGGTCACCGAGAAGGCACCAGCACAATCTTTGTCAGCATGCAGGGTCAAAAGGACGACTACGACAGGGCTCACCGGGTCACGCTACAACACTTACAGTTGATCGAAACTTGTGTGGAAGAGCACAAATGCTTACTCGAGCAACATTACATCAAACTGGGCCGGCCGAGGAAGAAGGGAGACGTAACCAGAGAGCACAACGCCACCTTCACGCGTTGGTTCAAGCAAAAGCAAATGGAGCTAGCAAAGAGGAAACCACCATCTATGGAAGATGAAAAACTCATATTCTCCTTATCACGGGGTCCCTCGCACAACGTAAAGACCTATCAGGCATACGACATCAATAGCTACAGATTCTACACCGAGGAAAAGGACAAGATGTCGGAATATCAAAACTCAGAAGTAACTATGCTATCATACGGCGATGAGGAGGCTACTGTCAAGGAAAGATACTTTGGAAGGATTGAGGACATATGGGAGCTCAACTACTGTGGAGAGGTGGTGCCAATGTTCCGTGTAAGATGGGCCAAGGACGTCGTCAAAGAAGGCCGGTATTTCACGACCATGGTAATACCCGATGCCAAATCGAAGAGCGCCTCCGCGAAAAATGAGCCATGGGTACTCGCTAGCCAAGTTGAGCAATGCTTCTTCATTACCGACCCGTCAAAGCCTAGCCGTGTTGTCGTGAGGAGGGGCAAGAGGAGCATCATCGGAATGGAAGGAGGCGCCACCGAGCAAGACTTGGACAACGAGCCAAAGATCGAGGAGGAATTCGACAAGTTCTTCGACATGCCTACTACTAGTACACAAAGAAGGAAGACCTCCCTACCTACCAAAGGTTGTCCGTTCACGCGAAGAAATCTCAAGGTGACCGGCCTAAAGTTTTCAACCGCGAAGAAGGGAAAGAAGAGAAACTAGCTCGCGGAACCAAGACGAAGAAGAGACTTTTTTTGTGTATTTAATTTGTGCGTGTGTGAGACAAAGGAAGCATTTATATGTATGATCATGAATATGTATGAGATCCATTTGGTGTGAGACAATTTTTTTTAAAGAATACCAATAATGTGTTTGTGTTCTTTCTTTATTTAAATTTAACTAAAAATATTTTTTAAAGAATACTAATAAATCAAAAAAAAGTGAGTTTAACAGCAGCGCCCCATTTTGACTTGTTAGGCTAGGATATTCTGTGGTGCACCGCTTAGCAGATGCGCCATAGAATCTTATATTTCTGTGGCGCATCTCTTCGTGCGTGCGCCACAGAATTCTCGGGCCTCCACTTACATGTGGGGCCGCACCCCTGTTAGGCCAGGAAATTCTGTGGCGCACCACCTAGCCGATGCGCCACAGAATTCCACATTTCTGTGGCGCATCCATATGCAGGTGCGCCACAGAATTCTAGAGCCTCCATTTACATGTGGGGCTGCCCCCGCGCTGCCTCTTCGTTCCAAATTTCGCTGTCGCGCGCGCAACTCCCCGTCGCCCTCGACGCTGCCGCAACTCCCCGGCCGCCCCCACCCGAGCCACGCCCCCGCCCGAGCCGCGCCGCCGCCCACCACGCAGCCGTGCTCGACCGCGCCGCCGCCCTCGACGCGCCTGTGTGCCTCGACGCGCCCGTGAACCACCACCTCCACTGCCCTCCTCGGCGGCAACCCGGCCTGCGCAGGTATCCCTCCTCCCTCCTCCCTCCCTGCCATGTTCCTCCTCCTCCCTCCTCTCTATGGAACCTTCCCGACCTCCTGCACTCTAGGTGCTTGTGGAAATGCCGACGCCATGCCCCATTCCATTTCTTACCTCCTGCACTCATTGAATTTTAGTAGGTCGTTCACCTGTATCGTTCCCCACTTTCCCAGAGTGGTTATTGGATTAGTGGAGAGGTGAGCTTGTTGGATTATAGACTGGGAAGGGGAGATGATAGGCACGCTCATATGCTTTTCCAATCCGTGGTTTATGTTGTTGTAACCTATGGTTCTGTTGGTATACTGTACAAATGTTGTAATATGGTAGTTAACCATGTTGCTCAAAAGAACTTTGGACAGTTAGCTCTACTTAGTTTTTATGTATTAGAGATCGGTGGATAGCAGATTCGTAGTACAAGATTTGAGAAATGCTGCCTGCATTTTATTGAAGACTGATTTTAGATTGGGAGTGAGAAAATTCTTCTTGAATACTAACAAGAAATGCTCCTTTGGATAAACATTATGATGTAGATTTTTCTTTGTTTGCCGAAATGTAGCTCATTGTTTACTAAAGATAAGCAACCTCCTAAAGTTTTTTGCTGCTGTGATTTTGTTTGCACTCTGTAGATTTATGTGTAACTTTGGTACTGAATATTTATGTGTAACTATGTGCTGCATGAAATGGCCACGGATGAACTTCGTTTCTCAAACTGAAACTGCATATAGTGTGCTGCATAGAGGTGTTTGTAATTGTGAGAAGTTATGTGTAACTATGTGTTTGATATTTCAACATAAGAAAACAGAGTTGCTGTTAGTTACTTGCTGTTAGGTTAGTGCATATTTGCTTGCTGTTAGGTTAGTGCATAGGTGTTGTTGTTGATAGTGCATAGTTGTTGTTGCTGTTAGTTGCTTGCTGTAGTTTAGTGCTGGTTGCTATTAGTTGCTTGTTGTTAGGTTTGTGCTAGCTAGGTTAGTGTTTGCTGTTATAGGTTAGTTGCTATAAGAAGTGATTTTGTGAAGTGTTAGTACATGAAAAGAAATACCAAAACATGCAAAAGAAACACCAAAACTGCTATGTTTTGTGAAGTGTTAGTACATGAAATTTTTGTGAAGTGATTTTTGCTACTGCCACTATGGTGTACTAGAAGTGTTAATTCTTATGCTTTTCTTGTGCAGACCATCGGCTTCGACTACATCAACTACTAAACTTAAGTTCCCCTTTGGTGAGCATTTCGTCGAAAACCTCCGGTGACCATGTGTTCTGTGTTACCACGACCATCGTGTCGTGGTTGTTTGTGATGCTGTTGCCGGCCAGCTATGCCGGCGGGAAATGTGTTGATGTGATGCTGTTGCCGGCCAGCTATGCCGGCCATTATTTGTGAAATGCTTGTGCAGGTATCCCCGTGAGGCCCTTGAGATTGCCGGAACGTCGATTAACTTCCGTTCCGGCAAATTTGGGTACTCCATATGTCCTATTTTTAGCAAAGGTCATGCTAAAAAATTTCATGAATTTTAGCATGATTTTGCTAAAAATAGGACATATGGGGTATTGCGGCTAATGCATGGGCCGGGGTATCTTAGTACTAAATTAAGTGATGCTTTTGTTATATTTGTTGTACTAACATTTTTGCCTCTTTTTAATGTAGTGCAAACATGTCCTCCGAGGCCGGCCCTTCTGAGAAGCACATGAGCGTCAAAGAACAAAATAGAGAAAAGAATATATCGTTTTGGGAATTAAACCCGCAGATGAAGGATGCGGAGGCCGCCGAACTGGCTCGTGACGGCGATGGTGACTTTCTGTTAGAGTCTGCCGAAGCCACCACCACCGATGGAGAACCCACCAGCACGGATGTCGGGGGTGGCGACCACACGGATGGCGGTGCTGGTAGTAACCCGCCTGCTAAGAGGCCTACTAAGAGGCTTAAGAAGCCGAGGAAGGACCGGACACCGCAAGCGGTCGGCACCGTCACAGACACGTTCACTAAGGTCTCCTTAAGTGGCCAACCACTGGAGCCTAGGGACATCGCAAAAGGGTACGGCATGCAACTAGGGTGCATCCTCCGGGAAAACGCATCGATCAACACGTATGACCTCAGGAATCCGGAGCATGATGCTTGGCGCAATGACCTTCTCAAGAAGCTTCACCAACGATATATTTTCCCGGCTGATGAAAACAAAAAGGTGGACAACTTCGCCATCACGAAGATGAACACCGCCTTGACAAGCTGGAGAGGCCGGGTGAAGGCAAAGATTCTTGAAAAGGGTCTTAGCTGGGAGGAGATCAGTGCCAAAGAGCCGTACCTCGAGAAAGACGAGTTCGATATTTTCAAGGTGTCCTTGTCATCTCCGGAGGCTGAAAAATGGACCGAGTGGGGGAAGAACATGCGGGCACTGAACTTAGGTAACCACCATTTGGGAAGCGTCGGTTACGCAGGAAAAAAGCCCGTTTGGGACAAAGAGGATGCCGAGGTTGCGAAACTTGGGAAAGAGAACCTGTCGTGGGTTTGTCACGTCAGGTGTCATAGATGACTTCGTAGGTGTGGGATTACGCGAGTCAAGCATCTCCGAGCTTGGGATCGCAGGAACAAAGATCAACACAGATTTACCCAGGTTCGGCCCCCTCAATGTGAGGTTAAAGACCTACTTCCTGCCTACCCTAGATTGGTATTGATATGATAATCAAGGTGTTACAATGGAGGCGATCCGATCTGGTACACGCCATATGAGCTAGGGTTTTGGGCTTGATAGCTTGACCCGTCTAAGTCCTGCGAGTCCTCTTTATATACACAGAGTCTCGCCAGGTTACAAAGGAAACTTCCTCATAAGGAATACGTCCCCAGAGGCCTACTCGGAGACTACTTGGTCTTCACGTCCTCCGGGATATGTCTTCTAGATCTTTCCCCTTATGGCGGTTCAATACTGGGCTTGCTCCCAAGTGGGCCTTTGTCTGTGCGAGTAAAGTAAACCGCACTGGGCCGCGGGTTAATCCAGAAAGTATTCCCACGACAGAACCCGTGGCATAAAATCACGGACGAGCAAGTTAGGAACTTTGTTCGGTCCCGCTACTATTTGAAGCCAGGGACGGGGGAATTCGTTACCGACTATAAAGATGTGTTGGAATTTGAGACAAAGCTGGTAAGGAACTTAATTACCGTGGATATCTCAAAATCCATTTGCGTTGATTTCTACATGGGTTCACGTTTATTTCCTTTGTCCGCAGGCGGCTGAGTTGGGGAATGAGGCTGAGGCCGACCCGTCGCCCCAAGAGCCTCCGGCCGGCCCGTGGGACACGACTTTCAACCGGGCGATGAACGTTTACAAGGGGAGGGACAAGGCAAAGCTGTCGACGTCAGCTGGCCGTGTGACCGCCTTTGGTACGAGCATGAAGTTCACCGAGTAATACATCATGGACACCGAGAAGAAAAAGGAGTGGAGGAAGCCGGCTAAAGATAGAGCCGAGGTTCTCGAGCTAAGGAAGAAGCTAGAGGCACTAGAGGCCGAGAAGGTGGACTCCAGCGTGGTGGACAAGCTAGTGGCCGAGAAGGTGGACGAGAAGCTCCAGGCTTTGTTACCCCCTGCATTGGTGTAGGGGATAACTGCTTGGCATGCGGGGGGTCAACAGGGGCCGATACACGTGCCCAGCTTCGTCGACAACACCTCCAGCAATAACGTGTCGCCGATCCTGCCGACCCCGCCGGTGCCCCCTGCCGTGGAGCAACATACACCGACGCCAGAGAATAATGATAATGCACACGAGTAGCCGGAGAATGATAGGCCGGGCGCCAGCACCGGCGCCCTTGTCTCGACATTAGCCGAGCTCAACATCGTCACCAAGGTAACTAATTAGTATGTGTGTGAGGCAATGGAAACATATATATGTATGATCATGAATATGTATGATACATTGTGTGTGAGACTATATATGCCTTATCTCATGGTGCCCGCTATGTGTTGACTCCCAGGACATGCCTTGCATACTCCTGCATAGGGTGGGGGCCGACGGCGAGTTGAAGGAAGTCGCAAGGGCCTCGACCGTACAACCTTTGACCCGCGATATCCACAACGTCCGAATGAGCGAGCTCGTGATGAAAGTAAATGTGAGGGAGGTACTGCCTGAGTTCCATGACATTGACCCCCCAAGCAACCTCAGGGAGCCGAGAAACACATGAAGCTTGGCGAATGCGGGCACTGGATGCTGGAATGGCCGAAGACCCAAATTCGTCTTGGGGATGTTCTTCATGGGGCCAGGCGCACCGGCGGCGCCACCTCGAAGCCCCGGGCCCCGATCATTCGGCCCCCACCGAGGCGGACAAAAAAAGATGCTGTGGATGAACCGGCGCCACAAGCAGCCGTTGTCGTGGGTTTGTCACGTCAGGTGTCATAGATGACTTCGTAGGTGTGGGATTACGCGAGTCAAGCATCTCCGAGCTTGGGATCGCAGGAACAAAGATCAACACAGATTTACCCAGGTTCGGCCCCCTCAATGTGAGGTAAAAGACCTACTTCCTGCCTACCCTAGATTGGTATTGATATGATAATCGAGGTGTTACAATGGAGGCGATCCGATCTGGTACTCGCCGTATGAACTAGGGTTTAGGGCTTGATAGCTTGACCCGTTCTAAGTCCTGCGAGTCCTCTTTATATACACAGAGGCTCGCTAGGTTACAAAGGAAACTTTCCCCACAAGGAATATGTCCACAGAGGCCTACTCGGAGACTACTTGGTCTTCACGTCCTCCGGGATATGTCTTCTAGAACTTTCCCCTTATGGCGGTTCAATATTGGGCTTGCTCCCAAGTGGGCCTTTGTCCGTGCGAGTAAAGTAAGTCGCACTGGGCCGCGGGTTAATCCAGAAAGTATTCCCCCGACATTAGCCCCCAAGATTGGTTAGGACTTCACGGTGAGGATCCCCTGGTCACTTGAGGTAGTTGTTGAGCCGCATTGTGAGCGTTCTGACCAATCTCTGATTGATGCGATTCAGAGCCGCGACTTATCTGTGCGACTCATCCCCGCTTCTGGAGATATTCTGTTCCCTTTACTTGCGGACCGTTGCTTGTTTTGCGGGCGCAAATTGTGCCGTTGGTTGCGAGCGCAGATTGTGCCGTTAGTTACGGGCCCCTTCAGTTATAAGCTGCGGCCACCTAGGTCATTATCCATTTGCCCTTGCAATCTCCTCATCCCCAGCCGCGCCGTCTTCTTCCTCGACCGAGCCTAGTTCCCCAATCCCATCTTCCCTTCGCAATGGCGCCCAAGGCGAAGCCATCTGACGATAAGCGCAAGATCTCCTGCAACTGGGAAGGATCCTGGGTAACGGAGGAAACTCTTGTAGATCTGGCCGAAGCTGGCTTCTTGCCGCCGAAGGAGGATGGCGTCTGGCGGGCGCCAGGCGATGAAATCGAGCCGCGCCCCAAGCCCAACGAGCTGGTGATGTTCGTGGAGCACGTGGAGCGTGGATTCACGCCGCCAGGTTCTCCCTTCTTCCGCAATCTGCTGCAACGCCTAGGCCTCCGTCTTCACGACATCGGGCCCAACTCAATGCTCCAGGTGAGCAACTTTCATGTGTTGTGCGAGGACTATCTTGGCATAGCCCCCAACATCGATCTGTGGCTGGCCTCTTTCACCTGCAACAGCCAACTTGTCTCCAAGGGTGGCGCCTATGTTCAGGTCGGCGCCATCTCTCTGCAACGTCATCGAAACTCTGTTCTTCCCAAACTGGCTCTGGCGAATCGACCCAGGGCTTGGCAAAAATCTTTCTTCTATTGCCAAGATACTTCACCGGAGGACGAAACTCGCCTTCCCTCCTGGTCCAACACCCTCTTCGTGCCTACCGAGGCACTGAAATCAAAACCCCGCGACTCGGCCATGCCCTTCATCAATGAGTCGCTGATCAAGGTCCGTGCCTTAATAGGTCATGGTCTTACTGGTCTTGATCTTCTCTCTTGCTGGACCAAATGGCGCATTCAGCCCGTGAGTCCACGACAACGATCCTTTCTTGAGTGCACAGGCACTTCTGCTGACGTTGATCGTATCAAGGCTTCGGACTGGAGGCCTGAGGATTGGGTAGAATTTGTCGACCGCGTGACTGAGGAGAAGGACATTTCCTTCGACAAGGTGGGGCTTGCCCCTTTTAGTGTTAACAACAAGCCTTTTGAGGTAACTCCTCTTCTCTGTCTTTTTGTCTTCGTAGTTGAGTCGCATTCCTTTTCTTGATACTGCAACTTATATCTTCCTGATCCAGGCTGATGAGAACTACTGGTCGCTACCTGCGACCGTCTCCGGCACTGCTGCTCCTAAGCGTGCCGCACGAAAGAAGTTGCTGCCCACTCTAGAGGGCAGCGAAACTGCTGATATCCCTTCTGTCGCCTCTGCGGCCTCAGAGGATGAAGAGACTGAACTGGACGAGGATGACAGTCCAGTACCAGCCGCGAGCTCTGCGGCCGCGGCCGGACCAACTCCCGCAGAGCCTCCAAGAGGCTATCTCGTGAGGAGCCAGAGGTTGATGCTCTGGAAAACCCTGAGGCCACGAAGCGTCGCAAGCCTGCTACGGGCGCGACCTCTTTCGCGGCCAAGCGTGTGTTCAAAGCCACCGTCTCGGCTGAAGAAGACATGGGTCCCCACTCTGGTAATTTCTGTTGTCTTGTCATCTTGAATGCTTTTTCTTTTTCCTCTACTGACACGCAAAACTTCTGCTCGTAGATTCTGGGACCCAAGGCCTGTCTTCACCGTCAAGCGGTGAACTTATGGCCTTTGTGAAGATGGCTCCAGAGTTAGTGACTTTTCCCTGTGCTTATAATACTTTTATTCTGGCTTATGTGCTTCTTCTTCACACAATGCCCTTGCTTTTTGCAGAAGTGCGGCTAAACCCGCAGCTGAGCCTGGAATTGTTTCCGAAACCGCGGTTGAGCCGCGTTCTCCTCTTGCGACTCATACCGCCATGGTAGAGGGCGTGGCCACCACTGATGACTTGGCCACGGTCCCTGTTCTTGACACAGCCACCCAAGAGGTGGCTCTGGAGGATAGAACGGATCCCCTTATGATCCAGGACGTGGAGAAGGTCAACCCCTCCTCCATAGATGTAATGGCCAAGGATGCTGATGCGCCAGTTATTGAGTCGCCAATTTTGCATACTGAGGTTGCTTTTTCCTCCTCCACAAGCCGCGCTGAGAGACTGTCAGAGGCTATCATTGCCTCAAATGACAAGCAAGCCATGGAGCTCCGCAAGGCACTGTCTGACCTGTCTGCGGCTTATAAGGTAAACTTCTATCTCCAGTTATCTGTCTCTAGCCCCCAAGGATCAAGTTTCTTCTTTGACTGTAAAGGGAGACTTGATGCTTCTCTTTTATCTGTTGATATATACTTACTAACTGATGCACCCTTCGTAGGAGGAACTAAGCTCCATAACGGCTGCCAAACTTGCCTTGGAAAAGCAGCTGGGGGATACTCCCTCTGAACTGGAAAGGCTGCGCGAGCTCCTTGGCCAGCGTGACGCTGAGCTGAAGAAAAGGGAAACCAGGATGGGCGAGCTATCTGATGAAAGCTTCAAGTTATCTGAGCAAGTCAAAGCCACCGAGCTGCGGCTTAAAACTGTTGAAGAGAAGTTCCAAGAAAGGGTCCAGCAGCTGGACCTCCAAGTCAGTGCTCAGAAAGACGCCATTGCTGATGCCAATGAGGACGCAAGGCTTAAGGCTGTTTCCATTGGCGAGCTTGAGAAAAAGTTGAAGAAAGTTTCTGATGCCCATAACCTCGTCTACGCCAAAGTGTGCATCATGACTCAAGAGTTAACTGGTATGTGTTGCGACTCATATCTGCATCTGTTTTCTCTACTATCTTTGCCTGTATGTGTAGAGCTGACGGAGACATGCCTCGATGTAGGTGAAGATGCCAAGAGCAGCGCGGCCGTACTCAAGAACAGCTGGAGTATATCCGCGATTTTTCGCGAAGAACTTGTGATGCCATGAAATCATGTCTAAGTGCCTGCTGCCGACCAAGCCAGTCCCCGGTGATTCTGAAGGGCTGCTAAAAAGACTGCTTAGGGCACCTCAGTTCTTTTTGGACTGGAAGGAGTCCTCAGCTCGCACCGGCGCGGCTCATGCTCTTTCTTTGGCCAAGACATACTATCCTTCTTTTGATGCTGCCAAGGTTGCAAAAGGTAGGCCCTCGAAGAAGGTGGATGGCACCGAACTGACGGCCTCAGAATATGCGGCGACTTGGAAGGATATGCGCGGCCACGCGACTGAGCTGGTGGAGGGGATAGATCTTGCGACCTATATGGGCAAGTATAATGCAGATGGAAGCAGGTGGGAGAAGTTACCCGCTCCGTCATCCAGTGCGGTGATTCCGCAGGAAAAGAACCCCTCTCCAGGCGTATCCAGCTCTGCAGCCCCCAAGCCCGCGACTGAAGAGCCCTCCAGCGAGCCTGCGATTACTCCTTCTGGCAAGCTTGGTAAGCCGCCTGTTCCTCCTTCCCACCGGCCAAAAGCTGCGCACAAGTGAAGAAGAGAAAACAATGGTTTGGTGATCTTGGCCCTTAGCGGCCTGTAATAATTGTTAGAATTTATGTGTCATAAGACAATATTATGGTTTGCTTAAGTACTCTTAGCAGTACATGTTTCGACCAATAGGCTGGTCCTTATGATTTGTCTCGGTTTTTCCTCACTTAGGCCCTTGCGCGGCTCAGTATTTCCCAGGTAAAAAGTGCGTGTTCAGGGTCGTGAGCGGCCATGATAGGCAATCAAACTCGATTGACGCCGCACCCCCAGTACTTTGGCCGCATAGTGCAAGTCGCATCCAAGAGAGGTTGAGTATAATCACGATAAATGCCACTTGTTTGGCGATCCCAAGGAATAGGCCGCGCTAAAAAGCTGCCGCACCCCCAAGGGACCAATGATTAAAAAATAAAAGACTCATAGCTCAATTGGTAGTTTGAGATGCTTTATTTCAGAATCATTATATGATACATAGGGTCGGTCGCGCCTAGGTGGCGACCAGAAGTGATGCTTGGGTCGGTTGCGCCTAGGTGGCAACCAGAGATGTTACATGGGTCGGTCGCGCCTGAGTGGCGACCAGAATTGGGTCGATCGCGCCTAGGTGGCGATCAGAATTGTTACATTGGGTCGGTCGCGCCTGAGTGGCGACCAGAATGGGTCGATCGCGCCTAGGTGGCGATCAGAATTGTTGCATTGGGTCGGTCGCGCCTGAGTGGCGACCAGAATGGGTCGATCGCGCCTAGGTGGCGATCAGAATTGTTGCATTGGGTCGGTCGCGCCTGAGTGGCGACCAGAATGGGTCGATCGCGCCTAGGTGGCGATCAGAAGTGAAGTTTTTTAGCCCTGAGTGGCTTACTTGATGATGTAAACTCTTAATAATTGCTGATGGCAACTCGCGATGCCTGGGATGTGTCTTTTATTGGCAATGGCTTGTAGCCTTTGACTTCCTTGCCTCCCTTGCGGCCGTAATCTGAAGTCGCAAGTCAGGCAAGTGCCTTTTAGCCTTCATGATGTCATCAAAATTCTCCTGCGACTCGCGCATGGGCGCGCTCTCTGCGATGCAAGCTGCTCTGGCTATGGCCTTGTCGCCCTCTTCGCATTCTTGAGCTATTCTTTTGTCGCCATTGATGGTGATGACTCCCCTAGGGCCTGGTATTTTAAGCTTTAGGTACACATAGCACGGCCTAGCCATAAACTTTGCGAATGCTTCTCTGCCAAACAGCGCATGATACGGGCTCTGGAAATCTACAACCTCGAACCAAATGTACTCGCTCCTGAAGTTGCTTTGTGTCCCAAAGGCGACCTCCAAGTTGATTCGCCCCAATGGCTGAGCTGATATGCCTGGCACAACACCGTGAAACGTTGTTCTTGATGGGTATAGCTGCTTTTCTTGGAGGTTCATTCTTTTGAAGGTTTCATAGTATAATATATTGATGCTGCTGCCTCCATCCATCAGTACTTTGCTCAACTTGTATCCTGCGACTTGAGGAGCAACCACCAGCGCGAGTTTTCCTTCTTCATTTATTTCTCCTGGGTGATCCTCGCGGCTCCAAACCACTGGCTGCTCGGACCACTTTAGCCACTGTGGGACGGCTGGTACTACGGCATTAACAGCCTGATTGCGTCGTCGCAGCTTTTGTTCCCTCCTTGAAGTATTCACCACAATGGTATGATACTGACCCAACTGTTTTGGGAATTGTGGCTGATCTGGCTGCGGATTTGGGACGGCGTTGTTGCTGTTGTTGCCTCCGCCGTGTTTACCTTCCTCGTTGTTTTGATGATTGAAGTTTGTGCTGAGTGGTGTCCATCCTTCCACTTTTTGTAATGATAACACTGTGCCTTCGTGTGGTTGGGTGGTTTCCCATCTTTTCCTATATGGATGTCGCAGGGGCGGTTGAAAACCTCTTCCAAATTAACTGGGTGAAAATTCCTTCCTCTGCTGCTGTTTGTTTGTAACGAGTATTCGTATTTGCGACTAACCCTGAGTTTCCTTCCTCGCTTTTGCGCTTGTTATAACTCGCATTGGCATTGCTAGCTTGCTGTTGTTGAGGCTTGCTACTGGCCTTCTTTCCCTTGCCAGTGTTTTCCTCTTCCTCCCCATCAGATGCGTCCCTGGTTTTATCCGAGCTAGCATATTTGTTGGCCGCCGCCATTACCTCGCTTAGGCTCTTGACTTTATCCTTCATGCGACCTAGTTTGTGGACTAGCGGCTCAAATTTGCAATTCTTCTCCATGACAAGGACTGCTGAACTGGGTGGTATGTTATCCGAGGAATGTATGATCTCGGCGACCCTTCTCATCCAGTGGCGACTCGACTCGCCTTCCTTCTGTACACAACGCTCAAGGTCCTCTATGCTGCAGAGTCGCTTGCATGTTCCTTGGAAATTCTTGATAAAAGCTTCCTTCATCTCATCCCAAGAGTTTATTGAGTTTGGTGGCAAATTTGCAGCCATATGTGAGCTGCGCCTTCTAACATCATGTTTAGGTAACGTGCGCAGATCTCTTCGGATGCGTTTAGGATGCTCATGCCCATCTCGTAATTGTTGAGCCAAGTGACAGGGTCCATGCTTGCGTTGTAGTTGGCGACCTTGCGAGGTCCTTTAAAATCCGCAGGAAACGGTTCAGACCTGATTTTTTCGCTGAAGCAGACCGGGCCTTTGAGTCGCGACGATAGATTGGACGAAGCTGGTCTTCCTACTTGATTAGTCGCTGCGCGCGGCTGCATAATCTCTACGGGTTGAACTTGCTGAGGTTGATTCTGAGCCGCAGGTTGATCTTCCCTTTGTCGCCTAGCCGAACTTGAAGTCGCAACGTGCGGCGACTCCGTGGATGCTTCTTTCTGCCGTCGCTCTGCTATTGTAGGGAGTGGAGTGCAGCCGCCCTGCGTGTTCGGACATGTTTGCCTGCTGTATTACTGCTGTGCTCAGCATCTCAATGGCGCGTCTCGCCTCTCTGTCTATTGTGCGTTTCCTGCTGGTGCTAACCTGGCCAGGATGTTTGTAGCCGCAAAGAGGTTCTCTACCGGGCTAACATAATGTCCTTGCGGTGTGTGGAACCTTTGAGGCTGCTGTGGCGACTGCTGAACAAAGGTTGGTTGTGGCAGTGGCGGGGGCATCATGGCCCTGTTGTTAGCCTGCACTATGGCCCTCGATCCAGGTATCTCTGCTTCTCTTGGTGCTGCGAAGGATGGAACCGCTGGTACGATTGATGGTACAGCGATTGCTTGAACCGCTGGCGCGGCTAACGGGGCCACGGGCCGCATAACCATGGCAGATGGTGCCACGTGTGTGGGTACCGCGACTGAAGGTTGTGCGACCCCTGACCATGCGAGCGGGCGCGTTGTGTTGGTGGCGACTGATGGGATCGCAATTGCTGGTTCAGGCGATTGGAACAACTCCGTAGGGTTTACTGTTCCTGGCTGCAGGCGACTTGCGTGGCGTCTGTGTGGCAAGGTAGCCTGTATTCCTTGCAGAGTATTGGTTTCCTCGATGAGTCGCAGTTGCTCTTGTTGGAGGCGCTGTTCCTCTCGCGCCAGCCTGGCTCTCTCATCCGCGATTCTCTGGACTTCATCATATAGCCCGATCCTGGTAGCCTCCAGTTCTGTTACCCTAGCAGCCGCATTAACCGCAGATATCGGCGTATGCAGCACGCTTCCTTGTGGCGGTGTGACCGATGCATTGGGGGCTACCCTTGACCCTGATTCCGCAGGAGCGACTCCAGGTGGAGTTTCTCTGTTTGCGACTCCTGAGGCCGCGACTCCTGGCGTCATCGCGGCGGATACCGCGACTCCAGATGCGTCTAGCGCGGCTTGTTCTGTTGCTTCCGGCGGTGTGGGGGCTAAGCTGCCTGGTGGCATGCCCAGCCCTTCGTCCGCTTCTGTGGTCCTGTAGACCCCTTCAACATGCCGATCTTCTACAGAGGGCGAGCCACTATCCACAGGGCCTTCGCATAGCCTTTCCTCAAGGACATACTCAATGGATTGGCCTTCTTCGTCTTCAAGAGGCAGCGACTCGTAGTTGATAGATTCTTCTTCTTGGTCCACTGTTACCGCGACTCCTTCCTCTGAGTCGCCATGTTGCGATGGATCCTCTGACTCGCCGCCAATGAAGCCGACAAAGACGTTGATGGACCCAAAGGGGATGACGTGGCCGGTCTCCAAGTAATCTGCTTCCGGTCCCCAGCTTGAATCGTCGATGAGGGGTGTGCCATCGACCGTGATGATACGGCCAACAACAAGATCTTCCGCTCCCTTCATGGATCCTGCGCGGAACGTGACGCTCTTGACCGCAGGCCCCACGGTGGGCGCCAACTGTCGTGGGTTTGTCACGTCAGGTGTCATAGATGACTTCGTAGGTGTGGGATTACGCGAGTCAAGCATCTCCGAGCTTGGGATCGCAGGAACAAAGATCAACACAGATTTACCCAGGTTCGGCCCCCTCAATGTGAGGTAAAAGACCTACTTCCTGCCTACCCTAGATTGGTATTGATATGATAATCGAGGTGTTACAATGGAGGCGATCCGATCTGGTACTCGCCGTATGAACTAGGGTTTAGGGCTTGATAGCTCGACCCGTTCTAAGTCCTGCGAGTCCTCTTTATATACACAGAGGCTCGCTAGGTTACAAAGGAAACTTTCCCCACAAGGAATATGTCCACAAAGGCCTACTCGGAGACTACTTGGTCTTCACGTCCTCCGGGATACGTCTTCTAGAACTTTCCCCTTATGGCGGTTCAATATTGGGCTTGCTCCCAAGTGGGCCTTTGTCCGTGCGAGTAAAGTAAGTCGCACTGGGCCGCGGGTTAATCCAGAAAGTATTCCCCCGACAGCCGTCACCACCACCCAGACGGAACCGCCAGTCGCCGCCACCGCTGGCCGGAAGCTACCGCCGGTCGCCCCCACCACCGGCCGGAAGCTACCGCCGCCGGTCATCGCCGCCACCAACCGCCACAAACAGTTGTTGCGAACATCTTCCCTGCAACCGTCCAAGGTTAGTTCTGACTTTCTGAATTCCCCGACTTTCTGAATTTCCCGACTAACGGATGTGCTATTGTTTATGTTTAGGACAAAGCCGTTGCACCTCAACTTGGTGGCAACGATGCCAATGTTGAGGAGGAGGATGATAATGATGTAAACGTCGATGACTACATCAACACTGGCGCCGCCGCGGAGGATGATATGTTCATGCCTCTTATGGATGAAGAACCCTTCCGTGACCACCACATTCAACCTGCTCCTCCCACTTCATGCACACAGCGCCTGGTCTTCAACGACACGCCTCCGGATGCCGGCGATCATCAAGCTCAACCGGGTAACATTTTCAAACCTAACACACTGCATGAAACAGTTAAAGCGGGGTTCACTGCACCCCCACAATCCCCAGAGAAGAAGAAAATGAAGAAGCAAAGGAAGAGAAAAGCATCCTCTGCGAGCCAGCGAGATCCTAAGATCCGGGGTCCTGAAGACACGAATCCACAAGGCTACCCCCGAGTTCATGAAGCTGGTAAATCTATCTTGTCCGGGGACATGCTCCGCCTTGCAGAAGGACCCATGATTACTTTGCAGAATCTTATCTTGTATCTAGAGGAGACCCTTCTTAAAGAGAAGAACCCAGGTTACCCGGCGTTCGCGGTCAAGGTGCCAAAAGAGTTGGTGGACTTCGTCTAGGAAGACCCCGCGGATGTGTTCTTCATAGCGTACGAGGACATCTTCAACCTGTATCACTCTAAACGGCTGGACTATAACATGGTCCGCCTATATGCGCTCGATGCGGCGATGAAGATCAGGAGAGATGATACCCCGTACGTCGCGATAGTGGATCCCTACTACATGCGTGACAGCCATCTGGTGGAATGATCAACGACACGGGAAACGGCCAAGGAGTACCTCGTTAGAGTCTTCCTGGCCAACAAGAATAAGAACGCCCTTCTTCTGCCTTACTTTTTCGAGTAAGTACACATCCGCTCGCCACCGTCCTATCTTATGCCTTCTTGTACATTTATTCCATCGCTGATCCATTGTCCAACATTCCGCTTCAATTGTGTTGAGCAGGGACAAGTACTGCGCACTCATCTACGTATCCCCGAGGTGGTCTGTTGCCACTTATTTGGACTCGGGGAATAAATCCGGCCAGCCGAGATCATACAACAGATTAAAGGGTGTTCTCGATGACGCTCTCGAGGCCTATGCCAAAAAGGGCGGCCCCTTCCATAAGCAGTAGGAATTTTTCACGGAGGACAACACACACAAGTCTTGCATGGGATCCAATTCCATTGCATCAAGCAACTGGATGGCAGTGTGATGGAGGCCTACTATGCCCTCCATCACCTTAAAACGATTGTCTGGGATTGCGAGAAAACGAAGATTGCATCTAATCTCGCAGAATACACCAAAATGGCGGATGGTCTCACCGATGCTGATTATAGACAAGACTTTCATCGCATCCGGCTGCAGTTAACAAATATCATCCTCGACGATGTCATTCACGCCTCAGGGTCCTTCCACTTCCGCTTGGGTAGGATATATGTATTATAAAAGATAGTCTTGCTAAGCATTACTAGCTAGTGTGTACTTTTTTTATAGAAGTGCATGTGTAGGGTTATATATTATATATATGCTATGCTATGAAACCCAAATAGGATAGCCATATGATTTCCAACCATGACAATTGATTGATCGTCTTGCCTCTCTACTTAGATGAACAAATTATACTCTATGTATATCACTAACCAATATATATCCCAATACATCTTCAGCGTTGTCTCAGAGGGAGATGGAAGAACGACTTGCAGCGCAGAATGACACCAGGGAGTGGAGGACGAAAGGGGACATTCTACCGTTCCCGGCGCCGCTCAAGAATAGGAAGCCATGATCATGCATGCTCCCGCGCGCTCTTACTCACCATCATCGCCGATGTGTACTACATTTGATCCTAGTTAGGCGGTGAACACTTCATTTGTAATGTGTAGTGTGAAATGATGAACTTTTGTTTCTATCATAACTAATTTATTGTGTAAATTAACATTCGGCACTTTTGTGACTATGTGTATGTATCTCGGGCACACAAAGTAATATGTGTGATGAAATAGTGATTAATGTGTGTCTGTTTATATACCTGTCAAATATATCTGTATTTCTATATAAATCATGTATAAATTCTGTGTATACCTGTATTTTTATAGCAAAATGAAAAAATACGTGTATTACTGTTTCATATTTCTGTGGCGCACGCTTTTCTTTTTTTGTGGCGCACCACTTTCTGTGGCGCACCAGGCGTGGGTGCGCCACAGAATTCCTCTGCTATGTGGCCTACCCAGCTATTTCTGTGGCGCACGGCCTGGGTGCGCCATAGAAAGTGGGTTTCTGTGGCGCATGCCCATGGTGCGCCACAGAAATAATAATTTAGTGGCGACGATTCTGTGGCGCACCCAGCAA
Source organism: Poa pratensis (assembly GCA_947311845.1). Classification (NCBI taxonomy): domain Eukaryota; kingdom Viridiplantae; phylum Streptophyta; class Magnoliopsida; order Poales; family Poaceae; genus Poa; species Poa pratensis. The sequence goes on from CAMZMU010000041.1 coordinate 12,703,738, forward strand.
TTCTAGGGGTGCGCCACAGAATCAATATTTGGTGTGCCACTGATACCTGTTTTTCCACTAGTGTCATATGGATCATGATCAGAGGTTATATAATGATGAATAATAATCTGGACATAAACCTTAATTCAATGGTTTCACTCAATAGCATCAACCACAAGAGTAATTAACACCAGGAAAGTTTCCCCTATGAACTAGACAAAATTCAACCCTAGATGTTATAGCGGAATGGAGTGGAGCGGTGGAGATGTTGGTGTCGGCGGTGGAGATGATGATGATGATGATGATGATCCCAATGAAGTTCAGCTCGATGACGGTGACGATGGCGATGATTTCCCCCCTCCGGGAAGGAATTTCCCCAGCAGATTTCTCCCTGCCGAAGAGCTTTTCTCTCTCTGGTGTTTTCTGCCTCGTGGAGGCGGTGGAATATTTCCTCGATGACTCCCGAGTGTTAGGGTTTCCTGGGGATGAAGTACGCGAAGGGGCACCGGCAGAGGTGGGCCTGGGCCTCCTCACCATGTGGCGGCGCAGCAGCAAGGGGGGCCGCGCCACGACATGGTGAGGGCCCATGGTGGCCCACCTTGGCCTCCCCTTTTGGCTGCCTCCAGCATCTGACAAAATAGGGACTTCTGGATATTTTCTGCTAATTGTTGATATTCAGAAATATGTCGTCTTGACGGTCCTTTTTCCAGCAGAATCCTGACTCCGGTGGTTAATTCTCCAATAATCATCAAACATGCAAAATAGGTAAAATAACATAAGTATCATCTCTAAATATGAAATATATCAATGAATAACAGTAAATTATGATATAAAATAGTGATGCAAAATGGACGTATCAACTCCCCCCAAGCTTAGACCTCGCTTGTCCCCAAGCGAAAGCTGAACTCAGTAAACACGACCACAGGTTTATGGAGTGAAGTGTCGATAAACAAAATACGGACAAGAAGCATCACATCTATTAATACACAAGTCATTTTAGCCAGCAACTTCCCTTCATATAACTTAACATGAAACGAGTAAAGGGAGTCACAATAAGGTGCATAGAGAAAATCATAATTGGTGATGGCAAACTTTTGTTCTTGGTCAGAGAACAATTAACAGATCGTTCTTATCTTTTGAGCAAAGTCTTTATATTAGAGTTTATATTGCAGAACTTACACGCTCAATCATAGCAGTCTCTTTACAGTCATTGATAACTTTCAAAGTTATATTCATTCAGATAAAAGCTTTGTGCTAAACAAGGAAACATAAAAGACATGATTGAAAATATCAACATATAGATGGTTGGATCACAACAACTCAAATGCTTGCTTGAAACAGAGGGGAATAGGTTTACTGACTCAACATAAAGTAAAAGATAGACCCTTCACAGAGGGAAGCAGGGATTAAATCATGTGCTAGAGCTTTTAAGTTTTGAAATCATATAGAGAGTATAAAAATAAGTTTTTAGCAATGTATGTCGTTGTCAACGAATGGTAGTGGGTGAAAACAATATTTCCCATGTCATCCAGACTTTCAACGGCGGCTCCCATGAATGACGTTATTTCTACCCAAGGGTAGATCATCCTTCTTCTCTTTTGTTTACACATGTACATTTATAAATTAGTATGACACTCCTCCCAACCTTTGCTTACACAAGCCATGGCTAACCAAATCCTCGGGTGCCTTCCAACAATCACATACCATGGAGGAGTGCCTATTTAAATTGTTTAACACTTTGAAAATTGCTTCTGATAAATCATGGCAAAACATGTGAAGAGAATTAAACAGTTATAGTTGTAATTAATTGGGACTGGGCACCCCATTTGCCAGCTCTTTTTACAAAGTTGTTGGATAAGCGGATGTATATACCACTAGTCCATTGGTGAAAGTCTGTCTGACAAGTTAAATAGAGAATAACCCACATACTTCCTCATGAGCTAATAAACAGTGACACAAATGAGAGGTAATAGTTTTTGAATAGTTAAAGGTAGCATATAAAGTATTTACTTGGAATGGCAGGAAATACCACATAATAGGTAGTTATGGTGGACACAAATGATAATGGTTTTGGCTCAAGGTTTGGATGCACGAAAAGCATTCCCTCTCAGTACAGGTTTTTCGCTAGCAAGGTTGTGTAGCAAGCATAAGAGTTGAAGGATACAAACAAATATACATGTAGTAAAAACAATCATGCAATCTTCCTTGGAAGCACAAATAATTTAACTTGAGAATACTAAGCTTATGAGCCAATAAGAGAGAAAGATCATGGAATAATATATCTACATGCGCTTCCCTCTCTCTACTTAAGCCTCAAAGTATTGTAACTACTGACCAATGCTAAGTTTGCCAAAACCAAAAAGATTTACTTGATGCTCCCAAAGTGATACCAATACTAATAACACGATCATTCATATGACAGAATTTGCAAACTAAAGTAAAGTATGCAGCAAGTAAATGATAAAACTTCTCATTAATATTTCATAACGGCAACTCACACCAAGGGATACATAGATAACCAACTAAAAGAGAGATACTTTCACACTGCAAACCATCTTATAAGATAACTTCCCTACTCATGATATGACTCTATTGAAAGGTAAAAGGTAAAAGATAATGGTGTGATACCGCGGTACTCCCCCAAACTTGGAACAAGCCAAGGGGATGCCAATACCAATGATGAATTACTCTTTCGGCGGTGGTGAAACATCCTCATCGTCAAACTTCCAAGGTAGAGGCTCTCCATCAACAAATGATGACTTGGTCTCGGGTATCCTGAAACTAGCAGCAGAGCTTATGCGTTTAAACCTGATTTCATACTCACAGTTTTGATTCTGAACGTCGTAAAGTTGCGCTTGTAGCTTGTTGGTGGTCTCATGGAGTGAGAGGATGTCCTCCCAAGGCTTTGCAGTCTCCTTCTTGTGTTTGACAATAAGTTCAGCCACTATCCTGTGAACGATGTCCACTTCACGTTCCGCCATCTTCTTGTATGTAAAGACTTCTTGTTCCAAATCCTTCATCCTATCCTCCATGCTCCCTTCTCCTTGAGGCCCCCGAACGTCTTCTACTTGTATCTTCCCATGCTTGAGCAGCGACTCTTGGGGGTGCTTCTTCAGCTCACTCATGTACGGGTTGACGACGTTTGTGAAGAAACTGTCCTTGGAAGGCTCAGGTGAAGACATGGCGGCTCTAGATCCGAGGATGAAATCTGGCAGAAACAGATCGAAACGAAAACACGGCGAAAAGACGATATACTGACCTCGGGGGATCAGGGGGATTATATAGCAAAAAGTTTCGCAACAAAAGGGTACAGGAAGAAACCTGGTCGGAGACGGGCACCGAGGCGCCCTCACCATATGGTGGCGCGGCCAGGGGTGGGCCCGCGCCACGGCGTGGTGAGGTGCCCTCGGGCACCGTTTCCTACCCGTTTTCGTCTCGTAATTTTCCATATTTAATAAAAATGACAAAAATAACTATTAGAAAGTTAAACGTGAACTTTTTCTCACCGAAACTGTTACCTATTTGAAAACAGACTCTGCAGTTTCCTGAATTTGCTTCTCAATAAAACCTTCCGGAGTCACGACTTGAATAATATCAACATCTTCATTATAAGAATCTCCAGAAATATAATGTTTGAGTCTTTGCCCATTCACCACTTGTGTAGAGTTATCTTTGAGTGAAGCAATCTTTATTGCACCTGAACGATACACCTCTACAATAATAAAAGGTCCTTCCCATTTTGAGAGTAATTTTCCTGCAAAAAATCTGAGACGAGACCTATACAATAGAACTTTCTCACCAACATTGAACTCTCTCTTAAGAATTCTCCTATCATGTCATTTCTTAACTTTCTCTTTAAAAAAGTCTAGCATTTTCATAAGCCTCACTTCTCCATTCATCTAAAGAACTCAAGTCAAGTAATCTTTGTTTACCAGCAAGTTTAAAGTCTCTATTAAGTTCTCTCACTGCCCAATAAGCTTTGTGTTCTAATTCTAAGGGCAAGTGACAAACTTTTTCATAAACCATTTTATAAGGAGACATACTCATAGGGTTTTTATAAGCAGTTCTATAAGCCCATAAAGCATCATTTAACTTACTAGCCCAATTTTTTCTAGATTTATTAACAGTCTTTTGCAAGATAGATTTAATATCTCTATTTGATAATTCTACTTGCCCACTTGTTTGGGGATGATAAGCTGAAGCAATTCTATGATTAACACCATATTTAGCAAGGGTCTTTCTAAAACCACCATGAATAAAATGAGAACCTCCATCAGTCATAAGATATCTAGGCACACCAAACCTAGGAAAAATAACATCCTGAAGCATTTTTAATGAGGTCTCACCATCAGCACTTTTTGTAGGTATAGCTTCTACCCATTTAGTAACATAATCAACAGCAACAAGTATATGAGTATTACCTTCTGAAGGAGGAAAATGACCCATAAAGTCGAATCCCCAACCGTCAAATGGTTCAATAACAAGAGAATAATGCATTGGCATTTCATTACGTCTAGAGATATTGCCAACTCTTTTACATTCATCACAAGATAAAATAAATTTTCTTGCATCTTTAAAGAGAGTAGGCCAATAAAAACTTGATTCTAGAACCTTTTGTGCAGTTCTATCTCCAGCATGATGTCCTCCCTAAGCACTACCATGACATTTCCTCAATATCTCTTGTTGCTCATGTTCTGGAACACACTTTCGCATAATACCATCCACTCCTTCTTTATATAAGTGTGGGTCATCCCAAAAATAATGCCTCAAGTCATAAAAGAATTTCCTTCTTTGCTGAGCTGAAAAGGTTGGAGGAAAGTACTTGAAAACAATAAAGTTAGCATAATCAGCATACCAAGGACTATCTCGCGGACTTACCCTTATTGCAGCCAACTATTCATTTGGAAAACTATCATTAACAGGAATATGATCATAAGCAATGTTTTCCAATCTAGTCAAATTATCAGCAACAGGATTTTCAGCACCTTTCCTATCTACAATATGCAAATCAAACTCTTGTAAAAGCAGCACCCATCTAATAAGCCTAGGCTTACCATCTTTCTTTTCCATAAGGTACCTAATAGCAGCATGATCGGTATGAATAGTGACTTTCGAATCAACAATATAAGGTCTAACTTTGTCACAAGCAAAAACTACAGCTAGGAATTCTTTTTCAGTAGTGGCATAATTCTTTTGAGCAGAATCAAGAGTCTTACTAGCATAATGAATAACATTCAACTTCTTATCTATTCGCTGTCCAAGAACAGCACCAACAGCAAAATCACTAGCATCACACATAATTTCAAAAGGTAAGGTCTAATGCATGTAAAATGCATACATGAACTTTGCACTATATTACTTATATTCCAATCATATTTGTATCATATAAGGGTTATATCAATGTTTTATAATGATTTTTGGGAATATTATATTTATTTCCTATTTTTATGGAATTAACCCTGCGCGGGCAGAAAACCCTATTTCTATATTTTAATGTTTCAGGGACCCAAACGACGTCCAAATGACCTGCAAATTTACGAGCGTCAATTTTTGGAAGGAAGAAGACTTGGGAGCGAAGGAAGCAAACAAGCGGAGACCCGAGGGCCAAGATAGGTGGGCCCACACGGCCCATGTACCTGGCCGCGTGGGACCCCTCCTTTTGGGCCTCGGAGCTCCGCTGCCGTCGATCTTTTCTCCACCGACCTAGTCGTGACCTAAAAACGCCTATAAAAATAGTCCCCCAACGTTTTCTGGAAGAAGGCGGCAGAGAAACACAAAACCACGAAACAGAGAGTCAGAAGGCTGCCGCCAGAGAAGATCGGAGGGGGGAAACTCCGCCGGAATCACCTCCGAAGGGCTCCACCCCCCTCCGGCGTGTTCATCATCAACATCTATAGCAAGATCATCTCCATCTCTCCACTGTAAACTCTTGGCAAACATGATGTATGATGCAATATACTTTTCCCATGATCTATTGTGTCTCCCCATCTATGTTTGAGAAGTGATTTGTTCATGTCAATAGTGAAATAGTTCGTTGATTGGTTGCCTACAAGTTTTGTTATCTTTTATGATTGTCTTGATGTACAATGTATGAGTGCACGCATATGTTGGGGAATGCATGTAAGGTGATCACCGTAGTGTAATGGATTGAGTAGGACGGGTCGGAGTACTAAGACAGAAACTGTGGTCAGAGACTTGAAGTTACATTACGGGGGATATATATGGGGGACCCTAGAACTTAAGGCTATGGTGGGACAATTATGTCCTAATAATTCTTGTGCTGCACATTTACTTGGCCATAAGATCCATCATAAGAGTTGTGTAATTTGCTCATTTACTTGGCTACACCTATTTATGGCTCCTTCCTAGAAGAAACAATTAAGACTGAAACATGTGCTTCACTAATTGTGACAACCACACAAATGAAATAACAATTGCCAGAACATTTGCTACTTGAGATATTTGCTACTTGCTACTTTGAGAAACTTGCTCTAAGAAACTTGCGTTTGAAACTTGATTGAGAAACTTGTTACTAGATAAACCCATTCCACATCACTTGCTTCCATTAGTTAGTTCCTTTCATATTTAAATTTATTGCTTTGCATAAAAGGCCATATAAGAGGGTTATAGGGCTTTAGAGAATAGATAGTTTACCTTCAGCTCCTCGTGGGTTCGACACTCAAATACTTATCGAATTGTGCTACAGTGATTCCTTGCTCTTGGGGATTATCAAGCACTTTTCTGGCGCCGTTGCCGGGGAGCGTTGTGCTAAGCTTTTATTCTTGTTTGCATTGCATACTAACATATAAATCTAAAACACAAAAAAATTATAAAATGGAAAACAACCAAACAATTATAGAATTGTATAATATCTATCTTGAGTTAGGACATGAAGTGTTTGAGGAGAAAATTAAATTTTATTTGCATAACAATCATGTTTGTGGTAGTACTAATTCTTTGAACACCTTTATTGCTAATGCTAAGGAAAACCTTAAGCTTGGGGAAGTTTGTTTTGATGAATATGATATTTTTAGTCCCCCTACTATTGAGGATGAAAGTGATTTAATTGAGTTTGATGATCCATTATGCTCATTAGATGATAAGTCTTTATGTGGTGATTCTATTCAAAACTATGTGGTTATGTTTAACTTTAATGCTTGCAACTATTATGAGAGAGGAAGAGATAAGAATCCCCTTTATGTTTCTATGTTATTTAAAATGCAAGCTATTGATTATTATATGCATTGGTTACCTCAAATTTGTTGTTATTTATTCATATATAAAATTCCAATGCATAGGAAGAGAGTTAGACTTAAAAGTAAATTGTTTAATATTCTGTGGTGTGTTCCTTATGCTTTAACTTCCTATTCGGTTTGAGAACACCTTTATATCTTTACAACATGTAAAATATCTTTACCTACTGTTTTGTGACAATTAGTTTAAGATTTTCATTTTATATAAAATTTGGGAAAGTAAATGAGAAGGATGAGTAATGGAGAAGTTGGGGTCGACCTTGAACATGTGTTGTTCATGCCAATGGAACCGTTGCAAAGTCTCTATCATTAAAACTTTTCCCAAAGCTAAAACCAAATAAAAAGAGTGTTTATGTTGTATATATTTGCTTCTCTTTTGCCTTTTTGCTAAATCAAAAACAACAAAAATATTTTCTTTCTTCTTTGTTTGTTTCTCTTGAACCTTTCTTTGTTTTGCTTCTTTTTGATTTCTTCAGTTTGATTTTCGGTTTTTGAGTCAAGGTGCTTGTTTACTACTGTAACATCACCTTTGTATCTTATTTTTCATCTTATGGCAAGAATAACCTCTTTTGAGAGGTAGGATTAAACAATAGGGATTTGCTGTCCAGAAAACAGATTCCTAAGCTTCACTGCGAAAAATGTATAAAATCACAGAAGAGGAATTTTGACTTGATATTTACGACAGCAATATTCAGTTATTATACACATTTCATTAGTTCAAAGTTTTCTGATTTGAGCAACGTAAGTGCCTCTGAAAATTCACTCTTTACGGGCTGTCCAGTTTTTGACAGATTCTGTCTTTATTTTGCATTACTCTCATTACTTGTGTTTTGTGTGGTTCTATGGATCAAAGATCAATACACAACCATAGTAATACTAGCTAATGTTAGAATCAACTCATGATATGTCTTTTCTGTACCTATGAGGATTTCATTTATGGAGACACTAACCCCTCTAATCAAGTTTTATGATGAGTTTTGTGTAAAGAGAACTTTCAAGTGGAAGAGTTGAGGGTGATGAATAAAGATCACGAGGGACAAACACTCAAGCTTGGGGATGTTACCCCTAGGCTCACCCTACATATATCAAATAAGTACAAGAATTTAAGCTTGGGGATGCCAAGCCACCTCACTCCAACCATCTTGATACCAAGTAAGATGCCTAGCTATATGGCTATAAAGAAAGCGCTTTACGGGAGGCAACCCGGTTGTTTTTATTTGTGATTTTCTTTGTGTCCTCTTGCTGTAACAAGAGACTTAGTTTTTAGTTTAGTTTCTGGAATTTTTAATAAAGTGCCAAGTTTTACCCATTTTGGTTTGAAAAAGTTGCTTATAGCGTTCGGAGATTTTATTCCTGCACGAATCTGTGCACGGTATGATTTTTAATTCTTATTCTGTAACTCCGAATGAGCTGATATTTGAACTGTAGTTGCAACTTTTCATCATCTGTATGCATGAATTGTTTCGGAATTTTTTGACAAAGTTTAGTAGGGTAGAAAAATACGTTTTGCTGCTGCTGTTTTTCTGTCCCATTTTGTTTGATGCATGCTTTGAACTTTTAACTTGAATCTTTTTGATCCAATTGAGTTTATGAGTAGGCATACAACATTATACACTTTCTGGACATTCATATGAATTTTTGTTCAAGGATTATATGCAGCAAGAAATCTATTTGTCTATCACTACTAATGTCACCCCACAGAAAAAGAAATGGGAGAAACGGTGTTTTGAAGTTTTTTCACAGGGATTAGAGGAGATGCACCAAGAGCTATCCAAGGATGGTGAAGACCATAAGCTTGGGGATGTGAAGACAACCCCACTGGACCTACACACTCTCGGTTTGCACACGTCTAACTTCTGTTTTTCGATCAAACACTTATCGCATAAACTTGGAGCTTCTTTTTGTTTGTTTTGGTTTGATTTTTATTTTGTGAGACCACCACACTATCATTTATATATGAAAGAGCTACTGGAAATTTGGGTTGAATTATGTTGGATGCTATTATAAGATTGGGAAAGGGATGTTTGAGTTGATTTTAAAAGATACATATAGTTGCATGATTCATGAGCTTGTTAATGAGTAATAATTTGCAAATGTTTTATCAAGAGCTATCTTTTATTCATGTTTTGATGCTGAATGTTACTTTACTTTGTTTAACATGGATTAGTTAGTTCTATGGACACTCATGCATGCATTTAGATGGTCAACTTTCTCCCTCTTGCTAGCCCAAAAATTCCAACAAGTAAAAACTTGTTTCCAACACCTTCAACCAAAGTTTTTCCAGTGAGTCCACCATATCTACCTATTAGCTTTATGCTATTCCGAGTATGTTTATCATGTATTTGTGTTATCTATACCTCTGAATGAAAATGCTTATGTTATTGATTGTTATGGGAAAAGTTGGTTATATAGCTCTCACGAACTTGATGCACACTTTACTTTTATTGCATAAATAAAACATGACCCATTGTGATTAAAATTATGATGTTGTTGGCTTGACAAATGTCGGGTTGGAGTTAGCTCATATGTGCTGTCACATGGCAAGCTTTCAACATGCTTTTCATTTATTTAGTTGATATCATGTACTTTTGTTTATGGATGCTTATCATGGGTGAAATAAATGTGGAGATGAAGTAGTTTAAATGAGTTTGTATAAATGGTTAGAGAGACGCCTGGGCCGCTAATCTAAGCCATGCATCATTCATGGTGGAAATTTACTTACATACTATGGTGAACCATCAGTGATACACCTTACAATAAAAAGCTATTCCAATGGTAAATAAAAAGGGTGTTGAGATTGTTCATTTTGTTTGTTTGTCTTGTCATTTTGATATGGGCTTGTTCCATATCCTGGGACAAGAGGTACCCCAGTTGACGCTCTTTATGATACTATTATTACTTAATGATTTAACTTGAACTTGCTTTGTGTCCCAAGTTGAGTAACACATGGTGTAGGTACTTGTATTCAAGGGGCATGAGACATTCAACCTTTACTTTGTCAAGCACACTACTCATATTTGCTTTCACTTTAAACTTTAATCATTCAAGATGCTATGATAGGGGTAATGAGAGCTTGACACCAAGGATTACCACATTGCAATCATTAACTTAAGTAGAAGAGTTTGGAAGTTAGATGAAACTTATGCATGCTTTACCTCTACTCACATATATCTTTCCAAAGTGTCCACCTTTTATATTCAGATTTTCATCAATACTCTATGACCATTGTAGGATGTTCTTACTTATCATTATGCATACATGTGGTCCATATTACTTTCTTCTATGTTACACTTTGTGAATTATCATTGAACATCCTTGCATTGAATACTTGATATCACTTCATAAACTATCTTGCATATTGCTACTCCTTTTAAGAATGAATCATTTGACCCTATGTAGCAATAGTAATCATCTTTGATATCCATTGTTAGTATTAAATTGCAAAGTCCATGTTAGTTTTATCACCTTCATACTCGACGACGAGTATTGGTTAAGCTTGGGGATGTTGATGCATGTAAAATGCATACATGAACTTTGCACTATATTACTTATATTCCAATCATATTTGCATCATATAAGGGTTATATCAATGTTTTATAATGATTTTTGGGAATACTATATTTATTTCCTATTTTTATGGAATTAACCCTGCGCAGGCAGAAAACCCTATTTCTATATTTTAATGTTTCAGGGACCCAAACGACGTCCAAATGACCTGCAAATTTACGAGCGTCAATTTTTGGAAGGAAGAAGACTTGGAGCGAAGGAAGCAAATAAGCGGAGACGCGAGGGCCAAGATAGGTGGGCCCACATGGCCCATGTACCTCGCCGTGTGGGACCCCTCCTTTTGGGCCTCGGAGCTCCGCTGCCGTCGATCTTTTCTCCACCGACCTAGTCGTGACCTAAAAACGCCTATAAAAATAGTCCCCCGACGTTCTCTTGAAGGAGGCGGCAGAGAAACACAAAACCACGAAACATAGAGTCAGAAGGCTGCCGCCGGAGAAGATCGGAGGGGGGAAACGCCGCCAGAATCACCTCCGGAGGGCTCCACCCCCCCCCTCCGGCGTGTTCATCATCAACATCTGCAGCAAGATCATCTCCATCTCTCCACTGTAAACTCTTGGAAAACATGATGTATGATGGAATATACTTTTCCCATGATCTATTGTGTCTCCCCATCTATGTTTGAGAAGTGATTTGTTCATGTCAATAGTGAAATAGTTCGTTGATTGGTTGCATACAAGTTTTGTTATCTTTTATGATTGTCTTGATGTACAATGTATGAGTGCACGCATATGTTGGGGAATGCATGTAAGGTGATTACCGTAGTGTAATGGATTGAGTAGGACGGGTCGGAGTACTAAGACATAAACCGTGGTCTGAGACTTGAAGTTACATTATGGGGGATATATATGGGGGACTCTAGAACTTAAGGCTATGGTGGGACAATTATGTCCTAATAATTCTTGTGCTGCACATTTACTTGGCCATAAGATCCATCATAAGAGTTGTGTAATTTGCTCATTTACTTGGCTACACCTATTTATGGCTCCTTCCTAGAAGAAATAATTAAGACTGAAGCATGTGCTTCACTAATTGTGACAACCACACAAATGAAATAACAATTGCCAGAACATTTGCTACTTGAGATATTTGCTACTTGCTACTTTGAGAAACTTGCTCTAAGAAACTTGCGTTTGAAACTTGATTGAGAAACTTGTTACTAGATAAACCCATTCCACATCACTTGCTTCCATTAGTTAGTTCCTTTCATATTTAAATTTATTGCTTTGCATAAAAGGCCATATAAGAGGGTTATAGGGCTTTAGAGAATAGATAGTTTACCTTCAGCTCCTCGTGGTTTTGACACTCAAATACTTATCGAATTGTGCCGCAGTGATTCCTTGCTCTTGGGGATTATCAAGGTCCAATCAGGTGGTTGAACAACAGGAGCAGTAATTAAAGCTTTCTTTAGAGTTTCAAAAGCTTCCTTACAATCATCATAAAAAACCTTCTATAGAAACCAGCATGACCAAGAATACTACGAATACCTTTGACATCCTTGGGGCAAGGCATTTTCTCGATTGCCTCAACTTTAGCTCTGTCAACTTCAATGCCTCTTTCAGAAATTTTATGTCCAAGAACAATTCCTTCATTGACCATAAAGTGGCATTTCTCCCAATTAAGAACAAGATTAGTTTCCTCACATCTCTGCAAAACTTTATCAAGATTGTGCAAGCAGTTATCAAAAGAAGTTCCATAGACGGAGAAATTGTCCATGAACACTTCCACAATTTCCTCACAAAAACCATGAAAAATAGCAGAAATGCATCTTTGAAAAGTAGCAGGAGCATTACACAAACCAAAAGGCATACGTGTATAAGCATAAGTTCCATAAGGACAAGTAAAAGTGGTTTTCTCTTGATCTTGCTTTCTAACAGCAATTTGAGAAAACCCAGAATAACCATCAAGAAAGCAAAAATGAGTTTTCTTAGACAATCTCTCTAACATTTGATCAATAAAAGGTAAAGGATAATGATCCTTCTTAGTAAATTTGTTAACCTTTCTAAAATCAATGCACATCCTATAACCAACTACTACTCTTTGAGGAATAAGTTCATCGTTTTCATTTGGCACAAAAGTAATTCCTCCTTTCTTAGGAACACAGTGCACATGACTTACCCATCTACTATCAGCAATAGGATAAATAATACCAACTTCAAGAAGTTTCAATACCTCATTTCTTACCACTTCCTTCATCTTGGGTATTAAACGACATTGATGTTCAACAACTGGCTTTGCATCAGGTTCCATATTAATAGCATGTTGACAAATAGCAGGGGAGATTCCTTTTAAATCATCAAGAGTGTAGCCAATAGCTCCATGGTGTTTCTTCAACACTTCCAACAATCTTTCCTCTTCTCTACCTGAAAGTTTAGAACTAATAATAACATGATATGTTTTCTTATCATCTATATGAGCGTATTTAAGATTATCAGGTACCTACTGTGTTGTAGTGGGTAAAGGTTTTAAATCGAAAACAGGATCCTCCTTTGGTGGTGGCGTGGTACCCAAATCTTCCACCGGTAAATTATGTTTAAGTATTGGTTGACGAAGAAATATTTCGTCAAGCTCATTCCTTTCTTCCATAAAGACCTCACTTTCGTGGTCCTCCATGTGTTGCTACAAAGCACTATTAGGAGCAAGAGCAATAGAGACAAGCTGAGCAATTTTAAAATCTTCATTAGGCAATTTTGTTTCATAAGGAGCTTTGGAAAATTTAGAGAAATTGAACTCATAAGATTCACAAGCAAATTTAGTAAAGATTTTCTCTTTCTTACAATCTATAACAGCACCACAAGTATTCAGCAAAGGTCTACCAAAAATGATAGGACAAGTTTTAATAGCAGCTGAACCAAGTATTAGAAAATCAGCAGGATATTTAGTCTTACCACATAAAACTTCCACATCTCTAACAATACCAATTGGAGAGATAGTTTCTCTATCAGCAAGCTGAATAACCACATCAATTTCTTCACGTTCACAAGACCCAATTTCATGCATGATTTCCCTGTAAAGCTCATAAGGAATAGCACTTGAACTTGCACCAATATCACATAAACCATAATAGCAATGATCACCTATCCTAACAGAAAGCACAGGAACACTAGTTTTCCTAGAGCTTCTAGGATGTGAAACAATATTAGAAGCATCTTCACAAAAGATAATGTGCCCATCTTCTATATTTTCGGTGACAAGGTCCTTTATTATTGCTACAGCAGGTTCAACAGTTATTTGTTCATCAGGTTCTATAGCTTTCTTTGTACTTTTGTTAACAACACTAGCTATAATAGAATGTTCTTTTATTTTAGCAGGAAAAGGAATTTTTTCAATATAAGGCTCAGGAATAATGTGATCAATAGTATTAACTTCAATACTTCTAGTCATAGGAGAAACAAGTTTACACTACAAGAAATATGCTATGTTTTGACCCTCCAAATTGGTCACAGAAATGGTCACGTTTTGTCATTTGTGACCTTTTTGTGACAAAAATAGTTGGTCAAAAGATGAGCGACACTAATGACACAATGTGACCTTTTTTTTGAATTGGTCACAGACGCTTGTGACCAAAAATAAAGGTCACAGATTTTATGACCAATTGTTTTGGTCATTGTCAATCTGCCCAGTCCATGTCAGATCCAACGTGGATCCAACGTGGCAGAGGTGACGTGCCAAAATTGTGACCAAATGAAATAGTCGTAAATCAGAATCAACCCAGTCCAGTTCAGCCATCTAAATGGGTCTGGCCCAGTAATTCAGCCCATTTAACATTTTTTTTTACTTCAGACGGCTATATGGGCCAAGCCCAACAGTTCGGCCTTTTTGATCAACAATATCAGAATTTATTTTTGATTATATGTGCGCATTATTCATATCGGTCCCAGTTGTCAGGTTCTTATAAGTGGGGCCCACTTTCAGATTGTTGCACATAGGTCCCACATGCCAGGGTCATACTCATCATAATTCAAATGACTGAATAACTAGAATTTAAATTGATAGACAGAATACACGATACTTCAAATAACAGCAAGAAAATCCAGTATGTAGCTCGTGCTCTACAAATAACAGATAATGCAATGGCAACCACAGTTACAAGCACTGCAAGTATAACAACTAGATACTCTACAAGCTCTACAAGTGCTATCTTCTTCAGCACGGAGCTCCTGGTCTTGTCATATGGACCACATGCCGGACTATACCTTTTGAAGAAAGCTATAACAAACGCCCAAGTGCTTTGTGAAGCATTAGAAGGCTGTGTATCATGGGCGGCTTAGTAAAATTTGGGAGTAAGGACATTCAAACTATCAAGCCTATATGTGGTAGTGATGAGTCATTTTAATTGGGTAGGGATTGTAAGTTATCAATATAAAGAAGAATCACCAATACACTGAATATAACATGCAAGCAACACCAATATCTGAGGATATGTTCAAGCACCAACCAATATAGGACAAGTGAAGACATACTACAGCTCAATCAGACTATGCATTACCTTGGAAGCAATGGTGTAGAATCCATTATGGGAAGAGTCATGTGCTACAGCATGGAGACGGAGAAGAGAGAGTCTGCAAGGATGTCACCGTGATTGCCTAGGTGACAGAGCAGCAGGGGTTTGCGCTCGTGGAGAACTGAAGACCAAGCCATGTGAAGAGCTTGATGATGGAAAACCTGGGAGAGATGCAGGCATTACAGTTGATGTCACAAAACATAGAACGTGTGCAATAATGTCTCAACACCACAAAGAAGCATTACAGATTTCTCAAATAGACCTCCCAAGCCTCATCGTCTATAGTACACAATAAAAGATGCCAACTTATAAAAGGAACATTTGAGATGCATTTCAACCTGAAAGTCTTGCCAGACTATGACAAGTTCGCATGGAATAAAATCCTAATTGCGAGCTACATATATTGCATGCAATGACTAATAGCATCAAATCGTGGAGCTAAATCAGAAGTACATGAAGAGTATCAATAGAATAGAAAGTTTAGGGCTCACTCCAGTATAGAGTACGAGTCTAATAATCTGCTTCTACCAAAAGAAGAAACAATTGCTCTGCTTTTGTTGAATCTAGTATTGCTACACGCATGTCATTAATAGATTTACAGAAGTAACAAGTATATCACAATTGAATATGCATGGCACAAGTGTAGGTCATGCAACAAATATCAGATCATTAGACACAATAATTCGAACCATATAGGCGGATTCTCACTTATTATAATACAAACAGTAGGCTATCAATATTAAGAGACCGAAAGCATAAATTCTAGGCATTACGGTGAGCTTTAGAAATTAATATTAGTGAACTAAAAATTATAGCCACCAGCGAGCATGTCTTAAGTTGACTACTAGTTGAAGGAACATTTTAGCGTTACCAACACATATCCAATGGACAGATCAACAAATCAGGCATGCGATGTGCATTACCAGTTCTTATTCAGTTACTAGATTACTAATACTGTTGAACAATATGCACATGGTATAATCCATCTGTTCTAAGTTCTGAACAATAGTTACATGTCTGAACCCAAAAGCACGATCTGGGTACGGGAATCACAAAGCACCTGGATTTCACATTGTGTACAGGGTAGACTTCCAGGTGGTGACGTTGAGCAGCTTGGTGGGCGTCCTCACGGGTCCTTCACCCTCATGCTGCAGGTGAGGTCGGAGACGCCGGATCCATGCAGGGCTCCACCTCCGTTCGGTTCCATCCATGATCCGGTGAGGCACCATCCTCGCGTCCATGGGCGCCTGCATGGAGAGATATTCAGATCGAGAATTCGAGACATAGAAGGACTGGGGAAGAGAGAGAGAGAGAGATAAAGAGAGAGAGGCAGCCAGATCGGGAAACCCTAGCCAGGAGCTGGAGGGAGTGAGGACGGGAGTGACCAGATGTGGAGCAGGTCGGTGCCGAGTCGTTGGAGAGGAGGCGCGGAACGAGCTCAGACTCCCTGCCGGCGGTGGCTCGCGTGCTGGCCGCGAGGAGGGAGAACGAGGAAGGAGGGGATGCGGGTCCAGCTCGTGCACCATCGCCTCACAGAGGGCGCCGCCCAGAGCCAATCGACGGAACTGCGCGCTAGCCGATGCCGCACGCAGTACCGGCGAGGGGCCTGGAGGACGCCGGCGCCTCTCTTCTTCGGTCGCGCAGTGGCTTGTCGGCGGCGTGCTTCTTTTGGTCCCTCTCTTGTAGTCGTCACCGATAGAGGAGAGGATGGGGGCGGGTGGTAGAAATGAGCTAGGGTTACGCCGGACGTCCTGGATATAAACTAGACAGGCACGCTCCCGACAGTCGGATCACATTGGACGGCGCGCGGTGCTTCAGCAGCTCTCCAACGGGCCTAATAAAGCTAGGTTGGGCCAGTTTCGACAGAAAAAACAAAGTTATGCAGGGCCTAATAGTTATGACAGAAAAAACAAATTGAACTCCCTCCATTTGTCTATTTATTATGTGAAAAAGTACCAAGTTGTTAGACAATGGAGCACACCAATTTTTAAAAGTAGTAATAAGTGCATCTGCGAAGCTACGGGTAGGTACAGTGTCGGCAAAGATATGTTGAATTTTTCCTGCACGAAAAAATCAATTTTTATTTTTTGAGGGAGAAAAATAGGTTGTTTTGTGAAGCACCTATCAAAAATATGTTGAACAATTTGCGAAATACATTTTGTAAAAATACAAGACCATATTTTATGTACAAATAACTAAATTGTTTCGTGGCAAAATGTTTCCATCCACCTCTCGTCAAAAAGGCAAAATTCCACGGATTCAGTTGGAAGCGGGTCAAATCTGAACTACGGGTGCATCGTAGTTTACTCAAGATTTTTTGAAAAAATCATTTTTAGATACACGAGTACCTATTTCATAATAGATACAACAATAGTTTCGCAAGATTCAACTCCTAGCTACGAACAGTTATGTCCGCCGTTTTGACCGTATTTTGAAATCGGCATACAAAATTCAAACAAAAATCAAATAAATGGAAAACCTTCGCGTAGCGTCATGACATGTGACCTAGTTACCATAATAAAATATAAACTTGCAATTCAGAAGTTTTATTGAAAACATGTTCCCAGAAACTTGCTATCATGAATAGACATTCATAGCTTTCAAGACTAACAAGAAGTGTTTTGGCCACATTCATGACATAGTTTGTCGAAATGTGCCCGAATTTGACACATGTGTGCATTGTGGCTTGACAAACAATGTTGTCGACCAGCGATTTTGACATGTTTCACAAAAAATCCACTTTTCATTTTTTAAGTGCTAATAGCCTGACTTTCTATGAAGCGGCTACCGAGAGTGTCGTCCAAAATGGAACCGATACAAATTGTTCACATAGTAGATATCATTCTATGTCCAATCACCAAAAATATTCATTTCTGAGCTCTCTACCATTTTCCGGTCAATTAAATGATTTCCTGCCGATTCAGCTGTAAATGGCTAAAATTTGAACTACAAGTGCTATATATCTTGCCCGTTATTTTTCAGGAATTTCATTTCTAGGTTCACAACTAGTCATTTCATCATAGATACACAAAAATATTTGCATGATTCAATCACTACACACGAACAGTCATGTCCGAGACTTTGACTAGATTTTCAAACAATCATACAAAATTCAAGAAAAATCAAAATAATGGAAAACCTTCGCGTAGTGTCATTATATGTGTCCTAGTATCCATCAAAAATCATAAACTTGGAATACGGCAATTTTCTTAAGAAAGTATTCTCAGAAATGAGGTATCATCTATGAAGATTCATGGCTTTATGGCCAAATGACGAGTGTTATGTCCACATTCATGGTATAGTTTGTTTAAATATGCCCGTAATGGGCACAATTGTGTATCTTGGAACCGTGAACAATGTTGCCGAAGAAACTTTTCAATTTTCCTTCACAAAAAAATCATTTTTCTATTTCCGAATGCGAAAAATGGGTTATTTTGTGAAGCAACTACCAAAAATATGTCGTAAAATAGGAGCGCTACATTATTTGAAAATACTAAACCACATTTTTTTTACAAATAACCAAATAGTTGTGTGTCAAACAGTTTCCATCTACCTCTCGTAAAAATACAAATTCATGCCGATTCAGTTGGAACGGGGTCAAATTTGAACTACAGGTGCCTCGTAGTTTTCTCATGATTTATTGAAAAAATAATTTTTAGGTACACAAGTACCTATTTCATCAGAGATACAACACAAGTTTTGCAAGATTTAACCCCTAGCTACGAACGGTCATGTCCCCCCCGAGTTGAGCGTATTTTGAAATCGGCATACGAAATTCAAAAAAATCAAATAAATGGAAAACCTTCGCGTGGTGTCATTATATGTGTCCTAGTATCCATCAAAAATCATAAACTTGGAATACGGCAATTTTCTTAAGAAAGTGTTCTAAGAAATAAGTTATCATCTATGAAGATTCATGGCTTTAGGGCCAAATGACGAATGTTATGTCCACATTCATGGTATAATTTGCTTAAATATGACCGTATTGGCCACAAACGTGTATCTTGGAACCGTGAACAATGTTGCCGAAGAAACTTTTCATTTTGCTTTCACGAAAAAATCATTTTTCCATTTCCGAATGCGAAAATGGGTTATTTTGTGAAACAACTACCAAAAATATGTCGTAAAATAGGAGTGCTACATTATTCGAAAATACTATACCACATTGTCTTTATAAATAAGCAAATGGTTGTGTGTCAAACAGTTTCCATCTACCACTCGTAAAAAAGATAAATTCATGCCGATTCAGTAGGAACAGGGTCAATTTTCAACTACAGGTGCCTCGTAGTTTTCTCATGATTTTTTGGAAAAATCATATTTAGGTACACAAGTATCTATTTCATCATAGATACAACAAAAGTTTCGCAAGATTTAACCCCTAGCTACAAACGATCATGTCCCCCCGAGTTGACCGTATATTGATCGTTATGGCGACATTCATGACATAGTATGTTGAAATGTGCCCATATTGTGCACAAGCGTGCATCCTGGAATAGAGAACAATGTTGCCGAAAAAAGTTTTCAATTTCTTTGCACAAAAAATCATTTTTTATTTTCCGAGTGCCAAAAAAGATTTTTTATGAATAAACTACCAAATATTTGTTGCAAATTTGTAAATTTTTAAAAACATTTAGACCATATATTGAACCAAAACAGTCCGTGGTAGTTTATAATTACACAGGACACCTTTACATAACTTATTTGGTTGAAACTGGAGTTCGAAATAAAAAGTTGTAGGAAAACATAAAAGACTAATAAAAAGGAACAAAAAAAAAGATCCACCCAGCCGGCCCAGTAGCTTGCCGCACCGGCCCACGGGCTCAGGCCTGTTTCTATAGCGCGTACGCTATAAATTGGTTTGCTTCTGAGTTATACCATCATCACATGGTTAGCCCAACGGTAGAGAGCCATTTGAGGAAGGTGAGGGTCGCGGGATCGAGTCCCCACTAGAGCGCAAGGTTTTGCCTAAAATTTCACCCCACTCGAGCAGGTGGGTGTGGGCCCACACGTCAGGGCAGGACCCACTACGTACGGGTCCCACATGTCTAGCCACGTGCTGTGACCCACATGTCACGCTACTGGTCCCACTCGAGCAGGTGTGTGCGGGCCCACACGTCAGGGCGGGACCCACAACCTGCGGGTCCCACATGTCTGGCCGCCTGGTGTGACCCACATGTCAGGACTGGTCCCACGTGTCACTCAAAAATGACAGCGGACTGCTGAGTTGGCTGTCCAATGAGGGTGACACGTAAGCGAAAATGACATCTAAGCAGTGACACGTAGGCGAGACTGCTTAGTTGGCTGTCAACTCATGCGAATGATCGTAATCGTCTAGATTTTTTTTACTAAATTAGTGTTATTTTTGCATTGTGACCAATTCATGTAAGGAGACTATGACCTTTCTGACATATTTGGTCGTTATATTTTCGAATGTACACCCTCCAAAACAGTGAGTGACCAAATGGTATAAAATGGTCACAGATCTATGACCAAAATTTTCAGGGTCACTGTGAAAAGGTCATAGGATAGCATATTTCTTGTAGTGTTATCTTTATAAGGTTCATGATATTTCTTAAAATTCTCCTTAGGCATACCGAAATAGGAGGCAAAATCTTTATAGTAATTTGCAACAACTTGAGAGTCAAGACCATAAACAGTACTAATATTGCGAAAATCATCAGTGTTCATGAAAGTTTTAATACATTCGAAATCATATTTTATACCTGACTCTCTACCTTTGTCATTCTCCATCCTTCAGTGTTCTCCTGAATCCGATCAAGAAGGTCCCATTTAATCTCTTCTTTATTACGTGTGAATGATGCAGAACAAGCAGTATCCAATAAAGTTTTATGCTGAAAAGAAAGTCTTGCATAGAAGTTATCAACAACGACATTACCAGGAAGCTCATGAATGGGGCATTTGAGCATTAGTGACTTCAATCTCCCCACGCTTAGGCAATACTCTCTCCATCATGAGGCCAAAAATATATATAAGGTTTCGATCTTGGTGTAAAAGAGAGGTACAATTTCCTCCCAACCAAGAGAACGCCCATTCTTCAGCAGCTTGTACCATTGTGCAGCTCTACCAGTCAGCGATATAGAGAATAATTTCTTCTTAACTTCTTCCATTGAAATACCTACACACTTGAACAACTCGCATAATTCATGTAAAAATAACAAATGATCACCAGGATGGACAGTTCCATCCCCTTCATAGCGGTTATTCGTAACACGTTCAACAATTTTCATAGGTATTTTGAATGGGATTACTTGCACAGATGGTGCCTCCTCTACTACCTTAGCAGTGGTAGTAGTTTTTCCAAATAGGAATTCAAGCGAAGATCTCTCCATGATAAAATATAGCAGCAGACAGAAATAAAAATAACACGTACAGTAAGAGTTTCCCTTACCAATTCCACTTACCAATAGCTCTTCACTCCCCGGCAACGGCGCCAGAAAATAGTCTTGATGACCCACAAGTATAGGGGGTGTATCGTAGTACTTTCGATAAATAAGAGTGTCGAACCCAACGAGGAGCAGAAGGTGTTGACAAGCAGTTTTGATTAGGAATTCACTGTAAATACTAGCAGACAAATTTTTAGTGATTTTTGATATAGCAGATAAATAAAGTACGAGTAAATAAAAGACAGTAATAATAATTGCAGCAAGTGGTCCAATCCTTTCTAGAGCAAAGGACAAGCCGGTGGGTTTACTTATGATGACCAAACGTGCTTGAGGACACACGGGAATTTCGTCAAGTGCTTTCGCTTCATATAGCTGATTAATCTTTATTGTTTTGATAGGTGTTGTGTGGGTGAACCTATGCTAATGCACCGCCCTTTCTAGGACTAATATATACTTGTGATTATACCCCTTGCAAGCATCCACAAATACAAGAAAGTAATTAAGATAAATCGAACCACAACCTTAAACTCTGAGATCCTGCTATCCCTCATGCATCGATATACCAACGGGGGTTCAGGTTTCTGTCACTCCGGCAACCCCACAATTAATATTCGAATACACAATGCATTCCCCTAGGCCCATAAAGGTGAAGTATCATGTAGTCGACGTTCACATGACACCACTAGAAGAATAGCACCACAACTTAAATATCAAACCATTAAATATTACTCAACATAATTCACTACTAACATCAAGACTTCTCCCATGTCCTCAAGAACTAAACGAACTACTCACAAGACATCATATGGATCATGATTAGAGGTGATATAATGATGAATAACAATCTGGAGATAAACCATAATTCAACAGTTTCACTCAATAGCATCAACCACAAGGAGTAATTAACACCGGGGAAGTTTCCCCTATGAACTAGACAAGATTCAACCATAGATGTTACAGCGAAACGGAGTGGAGCGGTGGAGATGATGGTGTCGGCGGTGGAGATGATGATGATGATGATCCCAATGAAGTTCAGCTCGATGACGGTGACGATGGCGATGATTTCCCCCTCCGGGAAGGAATTTCCTCGGAAGATTTCTCCTTGCCAGAGAGCTTTTCTCTCTTTGGTGTTTTCCGCCTCGTGGAGGCGGCGGAATATTTCCTCGATGACTTCCCGAGTGTTAGGGTTTTCTGGGGATGAAGTACGCGAAGGGGCACCGACAGCGGTGGGCCTGGGCCTCCTCACCACGTGGCGGCGCGGCAGCAAGGGGGGCCGCGCCACGGCATGGTGAGGGCCCATGGTGGCCCACCTTGGCCTCCCCTTTTGGCTGCCTCCGGCATCTGACAAAATAGGGACTCCTGGATATTTTCTGCTAATTGTTGATCTTCAGAAATATGTTGTCTTGACGGTTCTTTTTTCAGCAGAATCCTGACTCCGGTGGTTAATTCTCCAATAATCATCAAACATGCAAAATAGGTAAAATAACATAAGTATCATCTCTAAATATGAAATATATCAATGAATAACAGTAAATTATGATATAAAATAGTGATGCAAAATGGACGTATCACGGCGCCGCCAATTGGTGGTGCGGGTGGCTAGGGTTCGGCCGGGGCCCTGCAGGCCCAGATCTGAGCCCTTTTGGGCCCGATTTGGGTCAGTGTGGGCCCAAGTTCGACCCAGCTACCCGGTTTGACTGAGGCACGATGCTTGTGACGGAGTGGCGGCGACGACGACACGTCTTCTGCAGCGTGGCGCCGGGAGCGTCGCGGACCCGTTTGGGTCTGGCCGGGCCTTTGGTGTCGATCTTGAGGGTGGCAGGGGCGTCGGCCTACGTGCTGCAGCGTGGTGTGTGTCTCTGCTACCGCGTCCGGTCGGCACCCGCCGATGGCGGTGGAGGTAGTCCTCCAGGTGGCTGTGCTGCAGCCGTCCTCCGGCTCCAATGTGCTTGGTGTGCTTCTGCGTGCTACGTCCGGTCGGTTACCGTCTATGGCGGTGGAGGTCGATCCCTCCCACGTGGATGTGGTACTGCCGCTCTTTCTACGGCGGGTTCTTCTCAGTATGACCGGTCGTGGAGTGCTTACCTGGTGATACGACATTGGTGAACTCAATTCCGTGGTGGCGTTTGTTGGTGGGTGGCAAGATGGGTGGAGCGCTTCAGATTGTCCCGGGATGTGGTTTTTTTGGAGTCGGGAGAAATCCCTGTCATCTTGACACCAACGCAGCGACGCCTGTGGGTGTCGTTGTCCCTTCTTGAAGGGCGTCGGGTGTACCTCTTCCCCACTAACTGTAGTGTACCGAGGGAAACCCTAGGACTAGTCCGGGCAGCAGCAGCGTCGTTGTTTTCCTTCTTGGAGGTGTTGCTTGGTACGCGGCGATTCAGAGTGCTAGATTAGTGGTGTGACTTTGCCAGAGAGGATGGGCGAGTCTCTTTTGTTTTCGTTGATCCGCCAATGTCGGCATTGCTTTCTTCTCCTTGTTCTCTTTCTTTTCTTTTGGGTGTGTTTGTGCTGTTTTCGCCCCAGCAGTGGTCTCAAACTTGTATCGGGTGGTTGCTATATTAATATAGCGGGGCGAAAGCCTATTTCTCCATATATCAGTATGTGACTTAGCTAGAACCTTTGATTGCTTACCAATTTCAAGAAGGATTTTTTTTTGAGATTTTTCAAGAAGGATTCTAAAGCATTCATAAAGCTGAGCTAATGAAGATCATGAAATCCCCGTAAAGGCATGATCGAGGCATACCCTATGGACTATGTGCTCTAGAATTTCATAGCATTCGGCTTCATTTACACTCTAGTTACAAACAATTTGGAGTTAGCAGAGACTAGGACCAGGCCACATATATATGCTGAGGCTCTTTGGGTTTGTTTTGTATATCATTGATCCATCTTGTGGAAATGCTAAGCCTGTCCATGACATGTTAATTAGCCACTAAGAAGTTCCGGAGACCACAGCCTCTGAAGTAAAGTTTTCTGATAGCAGACTTAGTATTTCTGTTACATGAATGCAGTATGTACCATAAGGATACAGGTACCTGAATGATACCCTTGATCCGCCAAACTCCCTTGACGTAGACGACTACAACGGGATCGTCAGGATGCTGCTCGCTGACCTCCTTCCGCACCGCCTCGTCGGCGACATTGTGGTCATTGGACTGCCTCTCGGCCACCACCCCGCGGCCATTGGGTCCTCTATGGCCAAGGGCAGCTCTCGAGTCGCCTAAATTGGCGACATACAGAGCATTGTCTGCGATTGCTCCCACGAGGCAGCATGAGACGACAGTGGCGATCTTTGGGCGTTTTAAGTTTTAACCATGACCCCTTGACTATGTGCAAGAATTCCTCCTCTGTGGCATGGAATGCCTTCTTGATCGCGTTCGTCGACATTCCTCCTTGCTCGGATGAGAACTCTGTCACGGTTCAGAGCACTACAATGTTTAGCTTTCAGAATGTCTGTCGACATGATGGCATCTGATCGATAGAGATGATCTAGCGGTGCACTCACTGCGAAGGTGCGGGAAGAGGCGGGAGGACAGGAAGCGCGAGGCCTCTGGCCCGCCATGGCCGTCGTACACCCCGACCAAAGTTGCCGCCGGCGAGGTCACCACCTGGCCCTGGTCCTCCAGCGTCTCGTTAGCCTGCGCCACGGCGATGGAGTACTCCCCGGAGGCGTGCGGCTTCAGCTCCGCGTGCCACAGCAACCCGTCCCCGCCACCGCCACCACCGCCGCCACATCCGCAGCCGACGCGTCCCAGGCACCGCTCCGCCGGCCGCGCCAGCCACCGAAGAATCGTGGATCTCTCCTATACCGGACCAAGCCCAAATTTCACGCCAAGATCGTCGCGTAGCCTCCTCCTCCTCCTCCTCCTCCTCCCTCCGCAACATCTCCAGTTTTGTTAGCAACATGTTTAAAGGGTTGGAAAATTCATTTTTCATGTAAAGATGCGTTCTACGAATCTGTAAATTTTTGTGGAGTGAAATTCACTAAATTAAGGGCTTCATCAACATCTACTACTGTTACGGCTTAAACACAGAAGTATACGCCCTGACAAGCCATATCAGCGTATCCATTGCAAGATCGAACCCTCAGGACCTGATAGATTAATGGCTGAAAATAACAATCAAGCCTGCTCTACTAGGCCGCCTGCATAGCCAGAGTAGTACACAGGTACTGGGTGATGATGCCATGCTGGTGTCGAATAAATTCCTCATCGAAATCATTAGGAACTGATGCTAGCTCTGAATTCTGTTTCTCCAGTCTCCCAAGGTAGGCACACTTGCAATGTTCAGTTGATTTGAAGTTCAGGTAGTACCCTCAATGTTCCTGGAACCTTGTGGAGCCAAGGAAAGTTCAGTAGGAAGTAGTTCAGCTAGACGACTGAAACTGTACTACCAGTCTATGGCACCATCATCATACACTGAATATTTGTTAATAATAAGAGCAAAAGCTGCCACTTGTACTCTGATCTGTAATTGCATAAAGATCAAACAGACAGTTCCAACAACTAAACGCTGAAGCCGCAGACAGACACCGCAAGGTATCGACACCTCACGGGGAAGAAAACTCAAAGGTCTTTGAAGAAACATGTTAAGCAGCAACATATCAGGTGTCATCCTTAGTTTTATCATTCTACCGAAGTTGGAGAACGCTGGCCCTGCAGTAGGGGCAGTCCCCATGGGACCAAAGCCACCGCTCCAGGCACGCCGAGTGGAAGACATGCTTGCAGCGCAGCTGAATGAGCCCGTCCGTGTCGCCGCACCTCTCCAGGCATATCGAGCACTCCGGCGATGGCGACATGCTCTCGCCTTCTCCTACGTCTTCGCAGCCTGTTTCTTGTATCAGAGGGACCGGTTCGGCGCACATCGTGACATGCATACACTTATCCATGACGCCGAAAGGCTCTGCCGAGATTTCTTCGGCTTTACAGGCGGTGATGGATGCACTGGACTGGAAGTAACTGGTTAGGCTGTCAAGCTCGCTATCCGCAGAGGTGGAAACACCAACGTTAGCAGGAAGAGGTAGTACTCCACCCCAAATGGTTTCTGAGGATGAAGTGTTTTGCTGCCTGAAACAATGGAGGACATGTTCAAATGTAAACTGAATATAGCTCAAATTCTGCACTTGGAAGAATGACGTGATAGGATTTGTTGCTGACCTTCTTCCAGACAAGTCCACACTATTAAGCCTCTGAAGAAGCCTTTCCCTAGCCTGTTGAACAGCATCAGGGAGCCGTCCATGATCTGATACAGTATGGTGTAGCCTCGAGCTGGAGCCTGTACACCCAACATATTCTATTTTGTTTGCAAAACATCCCACAAGCTTAGCGCCATCTATTTGATTCCCTGGAACAACTTCCTGAACCTGATTTTAGAATTAAAAGATCTTAGAAACAAGGTGTAGCTAATAAAGAATGTTTCACAACTATCATCATCATAACAGAAAACAAAGAAGAAGATTGTGCTGCTCTCTGCCTTGAAAGTGGTTTGTTGCATGCCTGGAAATAGCTCAATGACACATAAGAAAATAGTGGCCAACTTATGGCATTAATAGTGGATTTGACACATATTTAAAAGATTTTCCTTAGGTTGCAAGACTAAAATAGGAGCCAAAAGTTCATTTCATAATAACCGAGAAAAGTTCATATTAGTATTTGCTCGATGATGGGAAATCTAATAAGTATGTCAGACCTAATTCACTAAACCAATAGTTGTCTCTTGTAATGATAAGCATTCAGAAAATCAGAGATTTTTTTAGTCAGAGCAATTGTAGAGATTAGTGCTTTAGGTTTCCACAATGGTATCTTAGCAACAATCTGTAGTTACGGAAGAACGTTTCACAACTATAGTGTGGTCATAACAGAAAACGTGGAAAATAAAAGATTGTGCTGGTCTCCGCCTTGAAAAGCGGTTTGTTGCATGCCTGTAAATAGCTTAATGACACATAAGAAATAGTGGCTAACTCGTGACATTAATAGTATATTCTACGCATATTCAACTGTTTTCCTTAGGCTGCAATCAAAAAATAGGACCCAAAAGCTTCATCTCACAATAACCGTGTTCACATGGCATGCGCTCGATAATGAGAAATCTAGTAAAGTATGTTGGCAGAAATTGATCAAACATGAGGAAGACCTAATTCTATTTTCAAATGGCTTCTTCTTTTAAAAATAAAGATTCCGAAAATTAACATTCGCAGATATTCTTTTAGTGGGGTAAAGGGGCAATCATAGAGATTAGTACTTTTAAGTTTCCACAATAGTTTCTGGCCACTTAAAAGCTCTCGCGTAATCAATTATACTAAAGCCTACAACTCATCATTGTCACAAAATAGCTTTTCAAAAGTATTATTTATCATTGCCATGCCCAAACAAAAGTTTCCACCATAGATTTAGTCAAACCTCATTTTCTCGGAAAGAATATTCTAGTATATGCCCAGCCTGGCTCCATTATAACAGTATAGTTCTCAGTAAAATACAGTGAACCCGAAACATTACACACTTTGGAAAGACTGAAAAAATTCTGGTGCCAGCTGACAACATCTTCAACCTTTTCTGGATGTTTACGAGGAAATACAAGACTCCCTTCGTTGCAAAAAAACAAATCACTCGTGAAGAAATTAAAAAAAAACTTACTGAACAATTGTGAGTGGGTGGAATATTTTTGCAATCAGAGATTGATCAAAGGACACACACATACACATATATATATATATATATATATATATATATATATATATATATATATATAAGTGAAGATGGGACACTGTTTTAGACCTTGGTTCATCCACCAACCTGCGTGATTACACAATTCTACTTGGCCATCATGGTAGACCATAAAAGTATCATATATAGCTCTTCCCTAATCTGAAAAGGAAATCTAGCAACAAGCATAATCGATCACACTGGACCGTCCAGTCGATCAATCATATCGATCAGTGGCCAACAACGACAAGGTCGTCGTCGGGCTGGTCGGGGTCTTTGGGCTGGTCAGGGTCACTGTAGTCATCGTCGCTGTCGGTGTCTCCCACACCACTCGGCGCCCTCGCCTTCACGTTAAACATTCCCTCCTCCTCCTGGCTCTCCGGGTCACGCAACGACGCACCTACGCGGCATGGCGTTGCGGGCCCTGGCACACACTTGGGCTTCTGTGCCGGTGATGACGACGGAGCATTGGCTGCCTGTGCATCTGCCGAGCGAAGCAGCAGCATTAGCACGCACGCTAGCGCCGCCACCACCATCCACGTGCGCACGGACACCGCCATCGGTGCGCCTGGACGATGATACGAGAGCTTGCTCAATTTCTTAGAGAAGATTCGAGGATTATACTCGTGTGAGGCGATCGATGGAGTGGGAAATTAATCAAGGTGGTGCAGGCAGCGACGAGGGATATAAGGAGAAGTTTGCCTGCAGCTCTGCATGTTCTCTGGCTTGCGTGCATGGTGGAGCTCAAGCGAGCTAGCTGTCCCCTAACTCTAAGGAGATACCACAAAACTAGTTCCTTTCTTGCCAGTTCTTCTGGTGGTCATCCTGGTCCTTCTCACGGAGGAATGAACGAGTGGTCCTCGCATCATGGCTTCCATTCCTAACTCCGGCAAGGAAAAAAAACATAACAATCGACCTTTACGGCTCGGTCCAGGAGTAAAGCTCAAACTAGTTGCACGCGCAAACCAATACACCAGAACAGTATCTATGCATAAGACTGGAGTACATGGCGTCAAACGTTGGCCCTAACGCTGATGCGGTATTTGTGGGATGGAGGAGGAGGAGATGGTTTCCACTCACTTCACAAATGGCCAGTTCTTTCAGAAACAAGTATTCAGATAATTAGCAGAGACGCATATATTTTTTTAGTGGGAGTAATCAAAGATACGAGCACTTTTAAGTTTCCACAATGGTTCCGGGTCACTTGAAGCTTTCACGCCACTCATACCCAAGTCTACAGCTCATACATGCTAAAAACTAGCTGTTCAAAAGAAGTATCATTGCCATGCCCACACTCAACTTTCCACCATAGATTAATCGAACGTCTAACTGTCGGAAATAATACTCCCGTATATGCTGGCTTCACAGGCTCCTCCAT